>CM029533.1:16615001-17230388 GCA_017141395.1 Laodelphax striatellus
ATGACCGAAAAATATTGAATTTTGATTAACAAAATTATTAATAAAATCATGAAAGCACATGAGAGCTGATGTTTTATCCATTTTTGAATTGCATTATATCAAATATTTTAAGCACAATAAAGCTGAGGAATTCACTGAGTTTGGCAAGAAGAATGACTATTATAGGAGTATAACTTACTATTTTCCACTTCGAATTCTATTTCTATACTCTCTTGAACCAAACTGGATGAATATATGATAATGATACATGATAATCATGCAACTCAACACCCGAAGTCAACACTTAAAACTAATTCTCAATCAACAAACTCAGTTCTAAGATTGCTTTAAAACTCAAACATGATAGTGTGTTTCAAGGAGTTCGAAGTTTGTATAATATTGTTTTAATAATTGTATAACGTTCGTTGAATTGAAGTTTCTGTTGAAGTTGGATTGGATACCACGTGCGATTTGATTGCAGGTGTATGTGAAACATGATAATGCAGGCTGGCTGGAGCGACAGGCTTCTTTGGCTTCAGCTGTAATTCTTGTACTTAATGTTGCGCTTAGAACGAAGGTAGGCGCACAAGTTCAATTTAGCGTGTCAAAACTTTCCCATGTTATTATAATATCGTATCAGGTATAAGGGGGGGGGGGGCTGCTTCCAGTAATGCTGTAATTTACCAGTGTTAAAACAGTTTCTCGCTTCTCATAATTTCTTGAATGTTTTATTTTTGCTATAACATATTTTACAAAAATAATAAAATTTCAATATAAGAGAAAATTGACATTATTAGATATTGTATTATATTTCCTCAATGAAGAAAAAAGTCAAAGATGTCTTTTTCTTTTACTACACTGCAAGTGTTCAAAGTATTTGATGGCACTGTTAGGTATGTCTTAAAAAATTCTATCAGTATTTCTCCGATAAATTACTGTATTATGACTTCCTTTAAAGCTTTTGCATCACCATAGTATGACAGTGAAAATTTTTAAAATTTGATCACTTTCCCCAGATAATCCATGTACTCTATGGTAGCTATACTCAGTAATTACAGAAATTCAAAATTATTTTTAAATAATAGTTTTTTGGACTCAGATTTTTTGTAAGATAGATCATTAATATAAATGTAATGTGGTCTACTCATCTAAATTTGGGATAGAAGCATGAACCATGAAGATGTCTTGGGCGAAATTCTATTGCAATAGAATTTTGCCCATGAATGTACATTGAAATGTGGAAATAATCATGATTAATGTGGAAATAATGATTATTTCCACATTTCAATGTACATTTTCAAGAAATACAAAAATGTAAATTGTAAATTACATTTTGTAAATTTGTAAATTTGGAAGTGAGTTCAATTTGAAGAGAATTTACTTTTAGAAAGTATGTGCCGCTTTCCCCAACGCTGCTTAAGCAATACATCTGGCTTAAGCCTCATTCGGAGAATAGGAAAAGTATAGAAAAAAATTGAGCGTCAGCTGTTATTACTTAAGCAGCGTTGGGGAAAGCAGCCCTTAGTAAATTTCATATGAGTCTGTACCTTGCCAATTCCGATCTGCTGAGTAAAAGCGAGTCGTCTGAGCAGTGATGCGGGGATGGTGGGAGGGCTGCGCTTGAGAGCCTCTGTAAAGCTGCAGGGGGTGGCAGCTGGAGGCGGCAGGGCGGCTGCCCCCGAGCTGCAGGGCAGCTGGGGGGCCGTCTGGCTATCAGTTCCTGTATCGGTGCTTGTTGTTGCGCATGAGTGAGTGGGCGGCTCCATAGTGACCACTAAAACTGTCTGTAACCAATAAAGAAATATATTAAATAAATATTTCGAATATTTATGAACAAAGAATTGGTTTCCCACACTACCCTTATTCTAACAAATAGCCTAGAAGTTATCTTCATCTCTATAATTTATCTTCCGTATTCAGATAAACTAAGACATATGACAGTTTTCCTCTTGAAATTCTCTATTATCATTCCCAGTTACCAATTTTGGGTAATAGAGTAGCAGCAGGCAAGAGAGTAGATAGATTACAACGGAATGCGATTACATGAGTTTAAGATTTTCTGTGACCTAGTTTGTGGAATCATGAAGCAAACGACGATTGATGAGCCTACGAATTTCAACTCATATATTTCACTTTCCAAGTGCAACCAAGTGTCCAACCAAGATGACACTGAATCATAATGGATTTGTATGGAGATATTATAAGATCTATTTAAAGATTCATGATAATTTATGGAGTTTCTACATACGGAAACCTCTTCGTATGAAACACTCGAAAACAGAGGAGGAACAATGTTGAAACACTTCGTTTACCGAGTGGAAACCAAACTTAATAAGGTAATAGATTTAATACAGGCCGTATAGATATTTCTCTAAATTCAAGTTATAATAATTGGACGGTTATATTACCTTCCATCCAACAATGAGGAAATTGCAGCTAAGCAAACAGCGATGCTTGATATATATAGTTTTCAGGGAGGTATTAATTGGAATTGAATTAGTTAGTAGGTCTAATTAAGGTGAGCAAGAGCAATTAACATTAATTGAGTAGGGTGGTGGTATGCTTGCCATAGACTCAGATGCTGAAACAAGTAGGCTACCGGGTAGGCTGCGGTGAGCAGCTGGGTAGACCTCGACTGATGGCAAACATCTAGATTCTAGATCAACAACGAGAGTCGAGTCGCTCAGTGACCTCATCATTTCTCTCTAGCACTCCAGAACAAACATGACTTGCCTCTCCTATTTTCCGAGTTTTCTCACTCTCGGCCCGGTATATTGGGAATTCGTATGCATTTTCTCATTTTCAGCTTCCATCTGAGCTTCTCATCTTACATTTCTCCGTGCTAAAGTAGCGGTGGGATTTTGGGAGACTCATAATTTTTGTACGAGGTCTCTACAACCAGGATATGAGGTTACTGCTTCGGATATTTTTCCTTTTCTTTGTAAGTCTCAGTTGTACAACGGTCTTAAGCTCGATCTCTGATTAAGAATGTTAATTTAAATGAATATTATTTTATGAGTTTTGTGAAACTGGCCTTAATAATTCAGTAAATCACATGCCTAACCTTGGAAAAGACCTCAGAATGAATAAACATTCGACATAAGCTTCATTCCATTTCAATCAAAGATGTTCACAAATGGAATTTAAAAGCTGTAATGGAATAGAGTCTGTGATAATGAAATTAACTAGGCCTATTGAAACAAATGATAAAAAAAGTTAGTCTTTATATGAATAGAACAACAGTTTCTCTTAAATTCAATTGTGGCAAGTTCATTAGAAATTGTTGAGAATGTGAACGATTCAATCGAAAGAAAAAAAAATGCAAGTATCTGTGACTAAAGATATTGCTTATTTCAATGGTAATTCTTTCGAATTATTCTTTTCTTATTGTGTTAGGTATCTCGAATTTTCTATTCCACTTCACAGATAAGAGAGAGGATAATATTGAACACATTCCAACTCAATTGTAATTTGTAGTGAGAAGAAGCTGGTTTTTGTAGATAAAAGTTCAATTACTATTGTCATAGTATGTTGCAGAGAAGAGTGAGATTATTTATTTAGAAACGTTGAAAGAGTAATGAAATGATTTTATAATAATAAATTTATGAAAAAATAATATTCTTTATTTTATCTTAATGAATGATAGATTTTTGAAGAACTATAGTGCCACAATGGTAGGGTATGAATCACTGGTGGAACAGAACAAACATGCAACACAGTAGGGATAGAAACGATAGAGGAATATGGGAATGTGAGGAGAAACAAATCCGCGGCAAAACGGGGAAACTTTACAAAAATAATCCCCAGCTTAGTAATCCGCAGTTAATTGTTTCTCAAGTTGGCGGCAGTGGCTGGAGGATTAAAAGTTGCGCGTTTCAACATGAATCGGTGCGTATGCAGTGGGAATGGATAGTGCGTGGAAAAGAGTGAGAACGAGAGATAGGAGCAAAGAAAAGGAAGGAGTGAGACAGAAAACAATGCAACAGATCGGGAGAGTTGACTTGTTTATCGGAACAAACTTGGTTTCGGTGAATGTTACATGTTGAAGATATTTTTTGACAAGACAGGGTAGTCTTAATGTTGGGGAGCTTTGAGGAGAGAGATCTGCAGAAGTGGATACGCTAAAATGGAGAAAGAGAAGAGTAGTAAGAGATAGAGAGAGATAGTCAAAGAAGAAAGAGGGGAGTGAGAGAATGAGAGAAGGAAAAAGAGTGAGAGAAAAAAAGACATAGTAAAGGAGAGAGAGTGTGAGAGAGAGTAAAATAGAGTAAAAGAGAGTAAAAGAGGGTAAAAGAGAGAGTGTGAGAGAGAGGTTGTGGGAGTAAGTACGGGCACAGTACATTCTTGTAGTGGTGTTTATTATTGAATAAAAGCCGGTATTACACACCCGACATTCTCTAAAGAGTTTGCTGATGTTATTACTTTATATGCGGATAAATGGCGGGAAAAAGTTCATCCCGTCCCTTTTCATATCAGTCTTTCTCTCTCTTTCCCTAACACTCTCTGTCTTTCTCTCTCTCGTGTCGACCACCCTTTCCTCCACCCTTTCAACTGTCTGATGGGATTATGAGAGATGAGTTCTGGCAAAAGCAAACACAAAGAAGCCATATAGAGGACAGAAGCTTGTCATGTTCTTTGTACATGTCAGTGAAGGTATGTATGTATCAAACCTCAATTCCTTTTATACAAACATCATCAACCCCTTTCGTGGTTTTTGAGAGCTGAATCATTTCCCAATGACTGGCTATGAACTAAAGTCACTGACTCTGTCAATTGAGACTTTGATGTATTAACGTTCATTAAAAAATAATGTCTAATTATTTTTTGGCTGTGTTAAGATAGTCTCTCAGCTTCACAGAAAGTTAAGCATCCTTTTTTCATATTGTTGGATATTCACAACTTTTTCTCCAATTAAAAACGAAAGCTTCAATCATGACTTGTAACTTAAGTTTAAAATGAAATAAAACACTAAAGGATATTGTCAATTCCACTGTTGAAAATGTGACTGGTGTAGCCACGAAACCGCGGTCCAGTGCTGAAAATAATAAAACAGTGGAATTTACAATATCCTTTAGTGTTTTATTTCATTATGGAGTTCCACAACATGAAGACAGTACGGCTTCCCAGGAAAGAAAATGGGAAGCCGCCCTGGGACAAAATATGATTGAATAAGATTTCTTCAAATAAGTTAAGTATAAAGCATTTGATTTAAAACTATGCTTTGATAGATTCCACAAAGTTGATCAATTTTTTTTGTTTCGAATAAGATTTTGGGAACTCCCTTATCTGTTTGGTTGATCTTTGACCACACTCCAAAAATTACTCATCAATATTATTTTTATCCATCTAATACCCTTTCAATAATACCTCATAATTTTCATGGCCCCAGTTCCACTGCACTTTCAACTTTGATTTTCAATTACCTCATTCGAAATTTCCACATTCATTCATAAGATTCCTCGTATCTGAAATTTCGTATCTTATTCTCATGTCCTTATCACTGATTATTTGTTTCTGAGTCATAGTTTTTTGAAGTCATCATTACTAACATCCAATCAGAGATAATTGAATTTTGCAATCAAATCATACTTTCCAGCCCTCCGCTGTGATTACATAATTATGAAACGAATAGTTATATCCAATTCTATCCATGTAAGTAGTCTGGATCATAGAAACCCATTCATCATCAACCAGAGTAGTGCATGTCAAAGTGAGCCTATGGTCATCCTCACATCTGCAAGGGATGCAGTGGCAGCTAAACAATCTCGGGGAGTAGGGACGTGTTCTGAATCTCTCATCTACGGTTATCCCATGACCAGGGAGGAAGATGAAGGAAAGGGAACAGATGATAGTGGAAATAAAGGGTGAGGAAGGAGGAAGAAAAGAAATATTGTATTGTTTGCACTCTCTCTTTTGCTCTCTTTCTTATTTGCACTCTCTTTTCCATGGAGGTATCCATCTATCACTTTTTCTTCTCTCTAAATCTTGCTTCTCTTCATCATACTTACACACATTCTTCCTCTCATATGTGTGCATGTGTTTGTTAGCTTGCGGGATACCACCAATAAGGATCCGGGATTTATGGAAACAATAAAAGCGGCCTAAGCCCTTCCCCCCACTAACCTACCATCCAAGGATGAAATGGAAAGGAGTCATCCCCCTCACCATTCACCCCCGCCCACCACCCCTTTATAGTCGCTCATCTCCCGATGACCGTTTGTTGTTCACTTGGCTTAGCGGCGGACAGGCAGCCTATATGAGAAGTTTAGCAATAATCTCTCACTTTTATCAGAAACTATGGGGGGATTCGGACCGGCAATGCCCGGTTATTGAACGTGGATGGTCGAAAAACGAAATAGATTAAAACGTGAGCTTTCGGTTAAAATCAGCTTTGGGTAGCTGATGGCAAAAGTAGTTATATTCTGATGAGATGCTACGCACGAATCAATTATTGGAGAAAAATTATAGAGCGTGTTCTCCAGCTATTCCATTAGAAATATGCTAAACGTTTTAGGTTGAATGTATTCATGTAAACTGTGTCATGAAAATTCGCAAGTTTGATGAATTTTCACTTGAATGTGACTGATTTTTGAAAAATTAAGTACATTTGTAATCGAGAATTTGAAAAATAGTTCAATAGTAAATAGTTTAATATTTATTTTATTTATTTCAAATTAATTTGTACACAGTTTACATAAACTATACAAATGAGTTGCATAATAAACAATAACAATTACAGCAACAATTACAATAAAAATAACAAAAACAATTACAGTAACAATTACGATAACAAGAAATCAGTCGTGGCAAGCAATAGGATAGCCTCTTCTATTCAATGAATCCACAGCATATGAATATATATCAATAATTTTTTGCCTTGTGAAATTGGAGAGTAAAACAATAATCTTATCTCTATCATTGACAATATTATGAACATAAGTAGCAAAGAACTGTTCTTTAATTTCTTGATACACAGTACAATTAAACAGAAAATGTTCTAATGTTTCTTTTTCTAGACAGCAAGATGGGCACACTTTATTAACATCGATAAAATATTTTTTGTTACCAAAGTTTATTACCGTCCCTAAGACAGAGGGAATCCTGAGCTGGGTTAAACATCTTAAAATTTTCATTGGAACCTTGCACGATACAATTTCAGAAATTTCAGAATTGGGATTGAGTCTCCAGTAAGCACCACAGCTCTGTGAAGTGACTGCATGCTGCGTATCCTCACTCTTCATATGAGCTAGATAACTATCCAATAAAATTTCATAGTTGTTGGCAATATCTCCTCCCCAGCGCCCCTCCTCTCCCAAACATGTCCAAAGTTCACCAATCCAAGCTGAGATTTCATAAAAGCAACCCAGTTCCGATCCTCAACCTCACATTCAAGTAAAACCCGATAACAGACGTAAGGGTACCTAGATTCTGTGCATGTTAAGAATTTTCAAGAGCCATAATAAACTCAATTTAAATATGTAAAATTTGAGATGTGCTCTACCCATTTCCAACCTGACTGCCCACCCTGGGGTTGCCCGCTCAAGTAACATCAATCGCCTATAAAAGAATAATTGCGCCCTCTCCAATGTTTCTTCCATACCTTGAGCCCAAATTTCCGCCCTGTAGAGTGTAGCAGGAATCAGAATGGATTCGTATAATTTTGTCTTCGTCTCCCAAGTATCTGATTTCAGCTTTGCCAAGGCATTCATGAGAGCAGCAGTTTCCGCTTTAGATTTATTCAACGCTCTAATACACATATTTTTGAACCCTCCTGATGATTGAAAAACCACTCCCAGGTAATTGTATTCCTTACAAAATCTATTATACCTCCCTCACATGCAACACTCCTAGTTTTATTTAGTCGGCCTCTGTGGAATGGCAATATTTTCGTCTTATTATAATTAATTTTCAGACTCAGTGATTCACTAAATTCGTACAAACATCGAACTTTATTTCTAATATCGGGGATACTGTCCGCAAAAATTACTATATCGTCGGCGTATTGTAGTATCAAAATATCGTTATCCTTGTCAAGTCGCAGCCCGCTGTATCCTCTCTGCCTGAAAAATGATTCCATATGTGATATGTACAGAGCAAATAGAAGAGGACTTAACGAATCTCCCTGCAACACGCCTTTTGTCACCTGTATTGGTTGTGATTGAACCTTACCTTGATCCTCTTCTTGGACTTCAATACAAAATCGAGCTTTCGAGTATAGGTCTTGGATAATTCTTATCATGATCCCACTGACTCCTAGTGATGCCAACTTTAAATAGTTTAATATAACATAGTTCAATATTATTTCGAATCAAAAATAAAAATGAATCGCATGAATTTAATGTATTGATTGGACTCCAAGATATAGATGCAAAAATTAAGAAAATTGGAATTTATTTCATTTTTCTTATCACAAGATTCGTTCATATCATATTTGTTCAGATTTGATCGTATTGTATCTGTATGAATAATCCTAGAAAATTTCTTATCTACATTCTATTTATAATTATGATTGATTTATTTATACATAATTCGAGTATGCAAGGAATTTGAAAAGTAGTTTCAGATCCGATTTAACTATTCCATTTAATAAGCAATTTTTAGATGGATGTCACGTACAATATAATCTGGAATCTAAAATCTAGGGAGCAATACAATATTGAAAAAATCACATTATACATTAAAGTATACTTATGCTTATAATACATTCTAAGTAATGAGATTGTAGCGCCAAAACATCCGCAAGGTACATTATCTTTGTCCGTTATTTTCATATAGACTGAAGCAATAATAACTATTCTTAATTTCAGCCAAAAATACGTATGTCATGGATTCCGATTGTTGATCATTTGCTTGGAAGTATTATGTGTATTGTGCAAGGGCTATTATTATTGTGTGTGAAGAGTATTATTATAGATAATCTAACCCACAAAAAAAGAATTTTCTATCTTGACTCAAAAACACAATGATGAACGAAGATATACAGAAGAAACCTTACAAACACAGATATTTTTCCTCTTTTGTGTATTATAGCATGAACAAAATCCATTTCAATTCTCCTCTTTATCCACATGTATGACGTGGAAGTGCCCCATGATGTTTATCTCGGTAATCAATTAAGAGCTTTTCTTTTTCCCCTTAGTGTCCCTTCCCACGTGATCACACAAAAAACAAACCAACTCCCTTCTGAATTACCATCGAGCTGTCTGTCTATTTTCACTCAACACATGAAACAAAGTGATTTTCTTGTTAGCAAGTGGTTTATGGGCCCGTTATATGATGTTCATCAAGTGAAAGTGAGCTCTGATAATGAAAATTTAATGAAGGAAACAGTTCAGGAGGCAAAAAAGATTTCCTAATTGAAATATTTTTCACAGGTTCAACACATTAAACATTTTTATATTCTATCAGCGTGATGATTATCGCAGTGTTTATGGAGTTTTTATGAAACGTTCTGAAAGATGCTATGTACAGATTATATTATAATATTCAACAGAAAAGTTATCACATTCATTGTGCTTTGGTAAGAGGTTTTTTGAGAATGATTTTCCAGTTCTATCCTGCTTCAGTTTCTATAGTAAGACTGATTATCACATTCATTGTGCTTTGGTGAGACGTTTTTCGAGAATGCTTTTCCAATTCTATCTTGATTTAATGTAAGGATTTTTATGGCTGTAAAAAAGTGGGGTGATTATAGTTGACAATGAATAGAAGGGAATTTTATTTTTACTCCTAATGTAGATCGCACCCTAAACAACAGAGGTAAGTGGGGAGTTTGGGATTTGTTTAGAAAAAAAGCTAATGACCAGTCCTCAGGTTGACGGCTTTTAATTTGAGTCCGCCTTTCGCGGCGCTCTAGACGAATGAAAGCAAGATTAATGACAGGATTGATAACACCAGCTAGCCTGATAAGCCGGGTCGACCCTATAGCTGTACTGTACCGGTATTCACATCGTCGGTTTTGCGTCCCCCGGCCTCGTCACACCAAGGTATCCATGTCATTATTCTGTTCAGCCCTCCAGACCCAATCAGGCACCCTGCCACGAGACAGGGGTCCTGATTCACCGCCGTTAATTATGACAAATGACCGGCGATCATCACTGCCCGACGCGTCAAAACACACCGGCTTTCCTTCTTTCCTCTATAGAAATAAATAGTACGATCATCGACCTCCGATTCATTTCATCCCGCGATATTTATGACCAAGGGGTGCAAATCCCCCACCAAACGCATTCTTTAAATAGAATTTTTAATCTCAGTTAATGAATGAGCGTGTCGACGACCTGAGTTATGATCGCGTGAACTCGTGATTTATCTGTCAATATTGATGTTGGGACCTGGACAGATGGAGTGCAGTGCCGGAATTAACGGATACTAACGTTATTGTTCTGTTGTTCACGAATGTTACGTGTGAGATTATGAAGAATCGTGACATTTTCATCATTACTCCTTATTCGACATAATTAGACTATCAAGTCATTTCGAATAAAATATCGACATAATTATACTATCATTCCTTTTTTTTTAATCAGATATTCCATTTCGAATAAAATTTTTCAACAATCTATCCTCCAACTAAAGCATTGCATGGGTGTGTAGTGAGTAGCATTTTGTTTCTTATCTTCATTGGCAAGTTCTCGTTATCCTATTATATCAAGCGAGCAATTTATGTATGTATATAATATCCTATCATATTAAGTGATCAATTTCTGTATGTATGTTTGTATTATCTTTTCATATTCTTCTCATTCTTCGAATTCTCTTCTCATACAAAATCCCTGATGATATAGCCCTACATTCATATATTAGGAACTGCAATCTGTCCATACTAAGAAAAGTAAATGATATGAATAATTAATAATTGCATTGTGAAAAGTAAGGAAATCTTCTCTACGTGCAAATAATTGATGAAGAAAACAGGTCTCAACTTTTTATAGAACCGAGATTCTCAGCAAGCTGTCAATTACGTTTCAAATATTGAAGTCAAGGTTTCAAAGTAACCGACGTTTATTGAAAATGAAAAAGACAACACACAACTCAGCTTCTGTCTTGTCCCTGGGGACGAGGTGAAATCCGCTCGTGTCAAGCAAGGGGGGATCGAGAAGGTCAACAGTTATTGCTTTAAGATCAAAGTCTCAAAATAATATCGTCCAATAATCTCTTTCCTTTTCTCCAACTTTCTTTTCTCTTTAACACGCGTCATCGCAATATTCTCTCTCCTTCTCTCTGGCTTTCCATTCTCTATTTCACCTCTGGTCTCTGCACACAATTGAGGTCCTTTTGGAAGCCCCTCTCCCCAATTTCCTGTAGCTATTTTTCCGACAAGGCTCGTCTACCGCGCCTCACATGAATCCCCTGTCATATTTCCAACCTCGATACAGGCGATTTATACGCGCTGTCAGCTTGCAAAAGGATCAGTTCAATGATCGACTGGATGTCTATAAACTATGGGGTTACTTTCCACGAGAACTTTTTCAAGATAGGAAGAGATTGAACTGAACTGCATTAAACCCTTGTTGATTGAAACGTAGCCTACAATTTCGTTTAGTATAAAATATTAAGTAGGAGTATTACAGTTTGTTTTGAATATGTAGGTAATCTATGTATGATTTTATTCAGCAGCATCATTCAAAGTTCGCTTATCAAAGTGTTCCATTTCATAGGGATTGGACAACAGTGAAGGATTTATAAATTTTTGCAAAAACTTCAAACTGTGATATCACGAAATACTTCACATCTCCAAAATAATAAGAATGATGAATAATTATTTCGTAGTATTTATCAATTTCTGTGTAAAAGGGTATTTCAATAGAGAAATATAAGAATATGTAATGAAATTAAAGAAAAAAAATATATAAAGAAATATTCGTTTGGGAAAGTGAAGCTGGAAGAAAATCAATAATATTGTGAGATGTGGGATGAGGAGAATCAATTCAAGTTCAATTTGTGTTATTGTAATAGTGAATACTCTAACTCAAAAAACAGAATATAAGTTGAGATGCATGTTCATTTTGTGGAAAAGCCTATAAAATATTTGTGAAAGCAAATGTTTTGGAAATTTATTTCCTTGAAAAAGATATAGAATTTTTATTGTATCTAATAAATTTATATTAACGTATTGATAAATGAGATTACAAATATAATAGTGATATCAATATCGGGAAATACGACACAGCGATTCATATATTTGAATTGTCGAAGGAAACTTTTACATCCAAACAATAATTCGCGAATATGTGGTCGTTAATTTTTGCAACTAAACTTCATAGCAAGCTAGCTTGCAACTTGTCACCCCACGAGGCGAGACATTAATCCGGTAATTTGTCATAATTGTGTGTGATTTCGCTCGTGACCAATCAGATATGGTTTTTGTTCGAATTACAACATGAGTTGCAACTTCGCTTTGTAATTTGTGACAAACTCAATACATAAATTATGAGTGTTTTACTAATTGTCGCCATGCGTTTTAATGCTTAACGATCCGCCACCTGGGTGGTGGAGTAGTAGGTAGTCCTATTACAACGGAAATTCATATTTATGGTCTTGAAAATTAGCTGGCTGCTTCGTCGCCATTAATGCGAATTCGTAGATGCAGGTGAATAATGTTTCGCACTCGGCTTCACTGGCAATATTATTAGCTGCTCTAAATTGTGAAATATTGTTCAGCATTTGCAATAGTGTTGAAACTTGATATGTATCCGGTAAAAAATAAATTGGTACCCATCTATTTTGTGAAATTTTCAGCAACTCAAACCATTAAAAATTTCACAAATGCTTATTTCAATTGATCACTTCGTGCTAAAACATTTTCTTATTTTCCATATTCATGAATAAATCTAATAGCATGAACATATTTTTGTCGACTTCGATGTTTCATTGAATATTGTTACAGTATAATAATTATTATTAGCTCAATTTTATTTATTACAAACTTTTACTTAGAGTCAGTTGTTTATATTTTCTCAATTTGTATTCATAAATTGAAATTTCTAATGTTTAGATGGAATTGAACAGGAATAAGTAAGTCTTTAATGAAACCTGCTTTGTGATGAAAATTAGTCTCATCAAAACTGTTGATTTATGTTATGTTCGAGTGGAAACGATTGTGAAACATTCTTATTTTGTGTAATAATTTTTATTTTTCCAATTATCATGAATCAAGTATTCAACTTTCCTTACATCTATGAAATAGTAATTTGTACATCAATTTTGTACTATTTGTACATCTATGAAGATAAATTTATTTGTAATGTGTGACGATTTATTCTCCAAATCATCTAGGCGAAGGAAATCATAAATTCAATTCTCAAATTCGATTTATTTCAACTAACTTACACTTTTCCTTATTTGAACTAGAATTATAAAATATTTCATAAAAATGATGGTAAAACACTTAAATCTTATTACAAAGATTTTTACATCTAAATTATTCAGATGCTCATTCCTGTGGATTTGATTAAAATTGAGCCTCGGAAATATCTTCCCAGTGACAATGAGGTAAATTAGAATTGTTTCTCAAGGAATTTTTTACAGCAGCTCCCTCTTTTCATTATCAGTAGAATAGATCCCAATCCTGATAAAGTTCTTGAAACGTCTTTGCAGTAAAAACGAACTGATGGGTCTGCAGTTGATAATTGATCTGGTCCCTATTCGATTGAATCAAGGTGCATTTTTTTATACGTGTAATTAATCGAGAAAGCCAAACTGAATCCCAACTCCAGTCGAGCTGATAAATTGCGGACGAGGAATTCGCTCTGAGAAAGACGTATCTCGCTTGCGGGGAGGGGGGCATCGAATTAGAATGCTTCGTGGCAATTCCCAATGCTTGGCGAAAGGCAAGAAGTCACTCTCTCAGCCTCACAGCCTCTTGAAGCTCGAATTATTTGAATGCCGCCAGCCGGGAAAGAATTTTGTCGGAATTCGGATGTCTCTGTTGCTCTCCATTCTCATCTCGCAGCTGCCTTTATCGCCTTCCTTCTTTATTCGTCGAGCCCAGTCGTCCACCAACAAGCAAAAATCGCCAGGCTCTCCATTATTGCCAAACATATTACAAATATCAGTTTGAGAAGTATGTGCCAAGAATTTGTAATGTGTGACGATTTATTCTCCAAATCATTCTGAAGAGGAAAATCAGAAATTCAATTCTCAAATTTTATTCATTTTCATACATGCATGATTGAATAATTATGTGAGTTAATAATTAACAAACACAAGTTAGTATTATTAATAATTAAGAATCAATATTTTATTTATTTATTTAGAAATGTACAATATTGACACTTTATGGATGGTCCATAAAGAATGGTTCAGGATAGGCTTACGATTAAAACATTTCCTTTTCCAATTTATAAAAAAAGTCCGAATATAGGTTATGTGACTTATTTAACAAAGAAAATAATTTTTACTCCAAAATCAAACTCTAAACGAATTTTAAATAATTATCTATAAAAGATCCGAACTAAAAATAGCCGAATTACCAATCTAAATTCTTCGAAAATTTTTAATTCAACATTGAAAAACTTTGAACCATAGCCTAAATATGTTTAATAATATATTTATCTTGAAAAGTTGTGAAACCTGGTTTGGACGTGCTTTTACTTCTTGGAATGCAACATACGATTGGAGAAACAAACATAGGAGTCACAAATGGAAAAATGTGAATAAAGAAATAAAAAATCTAAAACTTTATGGGAAACTGGATACCCTACAAGGTTGATAGTGAAAGTTTAATATTTTCATTGGCTTGCTTGTCACAGAACAATGTATATTTTTTTTATTCACATACTATAAATAGGCTCATTAAAATCATCCAAAGAGCAAATTAGTAATTTTAGATTTTACAGTTTGAAGCTTATGAATATCTCATCATATGAACCTTCAGATTATATATTATACCTACGACTTCAGATTCCTGAGTTTCAAAGTGCTCTACAGTAAAACTGGAATAAATGTGTAAACCACATTGATAAAGTAGGGAAAAATCATCATCACTTTTTCACAGTCGAATTTTCTCTAATGGCTTCTACAATTTAGGAGTCTCCGGTATTTCGAGTACCAAGGAAACGTTACGCTGTATAGTAGTCTTCGACAATCTCACGCGTGAAAATTGCTGTTCACATACAAATGCTGTCATCTGCCAAGTCTTGTGTCTTGCGAAATTGAATTCTTATTGCATTCTCATTTCGTTGAGCTTTAGCTTTCAATTTCCAATAAGAATCAAGCTAGCTACGCTTTTCGTTCTGTATTTCACTCCACACAGCTAACATTATTTTATGATGTCTTGAGAAGCACTCTCATTTTATCTTCTCAATCTAAATGTACAGTATTTTACTCACTGGGAGTAATTTATAATTCATCTCTGATATATAAGTCATTTCTTGCTCATTATATAATGAATTCTTTTTTCCTTCATACATTCACCATCTCCATCCTCATACTACAGGACTTCATATTCTTTGGAAAAAGGCAAGACTGTCTATCCTTTATATTATCTGCGTCTGTCTCTTTTTACGTTACATTCCCCTCTTTCTTACCACTATCCTTTTTCTCTATTTTATCTATCTCCCCTCTTTCACGTTAATGTGAAGAGTAGCCTTGAAAATCCTTCTTCTAGAAAGTACTTTTGTACTTTAGTCAAAATTGTTGTATTTTCCAATTTTAACCATTTGTGTAGATACGCAGTTAGTTTTAGATGTAGGCAAGAACTGAAATTTGAAAATAATTTCCACAAGTCAAAACTGAACTTTTTAAAAATAATTTGCTGTTTTAAAGTGCTATGTTGACTGCAAACCAGGAATTAATCACATTGATAATCATCTAATCTAACACTCGAAGATCCGAACTTTCAAAAATCTATATTAATAAAAGAGAGTTGGTGTCTGTACGCTCGCTTATAACTCGAGAACGGCTGAACCGATTTAGATGATTTTGGATTCGTTTGAATTTTTACAGCACTGGTTAACATAATATGTATTAAAATATAAGAAAATCCCTTTATAATTAATAAATAGTTATTACATTAATGACATAACCTATCAAATATTTCACACAGCTACGTTCAAACTTGCCGGCACGAACGTGTACCTACAACGGAAAGATGATCGCAATTCAAGATCAGATAAATTAGCAAGCCTATTCTAAGTCCCCGTGGCTCAGTGCAAGAGTCTCTGCTTGAAAATCTAGAGGTTGCGGGTTCAAACCTGCTCTGGACCATTTTTTGCTCTAGGTTTTCTACTCTCAATTATTTTTACGCTACAATCATCAATTAAGAATGAGTTATCGTTCGTATCATGCATGTTTTATTGTTTCTAATAATAAAATTGAAGAACGGAAATAAAATTAAAATAAATAAAATAAATTAAAATAAAAAATTAAAAAGAAAGAAATAAATATGAAAAAATCTTTAATTAGAATAGGACTGATAAAAATTGAAGAACGGAAATAAAATAAAAAAAAAAAAAAATAAAAAATAAAATCAATTAAAATGAAAAAATTTAAAATAAATTAATAAATATGAAAAAAAATTATTTTAATTAGAATAGGACTGATAAAAAATTGAAGAACGGGAATAAAATTAAAAAAATATAGGCTAAATTAAAAAAAATTGAAAAGAAAGAATTAAATAAATAAATAAATAAATAAATATTAAAAATAATTGGAGGGAGGAGGGGGGTGACATTTGATGAGAAAGAGGGGGTTGACATGAAGAGGGATATGTGGGGGTGACATTTGGGGGGGAATGGAGGGGGGCATTTGTGGGATGACATTTTTTTGGGGGTGGCATGAAGGGGGGACATTTGTGGGGAGAAGAGGGGAGACATTTGGGGGGGGGGGGGAAGAGTGCGATACGAAGTTCGCCGGGACAGCTTGTAATTTATATTCCGTGACTTTCGCATCAATTGTTGACAAGTCCTGCAACTGAAGGGTGTTCCAGTAATGAAGTTGATTGACCAATTCAAAAGAGAGAACCAGGTTGGGTTTCATAAAAATAATGATCCACAAAAATCTGAAACTCGATTTTTTGTTCTGGTATTTAATGATAAAATACTGTCGAGTTGGAGTGTGATTCAATTGGAGTTTTTATATTTTTTGCTGAGTTCCCCTCGGAATGTGATAACTCATTTGTTTTGGGGCTAAAAGTACTCACTTCTCGAAATAAACCTTTGAGTTTTTAGTATGTCTACTATTGAAACACCACAAACGAGTTTTAAGAACCGAAACGATAAGAAGATGTTGTAAAGATAAGAACTAATTGAACACACTCTTGTTAATACGAGTAATAGAATTTATAATTCTTATGGAATGGATCTTCAACTGGAATTTAAGTTTTTTCTCCATCATTATTTCGACTCCAATATGAGAGCAAGCATAATGACAATCAGACAAATGCAAGATTTAATTATGTTGTAAATGACAAAGGATTTCTCTTCATAAATTATGAAATTTATAATTCCAAATTACTACTCCATAAATTAAGTAGAGAAACCTTATTTCGTGGAAATAACGCGGACCACTAGTTAAAAGAGTAGGAGAAGATTTTCAGATGATTCCCGGAAAGAAATTCTCATGAAAAATGAGAATCGGAAATCCGGAAAGAGAACCAGCCAGCAAAAATGCAATTCCAGAAACTTTTCTGAAATGAGTAGTAGATAGTAATAGTACAACTAATAAGAAGATTCAGTGGATGAGAAAATATTCTCTGAGTTGAAATTACCCGCTCATAATATTTGATCAATATTCTGGAACAGTGAGGAGAACATAATCTCCTTCGTCATTATCTATGCATCTTTTGTAACTTTATGTATTTTTTTCAGCTACTCATTTCCTGAAAGTTTGTTCTTGGAAGAATGCCATGTCTTTCCGGCTTTGTGGCGGTCTTTTTCAGAAGTCAACTCCTTTATGCTTTTCTTATTCCAATCTGATGTTTCGGAATTCATTTTGTACAGAAATTTTTAAATCCTAGAAAACGCAAGATATTATCAGAGATTATTATTAACAGTTTTGGTTAGTCTGTGGTAAAATCATAATCATCTTTGTAGCATAATAGGTTATCTTTGCTCTCAACAAATTTATAATCTGATGTTGGACTCACTTTTGTATTTGGAATTGGATTATACTGTAATAATCTAAAGGTTTTGTTTTTGGGATTATTATTAAGTTATGGCTTTCTTGGCGGAGCGATCCTTTCGGGTGTTCCGTCTCGTCGAATCATCCAATTCTCCCTAATGGGAAAAATGGAAAACATGTCTTTGGGATTGAGTTTTGTTTTTGTGAGTGTGCGATCATATAGTTTCCATCTTAGAACATAACACAAATCCTTTTTCAGGAGTTTTTTCTTTCTAAAATAAATCACATTCCAACGATTGCACAGTATGCAGACTCCCAAGTTCAACAGAAAATTTAAAATAATGATCAGCTTCTTTTTTGCAAGGTGTGCTGAAGTATAGATAGAACAAGAACTTCGAAGGTAGTGTTTCTCATACACTTTGAATTTATTGTTTCTCAAATAATATCTGCCTTGTCTAGATACAACTCAGGAAGATTGTACGTATTATGATTTATATTTACAATTATGAAGACTTTGTAATTCCTTACCTCGTTATTCCAGAGAAATTTCTACAAAGAAAATTACATTTTATGATTATAACCCTCTTTGAGCTCGATAATAATTTTAGAATGAAAAATCCAGTGAATATAATTGAGTAGACTCTCTGAAAAGCTTTTTTCTTGACAGAGGAATAACCAGTACATTGTAGGTGATGTTATTCAGACTCAAGTTCGCTTTTGTATTATTACGAAGCTCTCTCTCAGCTCTTCTTTGTTTCTCGTGCTTCCATCAAAGAAGAAACATTTCTAATTCCGAGCTCTGAATTACCTCCATTCTGAGTTAGCAAACATAATTCATCTTTTCATTCATCAGTCTCTTGGAATTTTCTCTTTCTTGGAGAACTTAATTCAGCTTTTTGCTATTTTTCAACTCCACGTGCACAAAGAATTGTTGGAGACTGCTGTATTTCTTGGAATATAGTAATGATAAATTCCATTCGGATAAGAATAAAATCAAGGAAATTTTTTTGATGGAGCGTATCATAACTTTCTCAAAATATTCTGAATTGTAAGTATCTGTAAAGTCTTTTTAGTGAATGTCACTGTCTCACACAGACCCATCAAAAGTATTGGATTCATCTAAATTTTGAAGGCGATATCTGAATTGACTTTTATTGATGTGAATTGATTCCAACATGTTATAAATCCAAATACTGAATAGCCAAATAGGTCTATACAGTGTGGTACTATTCACACGTGAATACTTAAATCACGGACACTCTCAGCGACACGGATAACGAACATGCGTTTTCAAATGATGTCGCTCAGACAAGACAGTTCATGACCCATCTAAGAGTCATCATTTAAAGAAAGGTGTTCGTTCTCCGGGTCGCAGAGTACTCAGCTGGAATACTCGCTGGATACTCAAATCGCGGGAAGTATCCAAGTGTGAGTAGTGGCTTAAAAGTCCGAGGGAATGACAGTCATCTCCAAATAACAAGATGACTTTCATACGATAGTTCCTTAATGGACAATACAGCGGAAATCAAGTTTCAATTCGATTTTTGTGAATATTACCGGATTACAATCGATATTTGAAACTATTTGAGTTTCTGACGCATTCTTGTTTACAATGCAACCGCCACCAAGTAGATCTTGTCACCATCGATATTCTTAGAATGATATTTATCTGTTGAAATCGACAATAGAATCTCAGTGTGTTGTAGTTATTTCAACAAGTAGAATTATAGAATCTAGGACAAAACGAAGAAATTGTCAAGTCAAGCTTTTTTAACTTTATAAAAAACGCTCTCCTATACTAATACATATCCTCCATCCACTTAATGTGTCTGTCAATCAATGCATGTCGGTCAGAGTGGAGACTTATTCTTTTTCATTTTTTCAAGGTGAAATAATTAAGAAACTCTCTAAAGGCATTCTGAATTACTCCTAGACTTTAGGATGTATATTCTGAGGTATCTTCCCCCTTTGCTTCTGCTATTCTAGAGTTATGAATCTCTTTATCCTATTTTGATAAAAGACAATATTTTAAATCAACATTCTGAAAAATATTATTGCTCTGATACGAATTCATTTTTTCAATTTTAAAACTAGGCCATGAGAAATCCATGTGGAACTTAAGGAATTTTCTCCAATGAACTTTTCCAGAACCAAACAACAATGTGAGTGAAACATTTCATAGTGAAGCATTCCACGAGTTTTGCGGTGGGAATGATGGTATATCTGGAATTTTGTCAAATGGAAAACAACGTCCGGCCAGAATCAGTCTCTGCGAATGAATAAACAATTTTCTGTGCGGACGATGAAACACATCGGTTGGCGATTTTATTGCTATCAATCAATACAGGCCTGTGCCGACTGGTTCGGTATTATCATTGGGACATTTTCTTGCGTAAACAGAGCAGAGCGGCTCTGGCCAACATTGGCCCTGCGGCTATTAAATCTACATGTATCATCAATTTGCGTTTTCCAGCATGCGTTGACCTGGACTCCAATTACGCAGCGCGCAGCGGCTGCTCAAGGGGTTAAACAATAACGTCATCGATGCATTAATTATTCAAATGAATTCTGAGTTCACTCTCGGTATCGGATTTCGCAGCCTCGTTCAAAGTGCTGAATCTTGTTTGGGAGGTGGACATGTGACTTAGGTGATAATTGATGATATCCTTTAAAATTTTGGATGTCGAATGGAATTGGCATTCAATCCATCTCCTTGAACCCTCCCTCTCTTAGAAGGCTGTACCTCATTGTCCAAATATTCCAACCACTTTTCGATGTAATTAATAATTGTATTTGAATTTTTGTCGTGTTGGAAAAGTAAGACTTGTTAGACAATAAAGAATCTTAGATAAATATGTTACAAATCCAACAGAATCGAATTAGACTCTGACTCTGGATAGGTATTTGAACCGCTGCCTACCGGATAAACATACTAGAAAATTCCAGTCTTATATCTATGAACATATTTATCATCAAGTTACTGGTTTTGGTTATTACAAAATTATCAATCTCTACTAAATTAAAACGTAATCAGAAAGCAAAGTTTTAAATCATGCAGGCACACATCTAATTTAAATATTTTTAATCAGATTATAAAAACCAAATCAAATATTTATTCTTGTTCCATCGTCATGAAACCATTCTTGAATAATTTCGTAGTGAATTCAATTTTTTATTTTTATAAAAAAACACACAATAAACAACAATGAAGGAAACAAAATTACAATAAAAAAAAACAATATTCATGACAAATACAAAACAATTTGCTATTTGGTGATGGGGTGTGCTGAATAAAAGAAAGGAGGAGAAATACCTAGCCAACAAACGTTTACCATAGGCAGGTAGAGGGCAAGAAAGTAAGGAGTGAAAGGGTGAGAAAATAGAGAGGAGAAAGAGAAGAGAACAGAGAAATGGAAGAATAATTTCTAACTTTGCATCATTTCCTTAAATGTAAAATATTCAAATAATATCTTGAACTGTAATTTGGAGAAATAATTATTAACCAAATTGATTGTAAACTAATATGTACATGACCCAGTAGCTACTGCTATCTTCTGGTGAAATTCTGAGTTATAGACTTTTTAAACCGTCGACCAATCATAAGAGGGAGTAGGCGGAGCTTGCTGTGTATGGCTTACAAGCTAGTACACACCCAACAGCTACTGCCACCTACTGGCTGAATTCAGAGTTAGCTACGTTTCAATCTGTCGACCAATGAGCGAATGAGTAGGCGGAGCTTGTGACGTCATGCCTGACAAACAAGTACATAACCCAACTGCTTCTGCCATCTAGTGGTCGGATTTAAAGTTAGCCACGTTTCGAACTGTCGCATGACATTTATTTCAGTCTCTGAATTCCTAAATATTCATGTTTGAATCCTCAGTATTCCAGTGACGTAATCTTGACCTCCCACTCATTTACTTGTAGCAAATTTATGTAAATAGAATAACCTATATTGGGCGACACATCTATTATTATATACTTCTTTAATAAAAGAAATTTCATTTTGCCCAAGAATCTGTGCTTCGCTACAGTATCTAAGAAATCTCGCTGAGCAAGGTTTAGCCACCACGGGTTTTCAATACATAGACGAAAGATAGATTTCAATACATATCTCATTATTTGTGAAGAATGGCTATGATCAACTAAACTTCTACAATCCTACAAATTTTCGAAACTTTTGCTTTCAAAGATAATTTAAGTATTGCTGTTTAAATACAAAATACGAATTCGAATGAGGATTCTAAAAGTTTGCGGTAACTTTTGAATTTGAGAGTGGGTCCTCACGAACGGTTTATGGGCGGTTGCGGCAACCAGCGGTTCCATGTGTGGGATAATCTTGTCCTCTCCAACATTTGGAACCGCTGGTAGATGCAACCGCCCAAAAACCGTTCGTGTGAACCCGCTCTAAGTAATAAATCACTGTTATCGTAAATACTGTTCTCTATTATTTTTGGATGTAGCTATCAAGCGATAACATTTTGGGCGATGTTTTTCAACCCACCTAAGCGAGCAGATACAATCAAGATTATGATGTTTTGATATTAATGCATCTCTGACGGAAACAAGCTTCTTGTCGGTCCGTATTCCCTCTACATTATGTAAAGTTTAAGCCCCTCTTCGCAACTGAAATCCAGAGTTTGTGACTCGTTCCATCATTTCCATGTCCAGAATAACACGAACATACATTTGAATCATGTCAAGGGGCTCTGCCACACCCTTTAAATTCAAGGGTAGCTTAGTTTTGAAAGACAGGTGTCATGTTGACGATGAGGAGCTTGCCCAGGCTCTCATGTTGTTCATTATACTCTTATTCTGCTTTTACTTGAATTAACTTAGAGTCAGGGTTTCTGACTCCCCTAGTTCCTACTTCATTAGTAACCTATTGCACATTTTATGATTCTTCAGTTTTCATTTACATCCAAACTTTTCAAAATTTTGAGATTCCCTATTAATTTTATCAGGAAATACTAAGTAACATTTATACTACTTGAAAAAAGTGGATAAGATAAGAAAAAATCACTTCGAATCTAAATCAAGAGAAGATTTTCTACAATATTCAATACTATTATTCATATTTCGATTGGAAAATTCTATCAAGGTTCCCTTCCGTTATTTTAGTGCTCTATTGTTATGTTTTTCTATTCAATGGAATCCAATGAGAACGATGAAGACATATTGAGAGCATTATTATCAACAATGATTGTTTTTAAATGCGAAACCACAATCCTACACCATAAAAATATTCATATCTCCATTTCATGAGATATTTTCAAATATTTTGTATTCTAATCATAGATAAATCAATGACTGTATAATTTATTTCTGTACAGCTGAAGTCCTGTTCCATTTATTTAGTGGACGTTATCTCAAGTTACTTGAGCTCTCTAACAGTTCGTTGATGGAAAAGAAGGGAAGAATTCTCTGGCCTTTCGCAGCAAACTTGGCAGGCAGGTATATTGTACTTGATAAATACCTGCTCTTCAATTATTCTAATCGAGTCAGCTATTTAGAATTTATAAAGACATCTTAAGTGTTTGGGACAATAAAAGAGTGGAAGCGGGGAAGCGAATAGATAATGAAAAGCAGGAAGAAGTGCGCCCCATTTCCATGAATGAAGAAAGAAAAGTGGAGAGTTCCAAGAGGAACGATCGTGTATTAATCACTACTCCTTTCGAGAGCTCCTTCAATTTCGATGGAATAGGGAGAAGAGAGAGAGAGATGAAGGAGTGAGTAGAATGGAGTGAGAAAGAGCATCCTCCAATCTCCTTCCTGCACTCGGTTACTTCTTAATTTGTTTTCCATTAAATTAATAAATACGTTATTCGAGAACGAAACGAACGAGAGGCTTAAATGAAAGAGAGCTGTAACAACATCGCTGGCAAGGCTTATTATTTGAGCGGAAGGAGAACTCTACATCTACGTAATATCTTATACCTTTTCGTCCGAGATTGCTAACTCGAGTAATTTCACTTGATAAAAAAGGCGGAATGAAAAGGGATGGTCTCAAGACGAATGATAAAAGTCAGGTCAGGCGAGGAGATGAGCGTAATAAGCAATATAAAAAAGAGTAACGCAAACAAAATGAATTTGAAGTCACAAGATAAACGTTCCGAGAGCATTTCTTGCTCTATTTTGTCTTCGCTCTCATCAGCATCATCAGCTTGACTCCCCTTTTTTCACTCCGTCCCTGTCTCACTCTTGTTTGTCCAATCTCCCACCACAGGCTTTCCTTTTCTTTTTCCGGGGAACGGCAAAGCAGCCTTCTGCCGGTTATTTATTGTCCAAGTTGGCATTACGTTTTGCGCTTTCTCGCTTTCAAACCACCACCTCACTCAAAATCCTTTCCCTTGCCATCGCCAATCTGCGTACTGCCAGATGGAGGGAAATTCTCACACTGCTCGGCCGCTGTTTAAAACAGTATTGCATTATTGTAACACTGTTGTAGCCGCTTTTTGTAAGCCCTAACAGAAAACTAGTAAGGCACCCGCCCCCTTCTCAAACCCCCCCCCCCTCAATCACCACACCCCCCAACTGAACCAACGAGAAAAGTCCCCCCATGAACACAAGCATGTAATTTGGAGCCCATTAAAAATGTTTCAGAATAAACTGTTTTTCTGTATTTCTCTCGTTTTTATGTACCCCATCCCATCTATCGCTATTTACGAACGCCTATTCCTTGTTCTTTCGCTGGAAACATTCTCATTAATTATCATTTAGTCCACCTTACCATAAAGGTTCCTATCATTCATGGTATCGATTATTACAGAAATTCATAGTTGATTGAATATTTTGTTTGGTAGAAGTATATTATATAAAAAATCAAATGCTTAAAGTAATAGGCATTAGAAGTTGAATGTAGCTCTTTTACCTAGGGCTAAACACTTTTAGCTTCAGTACGCACGATTTTAATAGTTTTTTGCATTCAATCTTGAACTAATGCAGAATGAAGTACAATATTTGAACAAAATGCTTGGCAACTTCGAATCGATTTTGCATAAAGGTTGAGTATCGAAGATTCTGTTCATTTGCTATTTTAGTGATAATGGGGAATAGAAGACTGTTGAACTGTACGTAAGTATTTTGACAGACAGAAAACACTGTATGGAATCGTGAATGAGTCATTGGATGAATCACTGAATAAATAAATAAGTCATAAATCATTGTAGTACTCGTGAATAAGTCTTTTGATTGAAATCAAGTTTTAGAGCTATCAAGTTGTATAGTGAAATCAAGTTTGTTCGAAGATACAATAGACGGGCAATTACAATCCATAGAAAGGTGTATTGACCTGAGTATTGATTTTGAATTCGGAGGGAAGCTTTCCTCATCGTTGAGCTTAACGTTCATTTGATTGTCAGTCTCCATTGTTCACGGAAGATCAAGAATAGGGCCTAGAATAGCCGAGGCAAGCATAAACAGAGGAAATAGGGCCATTGAAGGAAATAAAGCCTGATTGTGAGGAACGGCCAACGTCTTCGTCATTATAGGAAGACTGCGGATTTCAGATTTCTATTGAAATTGTTCGACTTCAAAGTCATTAAATATTGTGAGCAGTTATTCGTTGTTAGTGATTATTCCTTTGCTTCCTGGGGGATTTTTTTGTTCAGTATAAATTAAATGGTCACAATTCATTGATTATACAAATGCATTATTTTATTTGTACATTTTCACTGATTTCACTCATACACTTTTGAACAATTGAAGAACATCGACCTCTAACCATTGTACAAAATACGAGTGTTGAGGACGTTATAACCGAAGGAATAAAAGCTGTAGATATCAATTGAGATTATTCACTAGGAAATAACGTGTGCAATAACAAAATCACAACACATTAATTTGTTCACACACACAATTACGAAAAACAAGTAACAAAAGTACAAATTTTAGATTGAACAGTATACAAACGTAAATAAAAACAAAAAGTTAAGCGGAAAGAACTGATGCAAAGAAAGAGAGGAATTTATATTCAAAGCAACCCTGTTTTCTATTCAAAACTGTAATATAAACTAAACTACACATATTATGCAGAATATCAACATGATTCCCGCTCTTCAATCCTATCTGAATCTCAGGTATATGGTCGCTTCGTTGAATTTTTTCAACTCAGCATGATTTTTCATACTTTTTTCATCATTAGAACCGTATCTAAGTCACGAGAATTTAGAATTATATTTTGATGTGCGTATGAAAATCATGTTGAAGCTTCCATCAGGAGACAGCTCAGACATTCAGCAGTGAAATGTTGTTTGGGAAGACTGGGGAACAAAACAGTTTTTCAATTAGAACATCAGTGCGATTGGTGTCAAGAGGCCTGACTCCTGAGTGACGTGCCAGCAGGCCGGCTGAAGTGATGACACTGCACGGTTTGCTGTCGTCATCTGCAATTCAAATTAAGCAGCAATCAAAGAACAGCATTTCGAGTAGAGCCGCATGGTTCGGGGAACGAGCCTCGTAGCCTACACTTGTCAGCTGCACTGACCAATTCATTTCATTTGTCACCTCACACAAATAAAACTTGGTCGACTGAAAAACGGACAAATGCCATCTAGACAGCTCCACTCCTGTGTTTTGTTATTGTTGTGGGATACCTTGATAAATAATTCGATTCATTTCAAAACAGTATAGGTTATGGGACCTCCACAGACTACGAAAATAAATATTTTTAGCTTGCAGTAGACAGTAGTAGCCCGTGGCGAAGCAAGGTATAGTTAGCCGGTCATCGCCGGTATATTCCCTATAATAGGACATATACTCAGCGATGACCGGTTAAGAATACCACGCTTCGCCACGGGTAATAGCATATACTCGTACCAACCAAATATTTGGATTTGGATTATCTCTGGTGTATTCAATCAGTGTATTTTATCACTCAGTATTCAACCCTTGAATCGTTAATTTTTTTACTTGAGTGGGAAAATTGCTTGTAATTTTCTTTTATCCACAAGAAAGAGCTTACAAGTGTAAAATATCATAGAAAGTCTGTTCCTCAAATCTTGTAATCACATTAACAGCAAATCAAGCATGGAAATTAATACGGTATTGTCAGTATAGTCAGTACCGCACATCTGTAAATACTATGGGAGCGATCCTTTCATGATCCTTTGGGATCCTTAGTGGCAAAAGACCTTGAAATCTTTTCTTATTTCGCATCTAGGAGGTATGAAGAATATATGTGCAAAAATTCAAGTTTGTAGGTCAAGTAGTTTGGGCTGTAGTGTGATTCCCGTGATAAGATTTAGCCTTTTATAGATGTAGATTATAATACTGAATATGATGATAAAATATACACATGTACACCTACATTGTAGGCTATAGAATACAGAATAAGTTATTTTAATGTTGAAGATACCCAAGTACAATACAGAATATTAAAAACGGCAAATGTATTTTGGCACTGCCCACTTCAAAAGGAGTCTTGAATTATCAGGAGCAGTAAGCGATTTCAAGGAGTCACAATTGAGTCTTGGCAGTGATCTGTCGTATCCATTATGTTTGAATTGTTGTTCAGTGCTTTTTAAACCCTGTCTAGGTGAGATGAAATAGCCTCTCTAGAAGGTGCGTAATGGACACAAGTGTGATCAAAAACACGTGTCAAAATATATTATCGAAAAGTTTTGAACAAGGAGCACAGAATGCTGCTTGACGAAAGCCTGGGCCTTTCAGACGCGGAAGCAGCGACTCTCTGGATAGCTGCAATGCACCGCGCTAGTGATTTATTAACGGGCTGAAAAACATGCATCGGATATGTGGGGTAAGGAGGGGGGTTGCCTGAAGTGTGAGCCGGAAGGGTTGTGACTGTGGAGAGAGTGGATGGAAGAGAGGAATCCAACAGTTACAAATTGTCGCCATTAGAGGGTAAATGGGTGGCACGAGGAAACCTGCCCAAAGTGTTCTAAATCGCACATCCGTTGTTGCGAGTTGGTGCTGTATAGCCACCGGTCACTACCACCACCTATTGATGGAAAAAGGGACATTGCAACAGACAAAAACAACAGGAATCAACTTTACGAAAGTGAGAATGGGTGTCCGCTGTTTTTCACTTCCTCTCGATGATTCACTGCTATGGGTTTGGCTAGGGTCTCTTGTGGTCAGTAGTAGAATTTCGCAGATTAAAAATTATGTAAAGGAATTCTGTTTACAGTACATTTTAGAAGTCTGTAGAAGTAGTATCCTTCCTGAATACGCAAAATTCTGCTATAAAGTACATAATGTTTAAATCCAATGCAATAAATAATAATTCAAAAACAAGTCATTAGATATATTAGTCATTGACATTAGTCATTGTATGATTAAAATAACAATATTGATGGTATTGTCTCCATATGGTGTGGCATTGGAAGCTGATATTGGATGACGTCCTGGAGGAGGTGGTATATCTCACATATCGATATTCACTTCACTCATAAATCCAATCGATAAATTTGTGCTTTATTTGGATTTGTTCTTATACCATACTTATTATGAAGGGAAATGCAACATGCAAGCGATATTACATCTGTGTTGTTTCCCATGACGAAATACTTTTGAATATATCTGTTATATAACACTTATATACAACTACAAAACAGTGAGTAATTAGC
Source organism: Laodelphax striatellus (assembly GCA_017141395.1). NCBI lineage: Eukaryota > Metazoa > Arthropoda > Insecta > Hemiptera > Delphacidae > Laodelphax > Laodelphax striatellus. Next base: position 16,643,630 of record CM029533.1, read on the forward strand.
TTTCGTCAAGTGAAATACATGCCGTCTTATACAATAACAGATATTATATCATTTGATGACATGGTTATGTTCATTTGTGGACTGCATTAAATTTTATTGGAGATTGGAATTATTCGAATTTGTCACCGAATTTGGGAGAGTAGAAACATTATTGTAAGTTATTTGTAGAAATCTTATTCTAAGTAATTATTATGGTTCGAATCTAAGTAGAGTTGTTTGCTAATTTCAATAACTTGATCATCAGTCGAATGAATGGAAGACTCTGGACTTTTAAGGCAGTCATTTACTCCAAATACATAATACTTTAATATGATATTGTCTTCGTTCAAACTCATTTTAGATTGTCATCACAGTGAATAGATCTGGAGCAATGATAAAATTGAGAAAATGTTCTCTGCAATGAGCATGTGAAAGTGTAACCGTCTTTAATGAAATTTGCACAGAATGCTCAATGAAATAGCGTAATCAAACTTCTATTAGAAATTGATAACCAATCTCCGGTATAAAGAGCGAGTAAACTACAACATCTCGATAGATTTCGAATAAGAACATTAATTAATAGTATTCTGTACCAAGATGCTGTGGAATCAATAAAAGTATTTCGAATCATGATATAAATATTCAATACATTTTTGTAAGTTGAAATTACATTATTGTTGTTTACTCAAAGTGAGCAATAATTCTTGAAAATTCCTAAATCTAACAATACTGTGACGTATGGAAAGCACATTGAATTATGTTTCTGTAGGTTTTTTACCATCCCATTAGATTTGAAACTACTTTTTGTAAGATAACAGTGTAACGGCTCAATAAAATTCTCCGATTGAATTACTTCATGCCAATAATATTGCGCACAGCATGTAATACAGCGGAAAATATTTGATAATATGATTTTATTTCTCAATAAATCGTTCCATTCTGGAACGCATAAATCAGTTGAGATAGATGAGCAATTGGTATCCAACATTGAATTGAGTTATTCAGACTGGAACTATCTAAATCTCATTTAGTTACAGAACTTTCTAGCGTGTCAGAGCTCTATTACTGCTATAATGGATTTACCCCAATTTGAAACTACTCAGTGGTGAATTTATTGTACTTTGAAGGTCATTCATGCAGCATTTCCTTCCAAATTTTGCTATAATATTACTGAAAATCATCAAGTAAAAATTGAAGTTCCAATTTGATTGTAATTTATTTTCAATATTCACATTTCCTCTGTCACGATGTATTGAAATCGAATTTCGAATCAATGTAACTTGTCATACTTGGCTGGGACTGGCAAAAATATCAAGAATGCTTTTTCCGAGCTCTCATATACATATAGTTTGTTATACCAACAAAAATCCTGCAACAAACATTCCAAAAAAGCTTTCAACAGCTGAGACATGCTTTTCAGCGAGAGTGGCCTATTGCATGAGGCTACTCTCCTTTTTAATAGTGCCTGAGAAACGCAGAAGAGAACGATTCCCCCACTTTTGGAAACGCCACATACAAATGTCGCACAATTTAGCTGACGTAAGTCAATAGAACGCTTCAAGGAATACAATGCCGTATTTTTCGGGAATAAGACCTTCGTCCGCCCCCTCCCACCAGCATTAAGTCTGCTTTTTTGCGCCCTTTAAAACGTGTAGGCTCTTTTCTTCTGTTTTCTCTCTCTCTTTCTGCTTCTTTTCCTCCTTTTCTGCGACCAACAAGAACATCAGGCCACCACGATAACCCCAACAACCTTCTCCGGAAGTCCGTCTCCTGAATAACAATCGGCCTTGAAACAATGGACGCAAGATGAGCCACCGCCTTCTACATTTCTAGCTGCTCTTTTTTATTATCATTTCTCTTCTTCTCCTCCTCCTCCGCAGATCTTGATAGATGGCTTTTCGAATAGAAGGGCGGAGGCACAGAGTTGCGTCTGGAATCAGGAATAAGCGCCGGCAAACTAACCGTGCAATGAATTTCATTCTACAGTGGAAAATTTCAACTATTTTTTATTTTATGTATGAGTTAATTGCTTTGTCTTCAGTTCTCCTTGATCTCTGCTCTAATCTCGAATTCGATTATTATCTAAATTTGAAGAGGGACAGTTTTGGGCTTAAGCCTGTTGAACCTTTCATTTAGTATTATGTGTACATCACTGAATAAATAAATAAATGAACTTTGAACAATAAATAAATTATTTATTATAGAGTTAGTCGATTTATTCGATTTCAATTTGTTTACTTAAATGTCTTTGCTATTATTTGTAGAATTTCTGTTGATGTTGTGGAACTCCATGATAAAAGATAACACGATATTCTTTAATGTGTAAATTCCAAAACTTCATTAATGCAGTACTGCTGTAACGATACTATTATAGTAATGAAGAAGTAGTGGAATTGACATTGTTAGGAATTGAGTGCTGTATAGAACTATTATAATTTAAATACGGCGCTACTACGTATCTTATCCCCTCCCTTCCAATACCTTGCCCGGGGGCTAGCTGCTATGAGAGGAGAGAAGCCAGTTGTATTCCAGACATTCAACCGTTCATGTCGCTTCCGCATTTCTTCTCTATCGTGGCATCCGCATACCTTTCAGTGAGTTTAATACACTTTATTTCAAATATAGTCTACCTCTCAAAGTAATACACGCGGTCCTCCAAAGTCGAATTAAAATAAGTTACAGTTACCGAGCCCTCTATTAACATTTTGGTCACTCCGGGTTTCGGATATGAATCAGTTTGTGTTAACTTCAAGTGTTTAAACTCGTGAAAAGTGTTGTTGTTTCTCGTTATGCTTAATCTAAGTTTGTTCAAGTTTTGTTTTCCTCGTTATTAAGCATAATTGTTGAAAAAGTTCATAAGTTTGTTCAGTTTTCATGTCATGAGCGTGTACGCGTCAGTTTGTGACCACGTGAGTTCAAGTTTCAAAGTTTTATCGGTCAGTGTCGATAATCTAATCGTGTTATATTCGAAAGGACATAAAATTTGATAAAGATTACCGTTTGTTTCAAGTCTATAACCCTATCGAGTCGAAAGTTATCAAATTTCGAAATTAAAGTTTTTATTACGCAGTAGGCAAAGTAGTTCCATTGCGTCGTTTGTTTAGCGTCGGTCGGTAATTCTCGGAAAAATTGTCGTTCATCGTGTCGCGCATCTCGGTACGCGTTCGCGTTCCTGCCGGTTCGTCAACGTCATCTCCATGCGCATGCGCAGATCGTCGTAGTTCATCACTGCGCAGATTTCAACCAGGGTCGCCACTCTCACAATGGGCAAGGTTTCCCGCTCCTCTTTCCCTCCCTTCCCTCTATTTCTCGCGTTAGAAAGTGAAAGTATATAGGTCTGTTAGGTTGGTATCGTTGTGAACAGCTGGTTTTCGCAACCAATACATCTACGCTCACTCGCTGTTTATCGTCTGCTTTACGTAAACACAACCAAAGTTAATATGTCGAACTACGAATTAGTTCTCGCAAATTTAAACTCTTCTCTTTCCGAATCAACTCTAGATGAGAGTAAAAGTAGTTCAATTGAACAAGCGAAGATACAATTAAAACTCCTTTTGCACAAAGCTTGTTCTAATTTAGAGAAAGTTTCTCTCACTTTGGATCTTGTAGGCAATGAACCGTCAACTGCTATCCTAGCAAAAATAAGTGATCAGCTTGATATTTACGAAGACATTTGTGATGAAATAAGATCGGTTTGTATTTCCAAGGGAATAAATGATGATTTTCTTGAAACTTTGTCTAAAGAATTCAAATCTTCGTACTCAAGGTACATCCAAGTGTCAAAAAGTTTACCGTCAAGTTCAGATACAGTTGTGGCTGCACAACCTATTGTAAAAGCTAGCAACATTCAACTTCCTCGGGTTCAACTTTCCAAATTCAATGGAGACGTTTCCCAATGGTGTCAATTCATTAATTTGTTCGACTCATTAATCCATCAAAACAAAAATTTATCAGATATAGAAAAGTTTCAATACCTCAAGTCGTGTTTACAAGGTTCTGCTTTAACCTGCATAAGTGCTCTAACGTTGTCTGACGAAAATTACAAAATAGCAACTGACTATGAAAATAAATACCCTCTTGCATCTCATTCAATAAAAAATGATATGTACGTGGATGATGTCTTAACAGGAGCTGATAGTTTAGAAGAAGTGAAAGAATTGATCAATCAATTGAATGCTCTCATGTCAGAAGGACAATTACAATTGAGAAAATGGTCGTCAAACATGCATGAAGCCATAGCTCAATTTTCTGATGATTTTTTAGAAAATCCGTTGGTATTCACTGATTCCACTCAAAGTTTGAAAGTATTGGGTCTCAGATGGAACCCATCATCTGATGAATTTTTCTACTCTGTATCACCATTCACTGATGAACCGACAAAAAGATCGATTTTGTCGTACACTGCCAAATTGTATGATCCTCTTGGCTTATTGAGTCCTGTTGTTTTCAGTTTCAAATATTTTTTGAAGTTGCTCTGGTTGGAAAATCTCAGCTGGGATGATCCGCTAGGAAAAGATTTGATTATTCAGTGGAATAAAATTTCAAGTTCTGTTACCTCTATTGCTCAAGTCAAAGTTCCTCGTCACATCGATACGAGCTATCTCCATGTATCTCTAATTGGATTTTCAGATGCGTCGGAGAAAGGATATGGCGCATGTATTTATATTCATGTGTCTTCTGAGAATAATTTTGTTGCTATGAATCTTGTTTCATCAAAAACTCGTGTAGCACCAGTCAATGTAAACACAATACCGAGATTGGAAATGTGTGCTGCTCTTCTGCTATCTAAACTGTATAGCTGTTTGTTACCCCAATTCAAAAAGTGCATCAGCCGTGTGCGACTGTATTCTGATGCTAAACTTGTATTGAACTGGTTGAAAACTCCTGCACACAAATTAAAGATATTTGTCAGCAACCGAGTAACACAGATTCTCGATTTAACAAAACCTGAACACTGGTTTCATGTTTCTACCGAATCAAACCCTGCCGACCTAGCTTCAAGAGGTCTTTCGGCAACTGATATTGTTCAAAATTCGTTATGGTGGCATGGCCCAGATTCGTTTCATGTTATTCCTCAAAATTTTCCTGTTTCTAAAGTCGACAAAATTGAAGATTTAAGCGAGCTTAAGCCGCAAGCAACCGTTCTTGTCAATGTGATTCAAGAAAAATCACATTCTCTTGTTTGTTTTGAAAAACAATCAAATTTGTATAAAGCAATTCGAATCGTTGCATATTGCATACGTTTTATAAAAAAATGTAGAGCTTCTCATGAGCCAATTTACAATTTGCGTTCCAGGCCCGTGTCCTCGAACTCAGTGTCTGAAATCACACTATCACTTTCTGAGTACAAACAAGCTCTCAATTTCATTGTGAAAGTTACACAAGAATATTATTTCAATGATTCAATTGAGTCATTAAAGAAAGGAAAAGTCGCTCACTCAAGTCTGTTGCCTCTCACACCCTTCCTCGATAAATCAGGAATTTTGAGGGTGGGGGGTAGATTGAGAAATTCATCACTCTCGTATGATGCAAAGCATCCTATGTTACTGCCGAAAAATTCGCATTTAACTTCGCTAGTGTGTAGACAAACTCACGAAAGTCATATGCATGCTGGATTGAAATTAACACATGCTATAATTATTCAAAAGTTCTGGATCATTTCTGCACGCAATGCAATCAAATATTGTATTAAAAACTGTGTAAGATGTGCACGGATGCGCGCTCAACCAAGTCAGCCTATTATGGCAGATTTACCTCAATATAGAGTAAATCCATCACCAGTATTTTCTCATGTAGGCATTGACTTTGCTGGACCCTTTAATACAAAGGCCAGCCCCCTTCGTAATGCCAAAGTGTACAAAGGATATCTGGCATTATTTATTTGCATGTCAGTCAAAGCAGTACACTTAGAATTCGTTTCTGAACTTACAACTGATGCATTTCTTGCAGCGTTTGAAAGGTTTGCGTCTAGAAGAGGCTGTCCTTCCGATGTATACAGTGATAATGCTACAAATTTCGTCGGCGCTTCTCGTCATTTAAGTGAAGTAAACAAATTTCTGTCAGATCAAAAGTCTAAGCTAGACACTGAATTCGTTCGGCGCGATATAAAGTGGCATTTCTGCCCTCAGTAGCCCAACTTTTGGCGGCATATGGGAAAGAAGTATTAGGTCAGCCAAGACTCTCCTAAAAAATCAGATCGGTGAGAACTCATTAACCATGGAAGAATATTTCACTGTATTTTGTAGAATTGAAGCTATATTGAATAGCAGGCCGCTCATTGAGTTGACGTCAGATACAATAGATGAGTTGAACGTTCTAACACCTGGACATTTTACTACTGGTAGACACATTTTCAAGTACCTGAGATTCCAATTGATTCCAAAACCACCGTCAAACAGAGATGGAATCATCTACGTCACATTGTACAAGGTTTCTGGCACAAATGGTCAACAGAATACCTACACACCCTTATACAGAAAAATAAGTGGCAAAAGTGTTGTGATCCAATAAAAATTGGTCAAGTCGTATTAATACAAAATTTGAACACATCGCCAACTGAGTGGCCTCTGGCTCGAGTTGAGAAAGTCCATCCTGGCGTTGATGGTGTAATAAGGGTTGTCACAGTACGCACATCAACCAGCACCTTCAAGCGAGGAGTAAATCGCCTCGTGGCGTTGCCCATAAACTAGAAAAGGTTTAAAAGGGCTATTTGTACATATTCGTTTTTTTCTCTCTTACTTCGTGTTTATCAACTGTTTGAATTTTTTCCGCTTTTCTTGTTGTTTGTTCGTTTTCGTCGTACGTCGAATAGTGCGTCGTGCATACGAACTCTTTGTGTATTATATAAAATTTCGCCAGACAATCAAGTTTTGAAATATGTTATTTCAAGGTGGGCGGAATGTTAGGAATTGAGTGCTGTATAGAACTATTATAATTTAAATACGGCGCTACTACGTATCTTATCCCCTCCCTTCCAATACCTTGCCCGGGGGCTAGCTGCTATGAGAGGAGAGAAGCCAGTTGTCTCCCAGACATTCAACCGTTCATGTCGCTTCCGCATTTCTTCTCTATCGTGGCATCCGCATACCTTTCAGTGAGTTTAATACACTTTATTTCAAATATAGTCTACCTCTCAAAGTAATACACGCGGTCCTCCAAAGTCGAATTAAAATAAGTTACAGTTACCGAGCCCTCTATTAACAGACATCATCAAATAGTGTTTTCTTTTATTACTCTATTATTCAATATCTATAAACATATTACGGGTAAGTATATATAGATATAATTAATATAAATTTATGGTATTTATGAATATAAATATTTATAAGAAGTGTGTAAGTTCTTCATAGGATGAAAAGTAATTCAAAAAATAGAAATTAAGTTCATATTGAAAAATTATATTAAAAAACTGTTGAATAATTAAAATACTTGTAAAAAGGGCCTGAGCCTCAAATTGTTTATTTCCCTGGGATGAAATCAAAATCATCCAATTTTATATAATGTTACTAATCACTAAATTATTTCGATTTTTAGCTCGACAATAATTATTTACTCATTATTTATTGATGTTCCTTAGCAAAAAAGTGCAAGTCATCCGGCATAAGAAATTATGAATTTGAATTTTAAATCCAAAATTTAAATACATTTTAAATTTTAATAAAATAATATTGGAGATAAAATCGAATTTACCGAATCTTCACAACAAAGATGATAAATTCATTGCGGATCTAGTAAGCGTCGTTTAACTGCTAGCTAACCGCAAATTACGCTGCATAATTGCGTAGGTAGGCCAGGTTGATTGGAAAATCTGAGACCCATCAGATCCCCTTCAGATTGAACTGGAATAATCGGTAGGCATTAGCCGATTACTGCTAATAATTTGACCGCATAAATCCATGATTATGCTCTCTGACGCACCATCTAATTCAAATTTGATCGAGTCTCAAGGAGCCATACCAATCGATCTAAATGTCCAAATTCCCATTATTATTGCCCACATTATCTTCTTATTTGATAATATTCTCTCACAGTGGAATTTTTATCGTTCCTTCTGTTGGAAGACCTATTGGGGAACTGGTTTTATCTGATATCAACTATACTGTCAGAGTATTTAATCATATCTGTCAATGTCGTTGTATCTACTCAATTATTCTACACTGATGTCTGATCTATCAAAAACTTATCTATCCAAGTCGAATCTTCACAGAAAAACGGTCTGGGGAAATAGGAGTCAACAAAATATATACATATAAATTTATTGGCATCAACAAAATTGCAAAATTTGATATATAGAATGCTTCTGATTCTAAAGCAAAATGTTGAATTTTTTAATATTGACAAAGAATTTAGAAGGACCCCTTACCATAACTTTCTCCTTCCAATAAAGTACTGGTACTTTATGAGCGGCCTAATCTCCCATTAAGGATTCATTTATACGAATTGCTTCTCCTGAAATCTTTATCTTGAAATTTATTCGTAATATGAGTATTATATCAAATAAACATCTAATAAGAAATTTATCTATTTCTTTAATTATTTTCATTGATAAATCATGAATGGAAATTTTACTCTTAACAACTCTATCCTTACTGATCTGGATAGAATGATAAAGAAAATATTCTGATTATAAATCAATAGAACCACATGACATTTGAAATAATTAAATTTAATAGATCTTGTATGTAAATAACCTTTCTCTTAAGATGAACCTAAAATATCCTTAAAATATTTATGTATAGTTTTGAAGAATCAAAGCCTTTTATTCCAGTTCTGAATTTTTGGATCCATAACGAACTGCGAAGTTAACACTATTGTTTCAACACTAGAATTCACGTATTAGTTTTTAATCGAATGAAAAAAGATTAAACCAGTACAAACAAATAGCCTAATTCATTCAATTATATACGTTTGAATATCAATTATTCAATCAAAAAGGGCGATAAGCGTCAGTCTGATAATCCAAAAGTTCGTGGAACAAATACGATTCTGTACATAAATAATGAAAATACTTTACATGACTGTGTTGGGAACAGTTTTGAGATGTCAAAGCTCCAATATAATATCATCAGCGCACAAGCCTAGCTTTGCTGATGTATGCAGGTAGTATTAAGAGTAATTTATTGTTAATATTATATGTGTATTATTCATTAGAAAATGTATTGTTGAATATTGTATTGTATTATTGTTGTGTGAAATAAATTGATTGATTGAATATATTCACTTTTTCAATATGATATATACTCCAATATACATTCACTCCACATATTTACACACCCTTTCCAAAAAACAATCCAAAAAATTAATTCAAAATAAAGATAAAATATAAAAAGGGAACAGTAGTTAGGTGGAAAAGTTTTGTATTTGAAGAGAATGTTGTGCAGTTGTAACATGAGATATGTAATAGGAGCTCTTTCTAACTTTTCTTAATTGAAAAGTCGTGTTGGGGCACCATAATTTATATATGTGATTGAAACATAAGATTAAAACAGTACAAGCACGTAAATTACTTAATCATATAAATATAATTGTAAAGGTAATCTAATAACGAAACATATTGATCAACTTACCCTATTCAAGTGATTCTAGATGACAACATAAAAACTATTGGATTGATAGGGTGACTTTCGAAGCCGATACATAGTCCTCGTTTAGAAACGGAGCATCGAACGATGAAGGTTTTTTGTAATAATTGGAGCACGTTGTTCAGGTTAAGTGTGAAATCACCGATTTGTCGCCGGTCAAGTCGCTGTCGCTACCGGTTGCGTCAGGGCGGCAACTCGCACGCGACTGGCTTCGCAACGAACGTCGCCAAAGTGCGTCGACTTAGTGCGCGAACGCGACAAAAAGCGACAGGCGCAACAGACTTAGCGCCTTTCACCACTTTCCCGAATCATCCCTCACTTCCTCTCACTCACTCACTCACTCTCTCTTTCTCTCTCTCTCTCTCTCTCTCTCTCTCTATGGTTGAGTGTTGACGGGAAGGATGTCCTTGCACATCCTTCTCCAAGAATGGACATTTATATGTCCAAACTCCGCCATTTCACGTAGATACAAAATCAATTACTTATATTTCCAATGAATCCATTTAAATAAAATATATCATACTAGTATTAAGTTGTATTCAAAAATCTTGAATTAAAATATTTATACCTATATATTTTCATTTAAAATCTCTCTTAATTCATGTTTTGTTCAATTAATCTTATGCTGTAATTATTATTTTTAAATGTCGTTCATTGAAATGACTTTTATGACCTAGAATTTAAGCAACATATTTTGTAATCTGCGTGAATAAAGTGATTATTCTATTCTATTCTATTCTATTCTCTCACTCTCTCTCTCTCTCAGCCGTCATATTTAAGCCGTCATATTATTTGTTATCTAGATGAATAAAGTAATAAATCTAAATCTAAATCTCACTCACTCTCCTAGCTTCGGTTCTCTCGCACTTCCAATACTCACTATCTTCCTTCCTTCTCTTACTTTTTCTGTTCCCATACAGGTGTGCTGCTTGACCTCCTCCCCAATGTCAAAGTCCTCGGAATAAACTGAAGCGGACGGTGAAAAATTAGTGTCATCGTAGGATATTTAGGAGAGAAATGTTGAGGTGTGGGTGAATTTGTGTAACCAATCTCTTGCTTCACTTATGTTGGGTTGCACCACGCAAGATCAATTTTGATCCAGGATCGGTACAATGCCAATGAAATGGGATCGGCTGATTCCAAAAAGTTGATCCCGGTTAATGTGAAGTATTTATAATATCTTCGTATTTCACCTTTGTTAATTTGAAGAGTTTCCTTTGATCTCCATCCTCATAATATCCTTCAAACTCTTGGAACTACAATATTGGAACTTATAAAAACATTTTTTTGAATGATTCATTTTTTAATTCATAGTAAACATTTCAAAGCGACTATTGTGTTGATGAATATTGTTTATTTCTTTAAAAAATCATTAATGGGATTTAAAATATTATTTTTGTTGGGAAATTTCAAGTGTTTAAAGAGAACTATGTGCAGTTGTATCAAGAGAAATGTAAGAGAAAGATCTTGATGGTTACTACTTATGTACGATAAATAAAATTAATGTAGGCTATACGAAAGTGTATATTTCAATTAGGCTTATTGTGAAATATTCCAATTTCAAAATAATCAGAATATGATCTGTTGCTATTAAAATATGGTGTAATTTTTCATCATGAAAGAAGATCATTTGTCTTAAGCTATCAACCGTATTATTCATTTAAAGTTTTTTTACAAATGAAATTATCAGAGCGTTTGATTTCCAGTAACAATTTTCAATGCGTGTCAAGAATCCCTGATCAATTGTGTTTTTATTTTGATTCCATTAAACATATTTATATTCAATTTTCAATGACTGGATTCCCTGATTAATTATTCAGGGACGACTGTTATTAATTATTCACAGATCGCATTTAAAGACCTGCCGTTAACTTGGAACAATACCAGTGGAATCAACTTCAACTTCGAAAGTTCACTTCGAATTTGCACGGCAATGTGAGTAAAGTATATGAGTTGTCTTGATGAGAAGTCTCAACAAATTTATGAATAACGAAGCACAGGTGGTGTGCGAATACCGTTTCCCATTGGCTCCGCAGATTGCGGTTTCGCGGGTTTGTATCTCGTAAAACTTCAGAACAAGTTGAAACTTAACCATTGTTTTTGGAAGTTGAAGCAGACAGAAAGTGGAGGAGTTTGAGCAAACGATGGGATGTGTAAACCAAGGAAGGCAGCGGCGGCTCTAAAACATCTCGCAAATCAGTAAACCGTTCAGTTCAGTGCTGAAGGAAATTTCACGTCAGAAGTTGGCCTACAACTTCACCTTCTTGTAATGAATTAACTTGATCATTTGAGAACTGATTCTGAGATGTGAGGAGCAGACTAATGAATTAAATGCGGGACTGGTGAAAAACAGCATGTACAGCAGCCCGCATCTTTTGCGCCATAAATAATATTTTTTAAAAGAGCTTTTTTTCTTCATTAGGGAATATTCTGAAGAGTGGAATCGAACTTCAACCTGAGAGGAAATTAGGTTATACACGGCGTGGTGGAACTACCTTTAGGTCTCCCCATCGATCAAAGCCATACGCTAATAATAACACTCAATAAATTAGCACTGCAACAGAATTTTTAAAATTACTATACTTGAAAAATTACTGTACTTGGATGTTTACAGATAGGTCAGGAGAATACAGATAGGATGACAGGAGATGGATCCACATCAATTGTTTCAATATCAGGTTCCACATCAGGTTTCAATATACTAAAAACTATACAGACTCTTCGATAATACTCCTTGATGTGTTTTTACTCATCAAGATAAGGATAATAGTTTCGGAAATTATTTTTCACCGAGATAAAAATAGGCGTATTCTCAACAAATCCACAATTTTATAGATTTTTGATTGATGGCTGTGTAAGAAAGTGGTTCGGTTTAATGGTGATAAGTTCAATGGAAATTGGAAGATTTTACTGGAGTGGCCATTGGGATACTTACAGAATAATTTTAATAAAGAATAAAGTTGATATGTTTCCATAGTACTGGGTGGCGCAAAAAGAACGGATGGATTTGTGTAGGGTAGTATCAGTGGACTAGAGCTGTCTGTGACCGCAGAGCGATACCATTTTGTAGGTTAAAGTATCCAGTTTTAGTATCAATGGCGCAATTGCAAAATCGCGTATTTTCTGTAGAACAATCTGAAAAGAATGAATCTGCAATCGTCGTTCAACGGAGCTTCAGCAGAAAGTTTCAAGTCGAGCTTATTGGCATAAGATTCTTCTGTAGGCTACTTGAAAGTCAAGTTTACTAGCGTAAATACGGTTGGTATTATTATATAATAATTCATTTATTAGGTCTCGCTTAGAATATGGAATGATTGTTTGGTGTCCTCATCAAAAAACATATATTGATATGCTTGAGAGTGTGCAGAAAAGATTTCTGCGTTATCTGTATTATAGACTTACTGGTCTCTACTCTTTTACAATTTCCTACATTGACTTACTTGGTCTATTTAATTTGGAGAGTTTGGAAAGAAGGAGAAAGATCAATTGTATTGTATACTTTTTCAAAGTTATTTGTTCTATTTATGATGACATGTCGACTCTATCAAGTATAAATATCAATGTGAGCGACAGCCGTACAAGATCCATAGATTTATTTCAGTATAAATCGTGTCGTACTAATTTAATGTTATATTCACCTATATATCAGTTTGTTAAGTTAGCTAATAGTATTGCCACTGAAATTGACATATTTACTATTTCTCCTTTATTGTTTTACAAATTTGTTAAGTCTTCAAATTACTTTTAGTAGATACCTCCTAGTTTTCTAAATTTAAATACTAAATCTAAACTATTGTAATTTTGATGATCTCAAAGTTGTGTGTATTTTTTGTTTCGTTTCTCAACTACTGCTGTAACATTGTATTATTTTGTTCAGTTACAGTGTAATTGGAGTCTCGACTCTGTTCTGTAACTCTTGTAAATAAATAAATAAATTAATTGATTAATAAATAAATAAATAAATAAATAAATAAATAAATAAATAAATAAATAAATAAATAAATAAATAAATAAATAAATAAATAAATAAATAAATAAATAAATAAATAAATAAATAAATAAATAAATAAATAAATAAATAAATAAATAAATAAATAAATAAATAAATAAATAAATAAATAAATAAATAAATAAATAAATAAATAAATAAATAAATAAATAAATAAATATCGTTACATTGAAGATATGAATACTGCAATACATGAATGAATTGCTGCTGTATCAAAAGTTAAGCATCAATTTGAGGCTTCTAATGAGCATTAACGCATTAAGGGCGCCATCTTTCCTATGTAATTTTTGAAATATACTCAAGTGTTTTGGAGTATTTCAAATTGGGTTATTTACTTAGTATTTTGGTGTTAGGAAGATAAATGTATGATTCAAATGAACTTTTTTATAACACTTTGAAGAACATCCGTTCTTTATGCTCCACCCTGTAATTTTTCTCAAAATAGTAATATCATACCTAGAAACTCAACAATGTCAATCTGGCTAACCACTCAACTTCTCCAAAAATTTCTCATGATACCAGACCAACAAATTTTAAACGCATGAATGTATTTCTACAATCTTATCCTGCATTCACATATGAACATTCTTGCACATGCACTTATTTGTAAAATCTATATATCTGTAAGTCATATATCTGAGGTGTTTGTTAATTAACAAGAAAAAACGTTGTTATCAATTTAACCCAGCAGAGCAGCCATAATCTAGCGAGTGGAATCGAATTAGTAAGCAATCAATTAGGATGGTTATGGAATCAGATGATGGCGGTATAGGGCTGGTGGTGAGACGTGCATGGAAACTAGCAAGAGACTCCCGCGAGAAGTGAGGGTCTAATTGGATTTTGATTAATCCACTTCTGCTGTGCTGGAATTTCGCGCTGATTGTTTGAAAAATGTACTTTATCCAGTTATTTCAACAGTTTTGTAGTCAGCTACACGTTGTCGGCTACCGTGCAGTTGCCGCTGGCAATTTATTATTTTTGATGAGATGTTGGGATTATCTTGGCTGCGAAAATAGAACGCTGGGATTCTCCCGGGCAGCAACCTCTATTATTGGGAGGGAACCTAGAATCATTTTCGAATATGATGTTTTGATGAATGAGCTTTGCTTTCATGTTAACAATGATCAACAGATCTACTGATGTAACTTAATTAAAATGTCTTTGATTGTGAATATTTGAATAAACTGTAATGAATTCTGAATAATAATGACGTTTGTATCTTATAATGATAAGATATTTCTCAATCACTGTTAGAATAGAAAGCTAATAAAGAATATTTTCATTTCATTTCATAGAGCTGATAATTCTAGCCACACGTGGAAAAAGAGATTCAGTCAAAAGAAAAAGAGGTCAGTCAGTTTCTGATTCTATCTAGATGACCTGTAGATTTTTGAAGAAGTATACTATTACCGTTTTATTACTCAATCAAACCCACAAGAAGCCTGGAAATCTGAAAAATGAAAGAATCAGAAGAGAAGTGGGATCTTGATATATTTTCTAAAATACGGATATATATTGAGAACATTCTCATATATTCCTCTGTTTCATGGAGAAAAATAGTTTTACTAGATCTTATAATATTCTAATGTGGATCATATAAGGTAAGAATGATGTGGAGAAACAATTTTTGGGATAGTCTAATAAACTAGACCAACGGCAGAACGGAGAACGGGATTCTAAAGAGAAAAAACCACTCAACTAAATGGGGGTTATAGTACAGTGCAGGATGGATATCTTCTAAACATTCCAAGTCTATTCAGACAGAAAACCTTCACAAGGTAACTGAAAGATTGTACAATTATTATTTGTTTCAATCAAAGATAATTTGGTTATCTTTATTTTGATTATACATAATATTGTTATCAATTTATATATTATATAGTTTATCAGAGATATTTGGTTAGTCTAATGTTTCAACGTAATATTGGGTGTACCCATATCACTTCAAAACTCAACCTCTTCTGTTCTGGTTCCTTGGAAATTCCCCACTTGTAGTCGTGAAAACAGTCGCACAGACATTTCACGCTTAAACTGCTCGCGATGATGGATCCGACGAAGTGGGGGGAAAAGGGGGTCGTATTAGATTATCTTGTACAGGTGGACGAACAGATGAGACGGATGATGAGAGGGTGAGAGAAGGTAGCTGCTGGAGAGAGGATCGCCCGTGTCTCCGCTATAGAAATAAACAGAAGGGAGGATTTGGTCTGATGAGGAGGGTACTGGCCGGATGAGGGGAAGTGATAAGGTGGTCGAATTCCAGTAGGGGGGGGGGACAAGCCACATCGGACTGCAAGCAGCAATTGCAGCAGAGGGTGGTAAATGAGGCCTGAACCCCGGACCGAGGACTTTGAACCGAGAGGCATTCATTGTCCTGCTCAATTACCGTGGTAGCCCCCTCCCCCCACTCACCTTACTGTCCTCATAATCTGTCGGAGGGAGTGGGTGGGGAGGGAGGAAGGGGAGCTTAATGTGCTCCAGGTCGATGTCTACGTATACAAATCAGTGTACTCGGCTGACTGACTTCCTACGATCATCGCAAGCATGATGGCTCGATGATGAAGAAGAATGGAGGGAATCTCATTTTACTATGCACGAGGCGCTGCTGATCGAAAAATCTGACAAAATGTGGGAATTCAGCAGAAATATTGGATGTCCCTACATCGTGATATCAGCGTCTCCTTCGTAAACCAAGGGCGGCCCTGCCTCTTCTTATTACTCACTACTCTCCACAATATTTACGCACGAATATGGGAGCAGGAGATTGAGAATCTTTGCTGTTTTCCTAAAATGAAAATTATTTTTCTTTCAAATTCAATTCCAATTTATATCTCTAATGGAAATTGTATTGCAAAAAATGTGGAATTCACAAAAAATCGAATAGTACAATGTACTGTGCTGTTCAACGTAGTTTTGATTACAACTGTTGAAGATTGCCCCTAGGGAGACTGTCACAGACTAAACCACTAGCAATGATTTGATTTAGATTTTCATAACATTTATTTATCGATCGAGTACGAAATATAACTTATAGGATGAAAACACAGACAAAGTCCAAAACATCTTCTCTTCATGATTTTGATAAAATTAGAATCTGGAATTTAGAAGGATGTTAAAGTCAAAAATGCACCAAACAAATAACTGAAAAGATTCAAAGATATTGAATTTCACTTAAACATACATTAAACAGAATAAAAGTTATCCTAAGTATAGTATACAAGTATAATAACATTTCAATTGAAAATTGTTGTGGAGGACAATGGATTTTGTTGCTCTAATGGTAAATTTCAACCATATGCTGTCGCTTACTACTACATATTCATACTTTCTACCATTGAATTATTATTTTAAGGTGGGAAGTCCCACTTTTTTCGAATCAAACAATTATATTACTGAATTTTCGATCATGGATTCGTAAGAAATGCGGCCATTTTGAATGAAGAAACAGCGGGTCCCGGGTCGGGTCGAAGGAGATCGTGATTCGTGATTCGTGTGTAATATGTCAGTCTCACCACTTTATTGTTCATTGTGTGTTATCGCCTCTAATAGTTGATGAATTTCATCTTGTATTGAAATACTAATATTGTCAAAATAATACAGTTAGCCAGTAGTACCTGAAAGCTGCACCAAAACCAATAATTCTCAAGTAAGTTAATGAATCTTCAATGAATTTTGAAAGAAACTTTGTTTTGAGTTCATGCCCCACTTTTTTCGAATCAAACAATTATATTATTGAATTTTCGATCATGGATTCGTAAGAAACGCGGCCATTTTGAATAAAGAAACAGAGGGTCCCGGGTCGGGTCGAAGGAGATCGTGATTCGTGATAGAGCGAGCGAGCGAGCGGAGAGCAAGACCAGTTTTATGAGATCTTTCAGAGCGCAACACAACCGGAGGAATACTAAAGCCTTATCCGATTGCAGAAGAAAAGCATGGCAGACACAATGGACGAAATTCGGGCCCATTTGTATTCAGTAGCGTCCGATACAGACCAAAACGGTTTTATCGCGGGTCGTTGGTTTACGGTCTAGGACCCTGAGGCACTACCCTCCTCCTCGACTCATGGTTCACCCGATTTTATTTCATCCTAATAGAGCCGATGATCATTCTCTGCAGAGATTTTATCTCGTTTTCTATCAAAACAGATTGAAGCCAGCCAGAACACATCTGTAGCAGACATTTAGAGGGGAGCATTCTCCTGAAAAGATGATGTAATGAAATGCGTAGTATAGATTTTGATGAGGCTATCCATCTTCGTTCAGCCATTCCACATTCATGGCCATGATTAATGGAAACTATGGGGATGGAAACGAATGTATCTATGCTGAAACTTTTGGACATATGGACATCTCTTTGTCAATCTCTATGGACAGTCGTTGAGAATAGCAACAAATGATATTAAACATTAATAAACAATTAATATATTAATATACAATAGCCAAGAACAGAAAAATCACGAACCCATAATCGAAAAAAGGAAGACTTCTCCAACTCAGCCTGATAAAGGATATTCCCACTTCATTCCAATTGGATTAATTTTCTTCATTCATACATATATAATTTAAATGGTTAGTGATTAACCTGAGGGAGTATTTGAGATACTATATCAATTTTATCAAGAGTATCTGTAATTTTTATCAATTTTTATGTAACTGTCTTCCGTTTACTGACGAGAATTTATGATGTTATTCAACAACATCAATTGGCAAATTTTAGTGTGCTAATGACTTTGAAGTTATTTTATTATTTCTGTATTATATTGTATAAAGTGAGTTAAATTTCGGACAAGGTAGAGAATAAATGTGGTTGAGACAAAAATCTTTCAATGAAGAACAATAACTTTCCTATGAAACCACTGTTGAGGGAAGTGTTGGAAACTGAAACCACGTTTCTAAAATATTCTTTAGAAGAAAATTTCATTACTAGTGCAATATCTTTAAAATGTTCATTTTATCTCTTCGTTATTGATATGACCAAGTTGGACTAGGAGACAACACACTAGTTCAGCTTAGTCTGATTATTAGAAAAATTTGGTTGGAATAAGGTAATTTAATTTTATTGAAGTAGTGCTTCTCCATCTTAGAGTTAGTTGATCATTGATTCCTTTCATCTTGGTCTTTTTCATAACAGAAAAGTTGTAGTCAACATAAATACCGTACAAGATGAAGTGTTGAATGCTTTGATCCATAGGAACTGCTATGTAAAATAAATATCTGAATATTTAACACTGAAATAATGACATGCAGTTTATTTTCTTAGTGAATACACGTTTTCTTACCCACGTCTTGACTGGAGCGCTTTTGTTAATTGAACTCATTTTCAACACTATTTTTCAACAACTTCACGAGAATACGAGTTTCAAGTGAATCATATGATAAAGGAGGCTCTAATGATATAATTTATCATGGCTACCCTGAATTTCTGCTGTTAAATGTTATTTGTTGCATTAGGTCTGGACCATACTGGTGTCATTCCATTATTCTAATCCACTGTCTCAATTACCAGCCCTAGGGGCTCGGACTCAAGCTCCCACACTGATATTGTTATCGACTGGACGCTTGGTTAAACCGTACACATAAATAATTGATTGCCGCCGGCTAAATTTTAATTATTACGGGACATTGTATCAGTTTATATCCTGGGGCCGAATCAAGCGATCAAAACTACATGTAGAAAGGGGATGTGACTTTGGGACAGGGAGGCTCGATTCTAATCCCCGTCCATCCCTGGGTCTATCCTATCACCCTCTAAATAGAAAGCGTCCATGGACGCTTTGGTCCTCTGTTAACTTCACAACTTGCATGGGGTGATTAATCCAGCCTCAATCTTACTTTATGTGTTTATTATACCACTTCCGACTCTCCTCCACTTGTCCCCTACTTGCTGATTATCTACACTCTCATCTCTCTCTTTCTCTCTTTTCTCTCTCTCACCTTTTCTTCTTAATGTGTAATAGGGCACAAGGAAGAAAGCGTGAGAGCTATGATTTAATATAATTCTTATGATGCATTATAAAATAGCATCATATTTCCTTTCATTTCCATTTTTTATTTTGCTGTGTTGGGAATTGTATCAATCCTTTTCCGATATAAAATCTGATTACTACAACTACATCTGATACTAGTCAAGAAGTAGTGATCACTATTCTCGTAATGATTGAATTGTTCCTGGTGATAATCCTATTTGCATTGATCAGATGAGTTTCATGAATTGAAATCTATGATCATCAGATCAAAATCAGAATCAACAACAGTTTGAAAGCCTCAAGAATGTTATCACATATAAATCCAGGTGGTACTGATTCAATTGAATAGATTAATTGTGATACATCAGTTAATAAAAATTTGTAAAGAAATTCACTATTCAATATTTCGCATTCAACACAGTATTGTATTGAAATAATTATAAATTATATAAATTCAGTGTAAATACCGGGTGATTCAAAAAGAATACCACAACTTTAAAAATTTGTATGTTATGAAAGAAACATCATAGAACGTTCTGTTATACATCTTTTCAAAGAGTATTTAAAGAAGTTTTTTTCACTCACAAACAAGTTCAGAGATGTTCCATATGAACCCTCCAGACACTCGAGTAATATCAATCCAAAACCTCCCTCAAACTTGTTCCACACTATCTATAGCATGTTAGGCGTAACAGTTTGAATGGCTGCTGTTATTCTTGTTTCAAATCATCAATGGTGGATGGATATTGATGATTTGAAACAAGAAATAACAGCAGATTATCAAACTGTTACGCCTGATATGCTACAGTGACGGTGGAAAGAGTTTGAGGGAGGTTTTGGGTTGATATTGCTCGAGTGTCTGGAGGGGTCATATTGAACATCTCTGAACTTCTTTGTGAGTGAAAAAAAACTTCTTTTATTACTCTTTGAAATGATGTATAACAGAAGGTTCTATTATATTTCTTTCATTAAATACAAAGTTTTACAGTTGTGGTATTCTTTTTGAATCACTCTGTATTATACCTGAGATAATTAGATATTATAAATGGTAGGCTTTTACAGGATTTGATCATTAAGTTCAATCTTTTATCAAGATTCTTTATTCTTATGCATTATTTTCTGTCTACCATGATCCTGATGTGTCAGTTGGGGGTCTAGGACAACTCGCCGCGGCCAACTCGCCGCCGCCAACTCGCCGCGGCCAACTCGCCGCCGGACCAACTCGCCGCCGGGCCAACTCGCCGCCGACCCAACTCGCCGCGGCCAACTCGCCGCGACCAGCTCTTATAACGACTGATTCTCCCGGCATTTGTCACCACTTTTCAGGGATATTTAGATGCAGCTAACGATTCGACATGATATATAAATTAATTTTTAATTCACTAATCAAACTAATGTATTGAAAAACACAACTAAAACATGTTAAAAGGTACAAAAACTAAATTCATTGATGAAATTTGTATTGAACCTTTAGGTTCTCTGTAAAATGCCTAATTTAAACAGTAATTTCAGATTTCAGGAATTCACTATTTTAACAAAGTTAACGAAGTTAATTTCATTTATCACAGAGAATGTTTACCATTCATGGTTTACAGAAACCATTTAATGAATTAGAATACTTTGATTTTCAACGAAAATATGATAGTTACATCAGGTATACGTTTATTGGTGCCGTACTCCATGTCAATATTTTTATTTCAGTATAAAACACTAGAAAACAAAATGAACTTGTAATTCATTATTAATATTATAATTATAATAAAAATTATAATCTAATTATAATTAAAATTATAATCTAATTATAATTAAAATTATAATTTACATATCATCTCGCCACAATTCTCACCGTCCCATGCATCTTCATTTATAAAGTAATATTGTTTGTGGTCAAAAATATCGGCAATTTCACAACTAATTCAGATGTACACCATTACTATACCAGACATAGGAACAATCTGAGTGTTCAGTCTCCAACACTTACCCTATGAGAAACAGCCAAGTTATATTGGAGTGCAATTTTTGAACAGACTTCCATATCGCTTGGATTATAGGCGAGCTACCTTCGGACGAGATTTGTACAGGTTTTAGTTGAAAACTTATTATAGTATTGACGAGTTTTAAATGACACATAATTTATATTGTAAGTTTTTAATATAGTTTTATATTGGATTTAATTTGTGACCATTTGTGAGCATTCAATGTTATTTATTATATACAGTGCATTGTAATATTATGACTGAGTTAAAATATATGGACCGTAGGCTAATAATTAAATTTTACTGACGTTGTTCAACTTTACGGATATTGCCAATTTCTGTATTGTGTTGAATAAAATAAATATTCTATTCTATTCTATTCGAATCGTTAGCTGCATCTGAATATCCCTGAAAAGTGGTAATCAATTAAATGCCAAGGGAATCAGTCCTTCTGTTGAGCTGGTCGCGGCGAGTTGGGTCGGCGGCGAGTTGGCCCGGCGGCGAGTTGGCCGCGGCGAGATGGCCGTGGCGAGATGGCCGCGGCGAGTTGGCCGCGGCGAGTTTTTGCCCATTCCGGTCAATTGGAACTTTTTGTCATCACTTGATGCATAATAGCCAGTAGTTTGAAGATTCTTTTATCTTGATCTGAGCAGCAATTTCTCAGAACCTGCTTGTCTGAGCTACATCTGATTCTGGGCTTTTCCTGAAAAAATCACATCACTATTCCATTCTTATTCATATTTCAATTATTTTTAATTGGTTTTGTTCAACAATTTCTCAAGAATCTCAAAAATAGTTACTCAAACAAAACAGAATCTTAAACTACACCAGATTCTGGGGTTTTGTCGAAATAAAAATCACATCTGTATTTAATTATAATCTATATTTTCATTATCATTAAATTGTTATTCTTTATAGAGCTTTATAACTTTATTTTTTTCCACCAATAATCACTTGTCACAAAATCTGTATCATCTTCTAATCTACCACTCTCTTTTATGATGAACCGTGCTAAGCATAATCCTTATCTTGTTTGTTCACTTGACAAGCTCATCTCCAGAGAGCAGTCGCTTGCAGCACTTTGGCCGCTGTTTCAAGCTGCGATTCAACGCTTGAAATTTCCATAACCTCAATCAAGATGCAAGATGGAAGGGGAAAATCTTCCAGCTTGCAGCCGCGTTCCAACAATTAACAAGCCATCTTATGCAATGCTATCAAGATCTATTCTCCCTCATACGGTTCCCGCCTCCTAAAACAAATCCTCCCCCCCCCAAATCCCCCTCTATATCCTCCTCGTCAGTTGGTCTTAACTCCTGCCGCTGCTTTGTTATTAGAATTCACAAGCATTTACATGAGATGCAGTCTCACAATGGCCCATTCATTACCCCAGCTTGGCGACAAGTATAGACCACATGTGCTATACTCGTATCTCAGCAACCTCACACATCTTCCACTGTTTATTCCTTCTTCAACTGCAGGAAGTGTTCTCAATCACTCAAAGTGCTGTGACTTTATTGTTTCGCAATCATCTTCTCTCAATCTCGTAGCAAAGTCTGCAAGTCTGAAACCAAGCAAAGTACGTTAAACTCCGCATATTCATTGGATTGGAAAAGCAACAATGACAGTATGATGAATCTCATTGAAATGTGTCAAGACATGATAAGAAATTCAACTTTGATAGCCATGCTGTGGATAATTCTTTGCTAACAAGCAACTTGAATTAAAAATTCAGATTTTCATCAAATATTTTCCACAAAATTTTTTCATCAAATATTATTAAAATATTTACATGTTCAAGAACGAGAGCCTCATTTGTATCGTATTGAGGGACGTCAAAGATGATAATAGAAAAATCTAATAAATTTTATTCTCATCTCTCATCTACAAAATAATATTCATCTTGATTCTTAGTGATCTTGATTCATCTTGATACTCTTCTTGATTCTTCTTGATCATTCTTAATTCTTCTTAATTCTTCTTGATTCGTCTTGATTCTTCTTGGATCGACTTGATTCTTCTTGATACTTTTCTGAGCTGACCTTCTCTGTGAACTATAAATGTCACATCATCATCATCATCCTTACCATCACTCACGCACAAGCTAAGAGCTTATGTGGGCATCATCACAACAACAAAAAATGTATCATGTAACTCTTAGAAGCATAATGTTGTATCTATAAGTCTGTCATAACTTATCTTCCGCTCATTAGCATACTACAGAAGCCATGGAGATATTGTAACTTCGGAAATTATCCATATTCATTGTCACAGGCCATGAATCTGCTTGTCGAGACGATACTCTCAACACGAGAATTCATTGGCGTGAGTTGGTGCGGGCCGTAAGCCACCAGGGAGCCCTTCTTGCGAAGTGAAGGGGCGACCTCATGACACTGGCATGCAGCTTGCAGGACTTACGACAGCGTTAATTGAATGGAACAATAGCCAGCCAAAGCACCACGTGGGACCAGCGCAGACAAACGCTTCTTGTTTCGGTCACAGCTCGACCATTTTCCAGATATATCTTCGACAGTTTCCAGTCAGCACTGTATTGTGTCTTCTAACGCTCGCTCGCCTCCCATCTCGTTTCTGGCTCATTGTTCCCGAACTGTGCTCTTTTCGTTTGGAAAAGAGGAAATGAACAAGAAGTGAGCGGATTAGGGTGGATGAATGTTCGGAAAAGTGATTATCTCAATTAGTTTTATAGAGTCGGGCACCCTAATAATTAATCCTGATTTCTTTACAAGAAAAGAAATGCCCTGTAGAATTCAACTAATTCATGTATTTTATACTGAATTGAAAAAAGGTGATTTAAAATTTGAACACTGGTTTCTTAGTCGATATTGATTACAATTATCCATCATCGATACCGAATATCTCGATACAGAAAATTGTGCAATTAGGCGACGTGGAACCTACCCGTAAAGGTCTCCCCACTAATAAAGAGCCATACGATAAAGAAATTTAAAAAAAAACGATTAGCAGACTTGCTTAAAATATAGAGCAAATAATAATGCTGAGAACAGAGAATAGAGTTTCAAAGTTTAATATTTAAAGCTTTTTTCACCTGTAATACAAACATAGACAACTGTGATAGGCGTGATTCCTCATTACGTTCTTTCAAGGCACTTCAAATAAACTCAAGTTCCATTATCAAATCATAATACTAGCATTATAATCATAATTGAATACATTATAATAATTTTGTTTTGATTTGTGTCTGTATCGATGAATGAGCCCTATTATTTTATCATGCTCATTATTATAAGAGCACTATTATTTGCATAATATACCTAAAGAAGGAAATGTGTTTTTATGAACTTTTCACATTAAGTAGAAAGCGTCACGCTTGGTAAGTCGTTGATAGTTCAATTTTATGCCGTCTGGTAGAAGAGAGGCTTTTAGCAACTGACTCTTTCCTCTCACAGCCACTATGCCGGTGCCATAATATACTGAGATACGACTGTGAAATGGGAAAGCGCATAAGGAAAGCCAGAAAAAGGCGCTTTTCCCAGATACACTCTTTGGAACGTACATGGTGCTACTTCGCAGCTTTCATTGTCCCGTAGATTTTATGATAGAAGGTTTGAGTAGGCCGGCAACCTTCCACTGACTTGAATGCTATCTTATTGACCATATAATACCCGTTCTTTTCTTTCAGCGGTCACGAACCTGGTTTGCAATAATTAAGCTGCAAGTCGGGTCCGCTGCAACAGAAACTCGATATATCTCGACGCCCACCAATAGGACTCCAGCTCCATATTTTTCCTGGTTTAGACGCAGTTTTGGGTGAGTACCTGTTCTCTTTCCAACATTGCAATGTATATGAACAATGAATGAATGAATGCACGATCTCTTCACCTGTTACACATACAGTGAACTGTATCCATATTAAAAAAATGACATATATTTTATATGTACAATAAACTGCATATATTAAAAAAAAAACACCTACCTTCCACCAACGACAATTTCTACTTCTAATCTCTTCTTCCACTCAATTCAGACTTTCGAAGACTTTCAAACTCAAGGAAACACACTGGGTCGAGTGTAAAAGTGGATCTCACTAAGCTCATTCAATAAGAGATATAGAAAAGAATATTCATAGTGCTTATAGGCCTATTCTGTGGTTAAATACATGTAAATTTTATCAAGTTATTGTTTACCAAGTAGTTCGTAGATCTCCAGCTTCAGAATTAATATTTTTTCTGAAAGATTAAGATGCCAGTTTATTTTTAAATTGGAGCGAAACACTTGGAGGCTCTTACCTCGGTATCACATGAACCTCACGTCGAAACACATATTTAGAAAATGTATACGGTCAGAGCATGTAATGTGGAAGAATATCTTGAGGAGATGGTGGTTTCGTGGAGGAAGATGGCTGATTTTCATAAGAGGGTGGGATGGAATGTAGGGAAGTGTGCTGGAGGATAGGGAGAGTATGGAGATTGCCAAGGCATAATAAACACATAAAGTTAAGATTGAGCACAGATTAATCACGTGAACAACCGAGGACCTTAACTCGCACCGGAGCTATAAACCGTTACTTCTCATCCTTCTCCGGGGATGGCCCTTCTTCGGGGCTATTTTCTAACCCCTCCAGGCTTGCTTTGATCACATAATCTGGCACAGAGAATACTCAAGACACATTCTCTGTCGTAGAAACGACTCACTCACACTCACACACGCGCGCGTTCGCAGCGTCACATTGAGACCGAGATTCGCGCCTGTACTGTGCAAACGTTGCACGATTGTGATCGTAGCGTGGAAATTGCGCCCCCTTGAAACAATACCCACCACTTATTCAACCCTTGAGCTGGATTGTTCTTTTACGACTCCATTAAGCAAGACTCATCTATTGACAGATTTTATCGGCCATCCCTCCCTACTCAGCTGAGCTTATTATTTTATAATTTCGTTCCTCCTAAACGTGGTGCAGCCTGATTACATCCGTTTCAGAAATTTGATCAGCAATCAGCACGAAACTACGTACAATATTTTAACGAATCACCTTCCTTAACGAATTTCCCTAGCATAAGATATTTTGTACATACAGATACGAGTGAGTTTTGTACACCAGTGTCTTGAATAGCATGTTATAAAATTTCTGTTCGGTATGAAGAACTTCATTTACACTGATCAGACATATTCAATAATTTGTTTTCAAAACGTATATTTGATTCTTCTTGAAATCTGGAAGAGAAACAGAGCCGGCGAAATAGCGACAATGTTCCCTTGAGTATTGATTGTACATTACTGAATATTTTAACAGTAGGCTATTAACATTTTTATTTTCAATTATGTATAGTAACGGTACATGTAGTAAATACAACTAATTTTTTTAATGTGCTGTTACTATAAGAAATTTTATCCATTGCAAGATATTTATGGGTCTTTAAAATAACGTCTCATCAACACAGTTTGCATAATTCAACAACGCATTACAACTTACAAGAGCCACATTTTATTCACAACTTCGTACAAAGAGATGGTGAGCAATTAACTATGTTCCTTTATTAAAATAATTTTAATTTACTTTAAATAAACTTTCATTAGTCATTCCGAAAGCCATAATTCATACAAAAACAGCATGCAGATAATTCTACAAGATCATTTTCCATTGATATTGAATCATGAATTTACCAGGTTACATCAATGAGCTAAGAAATGAGTGTTGCAACGTCTTCGAGCATGTTAGCAGCTCGAGTTGAATAAACTTGGAATTTCCCCCGACGTCGTAAAAAATTATAAGTTTGTCTTCGCGTGCGCCTGTACAGCATAATGAACAATTATTTCATATGTAAATGCATGTACAGTACACATACCGTCTTGTTACAGTTTTACTACCGTTACCTGCTCTAAACACTGTTAATAGCACTCGAAAGGTACAGAACAAGACGAGAAACGTTGTGTTCAATTTCCTTGGACAAATATTTGTTTCCCATTTCCGACGGCAATTACTTGAAAATGTTTCTTTGCCAAGGCTTGCATCTCACAAAGAGAGAAATCTAATTTCCTCCTTAATGTTCTTCCTTCGTGAAGTCTGTGACCCAGAATGTTGTTACCTTGCTTTTGCGCTGCTTTTCAGAATTCCCGGCAGAGTGTGCTCCCGCTAGACTCTTGCTCTTTGTGTTGAAGGCTACTTTGTTGAAAGAATATTAGATTCGTGTCATTTCTCTATTCTGTAAAACGGAATAATTAATTAAATTCGCGAGAGACTTCAACCTAGCCTACATGTAACATATATGCTAATTCTTCAGCATGGAACCTTATTGTTCTTTTTTTTGCTAGGGATGATACCCACATAAGCTCGAAGCTTGTGCGTGAGTAATGGGAAGGATTCCCATTAAAATTGCTTGAAATGTCGATAACGAACAGTATCATCAGCACTTCCATTGTCACTCCTGTTCTTTTAAGAGTGAGCATGATTCCCTTGAGTCTGGCTAGTTCACTGGTATACCACTCCTTGTGGCCATTAAGACGCATGGGCCCTCTCTGTATCCTTTGGGAGCGATATGGCCTGAGAGTCTCGGGAAAAACAAATCAAACAATCAACGAAAATGTTCAAAGAAAGCTGCAAACAATCCACCATTGCCCGGAGACTGAAGAACATCATCATATATTGGCAAGGACATCTCTGAAATGCTTGAGGGCGGTTTCATGCACTGGTCTAATTCTGAAAATGTAGTCAGCATGCCAAGTAGGAAAGGATGTAAATAATATAATAATTAAATCATATTTCAGCTTGGACCACCTAAAATAAAATTTATATCCACCACTGCAGTACTCTCTCCCACAACTTCTTCAATGTTCTCAATTTGAACTTTACCTCTACATCATAGTATGGTGTCACTATCCATTAGAAGTTGAGTAGAATGAATTAACAAACTAGAAACGACTTGACTTACTTTCGTTGAATTCCTGGGTTCTAAAAATTACCTTTTTTGAAGTACTGTTTGAAATTCCAGTTGAAGCACACATATACTCTTATCCTCAAAACTAATTTTCAAGATTTCTATCCGCACACATCGAGTTATTGTACTTGGACACTTTTTCTCAGTCGAAACCTTAGCCGTAAGAGCCTTTGTCAGTAGAAAAATACAAGTTTGGCAGTCGGTATTGATTGGAAAGCTTCCGTTTAGTATGCAACTCGGCTGTTGTGTAGGAGTGAAAAGGGAGAAAGAGAGAGAAAATGCGATAAAGAAGGAGCAAAACAGAAAGTAGGAGGATGAGCGAAGGCCGAACAGTGGCTGAAGCAACGACAAAGTTTGGTCCTCTATTGTATTTCGTGCAGAACTTTGTTCCTCTCTTATTTTCTCTGATCCGACGTTGCGTCTCCCCTCTCCGCCTATGATATAAACCCCTTGTCACGATTCCGGTACATATCCAATCAAATGAACTCTCCATATTGAGCCGATTCTCAATTCACGATCCACCACAACATACTTTACTCTTCAATGCCCCTGAACTTCCAAATTTCTTCGTTCTCAAATTTATTCTCAAGTCTAAAGTACTGCTCACAAGAGAACTCTTCTAATCGAAATAATGATTGCACGTCAGTAATATTAAGAAAAAAAGTGAATGAATGATCAATCATTCTATGAATTTGAGTCGAAATTTATGTATAAAATGCATCTAATCATTTAATATTCAACCATTGAACCATTGAAATAATAGTTACAGATTATTGTATTGTTGGTCCAATTTTTTCTTATACTGTAGTCAATATAACTCTGAAAGTAGAAAATATCAAACTTTTTATTCGTCCCGTTTTTGGGCATCTTCTGACAGACAATGATCGTTATTCAAATCGACGATATAGATGATATCATCATAATAGAAGATATTCAAGAAAATCCATTGAATAGAAAGTGAAAAATTCTCAATACTCCTAATAAGTGATAAATCTATAGCTCCAGAGCAATCTTTAGCTTGCTTTCCGGACTGATGCCACCATTATAATGACTGAAAAATAAGCGAGTAGTGATTGTGAGTGGGGGGGGGAAGGTTTAAAACTGTCGGATTTCCAGAGCTGACGTCTGAATTTTCTCGGTATCATGCGTTGCCTGCGGGCAGCACGCACCCTCTCTGATACAGTAGCAGCAAGAGCAGCAGCAGCAGCAGCAGATCCGTTATCTGCAACAGCAGCAAGTGAGAGTCTGGAGCGAGAGCAGCCGCCGATTGAGCTTATCAGCAGACGATCAGCGAAAAGGCGCGATCAATAGCTGAAGCTCCCTCAAACGGCAATACTCCCTGCTCTCTCCACTCTCTCACTCTCCTAAGGTAAGTAGGAATGGACGAATAATATAACACATATGATCCCATATACGTTACATATTGTAGGATAATGAATGAGTTGAAGCCGATCACTTTAGAAAGGTAGGAATATTGACGAATACTATCTATCACACAGAGTGGATCAGTGCATCCATATTGAGCAGGTTGACTAATGAATATGGATACGGAATGTCTGTGGATATGGGTCTATGAATAAAGTCTATGAATATGGGTCTACATCTATGATTATATAAGTCTAAAATTGCTTATTTTCTTATAATCCAATTTTTACAGAAAGTGGATTGTTGACGGTTTCTTGTCAATGAGAATGAGAATGGAACATTGCTATACTAGAGGTGACAGTGAGAGAGTTGTAGCAATTGATATGAAATTGAAAGAATCAGTGTATGAGTGTACATGACATTCAGCCGATTAACACAAAAGTTGATCAAAATGAGACGCCATGAATTGACTTTCTCGTGTCCCTATTAGAATTGCATTGGTTTTCTCCAATTGGAGACATTTTACGCCGATTACATTCTACTTTAATGCATTCTATCGTAAATGGGAACTAATAATCTCAACAAACTGTGAAAACTGTTAAGAGAGAATACAGAAATAGCAAAATGTTGTATTGAATAAAACCCTGTGAAAAATGAATCATCAAGATGGGTTACATGAAAATGTTATTTTCGAGATTGAGTAAGTTGTAAGATTCTTCAATTGTTTTTAGCGATTAAAGGATTTGTAGCCTGTATGGAAGTTGTTAATTGTAACTGTCATGATTCACCTTTGAAGGAGAATTGGACCAACAACAAAAATTTCTAAAAAGTCTTTACATCTCTACCTAGAAAAATGGAGAGCTGTAATTAATTAGAGAAGCTCACTTCTCTATCCACTCAGTTAGTAAGATCTACAACAGTATCTCATATAAATGAATAGGGAAGTGATTATTCCCAAGCAGGATCACTAAACAAGAGTCATTTAATTACCGACTTAAATGAAAATGAATATCTGTGGCCATTCACCGAGCGATGCTGAAATATCATAACCATTACGATAACGATACTTTCCAGACAGACTTGGTAGCTCGTTTTCCGACCGATGGTGGCTCGAATTGATTTTTAAATGCATTTGGGGTGAAAGCGGAAGAAGTAGGATGGAATTGGGGTGCATTTTATTAAGGGTTATTACCCTCGATATATTCATACGGATTGTGATAGGTGAACAAAACGACTGTGAGATGAAAACCGAATAAATTCGCTGAGTAAACAGGCGAAATCCGGCACTGTAAACAGAATCCTCTTGCAGGAGATATATAGAAGGCTCTGAGCTTCTTACTGGAGATTTATCATTTGTTTAGAAACTTCAAATTGAATGACGAAATAAAAATGGCAGCGATTCAATATCCTCGGTTTCTTTCACAGAGCAATCATACTAAAGCCAATTAAATTCGGATTTAGGGTGTGATCCCTCCCACAAGCCCCAGAAGAGGCTTCCGCGAATTCATTCATGGTGGCTCAACATAAATTCCCAATTGAATCAGATTAGGGAAATGGAATCATTAGAAATTTAAGCCGCTCCTTTCAACAGCAACGTGGAACTATCATTTCGAATGACATTCTTGACGTCTTGAAGATAGCAGCTTTAGGGATTAATGAAACTGAGATTCAAGTTTTATCATTATCTGAGTATCTAGAGCTCAGCAAATATCGCAGAAGTTTTATATTGCATTGGGATTTGAAATTACTAATAATTTAGTATTACAGCTTCCTAATATTTCTTCTAATAATTGTAAGACAGTCACAGAATCACAGTCACAGTATTCAAACATTAAAGCCAATTGGAGTTTTTTTTTCAAAATTAATGTGAATTGAAACTATTATGAAAAATAAAAGCACTGTAAACAGGAAACAGGCTCAACATTCATCCTGCACATGCCGACATTTTCAGCAGATGGATGAAGATGTTCAGTTAGATTATAAATGCTACTATAATTGAGAATAATAAATCAAATTCTTCACGAAAATCATTCATGCCAACTGAACAGATTATGCAGCACTCCACTATAAGGCAACGAAAAAACATACACAAGAGAGAATTGTTTTATTCAGTTTACTTCGAAGAGAGGAATTATTGCTTTTAAGAGAGGAACAGAGACTACTATCTGTCTGTTAAGAGAAAGAGAATGAGTGCAGACTTGAGTAACTCTGGGAGTCTGAATGGAGTCAAGTAGCTTAACCCTTAACAGTTTCATTGCTTTACGCTTTTTCCAACAGGGCGCAACACTTCTACACTTACCGGTGAGTATAGAGTGTGTAAAAAGGGGTGAAACGGGGTAATGGATGATTAGAGTTGGAAACCCCGTTTCAGCGGCAGCTTCGATTTTATGAGCTCTCTCTTCTCACCGCCCATTAGAGCCGGACTAACCCAGTGAAAATGCAATTATAATAATTGGGAAGAGTTGAATGGAGATTCAATAAACAGCCGGCGAATGGACTCCTGGTCGGAGCATCTGCTCCTGTCAGACCCGATAATTAATTAATAGTCTTTTTTCACTCTCATACTGCTACTGCAAAACACACAGATGAAACTCTTCATCGTATTCAGAACATTAATTTTTGTTAGTAAAATAGATTTCAGCTAGGCCTAGCTTTTGTTAACAATAGTTACCAAATATTATCAATTAATTTATCATTTGATAATATAATTATTACGAATAAATGATTGAATATGATATTATCAGACAACCTATGATAATATAATCGCTTCTTCATTATTAACAGTGGTTTCCTCTCACAATGAGATTTATCATATAAATTAGTATTGAATAACTTTCTCGTATTCATGCTCAAATTAACAGTGAAATTACTTTCCAATCTTGACTTTCCATATTTAGAAGACTGACACCAAATTTTTCAACACTATTAGTGGAACTTGATGTGACATCTTATTTGTTTAGAACTTTATAACGATGTTCTCTCAAAATTGCGTTTCAAGAGTAGGTAAGAATATGTTTTTCAAACATTCCGCTATTTTATTAGACTGCAGGAAATGAGAATAGAGTTTTCAAGCGTCAAGCTAAGACTACATATTTCAAGAGCATTATGGCGTCTTTTTTGTCTTATAACATTCCTAGCCAGTGCAATGGACGTCAAAGGATAGTGTATCTCTTCTGAGACGATTTGAATCTAATGCTTTATGAATCTGATGCTTTATGAATCTAATGGAATCTAATGAATTCTAATGGGATCCTTTGAGGATCTGTGGTTGTAGAAATGAATAACAATGGATTGAGAACGAAAGATGTTTTCTAAACGATAAATGAAAGAATCACTATAATTTATTCCAGTGTAATTTTTCTTCTTGCAAATGAAAACAATCAACCACTTACTCATACATTCAGATGTATTTTTAGTTGTTGATGAGAGAGAAATTCCATCAATTAGTAAGCAAAATTTTTACAATGTTCAATTCTGATACAATGTTTCCACAGGAGTAATACTTTGTCATATGAAAATATCGAAATATAACGGATTCTTTGATGTTTCATGGATACATGAACAAATTATTTGATTGAGTTATTTCATAATAATATAATATTATCGTGAATCGTTTAGTTTTGTGATAAAATACTCCAGAGTGAAAAAAGTGATCCTCACAGAATTACTTTATGTATATTATTTTTACCCACGCACAAGCCTAGAGCTCATGTGGGCATCACCCTCAGAAAAACAATTTGACAAGCAATACGGATTACGGAGCCACATAACGCTCACACAACATAAACAATATCGTCTCTACATCAGATCTCAAACCACATTCGTTACATTAGCTTGTCACACGTTTTGTCTCCTCTCTTTGATACGTGATGCCACTTGATGATAACAGTTTTGCCGCACTCACTATAAACAGGGACACACGATATGGAAAAAAGCCAGCGAGGCAGTTTTGCGTGGCAAACATAAGAATCGCAGGAAGGCGTCAAAGAATGGTGGTAGCAGAAAGTGAGTTCAAGTATGGTGAGAGGGGGGGAAGTGAGTGAGAGAGTATAGTGATCAATTCTCATTGTCGGTTCATCGTATACGAGTATGCTAAATGGCGTCATAAAAGTCGCCTCCGTCATTCTTATACGGGAGGATTTTGTTGCGTTACCGCCGCCGCGACGCTCAGGGCGCTCTGTTTTATCAGTTTAAGGGGGGCCATGAGAAGGAGTGTTCGGGGCATGACATCGCTTAAGGCAGAAGCAGCAGCTCGCTCTGAAACAAACGCTGATTGCAACGATGCCAGATGGGAAACGCTGCTCTGACGGATCTGCATTTGCATTCCGAGGGCGTGCCCCCAACGCTTGATTTTCCAGCAACTCGCTTTTCCGAGCTCCGAGTGCACTTTGTCCCAACGCAGAATAGCATCCTCGGCTCTCCTATGTGGTTGACAATCGCATCCTCTGTCAGCTGAGCATCATTCATGTAATCAAGAGTGATATTCATTCTAATAATTTTTTATTTATTGATACAGGCACAAATCAGAACAATATGATTGGAGAGAGAAACAAACCACACAAACAGCTGAAAACTGTTTCTGCCGGATAATGTAGTTTCTTTTTTCATTGTTAGAACACTTAATGGCAAGTATTTCTCGTTATATGCTTTTACCATCAAAGGTTGAAAGATAATACTTCTTATCTTCGTTGTTATTTCAAAATTTTCCGTTTCTTAACTTTCACTTATCCCTATCAATGATACACATTCTACACATTATACACAATTATACACTTTCTTCAATTATACACATTGCAGATTGCATTTCTCGCTTCGAAAGAATGAACCGCAATTATTCTCAAGAAGTGGGAAGAATCAACAGACATTTCTCCAAAACTGCTTCTTTCCCAAATTTTGATAAATAGTTCAGAGGTTATGTTGTTGATTCATCTTACTGAAATTGAGAGTCCAAAAAACTATTAACTAACAATAATTTTGAATTTCTAAGATTACTACATGACAAAGGTAATATCCTAAATGATAAAACCAGTAAGAACGCAACCATATTCTTGAAACTGCCCAACAACACTTGAAATAAATGTATCAAGGGACAATAATGACCAGTCTGTAATTGACCTGTGAGTGTAAAAACACATTATACAATATTGTTGTCATGTACGGCAGAAGTTGTGAGCAATAATGTCATTCGAATTTTGGCCCGATGTAGCAGTGGCCCCGTGAGACCTGGGACCGGGACCAGGTCTGTTTAAAGGATGTCGAGTCTCCCAGCCTCTGATAGGCTGCAACGATCGACAAGCTCCCAACTTCACGACGCTAATTAAAATCAACACAACGACCGTGTAGCCTGCACTATAAAACAGGAGTCTGGAGAATTATGTTTCCGGTTTGCAAACCCGGCGGATTTTAATTATGAGGTATCGTAACTGTATAGCGCATGGCTCGAACATTACGCCGGGTAAATAGACCACGCTCCCAATGGCCTCGAATTTTCTATCAACCTCGGCAAGCATTGTGCTCCATTGTTATTGCTGTAATTATTGAAGTGATGTTTGAACAAACTAATTTGTAATTAGGTCGAGCTGAATGAGAGAGTGTTTTACTTCAGGAGGGACATTATAATATGATGCATGAAATGTGATCTATGAGTGATGAGTTACGTGGAATCGCAAATCTTTGACGATATTCAAACAATTTGTTCCACTGATATTATTTAAAATTGTGGTTTCCCTGTAGTTCGATAGTAGGCTACCCTCAAGGACATTGTACCACTAAGTGTAATTGAATATTAAAAAATGTGTTTAAAGGATAAGTTGAGTCGTTAATGATAGAATGGCTTTTCAAAGTCAAAGTGTAGGCTTACTTTGAGCCTTCCAAAGACAAAGTGAAGGCCTACTTCAAGCCTTTAAAAGACTAAGTGAGCCTGTTACTCATGCTACTTTCACGTCAACAAGAGTGAAGGGATGTTTCGTGGCCTCACTAATTTCGAATGTTACCTACCATGGTAATTTTTTTATAGTACCTGTTCAAGTAGTATATTACATTCTTATTCTTAGAATCAGCTCAATAAATATGCTGTGAAAAATCTTCGACATTGAACTTAATAATACTGTGATCATCCTGATCCATTACTAAGAATAAAAACACACTTTTTCCTGAATCCGACTGTTTAAAGCCGAGAGCTCAGAACTTATCTTCAAAACCTAATCACATGAACAATGAATACGAAACTGAAGCTTCATAGAAGTCGAATAAGGCTAGGCGTACACCGGTTAGTCAAGACAAGACAAGACGAGATTAGTCACGTTTAGTCACAGTAATTCACATAGTTGTTTATGAAGCAACACACACCGATTAGTCATTGCATCGGTGTGTGCTGCTTCATAAACAACTATGTGAATTACTGTGACTAAATGTGACTAATCTCGTCTTGTCTTGTCTTGACTAACCTGTGTACGCCTAGCCTAACACTACATTATGTTTAAAAGATTTGAATTACATCAAATACAGTAAATCCTTATTAATTAAGATCGCATTTAAATTCAACGGTAATTATCAGATGTTTGGATCTTGTAACTTTTTTCTTACACGTCATAAAAACCGTAGTCTCGACATTATTGTTATATCCAACGTTTGTCATGCATGCGAGCCTGATGACGTGCCAGTAGCTGAGTTTAGTATAGCGTGCAGTCGGCGTTATGCGCCGTTATTATTTCGTATCAGATTGCTGCTATTTGGGTGGCGTGACGATGTACTAATGCTTCACGGCCTTAGTACAGCTCACATGTCGCTACCCTCTGCTTTCTGCTTTTCACGCTCCACTCTAGTTTTCTCGCTCACGTCGCTTTTTCCTACTCTTACTCTTGTTCCTTACTCATTATTTTTATATTCCTCTTTTAATTATCTTATGCTCATTGCTTGTTCTTATGCCAATCCTATAGACTAGGCGTACACCGGCTAGTCAAGACAAGACAAGACAGGATTAGTCACGTTTAGACACAGTATTTTAATGTTGTTATGAAGCAGCACACACTGATGCAATGACTAATCGGTGTGTGCTTCATAAGCCAGTAGTGACTAATGTTCTGCTCATTCCTTGTTCTTAACTCTTTCAATTTCCTCTTAATAAATTTAGTTGGATTGAACGAATGAATTGAAATAATATAATGATTGATTTTGGATGGACCAATATTGAAGATGCATTAAAGCTGTTTGGGAATACTCATCAATTTTTAAAGCATAGTCACAAATGATAGAATTTATAATTTCCTTATAATGTTTACATTGCATATAGAGACCCTTCAAATGAGATTGGTTCAACCAACTATAAATCTTTATTAATGAACTTCTTAATGAATGAAAGATTATGTTTCTTATTGGATTGAACGTTTATTTTCCAACTCACAGAGATACGAGAGAGCACGAATGGTGTATTCAACTGTGATATTTCTCTTGTGAAAATATGGAATTTCTTGTAATACAGTATAGTACCACTTATAAAAATACATAAAACTATTAATTCATCAAAGACCTTTCCTTACCTTTCAATACCTTTCCAATGAATGGCTTCACTGAAATTGTCAATTTATTGGAATTTATTAAGAAGAATCCGATAACGATATCAATAGACATTTATTCTTCCATGAGAATAATCTAGTAAAATAACCTCAGATTAGTAGAATGGATGCGAAAAAAGAAATTTGAAGCGTGGAATACTCTTCAAGCTGTATAAATAAATAAATAAATAAATAAAATAAATAAATAATTTATTTCCACTTTTGCAATACATAGACAATAAAACACAATTCAAAAACCATCATAATATAGGATAATACATCGAATAAATCACACAAACATATTACATAGAGGTTACAAAGTGTCATAAATAAGAAGCATCATACAAGTAGTATTATTAGTTCACACAAGTAATAATAATAATGTAAAATAAAATAATAGTAATATGATAGTATAATAATAAATTTTGACAATGTGGTTGATTGCCTCACACAAAATTATTCACAATATGTGGAATACGCTGCTTCTGAGGCTTTTGTAGCCTGAGTTGAAGCAGCCATACGATTTTATGTACTTAGATGGAAGAAAAACAAAACAATGGGGTGGCGGGTACAGAAACAAAATAAATATTATTCAATTACAATCAATGATATTGCAGAAAAAGATACAATAAAAATATTAATTTTTTACCTAGATTTCAACAAAACAAAAGTGATTATTTAATTCAATTCTACAAAATCTATCAATGAAGCATGTTCTCTACACCATTAAAAGATTGAAGCCATTCTTTAACATTTTTAAGAAATTTAAAAAGTGTAGTGGAGTCATGACAAGAAGGTGGTAACAAGTTGAAAAGTTTTGGTGCTAAATAAGGAAAAGATCTACGAAAAGATTCTTTATAAGGTCTCGGTATTCTAGTCCGGTTTGTTGCTCTCAGAGATTGACTGTATATATTTGGTTCCCCAATTACATTACCACTCCTAATATAAAAATTCTAAGTACTCTAAAAATATATAGATGCCTTAAGGGTAATATCTTTAAAGATGTGAAAAGAGGTTGGGATGGAAATCTCCTCCCCTTATGAAGTATCACTCTAATGAGTTTTTTTTGTGAAGTTATTATAGGTTTTACTGTTGTCATGTAGGTACCTCCCAGCAAGACAACCCATATTGGAGTCTAGATTCAACTAGAGAAAAATAAAGCATTCTTAATACTCCAATTGGACATATATATCGTAAGAAATAGAATTTTCTTAAAATGGATACCATTTCACATCTTATTTTCTTGATATGATTTTTCCATGTCAAATTTCTATCAATTATCACACCAAGGTACTTAATTGAGTCACACTGTTCAACTTGCATGCACCTGCTACAGGACACATTGATGGCTGAATCAATACAATCATCACACTTATAAAATATATCAGTAAAGGCAGTAGCCTCCTCTCAGATTAAATGAAATAAATTTTGTTTTGCAGCTGATTATCATATCATTGGTTCCAAACCAAAATTTCAATCTATTTAAATCCTCTTGAATGAGTTGGCTAATATCGATCTCTTTTGGAAAACTGTATGTTAAGGCGGTATCATCTGCAAATGCAGTTACCTTTCCATGAAACATTCCATTGCACAAATCATTTACATAGACTAAAAACAGGATAGAGCCCAAAACAGAACCCTGCGGAACACCACATGCTAGATTTAGAGGCTCACTTATACTACCTGCAACTCTAACCTGCTGACTTCTATTTGTTAGATAACTACTGAACCATTTATGTGTAACACCTCTCACTCCGGATAACCATAGCTTACTCAAAATTATTTCATGTGAGACACAGTCAAAGGCTTTACATATATCAATGAACAAGCCAGCAACACTGTTACTAATGTTAGTCCCTTCATGCAATGTATTACAAACTGCTAATAATGCATCCTCAGTGTTTCTTCCCTCTAAGAAGCCATATTGATTAGAACTAAAAAAAGAAGTGTACTTATAAAAAGATATCAACCGACTTTTGAAAGCTTTTTCAATGAGTTTAGCAAAGATAGGTAACAAAGAAATTGGTCTATAATTACCCATTTGGGTAGCATCTCCTTTCTTGAATATTGGAACTACAACTGCTCTCTTTAGTTCATCAGGGAAACACCTAACTCAAAACTAAGATTTATTATATGTGCCAAAACAGGAGCTACTAGTTCACTGACAAGTTTAATAGCTTTGACAGAAATTCCATCTATCCCAGACGCCTTACAATCATTGAAATTTTTTAGTATTACAACAATTTCATATGCAGAAACAGGATTTAGAAAAAAAGAGTTAACATAAGTTCCTGCAGGAACCATTGTTTGTATTCATTTGGCACATTAATAAAATTGTGTGAATTTTCCCTTAAATTACTTACTATATTCACAAAATATTCATTAAATTTAGTTGCAACTTCATTGGGCTCTGATGAAACAGCTTTATTCTCATCTACTAGAACAATATCTTTATTTTCTCTCCTACTGCAGCCGGTTAATTCATTTATTAATTTCCATTGGGCGCTTGTGTCTTTTCCTTTACTTTCAAACAAAGAATAATAATACGAATTTTTCTCAGACTTTAAATCAGCAGCCAAACAAGATTTATAATTTTTATAATATGTCATCAGAATTACATTATTTGGATGTTTTATGGTTTTTTTATACAATTGATTTCTTTTAGTTATTCGTCGATACAAATTATAAGTCATCCATGGCTTCAATGGTTTATAATTCAACTTTGGTGCACCTTGACTTTTGAACTATCTCTAGCCAGTTTCAGTTTGTCAATAAAAGTTCATAAGCAACATTCACATCGTTTGTGTCATATATAACAAGCCAATCAATACATCTTACTTGCTCGTAAAAAATATCAGTATTTAATTTATGAGTAGAATATACTGAGTTGTTTGAAGTTTGTGAGCTACAATTTATTATATCCAGGAGACAATAAATCAAATAATGATCTGTGAAATCAGTTTTTATAACTCCAGCAGAACATAAAATATTATCTCTAGATCTTAAGAAAACGTGATCTATCGAAGTAGAACTGATTCTCGTAACTCTTGTTGGAGCACTTATCAATTGGTCAAGACCAAAACTTGCCATGAGCGTGAGGTATTCGTAATTTTCAGGAGTTACATCTTTCACGCAAATATTCACATCTCCACAAAAAATTAAATTCCTACAGTTTATATTTTCCATAAATAAGGTTGTCATGTTCATATTCTATAGTTTAGAAAACAAGAAAGTTAAAAACATACTTTTCTAGCTTCTCATTTCATTTTGTGAATGATTGTATTATTTCATCATTGATTGTAATATTATAACTGAACTCAATAAATTGAAATTGAAATTGAAAATCCACAACTTGACATATTACATCATGAACTATTTTCTATTTTTATGTCAGTGCGTCTTTTTTTGCGATCCCCCTGCGCAAAGAGTGTGATTCCCTGCGCTTTCCTCCCAGGGTTGGGGAGTAAGTTAAGCACAACAGGCATGTCAGACAGTCTTCGTGCACTTCCACTGATGAC
Organism: Laodelphax striatellus; assembly: GCA_017141395.1. NCBI lineage: Eukaryota > Metazoa > Arthropoda > Insecta > Hemiptera > Delphacidae > Laodelphax > Laodelphax striatellus. The sequence continues at coordinate 16,684,484 of CM029533.1, forward strand.
CGAACAGTTTTTCAGGTTTATATTTTTTTCGCTGTCGCGTGCTACATCCCTCTCACATCTCATCAGTTTTGACATTTCGTTAGAGAATTGGAAACAATTAGTGATCAGATTGTCTTCTCTTACCAGAACAAAACGATGATGGAAAGGAAGTTATTCCAAAACTCACGGTAGATAGAAAACACTGCATTGCTCAACAGAAGGCGAGATCCTCTTCATATTTATTTCTCCAACTTTCCAGCGGTTAGTAATAAGATACAAAAATACAATCTGCTAATTAATTATTTACGTACAAACGATGTTTCAGAAAACATGCGATTTGTCACAAATTATTTGAAGAAACGTCTTCGAAATCATACTAGGATACATTTTATTACATTGCCTACAAATCGAATAAATAAAAAATCAATGCAACCAGCTATTATCTCATGAAACATTGTCCAATCTCTTATCTTTTCTTTCATTTGTTTCTCCTAGTTTCAAATTACCAAGTTCGAATCCCAACCCATACTTGGTATTACATTATTTCTATATATTATACTCCATTCAATATTATCGATTGTTGGATAATATTACAGAATGCAGCCGATCACACTCATTTAGTTTCCCCAACATAAATCATGTCCCATCACTCATTCACAACACTGGCTGAACCTGTGAACGCATTTTAGAGGGGCTGACAAAATTACCAACACAACCTTTCTCGTTGCTCTCGAAACGACAGCCGTGTTCAACAAACAGTAACGGCTCGAAATTTAATCAAACTTTTGCATTTTCTGTAACACCCATTGAGTGAGGGCGTGCATAGAGCCGGGGACATTGTTGCTTGAACGGATGCGCATAGAATATTGGCCCATGCCTGTGATGACATCATGCACAATAGCTTTGTATCCAGTTTGTTGCAGATTTTGTATTGTTCATTCAGGCGATAGATACCAACGTTGTACCTTCACTTGATTCTTCCTGATCAGAAGCTCATTTCCCCTCGCCTGTAACCTTTCTCTTCAATCCAAAGCTTTCAATACTCGTCTCAACTATTTTTTGTGCAACTTATATTGTGTGATCTCAACAGTGTAGAAGGAGTATCTGTGAAAATGTCATCGATAATTTAGAAAACTGACAGGGAGGGAATGAAATGAGGGAGGGGGGAAGTCACGAAAATAAACTTTGCTGAAAGGGTGTTTGGTGAACCAGGAACAAACTCAGGCTGCTGTAATTTCACGGTCCCCGTATTCTAGTAAAAATAATAAGTATCAATTCAGTATATAGATATGAAAGTGTATGGGAATGAAAGTGAATAGATGTGAAGAATACCTATAGGTATGAAAGTATATAACTTGTCTTTATCATCTTCCACGCGGTACCTTATCGATCATACCAGTTTGGGGTCCTGGAATAGTAGGGGAGAGAATAATTTGAGTAGGAAAAGGTCTAGGTGATTGGTAAGGAGTGATGTTATGGGAATGAAGGGTGGTTAACTAATTAAGATAGTGTGAGGGATTGGGAAAACAAGGAGGGATTACTCCTTCATTGAAGGAAGCAAGAATTTATTGTCCTATCTAAAGAAAAACGCATGGTATAACGCATCCCATCCTACACTGTACCGAACACACCATACCAGGCCAGTTCCAGTGTAGAAGAGGACTCGGTACGTCAGATGTTTGCTTTCTCCGGACCAAACGTTCCGCTTTCAATGTGGGAGCCGCTTGAAGAATAGAAAGAGCGGAATAGTAAACTGAAAAAGGAGAAGACCTAGTGTGATTAAGATAGAATGAGGAAAAACTAATTGAAACTAAAAACTACGAGTATTCAATATGTCTGTGAAAAATGTATTAATAATGAAAATATATGTTGGGTGATGGGTAATCTTCATAGACTAACCAAATTTTTAATTATCTCTGGTTGTAGTAACAATATGTAATGGAGTAGGTCTACAGTTCTTTAATCAGTCTAATCATAGCCCCCTCTAAACTACAACCTCTAAACTGTACCTCTAAACTGTACCTCTAAATTGTAGTTTAGAGGGGGCTATGATACAAAAACCTAATCCTAATACAAACACCTGATCCTAAACATTGATAAAAATGTTGAGTATATAAGCAGGTAAGACGAAGTGTCAATAAGAATCAGGTAGAAAGGGTGGTGAAAAAAATTAGTTATAATTTGTTGATGATCCGATAGACGGATAGAGTATGGAATGAATGAACAAGAATGATATCAGGAGAGTATAAAAATAGTTTTTTAGGAGTAATCTGCGAGAAAGTCATTGTAATCTGGAAAATTTCAGAATGTGATACAGTAGTGAAAAATGAGTAAGTATACGAAAGAGTTTTAAGAGAAAGAGTGGATGAAACGGAAAGTGATTGGAGAAGTGGGAGAGAGTGAATGAATGAGAGATTGGGTGAGAGAGGGAGGGAGAGAGTGAGTGAGGGAGAAATTCCCTTAATGCAATCCACATATCACGCGCTCGCCGCGCCCGAAGCTGGCAAGCATATAAGTAAGTACAAAAGTAGCAGTAACGAGCACCAGGTGTTTACCCCACTGCCTGTATAGTAATAAAGTATGTTACTTTACAACAACAGAGATAAATAAAGAGCCACGTATTCCCATATAATGCATTCTTACGGCTGCCACACCACCCACCCATTCTACGAAACTAACAATGGTTGAGAGCATTTCAAAACGCCCAAAGCAGCTGCCTTCAATTGGCAATATCATCAATTGATATTTTTTTTGTATTTTTCACTTCAATTGAATCTGTTAATAAGTACTATATGTACTAAGTAATAAAGGTTGTAAGGCATTAAAAGTATAATTAGAATCATAATGGAGGATTGAGAGTAGGAGAGGGAATGAAAACTCCAAGGGAATAGAAAAAGAAGGCTAATCAATCAATCAACTAAATCGCTGATAACCATAAAGCTCTGTTCGGTTTTCATTATTTAAATAATTTAGTTGAAACCTCTTGATAGTTTAAAACCCACCTAAAATTGTGAATCAATTCATCATCTGTCTGTACTTGTCTTATCACTTATGAACAAGTCTCGTGTTCAAATGAGCTTCACCGCTTCACATCTACTAACAGGGGGGTAAGAATTTAATGTACTAACCAAAATGTTCTACCCCATTAACAACACTCTTTTTTAGTTTCAATTTTTAACCATCCCTCCTTTAAGCTTCCAAGAAGGCAAATCTTCTAATATTTTCTAGTGGTCTTGGATCCTTTCTTGCATTTCGAAGAAAACTTTTCTTCCACTTTCTTCAAATCCTGGATACTTGCCTGGGGAAGGGAAGAAAAAGGTTCAAAGGGAAAAGGAAGTTTTTGTGAAAAACATATCCTTTCATTCAATCATCCATTTTATAAATGAAGACAATATTAAGTTACACAATTTACTAGGCTATTTTTATTTTTATATCGAATTATTGTAGTACATTATGCAAGAATAAATATTGCATTGCAAGTTCATTGAGTTTGGAATCAGAACTGCAGTTTCAAGTGAAATCTAACGGTACAATGGAAGAATTACCAACATATCAGTCAACACCGGAATTGAAGCTTGAATTCCACAGATAACAAGAGTATTATAAAGATGGTGCTCTCACGCACAGAGCCTGTTTGCCTTCCAGTGAATTTAATGGCGCTTAACATGAAACACAGTTGGAATGTCTTTCTGAGTAAGTTGAAAGCTTTCAAGACCAGCATGACTTGAGTTGTTGTGAATTGAATAACAGGATGACCTACTGTGGGTGAGCACTAATCAATATGACTGATGCAGAATCTAAAGCCAATATTTCTTACTATCTTGTCATTTGCAAAAAATGTGGAGGAATAAAGAGAATTTAGTTTGGAATTTTCTGATGGGAATGATAACAATATTATGAAGTTTTTAAATCTATTAACAGAAATCAATTTTCTATTAAAAATTTTCTTTGACTTGTTGCATATTAGAATGTTTAATTTTCAAATAAAATGTTATCACAACATTGGACAGTGGACAGTTTTATTAGAAGATTAAACTATCCTAAATGAATGAAATTCACATTCTGCTTGAATCTGTAAGAGGTCAAACTCTTTCTTAGCTCCTTTATTCCTTAATTTCTCCTGAGTGTACGCATTCTTTTCACGTTTCAACTATAAACGTCATGACTCATGAAACACTGCTTTCAAGTGATGAAAATGTGCTGCTATGACTACAAGCTTACTGGGAACGTTTCCCAACAGAAAAGTTCTTACAAGACTCATTCTATTCCATACCTACATCTATTTTCATTGGTGGGTTACATTTCACCACTTTTTCATTCTTCCATCTCTATTTTTTACACAATATTATTATCATAATATTAGCATCATGCGATGCAAAATATTTCTAATCGATTTTTTTTTTAAATCTATGGACTATCAGGTTGTAATGGGTTGTAATGGGAAGTAATGGGTTTCCATCACTCAGAATAAACTATTTATCAGTATCTTTTCCTAAAGTGTCCTCCCCCCTTTCACTCCCCTCTTTTGCGGTTTGGAATATTTTGAAAGAGGAATCTTCTAAGCTTCGACTTCACCACATCATTTGTATTGTACAAAGTGAACAATAAAATAAAATTTATCAATAGGTTATAGCAGCCAGAACTGCATTCACTTCACTGAGGAACACATTCCGTACTATCTTTTCGTGTTATGATTGATGTTTTAGCTACTTCATGTTTAAGCTACATGCCTATCTAGTTGAGGCATTTTATTTAAAACTTGTTTCAAATCATCTAATTTTAAACTTGTCGAACCTTCCTCAACATCATTTCCAACGATAATCTATATTATCGCTATAATGTGATTTATTTAACGTGATCAACTTACAATAAAAAAACAAAAGATAACAGCTATTTATTACAATGATTTCGAAAATATATTAAATCTTTCTCAACAATGATTCATTTCAAGACGATTGTTGTAATTAGTAATTATGTAGTAAGTATTTTACTGTATGTATTGATGATACAATTATTAATAATAATTTTTCATCAGACGAAAGGTGCATCTGATTGAATGACTGAAAAGCCGTGACTGAGTGCTGACCCCAGTTTGAGCTGTCCGTCGAACCTTCGATTCCAATATTTCTTGTCTTGCCGTTTGAGAGCAGTCAGCCAGCCGTCAGATGGTGGAGAGCTTGCAGCAGCAGCACTGACTGGGCTTTTAAGCCGATTAGCTTGGACTCCTAAATCACAGCTTCACGCCACAAATTCCAGATCCGACGTTCTCCTTTCTCTCCACCGGTTATCGGCCTGTCAGTGCCAGTCATGTTTCTGCTGCACTGTGAAAACCTCGCACCGACACTATAGGCTAAACGAATTCAATCAGATTGATTCATGATAAAAAAATCGAACAACCCGTCATATCGTGAAGTTTCATTTTGGACTCAAAATCAAAGGTCGAATTCTCAATTTACTCAAAATTTAAAAGAACAAAAACAGAGGAAATTTTGAGAGCATTCCTCATTAAGTTGAGCCTATGTGAAGGAATTAAATGAATAAATAAATAGTGGTGAATATTGTAGCAGCAGACGTTTAATGTAGACAAGCTTATAAAATTTGTTACCTTCCTCGGTAAAAATTTTCTACAGGTTTTCTACATAAGAATAATGTAGATTATCAAGGTTATCAAGAATAATAATCAAGGTTATCAGGTTATGAAGAATAATAATCGATTGTTTAGTTTAGAAGTTCAACCACCTGGCGATTTATACAGACAAGCTCAAAGATTTTTTCATGATTCTCCAGTGAAAATTGTTTTCTTCAGTAATTGATTGTTTAGGAGTTCAATCATCTGTATTCATGAGTTTATGAGTGGTACGACTACAAAAGTCATGAAATCTATGGAGAAGCTTCGGCACCAGCCCGGTTAAGACGAACTGATTCTCAGAGAAAATATCTTTCCATAATGTTTACCATAAATCTTATCTATAAAAAATTAGTAAATTTCTTATCTATAAAAAAAGAACTCAGGAGTAAAGCTGAAAATTGAGAAACTTATCTCAAGTTTGAAGAATGATGTTATTTGATTCACTGTTGAAGCCAACAATTTCATATTTGAAGAAGACACTTCAGTTTTGATAATAAAATATAATTAATGAAGCTCGAAACCATCTTATATCATTGAATATATATTTTTAAATTTTTAATTTTATTGTATTATTTATCCCACTACATTTTTTAAGCAAAATTGTTGCACTACTTCATTACTAGAGCCAAAATATCACTGGATTCAAGTTGTGAATAATAGAAGAATACTTAAGGTTATTATAAATACATCTTCTAGTCTAGTTCGTCATCAATAACTTTGTCACAGGCAATGTAAGCTCCAAAGTAAGAGACAATAATTCATATAGTTGAACTAATAAAAATATCCGAGATATTTAAGTAAAGGTTGGATTAGTGGAAACAGATCAGTTATTCGAATAAAGTCAGACTAGCGAAAACAGTAAAATATTCAAGAAGTGTTGAAGGTACACAGAATTGAAATAGGGCTGGTGTTTGGTGCGAGAAGTCAAGGCAGAATGAGAGTAGTTCACTAGTGAGAGAGAGAGGGAGAAAAGAGGAGAAGGATAGAAAAAGCAAGAAGAAACGTGGATGGGTGGTAGAGTAATTCGGCAACTTGCCGCAATTGTTTTTATCATCTGGAATGGTGGCGGAAAATGCAGGAGAGACGCTCTGACGAATGAAGGCAGGAAAGTGAGCGCAGAAGATTTTCAGCACTTGTGGGCGCGTCTCTGAGTAGGAGAAAGTGAAGTGACTGAATAAGAACCGGGGTGAAAATCAAATTTCAACACACCCCTTCGGCCCTATTCCAAGGGGGAGCATTGGACCCCTACGGTGGCATAGTTAGACATATCTATCCGAAGCTACAGATATACGAATAACACCAATCTGGTGGTTTCTTGCCGCAGAAACAACACTGGTGACAGTGGTGACACCTTCAGATACAGTCGGTGACAATCGCCAGGAAAAACAACTACGTTTACTTATAAAGAAAGTGTCATGGCCGTCTCCCTCCGCAGACTACATTCCTCTTCGTCACCTTCACTTCTTTCTTTCTCAGTTATTCTCTCTCACACTGCTCATTGCTGCTCTTTTCTTTGCTCTGCCAGTAATTACCGAACGCTCCTACACTTTACTTCTCTACCCAATCAGGAAAACTTCAAATGGAAAATAGCGAGTGTTCCAGTAGAGATCTGCCTCACTGCTCAAGCGTATTCCTCTTGAATCAATTATTCAGTAATTTTCCAAATTCAAATTTATTATTTCAATTTTTCAAAAACATATTATAACAATAGGTACAGTATTTATAATACAATAATTGAAATAAATTTATAAGACCCGCATGGCCATGAAGCGGGAATGAGTTTATGCAGCCAGTAATATGAATCAGTAGTGAAAGTTCTTCAGAATAATGAAAAAAATTATAATAATAAAATATTATAAGCATTGGCATAAAAATGCTTTGATCCGAGTTAAAGATGGAGGAAGGTTGCACCACTTCTCTTTTATCAAATTTCATATTTTCGACTAGGCTTGATTACATGATTAGTGTATAAAAATGATCTAGTACAAATTTTGTTGAGAAATTTAATGGAACCTGCTAAAATTTTGTAATTGGAGTGGTTATTTGGATGGGAATATGGGATTATAGAGATTTTTAAAATTTAAAGAGGGCTAACTCGTTGATTTGAACGATGAACCTGTAGCCTACTGTTTGAAAGTTATTTGTGGGTATGTGGCCTAAAGTGCAACTTTTTCTGTAGTGAAACTGTTTTTCTAAAGTGAAACTGTTGTTGCACGATTACGATACTTCCTGAGGGAGAAGAATATTTAAATAAATACTTGAAGATGAATAAAAAGCAATTTTCCAAGCTTTCTCTTTACTATCATTTTCTGCAAATACAAATAATTGTGGAATCAATTATTATAAATCAGAATCATGTTATCGTTCGTTATTCAGTACACTGGTGCGATATGCTTCTGACTTGATGACAGAGTGCGTAAATCGGCGGGTGTGCAGTAGGCGGAGGGAGGGTAGGCGGAAATGAGAAAACACCGCTTAACTGAGAACTGTCCTATCGTAAAAGGCAGAAGAATATTCGTTCAGTTTATAGGTCATTTACAATTCAACACCTCAGTCCCTCCCTGCCCCTCCCAGCGATACTTTCGCAGTTTGCCAAGAAGCGTCTACTTTATTAAAACGTTTTCTGTATTTTATTGCTCCAAACCGAACACACGACGATACTTTCTTTCCATTCCTCACTTTCTCCTCGCAATTATTCTTCCCGACTTAATTCTGTTTTGACCTTAAGAGGCGCTTCTTTTCACTTCCCCCCACCGTCCATAAGCACGATGATTCCTTTCACGGCCAACTTTAATTTTCATAAAAAATTTTACTGCCGCGCAAAATGCTCAATGAAAACTTTATTAATCCGGCAACCAAATGAATTTATGCCTCAATTTCGGAAGTTAGACACGGCTCAGCCATAGCGATTAATGAAGTTTTTCACCCATTCGCCTTTGTTTTACAGGATATACATTTGTGCTCATGAAACTCGCATAAAAAGGAATGATCGCTACGTGCCCGTCACAACGTGGAAATGAATTGAAACGCCTCTAAGTATGACCATGAAGGTGACAAGATATTAAAAATTGAAGTGTTTGTACGTGATTAGTCATCATGGTTAGACGTGATGTTACTCACTATCACTCTTTATTAAGTTCTTCAATGAAAATAAGCACTTTTGTACGTACTAGTCTTTACAGCCGCCTTCAGTCGGTTGAAACTGTCAATTTCCCTTGTATTCGAGTGGACCTCTTCCTGATTCGAAGTAAGAAGGGATTCAATGTATTCTTTAGAACCAGTGCAAAAAGAAAAAACATTATGAGCAGTCAGTCAACCAAGTACGCAAACACCTCGGAAACAGAATGGCTGACAATATATAATTATGTTCAGGGGTTCATTGTATAGCTTGTAAGTTGGTCAAAGTTTGAGATATCACAATGATTCAAGTGATTCAAGTATTACAGAAATTGGAACAATGCCAGCTATTGCCAAGGTATTCAGGTTTGTGTTGAAAGGAAAGATGGTAATGGAAATACGGTAACCAAAAAGTAGAAAAAGTAGAGGAATGGGATCGTGAATATGAGTGAGAGAGGGAGTGTATAGAGGATGCTAAGAGTGAAGAAGCGAGCGAAGCCAGCATTTCTTAGCAGTTTCTGGCCGATGAATGTCCTTTCATTTGGAATTCGCTCGATTCGCTTTTGTGAAGGGGTTGTTTTGGTTTCATCAGTGGCGGGTGGCTTAGTAAGCGCCAAAGTGAATTTAGCAGGGGCAAAATAAAAAGTTCAAGTATTGGTTGATGGTAAGACGAGGGGGATAGACTAGCAATTGTGTCGACTCTTCAGCATCCCTCATATAACCTACCCCCTGACATAACACAGCCAGCAAATCAACCGAAGCCGCCCTTACCTCAGCATCAGCATCCCTCTCCCGCTCCCCTGGCCAAACCACCCCCGCTTGGAGTCTGAGTTATGCCACGGTCAAACGTTCTGTTAATGGCAATACTGTGTTCTGGCTTGATTCAAATCCGCTCTTATGGCGCCTTCAAACGTCGCCCGGCCATAATAAAATGAAATTATAACAGGAATACTTCCACCTCTCGATATTCCATGCCCTAAGTGCTCCATATAAGCCCGGAAAATTTGCTACGTCACCTCGTTAAATTATGATTGATCAGAGAGAACGACAAGTCTGAAATTTTGCGCGCTTTTCAATAACCTTCATCCATTAAAAGTGGAAAATTGACAAAAGAGAAGAAAGTACATTCGAAAATCAGTCTTGATCAAGATTCATCTATCTCAATTTATTCAAGAAAGTATCAACTCATAGGTAGAAACACAGGACGAAAGTCCTAAAAGTCTTCTCTACCTAATTTTGATAGGTAGAAATATTATATAACGTTGAATACATTTGATATTACACAATCGAAAATCATCTAATAATAGATTCTAATCAAATTATAGATTCTAATCAAGTCTAACTACAATGATTAACATACCCAGACCCACTAATTATAAGCTAAGCTGAACTGATAAGTTATCAGCAATCTCACCAAACTCCGATCAAGTCTCCGGATACACAAATTTCACCAATGCCCCCCTCATCTGTTCTGTAGTCTTGGAATATTTCTGTACATTATAAAATGGAACACTCTTTTTGATGTTGTCAATTCCACTACTTGATTAATACAGTAATAAAGTAACCACGAGACCGCGGTTTCGTGGCTTCTCCAGTCACATTTTCAACAGTACGGGTTTCAACAGTAACATCAAGTAATAGTGTTTTCTTTTATCATGGAGTTTTAGCTTCAAATTCTCATGCGGTAAATAACATCACCAACAATATTACACAAATAAGTTTTTGTGAATTTAATTTTCTTTGCTTCATGCGATAGATGCGTACGTTTGTTCAATGGTTTTTATTCCACAGAACACGTAAAGGTGCAAACAAACAAACAAACAAAACGTTTGTCATTCGATTCTTTCACCACCAAACATAAAAGGGCACACGTGTTTATTATCAATTGAGGCATGTGCATGTGAGTGACGTGTATATATTCGCGGTCTGATAGAACAGGGTACTGTGAATAAACGGCAAGATTACAGGCGAGGCAAGAGAGTCATCAGCGTAAGTGAGGAGTGGGGTGGTGAGGGTTGGTGCGCCGATAAAGAGAGCACACACTAGCCGATAAGTTGCTTGCTGAGGGGGGCCGACGGGTAATAAATTTGTCAGTGAAGGGGATGAAAAGATAGCAGTCCGAATGTGCGTTGCCAGTTTCCTGACAATCAGTCGAGGATTTGTCACACTGTGCAAGTGTGCATCCGCCGAACCAGTAATGGAGATACCATAACATAAAAGCCAGAGTACTGATGATTCACTGAGGGATGCAATCAATAAGTGGTATGAGTATATCTTTAGACTGTTATGGATTTGCATTGTTATTCTATAAACAAAAATAAATATATAACTTAACTCACATGCCAAAACAAAATAATAATAATAATACAGAGTAAATAATAAAGAATAAAACAACAATAAAATATAACTTATTGAAAATATACCAAGTGATTATGTAACTCATGAAGTTCTTGAAAAAATACAATATACATAAAATGACAAACCAAAAGTCTCACATGAATGTAAATGTTATATTTACAACATCATAGAACCCAGTCAATTTTTACTCTTAGCTCTTTAAATAGCCAAAATGGCTACTTTTTAAGGTTGAATTTCCAAAATCTTCAACAATATACAATTAATCAATAGTATCCGCCCGTGAGTCAAAGTCAAGTCAATTAAGCCAATCTGTGCCGTGACATATATTTGAAATTAATAAATATAATGAATAATAGTAATAAAATAACATATTGTGAAACTATCTTATTTGTGTGTTACACCAGCTAACACACAAAAATTCTGAAAGTTCTAAAATCCACAAAAATTTGATGAACTCATTTGTTCATCAAAGATACTGTGGAAAAAATTTATGGGATTAATAGGATTATTAGGCTGCTTGGGGGGGGGGGATCGGCACCCCTGATACCATCTAGTAAGTAAGATGCAACTTGAGGGTAGCTATAGGCCTATACACAATTGCACATACTGTATGAAGACGAAAGTGAAAGAAACAATTCAGAGCTTTTGGCAGTTATTACGGTACCGTACAGAAGACTAAATTCTGAAAAAACACAATATTTACTGGAAAATATTTCATTTATTTTTTGTGAAGATTACCGTGAGTCGTTTTAATGTATGCGGATGAGATTCTGCATAGGTAAGCCATGAACAGAGAAATATAGCTACAGTATATAAGCTAGAGAATATCGGGAAAGCAAAGGTGATGGTAAAAGGGAAAGAAGTTAATGAAGAGGAGAAGAGGAATAGGAAGAAAGTAGCCGAGAATAATGCTGCAGTGTAACTGATAAACGGAGGGTAGGTGAAGCGGAAGGGTGAAGGGAGGGGGTAAGTGTTACTAGCCTACATTGCATGGTGTGTTTATGTCGGTAAATACAGCCAGGGTTGAGAGCAGTAAAAGCCGCTGCTCAGCGGAATCTTCGATATTAAATTTAGGCGCTGCTTTATTAGGAGCAACTTGCCGACAAAAAGCCAAGGCAGCCGGCCGGTTATAACTTCACAGCAATGAACTTTATTGAAAGAGTAAACTGCGAAGTACGCTGATTTATGAGAAAAATCTTTGGTCCAGGTGGAAAAAGAATGAAAAGAAACTGATGCAATCTATTTTATTTCAAAAATTTCTGATCACATCACAAAAACTTCGAGCAGATGAATGAAGATATAGAAAGTTCTATAATTATTATTGATCAACCAGATCAATATTATTGATATTTTTCTATTGAAAACTTGTTTTGAATTTTGGTAACAAAAGTAAGTCACAGTGAGTTTGAAAAATAATCACCAATTTTCAAGAGTAAATTGTTCATTAATTCATCAATATTGTGCTTCTTCGAGTTTACTGTGCAATTTGAAACGAATTTATTATTTTTCAAGCTTGGAAACAGTACTGCATGTGTGTATCAAGTATAACCGTATCCGTTACAACCAGAAATATTTAAATCAGAGAACCCTGATTTCTTGTGCATGAAAAATAGTTTTCTTTTGTATGGAATATTATAAATGAAAGAACATTCTTGTTAAAATAATATTAATCTCATAGAGCTTTTAGCCCACTTCTTGCACAACATTTTGGGAAATAACAAGTTCGATTTCTTCATTAATCACCAAGATACATGCAATACCGTAAACCTCTACAAATTTCGGTCGCCATCTTGGTTTCTTCATTGTGGCGAGTATTTTTGAGTTAGCCACCATCGATATTCTGATTCAGCAAGTCCTAAGGAAGAGATTGATACCATTTCCATGTCTGTATCATCAAGGAATCACGAAAAAATGATTGTTTTTATAATTCTTGCTTATGACCTTATGAGGGTTGAAAAAGTGTTTGCTTCCCGTGCAAGCTTTCATTAGGAATGGGCTGGTGTCAACAATGGTTGACGTACAGCCTGAATAGACATATCATTTTAAAGCTAAAGTATGGTTCTATAACTTGTAGATTTAACATTTTCGTCTTTCTGTTTCACAAAAAAAAATCTATTGGGGAAAACCCAAAAAATTGTTCAATTATTTCTAACTACAGTTTTTGAAAATTCATTACTAATATTCAATATACATCATAGAGGAAAATATTAGATACAAAACTTGTAGAGAATTTTATTGTGAACATTTCAGTGGAAAGAAAACTCGGATATCTTCAATATTGATCAAATTGCAGGCGATCTAATAAATTATCCATCTTGTTTTTGAGAGTTTGCGTACGCGGCTGACTGCCCACCATGGATTTTCTTATTTAACTAAAGATTTTAAAGATTTTCTATATTTATTCTCTTAATTGTACTAGTCCTAATATGAAGATATCTGCATAGATTCCAGAGCCCTATACAAGATTTTTCCACGGAAGGCTTTTTTTGGTAAATTTGCCCCCGGACTATTATAGTCAAGTAAAATGTTTTATTCTTTTGTAAGACCATTACCTCCAATAGAGGTGAATGAATGTTTTGAGTTCTTATAATAGACTACTATTAATACTTTAAATAATATCTGAATGATCCTTGCAACTGAGAAGCTACAAAATAAAACGCCAATCTCAGGTGAACCCAAGAATTCCAACTGTTGAGTTAAAAGGATAATTATTGTAGATCATATTGAAGAAAAAATTGTAATAAAGACAACACTATGAGTAAGAAAAATTTATTTCTTCAAATAAAATCAAGAATACACTTTAGAACTTACAATACAAATCAAATGTACTCCTTCAAATTCAAATGAAATTCTTCAGAATATGTTCATCGTATCAATTATCTATTCCGTCTTTCAAATAGGAAACAATAATATTGATCACATAAACTTTTATATTTTAATCTATTGTATTCTAATTTGTACACTCAAACACTTTGTCAAGATTATTTTCTGTGATTCATATGAAAAAATATATCTTGTAGAATTATTTTAAAAAAACCTCCTTTTTTTGAAAATATATTATCCTAATTGGTATTACCAAACACTTTGCCAATATTATTTTTTGTGAATTATACGAAAACAAAATATGACTTGCATAGCAGAATTATTGAAAAAACTTCCTGTCTGACTATTCACTCTAATGTTCTTCAAAGGTCAAAATGCCATCTAATCACTAGGTGAACTAGGATGATGAGGCTTGAGAAATTCAACTGCCTCCATGAACTCAAGACCTTCCAAAGTGTAGGTCAGGTTTTCAATGCTGCAATCGTCAGTGTCACACCAATACTTCAGCATTTCTTTGATGCAATCGGTCTGGTGTTCTTTGCGCCGGCCTAGGGACATGCCTTCGAAATACTCGATCTGCAACATTTGGGAAACAAAATAATAATTCTGTTTTCTTTCTGGTGGAGAAGTTTTGTATAATGTAGCTTAATGGAAATAGAAATTTATAACAAGTGAAGAAAATCTTGTAATTGCGAATAAAATAAATACGGTAACTGAAACGTAAATCTAAAGAAAATGTAGACAAAATACGAAAATAATCTCATTAATCAACTCCCCTGTCAAAAATGGTTCAGAGAATCTAAAGGTGGGTTTTCGTTACTGCGACCGAGTGCCGCAGCGGAGCCCGACCCAGCGTTGCCAGATGCAATTGATGAAAAATCCCAACTATTTAGGCTAGGGCCACACGAGCGCACAAAGTGCGTCCGTTGCAACGTACTTTTTGACGTCCGTTGTAGAAATACATAGAAGTGAATTGGTGACAACACAGATGTTCGTGAGTTGTCACCAATTCACTTCTATGTATTTCTACAACAGACTTCAAAAAGTACGTTGCAACGGACGCACTTTGTGTGCTCGTGTGGCCCTAGCCTTGAGGGATTTTCATCTGCATCTGGCAACGCTGGGTCGGGCTCCACGGCCGGTCGCAGTAACGAAACCCCACCATTAGTGATGGATTAATGGCCTAGGTTAACGAGTATTTTTTCTTGTAAGAAGTTAAAATTCAATTCATGACACAAGACCAGAGAAAATATTGAATGGAATGCTATAACAAAAGGTTAGTCAAAAGTACGAGGCTTCTCAAGCATCTTTGCACAGTAAAACGTGTTTCGTACACTTATGAATACTTCTTGATATTTATTATTGTTCTTATCAAACTAATAAAGACTTCCTTTACACATAGGTCCGGAAATGCTCCATTACCGAGATAAAGGTGTCAGAAGATTGCACATTTTTCTTCGGGGAGTTCGATCTCACAAGGTGTCAAATTATCTATCGATAAATTGGAAAAACTTCAATAAATAAATCTACATTTTTTGATGGTTTAATGAGGGAACGAGAATTATTCTTATGTTGAATCTGCTAAAGAGTCCAATGGAACCAATGAAAAGTTTGTAACTTCAGGGGCCTATTGCATGAGAAAATACCAGCTAGTAATACTAGTATTCAGATGGCAAGTTACCATAGTGAAAACTAGTATTACTAGCTTGTATTTTCTCATGCAACAGGCCCCAGTATGAAACACTGTATTTGACGAAATATCTAAATATGCTAAAAACGTGAGGGTACGAGAATGATCAATTCTTATGTTGAATTTGTTAAGGAAGCCAGTAAAAAGTTTATAATTTCAGTTGTTATAGAGATATTTGACAAGATATGTTAAAAAACGTGATTGTTACAATTTAAAAGATTTAACTTGATTTATTGGCATATAAACCAGTGTTTTCCACAAACTTCCAAAACTATTATGATAGGACTTTTTTCATTGCTATGATCACTGCTATCAACCTTAGAAGAATTGGAAACTCTAGGCAAAAATTACATTGTTAAAAATAGATTGAAACGAAAAAAAGAGAAACAGGTATTTCAACTTACTTCATTATCGGCAAAACCCAACTTGATAGCCAACTTTTTCCAATTATCGAGTGGAATCAAAGGAATGAGTTCAGGCACGAGACTTTTCATAAGTTTTGAAGTATCATTGTGAGCAGCAGTAGCTGAAAAATTTGTTTCATAAATAGAATACATTATATAGAGAAGATTTCAACGTACTTTGAAGGTTCCTAATATAGTATTACAGAGAAATAATATAATACACGAAATTCTAAAGAACTAAACGAATTTACTACCCAAGCTCAGTGATTATGATTACTGATTGAGGATAGGCATCATTTTCTGCAAAAAAATGTATCGTTCAAAATCAAATGCCACGCGCAAGCAAGATACCATGCACTAGTTACAAATACCATAGAAATTGTTAACATTTTTAAAACTACGTAAAAGTGCAAATAAATATAATAAGAGTGCGACATGTCTTAAATATTCTAAAGATTTTCCTGTTTCTCTTTCGAATCAACATTGTAATCTATCTGTGGAAAACCAATGATTATTTTTTAAAGGAAAAGTGACGCTTGCCTTGAATGTGAACATCATTTTTGTCTTTCAAGTTTCACTAGGTAACTAACTACTTTGTAAACTTTGAATACCAGAATTACAAATGATTTTTCTGAACAAACTGTTGTTGAATATGGATCGAATGAACTTCAAATACAATTTGAACCCAAATAATTCTAATGCGCTACTTTTTCATTCTAGAATCTAGTTTCAGTAAGAATCAATTAGAATAATATTGTGAGATATTGTAATAATTGAAAGAGAATAATTACAGTAATCTACAATGGTGGTCAAGTCCAAATTTTTAAAATTTGAAAAAGTTTGATTAAGAAGGGATAACGTCGAGTATTTTCCAATATCCCAAACCCATATTGGTTTTCATAACAATAATATCAAACAAGTAGCAAAGGATACCGTGACGTATTATCAATATTTTTTAAGCAAGGGGAAAAAAGAAACAATGAGTCGAATAAATTGAAATGAAAGACCTTAATTAGTTGTCTAATGTAAGGCATTATTTACGTGAATGAATACATAGTTTGTTATTTCTATTAAGCCCGGTCTAGACGCAACGATAAGTTTTTCAAACCTTTTGTTCAAACTTATCAGGATTATTTGTCATAAAACAGCTGATTTAACGTCAGTAAACGAGCGTACAACAATCAGCTGTTTTCTGACAAGATAAATGGATCCTGCTATATAGCAGGATTATTTTGAATTGTCAGAAAACAGCTGATTGTTGTAAGCTAGTTTACTAACGTTAAATCAGCTGTTTTATGACAATTTAAAATAATCCTGATAAGTTTGAACAAAAAGTTTGACAAACTTATCGTTGCGTCTAGACCGGGCTTTAGTCAATCAATATTTCACATATCAGTTGTACAGCTGATCTTTTCATATAAAGCAGGTCCCTTTTAAGTTGTCAGAAAACATATGATTTGACCAGCAATATCACAATACTTAACCTACAAATGCTGAATCTCGCAGATTATTGAAAAGGTCTTTTAAAAAGTTACTCTTTGAAATGTCTTCTTTAAAAAAGTCTTTTAAAGACTTTAAAGGTCTTTAAGACTTTTAAGCCTTTTAATTATTGTGTCGAAGTCACTGTTTAATTATTACCGAAGCAGCTGATTTCTGACAATTTGAATGGATCGTGCTATATCAACCATATTTTTATCGTGCGAGATGCATGGAATGAATGAGAAGAATTAACTGAAGAATGCATGCAGAGGAAAATGAATTGAGGATAAAAAAGGAAATGAGAAAATTGTAGAGCAAATGAAAAAAACTGTATCCTAGGCAGAAAGAGGCCATAGGAAGGATACCTAGGGAAAGACTGGAACCATACAAGAGAAAAACTACAATAGGGAGAGAACATACAGGACGAGTTTGAATGAAATGAATAGATAGTAGGAAGAAATGAACGAGGACTTCCACAAACCAGAGGAGCAAAGAAAGACGGAGATGTCTGCAAGCAAGCGATAGTTTACCAACGAGCCACATAGTGGAACTAAGTTTACCTTCTTCTTTCTTTTCTTCGCTCTTCATTAGTTCTTCGTCTTCGGTGTCACCATCGTTCACTTCGATCGTGTGCATGTCCTCGTGGTTTTCCTGCTTCACTTCTGTCAGTTCCATTTTCACTTCAGTCGATTCGGTCTGTGCAGGACAAAATTCAAATGCATTAGACTTAGTGTATATTGCAGTCATTTCGACATCATTACGTTTTTAATCAATTAATTACTATCTAAAAAAGTGTTTTTCGTCCTCAAAGACCCTTGAGCGCAGAAATTTGGCAGGTGGCGAATGATTGTTATTCAATAAACAGCTGATGTTATGTTCAGCTCTGTCAGGAAAGTCTGCGAGCAATCTGCGGGACCGTATCAGACCATCTGACAAGCTCATTCTATTTGAAAAACATGACAGTTGACCTTGTAATATGTTACTACTTAGATGATATAATTATGTTTTTGAAATAGATGGAAACAGGCAAGCGTGTAGGTGTGTGTGAGCGCGTATCTAACGAATATATATGTGTGTTTTCCCCATTATTTTGTGAACAGCTGATTCAACTTATCTGCCAAATTTTAAAAAATTCTACTATAAGTGCAGTGGTTATTGAGATATTAAGATTCTTCAACAATCCTCAGAAGTAAGAATTTAATTGAGTAAACTAACAGTAATTTTCCAATGTTGCTGGTTTGCCTGTTTTGACTCATGATTCTGCTCTCTGAAGTTTATTGAGTTTGGGCTATAGATTTTCACATTAGAAATTGAGTTATCTACATTTTTCATTGGTGATAAATTTATTAGCTGGATAATAAATATAGGTAGGTTTAAACCTACCAACCTCAATTTTAATTCTTGTGATATAGGCTATTCAATAAGATTTTAATTGATTGGAATCATAGTTAATTAATTATTCGACAACTGAGTTTTGAATAAAATAATACTGTATTGATTTTATTCCTGCATACCGGTTTATCCTTGCTTATTCGCAGTATCATGTTTTCCAGAAATTCAGGCATTTTGGCAATTAGATTATTGCTCTGCGAGAAGAAATACGGAGATCTACGAGCCAGCAGTCTCAACGCACGCCAACCGAAATTGCAGTCATTCACTTTCCTGCAAGTCGAAATTGAAAACAATTGAATATTCAATCACAAAGCAGTGGCGCCGACTTTGGGGGGGCAAGGCACTTTCTGCCCCCTCAATAATCACTCAGGGGGGGGGGGCAATGCGTGTATTTTGCCCCCCCCCAATGTTCTTCATACGTTACAAGAGAAAATTACATGAATAAGTATTGAAAGAATATTTTTTATTTTTTCCATCTTCAATTCCAAAAAGCCCAAATGAAACCAATTATAAGAAACAATGGACCTGATATAATAGGCCTACTGCATTATTTTGAAAGATTACTTCCACAATGTCCACAAACCATAAAAATAGACGATCAGTCTCCTGATTTGTTTGTTTATTATTTGCATTGCCCAGCTAGGCGCCTGGGCTTAGATTGTTATCGCCGGATATGAGTCATCAATTGCAACATTTTGTAAGAAATTCTTTCATTTCTATCAATCTAGGCCGATAGATTGATCAATCTAGAATAGATTGATAGGCCCATAACATTGTTTTCATTCTTCCACCTACTATGGAGAAATTCTGCAATATCTCTTATTCAAGTGTTAATTTTACATTACACTTTACTGACACAAATGAATTTATTAAATTATTTAGAAACAATTTACGCAATGAGTCGTAGAAATATGCATAACTTCGGCAAAGGATATGGAACAACTAATGCTGTAAGACTGAGAACTGGAGTGGAAGAGAGAAAGAGATGAATGGCTGTCCTTGTCACTCCCGAGCATGCGCATTGGGTACATTTTTTGTTCAAGTCGGCGGACCTGGTCGCTCGCGGCTAATAGCTCCCATATAATCCAATGCCCCACGACCGTTCTGGGACACCCGGTCGCCCAGAATCGGTGTCCCACTCGGAAGACAGCCCGAGCGACTTTTTCTGTCGCCGAGACTTGTTTCCGACGGCTAATAGGGTCCCATCTAACTCAATGCTTTTTGGCCCCCGGACACCAGGTCGGCCGACCTGGTCGCTCTCGGCTAATAGGGACCTTACGATCGACGATGGGCCAACGAAGGTCCCTATATAGAGATTTACTAGCTATATAGATTTACGATCTATAAAATTTATAGAGAAACTTGATTTATTTACTAGCTAGAATCACGATTATAATTGCCAATTTGAATAAAATTAATGATAGGGTAATAATATAGGGAATTCAAAATAGTTGAATGGATCAGATTATCTCTACATTACAGAATTCAGTACGAAATCACATGCATAGAAGCAGTCTTACTGCTTGCGTATTCTTGCGTATTTTCACAACCCCCTCCCCCAATCTTCGGATGACCCCTATAGATCTTTTGGTAGACTTTGCCCCCCCAATATTTGAATGAAGTCGGCGCCGCTGTCACAAAGAAATTATTTATGTACTACTTTATTTACAATGATTGACCAATCTCAAGCTGTCAAATAAAGTTTGCGATCTAATACTGAATACAGATTTCTTTTACACAAAGGTTCTATAATCTTTATTGATTACAAGCTGTCCCGGCGAACTTCGTATCGCACTCTTCCCCCCCATCAAATGTCCCCCCTTCATGCCACCCCTCAAGAAATGTCATCCCCCAAATGACCCCCGTTCATTCCCCCCCAAATGTCACCCCCACATATCCCTCTTCATGTCAACCCCCTCTTTCCCATCAAATGTCACTCCCCTCTTCCCACCAATTATTTTTTTTATTTTTCAATTATTTCTTCTATTTTGTAATTTTTTTCATCTATTTATTTCTTTTTAATTTCTTCTATTTTGTTTTTTTTTCATTTATTTATTTCTTTTAAATTAAAAAAAAATTAATTTATTTTTTATTTTTTTTCCGTTCTTCAATTTTATTATTTGAAACAATAAAACATGTATGATACGAACGATAACTCATTCTTAATTATTTATGATTCTAGCGTAAAAAATAATTAGAGTAGAATACCTAGTACAAAAAGAAATGGATCGGAGCGGGGATCGAACCGCGGAACTCTTGTTTACAACGCAGACGCTCTATGCACTGCGCTACGGAAGCTTAGGATATGGGAGCAGATTTTCCGATCTCAAATACACGATTATCTTCCCGTAGCCGCTTGGCCGGCAAGTTTGAACATAAGTCTGTGATATGTTTGATAGGTTAGGTCATTAATTTACTAATTATTTATTAATTACAAAGGGATTTTCTCATATTTTAATACATATTATGTTAACCAGTGCTGTAACAATCCAAACTAATCCAAAATCATCTAAATCGGTTCAGCCGTTCTCGAGTTATAAGCGAGCGTACAGACATCAACTCTCTTTTATTAATATAGATAAGTAATTTCTTTCATAGCATTCAAAAGATTATTACCGTATTTGTTCGTTTGTATTCTATTTACCTCGAGTATCAACTCAGTCAGGTGATTGAACAATAATACATGATTTAAATATACTTTTTAATCCATTTGATATTGGATTAAATTGATTGGAAATATTCGACAACTGAGATTGTGTTCTATTTAGAAAAGAATCAGCCATAATTATGGTAATATTTTATGACACAAGCAAGGCAGACAATTGGTGTGCCATAGATCGCTACAAACTGTACTGCACTTTTGACAAAATTTGACCGCTCAATATTGCATATTGGTTTCTATCATGAGAAAATGTCAATCAGTAACATTTGAAATAATAATCAGGATATATCATTTAATAACCTGAATTTAATAACCTGATTTATGTTATGACAATATCTATAATTTCAATGTTAATTCTGGGAAATTTTCAAACTAACGATAAAATGAAGTACCAACTTACTTGTATTCTTCTTCAAGCATAGCAGCTGGATTTGTTTGTTCAATGGCTTCTTCAAAATAAGATTCGAGGCTGGGAAGGAAGTCTCTCTCTTTGGAACGGCAGGCCTCGAGGTTATCAGGCATGTGGTTCCACAGTTTATTCAGTTCTGGGCTGTAAAATTCAGAATGTTTCGAAAACAATATTCAATTAAAAATAAATTGGAATGAAAATTTATTTTTCATTTTATACCAAATAATTATACATAATAATTGTAGTTGCATCTATATCTGGTAAAATTGGAGCCGTTATAGTCAGTTCAAATCAAAACGTTAAAACAATCAATCATAAAACAGTGATTATGATATTATTTCTAGTGGTGAGATCGATCAAACCATGCTCAACGCAACGTCAAATAAAAATTTCGATAGCCTTCTGAACATTACTTTTTTCCTCACTTAATATTACAAGCTAGTCTTAGAAGACTAATGAGAAATTTCTAAGCATTACTGCTGTAGCTAACTTAGACTAACCTAACTGTAGCTAACTAGCAACACCTTTGCTAGTACATTGCGTGTTGCTTGTTGCTTATTGCTCCGGTGTGCGAGCCGCCTTAATTACAGAATTTTTAATACTGTGGAGACAACAGTTTTTATTCTTGTTACATGTGTCTTCTAAATTGTTTTCTGATGATTTTTATTCGATTATTGAAATTATTTAATACCGTCTGTTACAATAGCTGCTTTCTTCATAAGGCTAGGCGTACACCGGTTAGTCAAGACAAGACAAGACGAGATTAGTCACGTTTAGTCACAGTAATTCACATATTTGCTTATGAAGCAGCACACAAAGATGCAATGACTAATCGGTGTGTGTTGCTTAAAGCCCAAGACTTTATCACTGAGAACACTGCACTCATTTGGTTATTGTGTTGTATATCATCTATTTTTTCTACTGATGAAATTACACCAAATTTAAAAAATTTCCAAGTAGAAAACAACTACTGCACTCAATTCTTATTTTTTTATAGGAATTCATCACTGAGAAAACTGTACTCACTTGCCGAAAACGAACTTTTTGTGGGCAGTAGCATCTTTGATAATCTGTCCGAGCCGCTTCTGTGGTCTTTTCGGTAAATTGTTGACGCGTTTCTTTGAGTCGGACGCCACGTCATCATCAGCTGGAGCGGGGGGACGTTGCAGTTCGGGACACCCTTCATTCTTCCAGCTATTCCAGAATTCTTCTCTCTATTAAAAAAAAGCAATCAAGTTAAAGTGACCAAGTAACTTACCTTGTTCTTTACGTGGAATTAATAGTTGACAAATGTTCAAAATACACTTCAACTATTTGCAAACGTTGCTGAGGCCAAAGGGCCAAAATATAGTAGGCGGCATCGACGCACCTCGCATGCGCACCGCATTCAAAGCCACCTAGTATATTTTGGCCCTCAGTCTATTAATGATGCGTAACCAAACTAACAATGAATTAAACTAACTTTAAAAGATACGGAAGCTACAGAATCAGCTGGCACAGAAAAAATTAGAGCCAACTTAGGCTAGGCGTACAACGGTTAGTCAAGACAAGACAAGACGAGAGTAGTCACAGTACTTCACATAGTTGCTTATGAAGCAACACACACCGATTAGTTATTGCATCAGTGTGTGCTGCTTCATTAGCAACTACGTGAATTACTGTGACTAATCTCGTCTTCTCTTGTCTTGACTAACCGGTGTACGCCTAGCCTTATAGTTCATCGTCCCTAAAATCATTCTTCAATATACTTTGAAAGGGACGAAAACATGCTCATCTCACATAGATATTGTAACATTACTATGTAACAGCCCCACGTTATGGTGCCATGTGTAACATTACTGTGTTGTGGGTCATGTGTGTAACGCTATTATTTTTATGTTGTATGTCCCGTGACGTCAGGATCAAGCAAATATAGTCAAGTGTGTCACAAGATAAGGGAGAGCTAAGTGATGGACTATAGTCACGCATCAAAGACAAGATCTCAATCCACTTACGTAACACACTTGGCAAAGCATACTCCTTACGTGACTGGGCATGTCAAAATTTGGCCTTGCAAGGGCTCATCCAGGATACTGATATTTTCATAAATTAAATAAATTTAATGTATCAATTGGGATTGCCAAGACAGGTGCAAGAACGACTAGAAAACCCAGTAATTAGGTGAAAAACTTGGAGTATATTCTCCTGTTCCTTTAGAACACACAACTTGAACAATTAAACGAATTTTACAAGTTTCGTTAATAATTATTAATAACAATAAATAGCTTGTTACAAAATTTATATCTTCGGTAGAGCGTGGGTGTGGATATTTTGCCTGGCAAATAAGATATTACAAAATCTCTAAAATTATGAAAGTCTTAACTACTAGACCATGAGCTCATGTTTCTATGTTTCACGCAGTATGATACTTTTTCCCCACTATTTCACTTTAAAAGAGGCTTTTCGCGCCTTTGGCCAAAGGATTAAATAAACGGATCACTCACAGTATTGGCGATGCTTCGACGTTGGTTACCGTATCCTGGTTTAGGCAGCCATCTCATGGGTAGATTGGATTCCGTGTGTCATCTCACGATACTGCTTGGCTCTGGACCATGGGTTATAATATTTTCGCGACTTTATATGAATTTAAACAATTATATATTGCCGCAGCTCAACATATCACAGTTAGAAAACATTTAAATTGAAATTGAAACTGATTACATTTGAAAATAATTAAACTGCACTCATGTGCTCAAAAGCAACTGCTCTCTAAGGAGTCTCAAACGGAAGAATTACCCTTGCTAAAATTCAAGGAAACAGACTTTTCAATAGAACATTCTAGAATTTTTAATGAAATGCTGGGCTGTGATTGGTCAATTTAATGCCGTGTTTTTTGACGTCAGTACAATGCACAAAGTAGTTCCAACATTTAGCTACAATAACCACTTAAATAATATGCGATATATTATATATAATACAAAATAACATATAGGACATTAAAATCCTTTCAATTTTATTTTATTTTTGGAAGATGCCTTTAAAAATATTCTTTACTTTTCAACTCCACTGCCAAATTCAAAAGGTGAACTGAAAGTTTATTGCTAAATTAATATACATCCAAATATTTTATGCTATAAAAATAACTGACTCCTAAAATAGTATAATCTCATATACAACAAATATTTCCAAAATATATTGCTATGTTCGTGAAACCACCGAAGATATGAGACCTGTACATACATTATTTCACCGGCTTGGGATGATATTTTTGGTGAGTACAAATAATAATATGCATTATTTAATAGCAAGTTAACATATGTGGATTAAGTATTTATACATTCTATAAATAATGGATGAATCATAATTTTTCCAATGATTTTATTGGCATTGACATCTTTCAGTAGATGATTCATATAGGCAGTGGTGTGTTTTGATATTTTTGGATGAAGGTTATGGCTATTTTCAATATTTGGATTTTTCAATTACATAAATTAACACCAAAGAATACAAATAAATATACAATGTGATATGAGTCAGAGACTTTTGGTGGTGAGTCGGAGCTCGCTTCCTTGTTATCATTATTTTATCAATATTGAGTACTGCTAAATTAGGTCAGCTTACCGTTAATTGTGCTATCTATTATAATACCAGCACTTAGTGGTCATTGACAATATTTTATTGAGGCTTTATTTGGTTGCCAGAATTTGTATCGTGACAGAAGCCCCCTATAGTTATATAAATGAGCGAATAAATAAGCTTTTAATAAGCTGCAGATAGAGCGAGTTTGTATAACTATACAAAGAAAACGAGGCAAATTTTCTAAGATCTCACATAACATAAAGAAGGCTCTAAAAAATATGTGAACACAACTGCCTCATGTTAGTTTACCTTCCGACTCGAATTCGGTACGGAAATATTCTACGCTACCTACTCATAAGATTTACAGAAGCGTAACATCTAATCATGGCAATGATTTACACAAAAAATCAAGCATTTAGCTGAGAAAAAATAGAGCAAGGATAATGCATCTAAAAGAGCTATATGAGAATTCAAAAGTTGGCGGCTAAACAATACTATGATGACGACATGTCAAACCAAAGAGTATGCCAGGTGCCGAAGGAATCTCTACAAGCGCTGATGCACAAAAGGTATGTGAGGTTATCTCAGATGACACTCGAAAATACAATACAATTCAAACTCATAGGTTCTGCTAGACAATAAATGACATAAATAAAGCTCTCAAACAATTTACATAGATAGATGTACAATAAATCTGGTAACTGATCTGAATGAAATAGCAGGTAACTTAAATGGGTGCCGACTTGTTTTATCGATTGACAAAGTTATTAGCCTAGGGCTCACAATCGTAATCTGTGGTTTCACCACTTGACTCAAAATTCACTGCCATGCAAACGCTTATGGTTACAAATACATAAACATTCAATAATAATATCAAAATATGTGTTAATCTTAGTTTTAACAAAATTTACTTAATAATACTGGCTACATTATAATAATTTGATTATAAACTTTCACAGCTGTGAAGTATGGAATATATACATGCTGTTTGATTTGTGTGGCATTGGCCTATCGTATGTGTACAATATATCGTCTACGCACACAAGTAGACATCATAACATATGTGTTTTTTGGTTATGTGCATAACGTATGACTTCGTAGAAGCTAACAAAAATTCAGATATTTACTAATACTAACAAATATATGATATAATAACATAGTAAGTCTTGGAAAAGAAGGTAATTTTTCACTAATATTTGAAGTTGGTAATAATTTACCGTTAGGATTCTGTTTGGTTTGATCAGAAAATATGGCAATCGTTGGCCATCAATTATTTTATTAACAGAACTGTGTATTTTTCCAAAAAGTTCAATATCACTTATTTTGCGTAATTAATACGGTCAGGCGTCGTAGTACATCCTTGGGACGATCTCTGGCTCATGTTAGTTTGGATCCTGTTGTAGAAAAATCACTTTTTTCGTTTATCTCCAAACCGGAAGCATGTGGTTCTTAGGAATGATATTGTTCATTCTCTATAGTAGGGTTTAATGTTGGCGAGGTTCTCGTACCAAATAGACGAAGTGTTTTCAGGGTCTTGAAGCTGCTCTTATTAACCTTTCGTATACCAGATGTGGGCGATTTAGGTTATGTTGGCCGGTTGGTTGTGGGTAGTTGATCAACGTCTCAAGAGAGGTTAGGTTTTGGTGTCCAAATTTTACAATCTCCTGACTTTATGGCGGGCTTGAAGCGAGTATGCCGCCGATGAAAACATGCATAATTCTCGAAAGCTGTCGGCTTTTTATATCGAGCATGCTTTTTACAATCTCTTGGCTTTAGGGCGGGCTTGAAGCGAGTGTGCCGCCGATGAAAACATGCATAATGCTCAAAAGCTGTCGGCTTTTTATATCGAGCATGCTTTTTACAATCACTTGGCTTTAGGGCGGGCTTGAAGCGAGTGTGCCGCGGATGAAAACATGCATAATTCCCGAAAGCTGTCGGCTTTTTATATCGAGCATGCTTCCGATGAAAGCCTGAGTTGTGATACACTTTACTGTTTATTTTGCTGGACTGCCGTTTAGCTTTGCTCTGGGCTGTCGGAATTTGAACCGTCAGAGTCTTATAAGATTTCTCTCCTCCTAGTCTTGCATGATGGTCACCGCTGGAATTTTTCCCTGATGGATTATTTGATTTTCCATTTGTTTTTGATGGTATATTAGTAGAAGGTGGCGGATTATTATCTTTATCAGTATTAGAAGCGGTATTTGGTGATGTGTCTGTTAGACTTAGTTGAGTATTGACTTCCTGTACAGATTTTTCTAGTGGCTGGGTGGAATCTCTAATCTGCTTTTCCAAATTCTGGTAGGTGATGACACACTCTGTCTTCTGTTTCTCTACTGTCTGTTGTATGTCGGTTACTAGACTTTCAACTTGGATTTGGGTGGTATTTAGAGATGTGTTAGTTAGGCTTAGTTGAGTGTTGATTTCCTGTACAGATTTTTCTAGTGGCTGGGTGGAATCCCTAATTTGCTTTTCCAAATCCTTGTAGGTGGTGACACACTCTATCTTCGGTTTCTCTACTGCCTGTTGTATGTCGGTTTTGGTTTGTTTTTCAAGATTTTCAGGTTCCTTCCTCAAATTCATCTGCATATCATCCACTCCTTGGTTGGGGCATACAATAGTGTCATCTAACTGCTTTCTCTTTTCCTTCATTTCTCCCTTGATGTCTCTGGTCTCTCCTCTCGATCCTCCGTCCATGTTTTCTATTTGATTATTCATTTCTTCCATGTCCTCTTTCAATTTCTTATCCCACTTCTCCATTCGACTATCCATCTTCTCCATCTGACTAACCAGTCGATTACCTAGCTTCTCGTAGGAATCTTTGATCAGTTTCTCTTGGGAATCTTTGAGGTCATTACTTATTTTGAGCATGAGGGTGACCAAATCGGTTGGAGTGTCATTCATTAATCTGGAAGTCAGCGGACTCAGTTCATCTGGCGAGAGTTGTGTAGTAGGATTGACAGTGGTAGGTGACGGTGTACGTGGAGGCACTTCCGTCGGGACGACCTCTGGTTCCAGGCGGGTGGAAGACAGCTGACGAAGATTTTCAGGGTCGAAGTTGGCGCTAGTGATACTTCCTGCGTCTCGCTCCCTGGGCGCTGTCTCATCAGTGTTGTTTGTTGCCTCGGGGTTAGGTGTGGTCGCTTCTCGCAGAGTGTTGTTGTCTCCCAGCTCTATGTAGGATACAGATGAGTTGGCTGAGAGGTTCTCCATGATGGTGAGTTAGGATTTGGACAGCTGGGCTAGTGGTGAAATCCAAGGATGTCGCGGTCCGATGGTG
The DNA here is from genome assembly GCA_017141395.1 of Laodelphax striatellus. Classification (NCBI taxonomy): domain Eukaryota; kingdom Metazoa; phylum Arthropoda; class Insecta; order Hemiptera; family Delphacidae; genus Laodelphax; species Laodelphax striatellus. Next base: position 16,713,261 of record CM029533.1, read on the forward strand.
TGAACGCGGCGTGAAGGGTGTAGGCGCGGCGTGAAAATGAATGCGCGGCGTGAGTGCGATAGTGACTCAAGTGCAGTGAAATGTTGACCAAAAGGATTAAGTGACAAGTGATATATACAGTGAGACAATAAATTTTCCAAGACTTATTACAAATAAACATGCACAAAATAAACATGCAATGATAGTTAAATCAATAGATATCTGGTAATTACCAGTAAATAAATTTTTATATATGGTAACTATTAATAAATAGCCCTATATTCAATGCTCATTAATAATCTGGCGATTTTCACACTATCACAGATAAACAATAAATAAACAATTAATACTCCTAATATCTTGCCTATGAGATTAATTCTGGGGATTTTGCTTAAATTAATAGATTAATTAACAAATTAATAAGCCCCCAAGACCTTAATGCTCTTGGTAAACTAACAATATTTTGGTACCTTTAAAGCTTTAATTTCAAGGTTAAATAAGCTAGCTTTCTTAATAGGCTACCTAAAATAATTATTTGAATGATCACGGAATGTGATTCGAAGCAATAAATGCATATATCTCTTTAAATCATTGGCGATATATCTGAGTATACTCTTCCTCGACGTCTCCTCAGGAATAATTTAATAATGAAATCAATATTCAAATTAATTAATTACTTTATTAAAGCTTGGCAATTCCATAAGGTATATTTTCAATTTCAAAAAGTTTTCAACCATCAACTCTGTGATTTCTGAGTTCAAATTTTTGGCTTTCTTAATAAAGAAATTTTGTATATCTCCCTCAGGCCCCACGTTGGGCGCCATGTGTAACATTACTATGTAACAGCCCCACGTTATGGTGCCATGTGTAACATTACTGTGTTGTGGGTCATGTGTGTAACGCTATTATTTTTATGTTGTATGTCCCGTGACGTCAGGATCAAGCAAATATAGTCAAGTGTGTCACAAGATAAGGGAGAGCTAAGTGATGGACTATAGTCACGCATCAAAGACAAGATCTCAATCCACTTACGTAACACACTTGGCAAAGCATACTCCTTACGTGACTGGGCATGTCAAAATTTGGCCTTGCAAGGGCTCATCCAGGATACTGATATTTTCATAAATTAAATAAATTTAATGTATCAATTGGGATTGCCAAGACAGGTGCAAGAACGACTAGAAAACCCAGTAATTAGGTGAAAAACTTGGAGTATATTCTCCTGTTCCTTTAGAACACACAACTTGAACAATTAAACGAATTTTACAAGTTTCGTTAATAATTATTAATAACAATAAATAGCTTGTTACAAAATTTATATCTTCGGTAGAGCGTGGTCGTGGATATTTTGCCTGGCAAATAAGATATTACAAAATCTCTAAAATTATGAAAGTCTTAACTACTAGACCATGAGCTCATGTTTCTATGCTTCACGCAGTATGATAATTTTTCCCCACTATTTCACTTTAAAAGAGGCTTTTCGCGCCTTTGGCCAAAGGATTAAATAAACGGATCACTCACAGTATTGGCGATGCTTCGACGTTGGTTACCGTATCCTGGTTTAGGCAGCCATCTCATGGGTAGATTGGATTCCGTGTGTCATCTCACGATACTGCTTGGCTCTGGACCATGGGTTATAATATTTTCGCGACTTTATATGAATTTAAACAATTATATATTGCCGCAGCTCAACATATCACAGTTAGAAAACATTTAAATTGAAATTGAAACTGATTACATTTGAAAATAATTAAACTGCACTCATGTGCTCAAAAGCAACTGCTCTCTAAGGAGTCTCAAACGGAAGAGAATTACCCTTGCTAAAATTCAAGGAAACAGACTTTTCAATAGAACATTCTAGAATTTTTAATGAAATGCTGGGCTGTGATTGGTCAATTTAATGCCGTGTTTTTTGACGTCAGTACAATGCACAAAGTAGTTCCAACATTTAGCTACAATAACCACTTAAATAATATGCGATATATTATATATAATACAAAATAACATATAGGACATTAAAATCCTTTCAATTTTTATTTTTATTTTTGGAAGATGCCTTTAAAAATATTCTTTACATTTCAACTCCACTGCCAAATTCAAAAGGTGAACTGAAAGTTTATTGCTAAATTAATATGCATCCAAATATTTTATGCTATAAAAATAACTGACTCCTAAAATAGTATAATCTCATATACAACAAATATTTCCAAAATATATTGCTATGTTCGTGAAACCACCGAAGATATGAGACCTGTACATACATTATTTCACCGGCTTGGGATGATATTTTTGGTGAGTACAAATAATAATATGCATTATTTAATAGCAAGTTAACATATGTGGATTAAGTATTTATACATTCTATAAATAATGGATGAATCATAATTTTTCCAATGATTTTATTGGCATTGACATCTTTCAGTAGATGATTCATATAGGCAGTGGTGTGTTTTGATATTTTTGGATGAAGGTTATGGCTATTTTCAATATTTGGATTTTTCAATTACATAAATTAACACCAAAGAATACAAATAAATATACAATGTGATATGAGTCAGAGACTTTTGGTGGTGAGTCGGAGCTCGCTTCCTTGTTATCATTATTTTATCAATATTGAGTACTGCTAAATTAGGTCAGCTTACCGTTAATTGTGCTATCTATTATAATACCAGCACTTAGTGGTCATTGACAATATTTTATTGAGGCTTTATTTGGTTGCCAGAATTTGTATCGTGACAATATCGAGAACATGATTTTTCAGAGTTTACTTATTAACAAGCATACTACTTTGGACAATAATTTAGAACTAACATAATTGATATGAGACTAGATATAACTCTGGTTTGTTTCTAGTTTGTGGTTGATAATATATGATAATCCACAACAATTACGAAATCTATAAAAAATCTAATGAAAAGAGACAGAATTTAAAAAACCAAAGCATATTCTAGGAGGAAATAATATTAAAAATTATCAAAAGAAAATAATTTGTGAACTTAAATCATTGAAATCATACCTGCAGTATGTTCTTTACTGTATTGGAGAACTTTACGCCATCAGGGGGAGTCTCTTGCAAAAGAGTGTAGACAAGTTGAGTTGTCTCCGTTACCCACTCAGTTTGATCAGACTTCAATTCGAATGTATCACTGAAAGTAAAATGAACAAATGCAATAATTATCTCTAAAAATACTGGGATACATCAATGTAATGTACATGACAAATGCCATTCAAACAGTTCTTTTGATACTACACAAAATGCTCAACGCATTGATTATCACGGATCTGTCAATTGGACCAGATAAAGTGAGGAATGATAAAATGAGTATAGGAATATTCACTAAGTTTGGCGGATGGCGAATAACTTTCATTTAACATTTCCATGGTAACGGGTGATGTTTTGTTGAATTTTTTTTCACAAACTTCTCATCTTGTAATTGAAAAAAGTCCTTTTATATACCTACAATTTAATAAAATTTATTGCAATATTAATAATTTAAATTACAATACATTTTGTAATATCATAACTGCCACGGAAGTAGTTTGCATAGGTTTGGGAACAAATACAATCAAATTTATAAACAAATTAGGAAACTTACGATTTGAACTTCACTCGAGAATTGAGGTACTGGAAAAGAATGAGAAACTGGAGCAACACGTAACGTCTGAAGCTGACATCGCTCAACTGTAATTCCAATAGCTTCTGGTTTGTGAGGAATTTGGCAAAGTAGTGGTGAGTGAGAGACTCGTCCAGATTCACTATTTTATTGGAACGTTTCCCTTCGTCATACAGTTTAAAACTTTTGAATGCAGATAGAACGCAAGATGTGTGCTGTAAGGAATAACAAATCATACTTCAATCGGTAGAACAATGCTTAAAAAAATGTAAACCTGATGAGTTGATAAAGACAATTTAAATCGAACCTGAATCAATCTAAAATCAATTTTATCGTGAGAAGAATCCTATTAAATCCGAACAAAAACATTATATTAATATTTATTGAAGCTACAACTAAATGACAACTGTGAAAGAATTAATCCTTGAATGAATAATGTAACACAATGACAATCAATAATACTTGTACTGAATATTTCATTTTATTAATGTTCCTTGATACTATAGAGACTCGTACAAACTAGAAAACCTAGTGCGATGATAGTGAAAAAATCGCACAAAAAAGGTGAGACGAATTCTATTTGAAATAAGTTTTCTACAGCAAGATCCTAGATTTAGATTTCTTAAGGAGATTCATGTACCGCAATATTTAATGATTATTTAGATGATTCTCCAAACAAAATTCACAATTCCTTACCTAGACTTTACATTAAAGTGAAGTTTGATATCGTAGTGAACTTTTCTACTCACACTTGAGAACAGTTTCCATTGAACTTTGTTGTAGCAAAGATTGGGGTTGCAGAAGAAGTCCTGTAGTTTCCAAAATTTCGTATACAAGTTGTAATCAATTTTTAATCTGTAACATATCAAACCACTTTAATAATTCATAGCTCAAACTAGGGCTCTCATTGGATTAAAAATTTTTTTTAAATAATTAATCAAATAAAGTCCATTATTTACAGTCTATACATTTAAAGTGTAACTTATCAAATGAATAAAGCAGCAAAAATTAATTTGAAGAAAAATAGCACAAAGAAAAAATAGAATTATTGGTGGGCTAAGCAACATTTATTGGCACTTTTAGGTCATAACTACATTTATTAGTTGGTCATAACTACAGATAGTTAAATATTGGGCATTGTACTACTTCATTGAATTAAAATATAACGTCGTACACGAATGAGATTTTTGAAAACGTTCGAAATTTTTGAAACGTTCATTGTAAGGTACTATAAGGTTTTGTACAGCCATCCAAGTTACGTTATACATTTCATTTCATGGATAATTTCCTAAAATATAGTATAATTGTATGAATCGGGTTGTACTAGATCATGGACTAATACACTTTGTATCCTTTTTTGGGCTAAATAACACTGAAATTGAATTAAAATTTTTACAAAACCTAGAGATACAAGTTTGAAAGGAAAGAAAAGATCCATTCTCTTCCAAAATTTAACTTACTTGTCTGGAGATTCATCATCATCAGATTTATCATCAGCATCTTTAGTGTCCATTGGCTCATCTAATCCAAACTCGGTGATATTCTCAACGTTGAAATCGCTGACAATATTCAGTCCGGAGCGTTCAGAAAATGGAAAGAATTTTGCCAGAAACAGCAAAATTCGACCGCAGAATACGGTATTTTGTGATCTGGACAATCTTCTTAACAAGTCTGCAAAACATAGAAAAACTCATTATCATTATGAAAATAGAATTTTGATATCATTCAAGAGACTGTCAAGAAAGGTTCCAAGGTTTATATGGACAAAACATTTTTAAACTACTACTATTCACCATACCGACGGCAGAGAATTAATGCGGCTGAGACATTTTGAGCTGTTGTCAAGTCTTGCCAGCTCACTACCGGTACTCTAATCATGCACGGGAAGCGACTCTTGACGCTCATAAAAGGCAACGCTGGAAGCACAGCGCTGTAAATTTGTGATCAGGAGCAAGCAATTTTCGACATTCCCTCGCTTTACCGGTTCCTTAGCTGACAACAGCGCAAATATCTCAGCCGCCGTATTTCAGGCCTCTGCTGTAGTACTAAGTATTCACTAGCTACTCAATATATTTCTAATGTTCATAAAATGATCTTAATTCTCAATGCCCAAGAGAGCTGTTCATCAAAAAAATTGATTTTCTGAAGGTGTAACCCATTTTTACGACAAAAATGTCCCAGGTATTATGACTAGCACTGGACTCAGCGACTCACCATTACACATACGAAGCAGGTTATTTTTGCAGGCGCTGAAAAACAAGTCCTCCTTCCATATAGAGACGTTGTCTTCAACAAAAGTGAACAGTCGTTCGCATTTGTCCAGAGTCAGAGCATCGAAAATATCGCCAAGCAGAACAACAGGCATAGTTGTTGTGGCCATGTCTTTCCTGCAAGCCTCTATACACAGCTGCAAGTATTCTTCCCATGATATAGTGTCGGCACTTCCAGTCGATGAGAACAATACTAGAAGATAGTCTCTTAGCACCTGATCCAATGCTGATCTCTTGTCACTGTCGCTGGAATTGAGTAGAAAGTTAACACTGTCAAAAGTATTTTTTATCAATTAATGAAGAATGAAATTAGGCCTATAACAAACTTGTAATCGATGTCACCGCGAATTGTTAATTAGTCAAATATTTAGTTTATATCACTATCTAAGTTAAATCATTATTGATGATTTAACAATACAGAACAATAGCTTAACTATGATTAAGATAACCTCAGACTTTGATTCACTAAGCCAAAGACTAAGAATGATCTAGATTGCTTGATCATAATGTAAATCTACAGTATGGATGATAATGAGTGATTGTATGAAAAAATGACTTTGCAGAAAAGAAAGTCTCTAATCCAAAGAAAATTTCATTTCTACGAGTAAAATTCTCTAGCAGGTAGAATTAAGATTATTAATAAAAAACTAATTAATCTCCAGAGTTAGTGTTAATGATTACCTTGTGTTGAATGCATCAAAAGCTTTATTCAGCGGTTCAAGACTCTTCTTTTCTGAACAAGATTTCAAAGATTCCTGAAACAATGAGAGCGTTTTGTTTCAAAACACACTTGAAACAACGAATCGTGAAAATGCACTGGTTCATTAGTCAATAATCATTGAAGCCATCAGTGTATGTCCAATGTAGGCTATATTTATAAAGGAAACTCTCCGGTACCACAACTTTAGCGCTCCATTAATGGTTTATTAATGTGCAAGGATGCATAATAATAGTTATGAAGGTTCTATGTTACCATTTCCTGATCTATTTTCTCATACTCAACCTAAATTGGATCATTTGATATTAAAAACAAATTATATCTCAAATCAACATCTATAATTATTCAAAAATCGAATGAATGAAAATATGTCAATTACATTAGTTATGTTTGAATGTTTACTGTCATGTACAATTGCAAATAAAGAGAAGACTTGCCTGAAACTGAGAACGCATAAGCTCAAATGAGCAATGTTTAGTTGTCATGTTTGTTTTGAATCCACCACGGACCACAGTTGTTGAGATTGCAATTCAATTATTTAGAATTTAGATCAAGACTAGAGATCATCGTGAAAACAACAATACGTCCTGATAGTCTAGAATATATTCATTGATTCAGATATGCAGAGTAATTAATAATGATCACGAGAGGTCCGGGAAAAATTGCGATCCCGAAAAATGAAATGATGCAAAAACTAAAAAGCTAGGTTAGCTCGAGCCCTCGAACTCGATCCTCGAACTATATTACTCGATCATCGATAGTGTTCGAGAAACATCGAAGCTCGAAGACTACTTTGGTTGGCGGTGAATGGTGAATGCTGGCATTTTTAGGTTAAAGTGTGTTTACGTTCAACTTGCGTTCAAGACATTTTAATCTTGATTTTTCAGAATCAAGAATTCATGTGTGTTTATTAAAATAATAGTATTGTTGTTTTTAGTTATTTTTCTTCCAATTCCATTGTTTTGGGGCTAACCATGTTAATTTGAACGTCTTCTTGGATAAGCTTGAGAATCGTAGAAGAGAATGACAACTAATCAGAAACGCACCGTGTATGTGGGTAAGGAATTGAAATTTTCATAATTTCACAAGAGAATTGAAAACATAAAATATGGAATAACGTATTGTTCAAATGGAATAACGTATTGTTCAAGATTTATTTTATCAAGATAACTGATTGAGTACCGGTAATATGAGATTGAGAGATCACATCAATCAAATTGTTTGTTGATTGATTCTACCACATTAATTTTCCCCATCATAATATCTCAAAAATAAACAATTAAAATGCTAGAATACAGAATATTTAATATTAATTATAATGAAACTCTATAATTTGAAACCCGATTCTTGTTAAGTTAGAATATCTATTGTTGTAAATTGCTCTGGGATGGGTGACAGACACAAAAAATAAGGTGAGATGGAACCTACCCGTAAGGTTCTTCCTGTTGTGCAGTTTTTGGTGGTTTAATTTATGCCTTTCATACTTAAATTTGTATTATTATGTAGGCTACTCATTCCAATGCTTTTAGACAATAACATTTGAGCTACTACCTTACTCCTCTCGGAATCAACTCTTGAATATTTTCTAATATATTTATTTTTCAGGTGGCCTTGCCGAGGAGGTAGATGAGAAAGTATTACATGCTGCATTTATTCCATTTGGCGATATTGTTGACGTTCAGATTCCTTTGGACTATGAAACCGAAAAACATCGAGGTTTCTCATTCATTGAATTTGAGTTGGCTGAAGATGCAGCTGCGGCTATTGATAATATGGTAATTTTATTGCAACTTGTGCAATTTTTTAATGATGATTTTATTATCAGTCGATGAAAAATACATCGAATATATTCAAATTAGCAGAATAAATTTTCAGACCAAAAAGGATACCCATATGCAAAGCTCAAAAGTGCTTGTCCGCATATGGGAGCACAGTATTTTAAATATTCTTAAATCAATAAAGGCTTAGGGCCTGGTCACATACGATTAGGGTTTGCTTTACTTTACTCCACTTCACTAGCAAAGAGCTACTTTGATTTACTTCACTTCACTTAAAGGAAAGAGCAATCGTAGCTCTTTGCTAGTGTAGTAGCACTTCACTTCACTATCGAAGAGCTACGATTGCTATTTCCTTCAAGTGCCGGTTCATGAGCTCGGGATTTAGCTTAGTCCTAGACTAAAACGGGTGGCCAGCGTAGCATCGACAACGTTAGCCTCCATACTATGAACTAAGGGCTCTCTATGCTGCTAACCCACTAACCAGCCGAGACAAACGTTTGTCGATGCTACGGTAGCCACCCGTTTTAGTCTAGGACTAAGCTAAATCCCGAGCTCATGAACCGGCCCTAAGTGAAGTGAAGTAAATCAAAGTAGTTCTTTGCTAGTGAAGTAAAGTAAAGCAAACCCCAATCGTATGTGATCAGGCCCTAAAGCTTACACAGTTCCAATACAAGTGTCATCAATCCAAATGGAATTATTCCTTAATGAATGAGCCACCTCCTATTACGTGTATGCTGTTTTGGCATAGTTTTCCCTGAAATATTTTCATTTTGAGCAATATTCATCCCATGCATGCAATATCCTTGCTTACTGAATGTTTTTGCACACAAACTACTTACTTTTTCCAGAATGATTCGGAATTATTTGGAAGAACAATCCGAGTCAACTTGGCCAAGCCGCAAAAAATCAAAGAGGGCTCATCAAGACCCGTCTGGTCGGAAGACACTTGGTTACAGGAGCATGCTGGTGAAACACTTGAAAACGACAGTACAACCAAAGATACCATTACAGATGAGGTTAGTGAGGACAAAACATTGTTTAAATGAACAAAGTTTAGCAAAATATTCACACCAAAAGATATCACTTCCAACATTCTATTTGATAATATTGTATGAAAAATGAAAATTCATCAGTCTTCTTCAGCATTTCCCATGCCAACTATTAATCGAACTTACCCCTTCTTTTTATCACCTTAATTTGAAATTTATTTCCCAAGAACATAATACCATACACAGTAGCCTACAAGCAAAGAAGAACTAGGAAGTCATAAAAAGTACAATCAATTAGCCCTATAATGTTTCTTAATTTATGCACATAGATAGAGCAATATAGACATTTAGGGAAACTCATATAGACATTTGAGGAAAAGAAATACCCGCCTAGGTGTAAAAACAGGTTTCATTATTTATTTATTTTTTTTTTGAGGGTGATGCCCACATGAGCTCTATAGTTCAGAATAAAACTAGTTGTCCTTGGCCTGGTGCTCAAGAACCACTCACTCAAAACGTTTTCTCAGGTCCGATGTCCAAGAACAGCTGACCATTTTGATTCAATGTTGGCATCATTGAATCAAATGGTCAGCTGTTCGAACATCAATTTCAACAAAAACGTTTCTGATGAGAATAATTGAAACAACTAGTTTTGTCAGCTTTAAGCAATGCAGCGTGGGTAATGAGAGGGTTGATGATGAGAGATGACGACTGTTTTTAGGCAGTCGGGACCGACGGCTTTTCGTCTCCTCCGAAAGACAGGAGTGGCCGTTTCTGTCAAAATCCATTCCGGCAACTGTATTCGATCTTGGAGCCTTTGGATTATCAGACAGGCTCTTATCGCCCTCGGCTACGGACCACTCCAAAATTATAACCTACTAATACTAAATAGGCCTGTGGCATAATTTTTTTGACTTGGAAAATGGGGCACACGTGTCTCTCCTCTCTCTCTCTCTCTCTCTCTCTCTCTCTCTTCAGATGACAACCCCCCTCCCCGCCACCTCTACTGCACCAGTGGACAATGAACTGAATTTTTCTAGCACCCCATTATGCCAGAGACCGGTAACCCGATGATAGAACAATAGTGCTACACAAAAGTGATTTCTTGTGAAGTTTAAAATATAATTGTAGGAGCCGAAGTTATCAGCCCAACGCTGATGACTTGCTTTAGAGTGATTGAAACATTAATTAGGTTAAGTATCATCATCATCCTCATCATTGTCATGCACTGCTCTACGGTTGGTTTCAAGTTTGTTTGCTATTCCAATGATGCCATTAACAAACGACTTAGCTCGCCCGCCCTCAATTCAGGATGGCAACCATAATAATGATACAGGGCTTCTATTGTATAATGAACTAAAACCATATAACAGGATTTTAAGGCCGCCCACCTAAATGTTCAATCCCTTAGCTGTCACATAGACGAACTTAGAGCGATCTTCCGTTTTCAAAACTTTAATATTATTGGTATCTCAGAATCGTTTTAAAGCCCAGTATTCAATCCTCCTAGTTGCTCTGCCCGGTTATAATCTTTTCCGTAATGATCGTTTAAATAAAGCCTGTGGAGGCGTGGCATTATATGTAAAAGATGGTATAAAAACTAAAATATTAACTGCATCTAAACAAGAATATTCCGCTAAACCGGAATTTATGCTACTTGAATTATCTTTGACTAGCTCCGATAAATTACTTGTTGGAATATGCTATAGACCTCCAAAAATAGGACATTTCACTGATTTTGAAAATGCTTTGATTTCTTTTATGCCATTCTATAGCCGTATTCTTGTTATGGGAGATATGAATACTGATCTCAACATGACTAACTGCAACTTTGATTAGCATCAACTGACAACAATTTTTCTCTGTCTCAACATGACTATCCTACCGCTCAACCCAACTCATCATACTAACGCCTCTGACACATTTATTGAACTATTAATAGTCAGCGATCCAGATGAGGTTCTTCACCCGGCTCAACTCTGTGTTCTACCCATCTCTGGACATGCCTTGATTTACTCGGTACTCTCTCATAAGACACCTAGACCAGTACAGAAATTCATGACATATAGAGACTTTAAACACTTTGATGAGACTGCTTTCCTGACTGACGTAGCGCAGACTCCATGGCATCAAATTGAGGCTCTTCCCTCAGTGGATGAAATGGTTCTGACTTTCAATAACTGGACGCTCAACCTATATGACAAACACGCCCCCTATGTAACTAGGAGAATTAATAGGAAACAACGAGTACCATGGATGACTGACGAAATACTAAAAATGATGGGACAGAGAGACAAAGCTCATAGGAAATTTAAAAGAACAAATGATTTAGATAGTTTAATTGAGTATAGAAGTTTGAGGAATAAAGTTAAACAACAACTGCGGAACTCCAAGATTAGGTACTTGAACACATTCATTACAGATAATAGACAAGACTCTAAATCATTGTGGCGTGGAATAAAGAACTAGGCCTTGGTAAACAGGAATCTCGAACTCAAATTGACTTACCACTTGACGATATTAATGACTACTTTGTCTCACATTCGACTCAACGCGACGAGGCAACAATCAGTGACCATATTAATAATCTCAAAATTCAGGTAACAAACATAAATATACCACTTGCCGATCAATTTCATTTTGAACCAATTTCAGAGCAAGATGCTTTTAGAGCAATTCAACACGTTCGTAGCAATGCAACCGGGGCAGACAAAATACCAATAAAATTTATAAAGAGAATATTATTCTCAGTCCTCCCAACAATTACATTCATCTTTAACAAATCTTGAAAAACTCGTCTTGAAAACGGCTATTTCCCTGAAAATTGGAAGCTTGCTCTAGTTCGTCCTCTAAACAAAGTTGCCTCTCCTAATAAAGTGGAAGACTTAAGACCAATTAGTATTTTACCTGCCCTATCCAAAGTTCTTGAAAGACTAGTTCATACTCAGGTTGTACAGTTTCTAGCTCATAATAATAAACTTCACAACTTTCAATCTGGCTTTAGAAAATCTCACTCAACCGAAACAGCTCTCCTGCGTGTCACTGATGATATCAGGTTGGCTATGGACCAAAGAAAATGTACTATTTTAAGTCTATTTGATTTTTCTAAAGCTTTCGATACAGTAGACCATAAAGTTCTCCTAAGCAAATTATCTTTACTAGGTTTTAGTCATAAAACACTAGCTTGGTTCAATTCCTATCTTACAGGCAGGAAACAATGTGTAATGATTGGAGATAATAGATCAAATTGGAAAAATGTTCTACATGGTGTTCCTCAAGGCTCTATAATAGGACCCCTACTTTTCACTCTGTATGCTAATGACCTTCCATCCGTTATTAAGTTTTCTAGTTTCCATACTTATGCTGATGATCTTCAAATTTATGCAAGCTGTACCACCTCAAAAATTAATGAAATAGTAGACAAAATTAATCAAGACATAAATTTGATTGTTGATTGGACTAGGAAAAATGGGTTGAGACTCAACCCCATTAAAACACAGCCCATAATTATAGGATATTCAAGACTAGTCAACAGCATCGACTTGAACACAATTCACAAAATCACTGTCGATGGTAATGAAATCCCTTATTGTAGTGTAGTTAAAAACCTAGGCATCATAATGAATAACACACTAGACTGGTCAGAGCAAGTAAATAAAACATGTAAAAAAGTATTTTCAGCCATCCATCCATTAAAGAAAATGCAAGATATCCTTCCTCAAAACATTAGATTAATGCTGGTTCGATCTCTCATCTTCCCACACTTTTATATTGTAATTCAGTACTCAATGATATGCAAGTCACCCTCAATGATAAATTACAGCGCTGCCAAAACTATTGTTTACGATTTGTTTATTCTATTCAACGCCATGAACGGATCACCCCAGCACATATTGCTAGCTCAACTTTGAAGCTACCCGATCAGAGACTTCTTAGGATAGTTAAACTTGTTAGAGATATTTTAAAATATGGTCATCCAAATTATTTCAAAATGATTTTAAATTTGTCTCTGAAGGTAGGAGTAGATGTCTCACACACCAGAACCGGAGAAAATACTTTGAGGATACCGAATCACCGAACTACCATTTATACCAAATCTTTTCTTGTGAGTGCCTGTCGTATATGGAACTCACTTCCAATTTCTATTAGATCTATTGAGGGTCGAGCGAGCTTTATTTTGAAATTAAGAAAATATCTTCTCGAGAAAATGATCGAGCCTGACCAACCCTAAAGCACTGCATGACAGCTTTCATCTTTCACCTCATACTCATTGTAATTTACTCATAATTCAAAATAATATTATTTTAGATTGTTATCTTAAATTAACGTCTGAAATGTTTTCCTTATTGTATCATGTTTCCCTATCGACATTATTTGTAACTAAGTCGATATTGATGAATGTAGAATTTTTCTATTAATATCGTATTATAACTTAATTTTGTCAACCCATCGACATTATAATATCATCACCTTTACTAACACACGTCGAGACGTTAATCAAACAATACTACATTCTATTCCTAAATAACATCTCATCTTCCATTAAAATCAATTAATAATTTATTATTTTTCAGCTATTCCTTCCATTTTCATTCATAATTATTTGTTTTTTTTTTCAATGACTTGTTTTATTTACTTCATATAATCTTTTTTGTTCTATTAGTGTACTTGTTTAGTTCTAATGCTCAATTATTATTTATTTCAGTCTAAATATGTAAAATTTTATGTTCAACTAAGGTCAAGTGTTGATGAAAAGGATTTCTATGTATCTCCTTTTCCAAGAATGGACATTCATATGTCCAAACTTCGCCTTTTCATCTAGATGACACACAATTTTAAATTATCAGTATATTTTTTGCTTTACATCTACTCACTGTTACATAAGTTTTAAGCTAATGTAAATTTGACGAATAAAATTAATTGTATATTATGTTATTATAATCTAGAATTTAAGCAGTCATATTTGTTATCTATATGAATAAAGTAATAAATCTAAATCTAAATCTAAATCTCTCCTTCTCTCTCTCATGGAGGCTATATTTTATGTGTTCCTGTCGCTCTTAACAACTCGCATCCAGTGCAACAGCGGCCAGAGCGTAAGTACTGTGAGAGGGAAGGTTTGTTAGATGCTCATATTGAACGAAGGAAAATCCAGTCATGTGCTTCAAATATAATTGTATGTCAATAAACAAGTCATTTATGTTTCTTTGACACAAGTAGAGGCCGCGAGCTGAAACATGGACCTTCCACTCCCACTTCACGTGACCGAACACTGAAATTTTTAGGGTGGGGGTAGAAGTTTGGTCAGTTCGTTCTCGGCAGCCGACACCTTAGCTTCGAGTCCGGGTGGGTTTTATTGTCTGTAAAGAAAACATAGGCGAGAAGAGGGCAGTGACCTAAGTGTCTCGAATCCAACAACAGCTGAGGGGAAGGCGAGCCGAAAGTTTTCTACACTGACCGTAAGCATGCAGACTGCAGAGTGATAGCGAATGATTTGTGAGAGAGACACTCCCATCCCTACCATGCCAGTCACTCTTCAACCGTTAGAGGGGGGTTGAGGTTCATGTTTTACCTCGCGGCCTCTAAAATCAGATGAAAATGAATGATTGATTTTGTCTCATTATTACGCTAGTAATTATTATTTCACGCATAAATGTTGCCACATGCGCATATGTTTTATTCATTAATTAATTGCACCATTCCTGATTATAATCTATTCATAAGATTGAAAAGTAAAGTATTTGGAAAATAATAAAATTATTTATCTGTTCTACAGAGTCAAACGGGTAAGAAAAAACAAAAGAATCCTCAAGTGTATTTCGACATAACAATAGGAAAGCAGAATATTGGCCGAATTATTATGATGCTGAGGCCTGATATTGTTCCAAAAACTGCTGAAAACTTCAGATGTCTATGTACTCATGAAAAAGGATTCGGCTATCAAGGAAGCATCTTTCATCGCATCATACCGGATTTTGTATCCTTTACTTAATTATCTCACTATCAAATTCACAAATCATAATTTTAGTTATGAGTTTTAGTTTTTCACCAACACTACGAGTTTATTATATAAATGGAATTCAGAAGGCATATAACTTTCTTTGCTTGCTTTAGAATAACTTCTTGTGGTTAGGAACACATTTTAAACTACAGGTTTTATTCATTCATTGGTATTCATCCCACTACTACGGCTTGTTACGTTCTTGTATTTATGTGCGTCTACTGGCTTTTTGTCAGTGTAATAATTAATTGAACGAAATTCCCAATATTTTTGTCCGTGTATTTTTTCTTCTGTATAGCTCAAAAAAAGAATGGTGAGAGAGGCGGCACACAGTTTCATTTTATAGTCCGCAGCACATGGCAGAAGGGGAATCAATGTGACTGAAATCGTGGTTGGTTGATTTCTAAAATCATTAAAGATGTTTTAATAGCATGAAATTTTCCTTTGAATTCATGGTTTTAAACGATAGATATAAATGTGATTTCTCCCTGAATCCATACTGAACATTTCAGACATAGAAAAATAGTGTTAAATGAAAGCGAAAGTTCTCTTGAAAATCAGTTATACAACTCCATAGGACAAAAGCGTTCTTAAAATTTCAAACTGCTTTGAGGTTAATAGCTTTCTTGAGATGAATGGTCAGGTATTGTTTCTTTAATTTTGACTCGAATGTTGATCTCCAACGATATTCAATTTGAAGCTCACATCCGGGACCAAGAGGTTATTTTACCCCTACAACTCATTAGCATTTCACTGGTAGATTTGTTTGTTTTCGCAAAAACGTACCTGTTTTGATCAGCCGTGAATTTTGAAAATAAGTGTGAAATGTATCAACATTATTATTCATTTTCTGCAACCTGTTAGACACAATTTAGAAAAATATTGTATCAATAGAAAATCTCTACATATTCCTTAATTCTTGAAAATCAGATGTGTCAAGGAGGAGATTTCACGAATCACAACGGTACTGGAGGTCGATCAATTTACGGGAAGAAATTTGAAGACGAAAATTTCACATTGAAGCACACTGGTCCTGGAATCCTATCAATGGCCAACTCTGGACCCAACACCAATGGTTCACAATTTTTCATATGCAATGCCCGAACAGAATGGTTTGTATAGATATACTATCAAATTCTACATATTTACTTTTACTGATTCACCTTATTATTTAAATTTTATTGATTCTATAAATTTCCGTAATTATTGCCAATAAATATTTTCCTTGGTTTCTCTATTTGGTGAACAATGAACGGTTTACAATAAAATCGATTAATCAATATTGGACAATGACTGTTCAACTAAGGAACACTCAAGACAGTGAAATTTTATTTTTCGGAAGAATTTTTTTTCTCGCAGAATCCAGCTCCTACAAAACTTCATCAGTTAAACTTCTTTTTTAATTATTACTAACTTTAGTTTTTACGATTTCACCTGATAATTGTTGAAATAAATTTTAAAAATTTGTAATAAATAATTACCTAACTAATTAACACAATAATTGTTCTAACACAATGAGAACATCAATCAACGTAACTCATACGATTGCTCTGTTTCAGGTTGGATGGCAAACATGTTGTTTTTGGTCATGTGATTAGTGGTTTAGATGTCCTCAAAAAAATGGAGGTAAGCTTGAAAGTTTCATATTTCGGTTAATTCATCAGCTACCTTATTGTTGCAGTATTGGTTTATAAAAAATAAAAATAAAACAGTAAACTTTTAAATTTGTAATTCATAAGTAACGCCTAAATTAATTGTCATGTCGAATCTTTTGTTTGTTAGATGTTCTAATTTGTTCTTTTTTAAGAATGCAAAACTTTCTTACTATTTAATCTAAATGAGTATTTGAATAATAACTATTACATATTGAATGTGGATGTATCTACATGGAATCCCTATTTTCAGAGTCATCATTGAGTTTACATTTAAAATGGAGAATGTAACTGGAACAAAATTAAAATAGAATTATCATAGGATTGAAAATAGTAAAAAAATTATAATATATACATTATATAAAATTATATATTATATACAAATTCTATGCATACATAGATTTTGTTTAATTATTGAAATTTTCATTTTTGAAATCTTTTTATTAGCTCTGATTTACTACAATCAACGTATGTCTCTCAACGATTATAAACTTACTTTCAAAAATTCTGGTATAATTTATTATGATATCATTCATTTGCAACTCATTATAAATAAATTGAATTTTTTAAACTGCAATTCATTCACTCTTTACAGAAATGTGGGACGAAAGCAGGCCTTCCAACTGAAAAAGTGACAATATCTTCTTGTGGTGAACTGGTTTGAATGATTATTTTAGTAAGTTTTATACATGTCGATTTATAAACCATTAATTTTGTATCATGAAAACAGGTATGTTTCAACAATTATTTCCATTTATTTAACCCTTCTCGCCATCTTTTCAAATAAATGAACTAGAAAAATAATTATACTAATTTAATGCAATGCCAATACTTAATAAAGGATTTTGTTCTGTAATAGAATGACAATAGAGCTTTATTTATTCACATTTAGTATAACAGCATCAAAACAAATCTGTGAGATAAAAATAATACTAGTTAGTGTAGGCTACATACTCAGCTTCTCATATTTTTCAAAAATATTTTAATAAACTCGAGTAATCATTTTCGACGCGTCATCTTAGTCTTAAAGCAGTTCATGACTAATTCGCTTTTGACGATTATCCGTTCCATCGAATGCGTTGAAGATATAAAAACTAAAGTTTTTAAAACACGTAATAGAGAGTAATAATTGATTTCAGTAATTGAGTAGGTGATTTCTTGTTCGAGTGTTTTCTCATAACGTTATTACTCAATGTGACTAACTCACAAACATACACAAAAAGGCTTAAATGTTTTGCCGTTATCTGTTTTTATCTGTCGTTTTCATTCATCTGTAATCTGTTTTTATCTGTCGTTTTCTTATTCATTTTAGAAGATAGAAGATTATTCTTGTAGCTAGCTTCACATGAAAGAAAAGGATAATTAGGTTGAAATAAGAAAAGTCACTTTTGAGATTTACAATACTGTATTAAAATATGATATAATAGTTTAATAATATTTGCAGAATATATTTTAAATTATTTCAACTTTTAGCCGGTTTTACCTTAATTGATTTATTGTTCAGTAATAATTCCCTACATGCTAACGTGAGCAATAAAGACTGACACATATCCTCACGCAAAGGTTTACCTATTGAGAAATAGAAGTCTCGCAGAATCGAACTTATTTCGAAAGGAGTACAGAATTCCGGAAATTCGCCATCAAACATTTTTTGAACCAACTGCTGAGATGAAACTCTTTCATTACCAATAAGCTTACAAAACAGCCGCGAAGCTAGTAGGCTACGCATGAAGAAAACATTATGATATCCTGAAACATATGTCATAAGATTAGTAGTTTTTACAATAAAGTACCAAAATTATTCAATGTTTTCGATTTGATTTTCAGATTGAGTTACAATATTAAGAAGCCTACACTACCGGTACATCTACATGAGTCATTCAGAAGTTTGCAACAATTTCTGAGAATCCAATTAGGCAGACATGCATGAGTGAAGTTTATGATTGAAAGTAAGCCGTTTCAATCTTTCATCACAATTTTTGTTCATCTTTATTTTGTAAATGTATTCAAAGACGTTGGTTTGAATCAAAACTTGTTTCAGTGACATTAAGAAAATGGATACAAGTATTTGGTAAACCTTATTGAAGAAAAGTAGCCTACTAGAAAGTTGTCATAACCAGTTTTTTACATGGAATTCCGTTAAAAATATGAGTGCGACAATTTCTATGTTTTATTATATTGATATGTAAAATTGCAATAATAGATAATTAATGTTTCTTCAACTCACCAAACGAAGCTAAGTTTGCCTCCCTGTTGAAGTTCAATATAGTTATCAAAATAGCACTTATTTGAGCATCTCTCACATGGTTTCTTAAGCTCATTTGTGGGCTTAAAATAGACCAATTGTTACTCTCCATTATGTACATATCACCAGGCGGTATATTCTGGGAAAAATTAGTAACCTGAAAATATAAAAATATTTATTAAAAACAAAAGGTAACTTATAGGTCGTAGAAATCTCGTTGATAAATTTATAAGGTTGGTATGATATTAGAATGAACTCTATTCTTGTTTTACTCACATAATCGTGGAGGCTTAGAATATTTTTCGTTTCTTGAGCTGCCGGTAGCGGAACCATGTGCCAATTTTCAATTCTATTTTTCGGACAATCGAGCTTAGTCCAACTGACACATGAGGCTCCTACATCTATTCCAACCATAGTTTTGATCATCTGAAATGAGCAATTCCAATACAGCAAAGGATTGTGGATGGCTAAACTGGAGAAGAATGAGTGGTGTGCTGTATGATAGGAGAGTGAATTGCAAATTGAAAGGCAAAGTGTATAAATTGGTGGTGAGGCCAGCTATGTTGTATGGAACGGAAACATGGCCGATTTCGAAGTGTTAAGAAAGAAAAATGGAATTGACGGAGATGAGAATTTTGAGATGGATTTTCGGGGTTACAAGAAGAGACAGGAAGAGGAATGTGTTAATCAGAGGCACAGTAAAGGTCGGTCCAGTGGGTAAGAGAATGCAGGAGGCAAGGATGAGATGGTTTGGTCATGTGCAGAGACGGGAGGAGGATTAGGTGGGAAGGAGAGTACAGGTTTTGGTTATGGATGGTGTGAGAGACCGAAGTTGAGATGGAGAAACAGAATAGAGGATGATATGCGGGAGAATGGGTGGAGTGAGATGATGGACAGGGTGATGTGGGGGAGGGGACAGCAAGACAGGAATGCAAGACAAAGAAGAAGAAATGAGCAATTCCAATATAAAATTGAATCTGATAATGAACTCATATGGAATAAATTACATGCCAGCTCAGTTGCAAAGAAACTATGTAACATCTGCCCGTTTATTAAAATTGGTTTGCTGATCACTAGCATAGACTAACCATAAGTTATATAGTTAGTCTATGTCACTAGCTTCAGAGTCTATTAATAAAACACTTCCTCTGGTTAAAGTTTCAAAGGAAAAATGTTCTTTTTCGATACTTTTTTTTGACGAAAAATTGAACATTAAAATTCCTATCACATTTTATTACGTTTTTTGTTCTGAAATCGCTATAATTCTCAAGAACTGATATGACGTGCTCCTCTATTAATTTCACGGAACATCCAATTTATTTCTAGGCATAAATGTATTTAATTCTTTTGTTTTTATTTTTTTTATGTATTGAAAGGATAAAACTCATCTGAATGCTTTGTAGAAAAAATAATTACCTCTTTCCTGTCTGGTGGAATTTCAGGTGTCAAGAAGTTTGTGCTCATTTTGGTTTTCTCCTTTGTAGACTTGACTATCTTTTTGCATATATCATCAACCATCTCGCTTCCAAATCCTTGCAATTGATATAACTGCGCGATATCAGTGAAACTATTGTTTTCTTCAATAAATTCATGTATAGTTTTCAAGTTCTTCAGGCTGATCTTAATTCTGTGAAGCACACAAAATGAAATTATTCATTTGAGTCTGTAATTGAAATTGAAGCTATATTGCAATGTTATTTCAATTTACACTGAAAGTAAATGATTAATTGTAATTATAGTCGAATAGAAAAAATTGAAACAGCATCACAAACAACAAAATATTATAGCTACGTTTACACTTTGTAGCAAGACTTGCTTCATACAAGATTTAGCAGAAGTTACATAAATTTTTGTAAAAAAAATAATTTTAAAATAATATATCAGAATAATGAAAAAATACTTCTGGGCTCTAACTCACCTCTTTATTTACTAACCTTGGGTGGAGGCTACGTCATGTAGGAAGTATTTCTATTGAATTATTTATGGTATGTAAATGAGAAAAAGTTATACGTTATGTAGCATTTAAAAACAAAATAGAACATTTTTTTTCAATTCTGCGATAGTCCTTTGACATTTGCCATGAATATAAGTTTTTCCAATTATCTGTTAGCAGATATTCAAATACGTTGAAATGAAAATGCTATAAATAGCGCTACTACGTCTAGTTAATATTAGGCTTCATGTTTGGCAGAATTTGCTACATAGTGTAAACTCAACTTATGACTAGATTTTTCTTCAACGGTAGCCTGAATTTCCAATCAGGATATTTTTGTTAAATAATCATCCACCTATTTATTACCTGAGAGGTGTTTCCATACATCCGTTCAACCTTTCCAAAACAATTTCTTGCTCTTTCTCTGTCAATTTCGTAGGATTTTCATCAGCCCATTTCTCATTGGCTGAATTTGTGTATGGCCTGGCTGTTATGCTCAACTACAAAAAAGAAAAACTCATTCAAATCAAGTTATATAATGGAGATTCTAATGCATTGAAGTATTCAATTTATCCATCTATTTGTAATTAAAAGTGGAATGTCACTGATCAATTCATTCATCCAATGAAGATTCAAAATAGTTTGAAAAACTAGCACATCCCAGGTAGCAACAAAACTGCGACTATTGAACTACGTAATCTTCCTTATCATCCTTCTCCTCCTCTCTCTTCTACTCTTCCTCTCTGCCTCCCTCTTCCTCTTTTCCTTTTCTCTCTCCCTTCCTCTTCCACCTGCTCTATCTTTTGCCCTCTTTTCCTTTCCCTCTGTCTATTCCTCCTTCTCCCTCTTTTCCTCCATTTTTCTCTCTGTCTCTTCTCAACTCTCTTTAACATGAACATTTTCATGATGCTGAGGGCAGTCATGTGCTGAGAATGGACCTCCATGCCTATGGAACAAGGAGGAGACACATGATCGACGTCCCGCGCTGCAGAACAAGCAAGAAGAAGGACTCCTTCCCCATCTTCGCTCTGCGCCTATTCAATTGCATGCCTGACAGGGTTAGGAATCTGCAGAGAAGTGATTTCAAGAACAAAGTTACCGCCTGGCTGAAGAATAATCCATTTTACTCAATGGATGAATATTTTCATGCACACAAGGACACTATAGCGTGACCTGCCATCTATATTATATGACGCCATCTATCCAGTTTCACTGGTCATTGATGCAGAAAAAGGAATTAAGGAATTAAGGAATTAACTTTTACCCTCCATTTCTCATGACCACGATGACGTTTAAAAAATGTGAGACCTTATAATTACATCTACTCAATAATCTCTTTCATATTATGAGAGTTTTTTCCAAAACGACTTAGCCAATATGGACTAGTTTAAATTTGGTACACTGGCTTAGCTAAGATTCTAAGTTTTGTGTTCTAAAACGTTTTAGAAGTGCTCTCCTATTGGTCAGTTGAGGACTTGGAGGGTAAGATAGAAATGGTTCAATTTTTGCCATGAACCTAAACTGCGCCTAAATTTGATATTCTTATTACGTTGTTTTGTTTCGGCCCTCCCAATAACAATGTAAGCCCCGGCTGAATTGTTCAGCCAAACCGTGAATACAACGGAGATCTAATGGACGGATCGCTGCCGGCTCGCAAATGCAACCGGCATTCTAATCATCATAGAATGATGGTACGGTACAAAATTATTCAACTACAAAAACGAAATACTATGAAAGAACAAGAGGTAGCCTGGAATATGGTATTGAGAAAATCGAAATGAAAAATTTCAAGATAATTATTGTATATCTCTTAAAAAAGAAACTCACAGCAAACCCAAATCTTGTTTGACACATCACAGCTTTAAATTTATCAACTTCAAAACTCTTTAGAAGCCTTGCGCAAAACATGATTAAATGGCTAAATTGAACATATCAACGTATTCTACAAAAAAATACTTATTGTCATCAGATGAAATCATGGACATCAAGTTATGAACATTTCATATTTAAGGTTATGTTATGTTATGATTTTTATTTTTATTCTTGTTTTCTAATCGACTTTTCATGTATCGATGTTTATGTTATTGACTGTTACTGAATCGATTAATGTGGATAATCGAGTATCGGAACTGAATATTGGATCAAAGCGCGAAGTTTGAATGTCATAATGAAAGCTGAGAAGCCTGTTTCATAAAAATTTATGTAAGTTAATAGTAAGACTACACGAAAATATAGACGGACTCACACTACACATGGAAAGAACGACGTACGTAAACTAAGCGAGAGCACCCACCAAAGTGGTGTGACGTGGTAACGGAATGGCATGTGGTTTACATGTGGCGTTTCGAAGTGAATGAGGCGTGACAAGTTCAACGCCTTTTAATAAATGCGAGTGGCGTATTGCAAAAATTAATCATGTTAGCCTAGTGGTTCCCGTCTGGCGCCGCCACTCTATACGCCATTATGCCACACCACTTTGGTGGGCGCTCTCGCTAAAGCCCGGTCTAGACGCTACGATAAGTTTGTCAAACTTATCGTTCCAACTAGTTGGAAGCAAAAGTTGGATGAGTTGAGCCGTACCTAGGGGGTCAGGGGTTGAAACCCTGAAATTTCCAGAAAGAAATAGCCTATTTTGAAATTGAAACACAAATTTTCACAAAATTAAAATTAAACACGTAAAATTAAGGTGTATTGCTAATGCTAACATGTCTCTTTCTCACACTCTTACTCCCTCACTCTCTCTCTCTCTCTGACTCTCACCACTATCCCGCCTCGAGCCTACCAGCATTAGGCTAGGATAGAAGAATAGAGGAGCAGATTTAGTATTATAGGTTTTGAAGTTTTTTAAATTTTACGTGATGATTGTATTAAAATTATTCAAGTCTATTTGTATTTTGTATTTATCTATTCATTTTCAGAGCTAACCAATTCACAAGGGAAAGTATTTCCATACTTGAAATCAAATGGTAATAGCTTTTAACATTAAAAAAGGATCAAAGGGTATCATACGATATGTTAATGCAAAAACATTCTAATGCCTTAAAAATGGACTATTCAATGTAAAAATTTTCAAGTCAAACCATAGATTTTTGCCTATAAACTCTGGTTAATCAAGAGCTTAAAACGGTCTTAAAATGCGTAATTTCACACTTAAATTTTCAACATTTCGGGAGAGCTCCCCGGACCCCTGCCTCCTGGGGGTATGGAATGTAAAACTTTTCAAGTCAAACCATAGATTTTTGCCTATAAACTCTTGGTTAATCAAGAGCTTAAAATGCGTAATTTCACACTTGAATTTTCAAAATTTCCTGGGAGAGCTCCCCGGACCCCTGTCTTCCTGGGGTATGGAATGTAAAGATTTTCAAGTCAAACCATAGATTTTTGCCTGTAAACTCTGGTTAGTCAAGAGCTTAAAATGCGTAATTTCACACTTTAATTTTCAAAATTTCCTCGGGAGAGCCCCGGACTCCCTGCCTCCTGGGGTATGGAATGTAAAAATTTTCAAGTCAAACCATAGATTTTTGCCTATAAACTCTGGTTAATCAAGAGTTTAAAACGGTCTTAAAATGCGTAATTTCACACTTAAATTTTCAGCAATGGGGGGTACCCCGGACCCCTCATTTTTCCTGGGGTATTCCATACCCCCCAGACCCCCCGGTGCTTCAACCCCCCCCGAAATTTTTTCCTGGGTACGGCCTTGATGAGTTGCATACACGCTACGACTTATTAAAAAGTCATACCTCTTTCAATACGACTTGAGTTGGACCAACTCTTAATTTTGCCATCTACATGCTACGACTTTGCTTCCAACTAGTTTGAACGACTCAAGTTTGACAAACTTATCGTAGCGTCTAGACCGGGCTATAGAATGAATTCATATCGGCTTCGGCGTGTCCTCCTTAATTTCATCTGTCTTACAGAACTTCTAAAATTTGTAAAAATGGGTTCCAGGTTCTCCTCCATCAAACAGTTTTTGATTCCTTTTCACCCAGTCATTGCACTGATTGAGACTTGTAGTAATGATATTATAATGAGGACTTTTAACTTTGCCAAATAACCCTTTCTTGCAATCTTGATTTGCGGAGAATTGGCGTCGCTTCGCCATATAATGAAACATTGGCTCTTTGCAGAGCGGACCACTTGACAGTTGACACCATCGTTCATGCCTTTGATTTGTGAATTTGAATAATTCAGTACTGCCATTGATAGAGTCCAGCAAATTCATTTATTCTTGAAGAATTGAGAATTTTAATATTTATTGTGAATGCATTTCCTCATAGTTTCATATTAATTTCATTCCCATCAATTAGTTACAGTAAAAATTAAAACGGGAAAAGTTGTGTATCCATTTAAAATATATATTACAATATAGGAAGAATCAACAGACATTTGTCCCAAATATAGATAAATAGTCCAGAAATGCAGGCTATATAAGTATTTTCTTATTATAAGTATTTTTCCGTCTACTCTTCATTTCACTCCCTTATAAAGTAAGGCAAGTATTTCAAGTTCCAATAAAAATAATTATCTTACTGATTTAATCTCATTTATGTTTTAAGCATTAAATTTTATTTCAATATAGGTGTTTGTTTCGACCCAGCTTTTTTAACCTTTTTTTTATATAAAACGATAACAAATAAATTAACTTAAAGGAAGAAAGAATGAAAATATTTCCTCAGCTCAGACTGTACAACTTCATGTACAGCTGACTTCAAGATGCCTGCAAATAGGACATTCTCCACTTGTTGCTTAAACTCATTACTATTGCTGGCCAGTGTGAGAAGAACTACAGTCAACCATCCCTGTTTCACAGGACTTTTAAATTTCCATGAAATATGTCTCTGGGATTACCTCTACAGGGCTTCATAATTTTATTCTAAATAATAAGTTCTCTAGAACAAGAAAATAAAAGCTTTCTTACACTAGAAGTTTATTGCATAATACACCATGCTATATATTGATGACTATATGGTGAGTATCGGCCTCTTATTATTATTACACTATTTTTTCTCATGAAACAAGCGTCTCGACCCAGTATCGGAAATCAGTATAGTTCAAAGGGGTTGCCTGCAAAGAGGGGGTGGGTAACAAAAGATTTATCACATTGTAACATACAACTTAACTAATATAGGAACTCGAGAAAATTATCGATTGTTATTGAATGGTACAATACAAAGCGAGTTTTTTATATTGCTTTTAGTTGCAGAGCTGCAAAAAATAAAGAGTTGCAGAACAAAATAAAGAATTTTGCTTCATTTAAAAATGACACTCAATAATAATATTTTCTTACACTTGATAGGGAATATAGCCTAGATACTTTCCATAGGCGTTCCACATTACAAATCGAAAGTGAGGGGAAAGGTTTATCTTATTGATGAATTTATGTATAATATACCTTTTTACATCTATCTTTTTTAATTTTTCATATACCTTTTACCTTTTTACCTATACCTACAAAACATTTATCACATTGTAACATACAACTTAACTAATATAGGAACTCGAGAAAATTATAGATTGTGATTGAATGGTACAATACAAAGCGAGTTTTTTATATTGCTTTTAGTTGCAGAGCTGCAAAAAATAAAGAGTTGCAGAACAAAATAAAGAATTTTGCTTCATTTAAAAATGACACTCAATAATAATATTTTCTTACACTTGATAGGGAATATAGCCTAGATACTTTCCATAGGCGTTCCACATTACAAATCGAAAGTGAGGGGAAAGGTTTATCTTATTGATGAATTTATGTATAATATACCTTTTTACATCTATCTTTTTAATTTTTCATATACCTTTTTAATTTATGTATACATTGATAACAGATGTATAACAGATAATATTATCTTCCCAATAAAAGAAAATGAATTTTTATCAAGATTTTCGATTTCAAAAGATCATAAAATACTCTTTCTTGAATGATATTTCAAAAATTTCCCCAGGGCAGGACCCCCGGATCGCCTACCCCCTTTATATATATATTTTTTCAAATTTCTTTAAAACAGACTAAGCTGACATCCTGCTATATCCGCCACTTACCTCAAGGATAAAGGTATATGTATAGAACCTTTGAATGTCAAACTGTGCGACAATTTGGTGGTTTGAAAGTTAAAAATATGATAATCATCACTCAAACCGTTTTTGAGATATTAACTGATTTAGAGCAAATATGTCCGATTAATAATTCAAATATCTTAAAAACGGGTTGACATATCAATGTGCGGTTTTTGCCATTCATTTTCTCTTGAAATTCTATATCGAAATCATGTATAACATGACCACCTTCCCATTTGAAAAAATACAGTTAGATTCAATAATATGGCGGATCCAAGATGGCAGACCAGATTTTTGAAGTCACATCTTTTCAATTTGAATACGACCCCCAATGTCACCTACCGTCAAATTACCTTTGTACAAGAAATATTAAGCCGTTTCCAAATTTTTCACCCACCCTGTATTTGTATCTGTATAAGATCATTGATTTAAGGTTAAAATCTAAAATCAATGATCTACAGCAACAATCTGTTGCGCATGCGTATACTATAAAATCCATTGAAATTTTTAATGTCAGTATTAAGTTTTTCAAAAAAATTGTATTGAAGTGAACGGTGCCAGAAGAATGATCTCAAATGATTTTATAGGAACTACCTTCGGGTCTCCCCACCAGCCAAATGCATATGCTAGATCAGATAGTACGCATGCGCTACGCAGATCCTTGCTGTAGGTAGATCTTTAAATGACCCAATCAGCATTCTTGCTCCATCAGCGTCAAGAATGTTTGAGATACCAATTTTATAAAAGTATATTATATTAAGTTGAGTAACTGCATGTTACAATATGTGTAGATAATTGAAATAAATTGAATATACTATACATCATTTGTTGATGTAATCCTTACTATTATAAAATGTTGATCGACGTGAAGGTTAGGATTTCAGTGGGAGTGGGAGGCGTACGATTTTTTTATGGTTGGGTTGGTTTATGTTGGCGGCAAGAGCTTGAGCAGAGGAAATTCTCTTACGTCTTGCAAGTTGGAACAAGACTTCATCACATAGGTAAGTAGAAAAATATCCTTTTCACAAACATTTTCCAAAATATATTGCATCAGGTACGCTAAATTTGATCAATAAAGATTTTTATAGAGTAATCGAGAATAATACCTTTGACATAACCTCAAAACGAAAGGAATAGTGCAGGAATCAATCTTAATTTCTTTTATTGAATGTTGATTATTTTCTGTCTTTGCTAGATAATTCCATGACAACAGATACCTTTTCACATTATGTACAGTAAGTTTTTATTTCCATGTTTACTTGCAACTAGGCCTACTAACTACGACACTAGCGTCATACTAAATTTAGTGAACTAGTCCATTATTGCTTTGAAGCTGTTCGTACTGCTGATAAGATATCAATGTTTTTTCGGAATAAAATTATTTCATTTCCACTATCCTTCATGGTTTACTATTATCCAATTTTTTTCATAAGTTGGATGTTGTGTAAATTACAGCAATTTCGCATTCAATAAATTCTTTTTTGAAGAATGAACAATCTCTTTCAAATGTGAATATTAATATAGGTCAAATTCCAACATTTGGAACGGTATTATTTTAATTTTTTTCAACTTGTATTCGAGATTATTCCAAAATTTAGTCCAAAAATCACTATTTTTTAATTATATGTTTTTTAGAACTTATTTTGATAAGATTGAGATCGTTAAGACTTATGTAGTTTTTCTTGAAACTACCGTATATTAAGTTTTCAAATTCTTCAAACGCATCTCCATTATTTCAATTTTTGACCGGTTTTCATATTATGCAAATGTTGAGAATTGTAGAAAGCCTAGAATTTTTATTTTCTGCAATTTGGATCGCATTGTTGGATAAATAGATCCAACATCCAACAGTTATTGTAGAGTGCTGCCACCTTGTGGAGTTGAACCGAACTACTGAGACACTGACAATGTTTCGTGGTTCCTCCACTTTGTATTTAGACTCTTTCTCTTCTCTTGGCTTCTTCTCATCGCTTCCCGATAGCCTCATACGTCTTATTAATTGTATTTTTAGCTTCATCTATGAGAATTATTTTCCATTTTTCATCGATGCTTCTCAAAATTATCTTCGGTTGTGTTCTTTAGCGTCCATTATTAATTTTCTATATGATCTTTCATTCATAATCTTTTTCTCTCCACAATAACCTCGTTAATTCGTCTCCCAGATTGCTATGCATTCCAAGTTAAAATTTTAAGTACTTCGAAAATCATAATTCTGCGTGTTCCAACTTATTTGAGCTGTATTTCGTTATTATTGAACTTTCAGCTTTGTCTCTTCGACGTTGACTTGAACTTGACTCAAAAATCAAATGAATAGAAGTAGAGTTCTATGTCTGACTTCAGTCTGTTGAGTCAAGAACTCCCCTCCACTCACTTTGCCCTTTATTTTGTCGACTGCGCAGGTCTATGCGCATTACAATGTTGCCGTTGATCTGTATTTCAGTTCAGACATTTTGAACAGTCAACGTGGCCGTGTCGGTTGAGAGATTTTTTTGTCCAGTGATCCTCATTATTATTACAGTCTTACCAACATTGTAATCAGGTACATTTCCTTCATCAAAATTTTTATTGTGCTTTCGTTGCGTTTCTTTTATTTTTGTCATAATTAGTTGCAACTTTTATCTGAATTTACTTCTATTTATCATTTTATTAGGCCACTGTATTTCTCTCCATGTTCGGTAATGTGACGTTTCTCCATTTTGTTTTGTTTGAAGTTATTTATTTTCTGTTATTTTCCTGAAGTCGAATTATGTTTACTGTTTTAAGAAGAAAATAAAGAATTTATTTGTGTTTGTCTGGGAGGCCGTATAGGTGATTCCGGGTGGGGGGGGGGTGGGGTTGAGGGGCTTTATCTTCATAATTATTTACTATCATAAAAAACCTACATGTCCGCTATGTGGAAGAAAGTGAAAATATGTAAAATAGATTATAGATAAGCCTCCTAATACAGTAGTTCTATAATTTTAAAACCAAAGAAACGTTTGAATGAGTGTTTGGGTAATTTCTGAACATGTGGTTTTTCGATGGTGGGGGGGGGGGGTTACTTTTGTTAGTATTCCTGGGGGTCTAGGAATATTAAATGGGACAATAAAAAACTATTTTCCGGGTGTCGCCGGCAAAGGGGACATGGGGGACGCGTCCCCCCAGTATTATTTGACCTGATAATGAGTTTTTATTTTAATACCTATACTACTCGTATATTGTATAACTTACATTCTAGAATGAGTTTTCAATTGTATGTTTATAATTAGTTTTTTGAACGATTGGACTTTGAATCAAGCGTGTGGTGTAGGGCGTTCCATTGTTGTCATGTCCAATGGTTAAAAAAAAAAACGAAGTATAGTCTGTTCACGGAAACAAGTCAGTGCGCGTAAATAAAGTGTGCGTGCACTTTCAAACTGCTGGAAAACAGTAGAAAACAGCTGGACGACCGAGTCAAAGGCATGTTATTCAGCTGTTTCATTTACTGACTGGTTTCGGTGAACAGACTATAGACAGAAACTTATGCAGCTTTCAGGTTAATTACAAATTGTTTCAATGAAGAACCTGCTCGTACAAATGTAAGATTTTGGGTTCAAATTAGTGTTAAAACGTAATTTCAAGGTCACAAACTTTTCTAAAACTCTGGGGGAGGACCTCCAGGCCCTCCGTCCTTTCTTGGGGGGGGGGGGGGCGGTTGCCCCCATCCGCCCCCTTCCACAAAGTGTTGATGCTGACATGCTAACGACGCCAATGATTCATACCATCCTATAAAAATGCATACCATCTATTTCCAACAACTTGGTTTTTCAATTTCACTGACGCATCTTTTTCTTATCATTACTGATAGGAGTACAGCATTGTAGTAGCATGTAGTGAAGTTAGTTGAATGCAGGTCAATAACCGGTATCTGTACCTCATACAGAAAATGGCTATTATTTAGTTTCAGTCTTTTTCTTATAGTTTTTAGTAAAATTTTGATTTTGGAGTTTATTGTCTGCAGTTTTGTAGAGGAGGAGGGCATGATATAGCAGGATCCTTTTAACTTGTCAGAAATCAGCTGTTTCGGTAATAATTAAACATTGATTTCGACACAATAATCAAAAGTCTTAAAGACTTAAAAGAAGACCTTTCAAAGAATAACTTTTTAAAAGACCTTTTCAATAATCTGCGAGATTTAGCATTTGTAGGTTAAGTATTGTGATATCGCTCTTTGAAACAGCTGATTTCTGACAAGTTGAAAGGATCCTGCTATAATTTGCAAGATGTTCCTATAGAATTTCTAAATATAACCTATTTTCAGAATTATCATGTAAGCTACGTAACATGGCAGAAGCTACGATTTCAAGCTTTTATTTCGACTTTCTCAGCTTGCAGATTTGAGTTTTGAACAGATTCTAAATTATTTGTTTAGCACAGAATTTTATGCTTATCAATGTAGGGTTGCAAATCTTTTTGAGGCGGGAAATCATTGTCACACCCCCTCTTCAATAAAACCTCGTCTATACGCATAGGTGCCCATACCAAATTTTCAGGAGGCTAGACGTGACCTTCCGGGGGGTTTGGGGGGTATTGAACACCCTCCAAGGGAACTGTGGTCTGGAAAATTTGTAATAATTGGAGATAGAATAGCGTGTTTTTAATGATTTTAAAGACATTTTTTACATATACGACACCCCCCCCCTCCCGAAGTAGCCTAGTTCTTGATATATTATTCACATTATTTATGACAATACGTGCAAATTACATTAAGAAAGGCACTACAGGCTTTTTCACCAAGCTGCTCTTCTTCAGTCTATTACATTTTTCATGATGGAACCATGGGACACATCTCTTCCTCTCCTCCAGCACATTTACCAGCACTGCACGTGCACATCTGCTCTATTATTTTTGGTGATTTTCTTGAAGTGTTCTCATGCAATGATGCAAGTAATCTCTGTCAAAAACAAATTTTTTACTGCGTGCTGGATATCATGGCACTATTCTCAACTTCACAAAAAGAAAAAACACAACGGTTCCAGGAGAATTCTGGATAAAATCGGATATTTTTATCGACATCATCATCAAGCTCAAAATCGATGTGACCTCTGACACCTAGATCATACAATACGATATAATGGTATGTTGGGAGTTCAAGACAAGCCTGAAAAATCCCGATGTAGCATGTAGGTAGACCTATCAGTCAGCATTGATGGCTATCTCATTCAGGGGAATTTCATTCGTAGGCTACCTATTATGTATTACCAGTTCCAAATAGTTTTGGAACCTAGTAACGCATTTTTGGTCACAGTGATAGCCTATAGTTTGAGCATTCTGATTGAGCTACGTGGTGGTTTCATCGAGAAGAGAATAATGGTTTGGTTTCTGCAAAGCAGAGCAAGAGCAATGCGCAGGGAAGTTTCTATTTTCTCTCGTAATGGCGCCCCATTGCTGAGAGCTGGCGAGTCGAATGCCAAACCGAGTCAATACGGCAACACTGTCAACTGTGTACTGCGTTCCAATATTCAGCCTTCTGGCTGGCTCGGTGAGCACTGAGCAATATAGCAACCGGGTTCCCGTTTCTGCTTTCTGTTCATTCTTTTCGTAGAAGTGGATTCTTTTCGCAGCGATTTGACTGTATGAACTCTGCTCACAGTTTCTGCTGTAATTACAGGGACCCATTTTTGAAGACACCCTACTTTCAGATTAGACATAAGACATAGATTCATATTGTATTCTTGAAGTACAGTATTGAACGCCACTCTTCTGTTATCGATAGATATGCCTTGGCGTTGCAGATGTAGATTACAGATCTCGATAATTTTATCCATAGCTATAACCACAGGCGTAGCGTGGGCCATGAATTTGAGGGGCACACATCAAAATTAGGGTGATATGAGCCGGGAAGCATATTACAAAACAGTACTTTAAAATGTTGGTCTATTCAATAAATTGCTCTGAAATCATTTTGTGTAGGCCTAAACAGAACAATTAAGTGTTACCAAGTATATTTATTTTATCTAGCAGATCTCAGCATTTTTGAAAAATGTTGGGGGGGGGCACGTGTCACCCTGTGCCTCCCCTCCCCCGGCGCGCCGCCTATGGCTAAAATGTAATGTGCTTTTCTGTTAGCAAGTTATGAATTGCTTTATTTTGCAAAATCTTTATTGGTTCATGTAAAGTTGTCTTTTTTCTTTGAGCTGGTCTTATCAAAATAAATAATTATCTTGTAGATTGGAGATTATTGCAAATTACGTAATGAAAAATTGGCAAATTTAAACTGGAAAGTGATAAGACCGACCCTTTACAACAGGTCGTAACGCTGTCAGTAACCCTTTCCCCCAACCTTTTGGCATGCTTAGGCAAGAGTTATAAATCCCACTCTCTTTTTTTTAGATGAATAATTGACTAAGTAGTTTCTACTAGAATGTAACCCCTTTAGTTCTTGACCTTCCTCGTCACCCTCTTTGATCATAGACGTAGATTCGTCTTTTTATTCTTTTCCAAAATACTCCTAAGATTTTGTTCTTGAAATCTCTTGAACCCCCTTAAAGATTCTATCTCATTCGTGGTTGCTTAGAGAGGTTGCCTAGCACGCTAGCAGCTTTTATGATGAAGATAACATTTTATTGAAAGTGAAAATCCAGTTCGCCTTCACCCCCGTAATTCCATTTCTAATTACTATTCTGCAATGACCTCAACCACTTTGACAATAAACTTTAATAATTTACTAAGAATTTTCAAATCCGCAAAGAAAATAGTGCCCCTAATACAGTCGATTTCTGTAACTGTATTCCCTATCCAGTTTTTTCGAAGTAAAAAAACTAGGTTCTTTTCTATCTACAATAAAGATGAAAGAGGGTGTAAACCATTCAAAAATTATTGTGGTTGAAATCAAAAAGCTATTACTAGTTTAGATAAAGTTTTTTCTGACATAATTAAAATTTGATTTTTTTTATTTCAACAATAGAATAAAATTGTCTAACTGAATTCTTGTTTTTGGTGACATGCAAGGATACCCATCTCTATGATAAAAATGGCTATGAGCTGAGATACAAGTGGACAATGTACGCAAGCGTGGAGATTAGTGATAACGATAACGGAGCTCGTTCGAGGCTATCCCAGCAGGCAACGCAAAGCCGAAGTGGGAGTGGGAGGCGATGAGAATGAACCACTTCTCAACAAAAAGCGTGATCGGAGCATTTAGTTTCTCTTTCTCTTTATACAATTCTCTCTTCTAGAATTCCGCCTCATTTTTGCTTCCATATATTAAAATAGTTCCGACTAGATCTATTTTTTCTAATTCATCAAATTTAAAAGCAAAATGTTTTGGAGAATATTAATTTCTCTTCATTACCTTTCAACTACTGTATCTAAATTTTGTCTCAGTTTAGTAGTCAAGTTTACATATTTGACCTTGAAAGGTTCTCTTGAAATTGATTTACCTTTACCTTTCGGTGTCTTCCTCACAATCTGGGGATCGGGGTACATTTCTCATTGATCATTTTCTCTTTTGGATTTTTCTACTGATGAAATCAATTTCATCAGGGATCAATATTTCTCGTCGACCTTGCGCCTTTATATAGCCAGTCTGCTATCGCTAAATCAGTGGCGTCATTTGGGGAGGGCAGGGGCAAATGCCCCCCCCCCCTGATTCCTGGGTTACAGAAAATATTCTGTACTAGCTAATGTACAAATGAACATTTTATCCGGCCCCCCCCAAAGGTTTTGGTGAAATGACGCTACTGCGCTAAATAAGTGTTAATCAGCAGCGAATTGGCTCAAAACACGTCCATTTGTCAACATATTGTTGGTTCTGAGTTCTGATACAACTGACGAAATTGTTTACACAATAATTCAAATTATTTCAACTGCCATAAGATGACGCCATTTAACAGATCGCGCATTGCTTACAGTAGATGACATCATTTTGTGGCAGTTAAATGAATTTGAATTTAGGTACAACTGGCTGGATGTATTTTCTGATCATGATGACGCAACAACGGCAAAGTATTGTAGTGGTGGGGGAAGTTGAACAGCCAGTGGCGGAGTGATACAAAATAATACAGCTTACCTATGCTATGTGTGAGCAGTGAGCACTACGTTCACTTTTAAAACTAATCATCCGTATTTTCTGTCTCCTTTTTCCAACTTCGGTTCTGTGTTGCAATTATTGCAACGTTAGTGAAATTAAGGTTTAGATGCATTGATTTTATTGGTACATTCTTGAAATTTTTGGTGCTCATCTCACAAATTTGTTGGATTTTTTATTGTTGCAGAAAAATTTTGTACCTGAAATGACAGTAAGAATTCAGGTTCTTGAAGCAGAACTGAACGTTCTCAAGGTATTATAATAACAAAATCAAGATGAAGAATATTGATGTATTGGATGGTAAAATTGAAGAAGTAAGGAACGGTAATGATCCTTGTTCAACTGAAAAATACGATAAACCTAATGAAGTTCATGATTCAAAGTTGATAAAAAATGGTCAAGTCCTCGAAGATCGCGATCCTGTGATGAACGAGTGTGACAATGAACTTTTATCTGCTGAAATGTCGAGACATGAAGACGGAGCTTCGGCTGCGAAGAAAAACAAAGATGGCGGTCACGATCCGGCCAATTCTGACAAGCTGACTGCAACAGCAAATGCTTCGCCTGTGAACCGACTAGATGATCCCAGCAGTTGCTGCTCAAATAACGGCCTCCTGTCAGGTAAGTAAAATGCCATTCACGTTCGATCCCATTTTATTGACATTTCTCACAACTTACAAAATTGTGCAAAAAGGGAATAAAACTTTTTCAAGTTGGTATCGATATTGGGGTCGATAAAGGTCGATTTGAAACCTTGTGATAGAACCTACCAGAGTTTGAATGGAACAACTTGATAGTCAATGTGATATAAATTTTAAAATGTTCATTGTCGATCTTATTTTATCTTATTTGAATATTAGTTTCAAATAAGATAAAATACTATTTCTGCAAATAATAACACTTTTTTACAGCGACGAAGTCGGTATACTGTATTGATTTTTATGATAACGGCTGTTATGCTGACGTCATCATCTTGTTCAAATAGCTCATTCTGAGTTTGTTCGAGACTTTGATGTTCTTGAAAATTTTTCAAAGAACACTGAAATTATTGGAAAAGTATATTTATGTTCTTCATAGAATATAAAATGAAGTCTAACATATTTTCATATTTTGCTTTGGATCCAAACTAATTGGCTACTGAGATAGTATTAATGAGTCATCGACTTCAAATCCAACTCTACTCATTCTTTACTCTAGAATATTAATGGGGAGAATGGAATTTTCAAGGCCAGAAATGCCAACCTAACCTCAACATCCTAGACTAGTAAGAAGAGGCCTTATTTAGGAGGCGATTGTGTAGAGTTTGCTTACTGGGTAAATAACTAATGATCCTGTCACCACTCATTAGGAAAATTAAATTTTGAATAAAATTGGAATTATAAAGATGATTTAAATTATTGATAAAGTATCATCAAATTTGAGAGTAATGTGTTTCAATCCTTCCCCAAAATGTGACAGAATATGTAACTTGCGAAAATATTCGTTTATAGATCATTGAAGCACAGAGTATGATATCAGGAGAGCGAGAAAACTCTACTATCTGAAGTTATAAAAATATATTCTCAAAAGTTAATTTAATTGAAGAATCATAGACAAAAAATAAGCTTTGCTAAGAAAAAATCTTATGTGAGGCTCTTCACGGGAGACCCAAATTTTAGAATGAGAGATATTTACCGTATCCTATTTTGAGCTCAATAAATGATGGCTGAATGCTCATTTGATAACAGGCCTATCTAAATGATAGCTCATTTCACTCAGCTCTTTGTAGCGGTTTCTAAAGCCTACATAGGGCCTACACAGTGGGTGGAAAATTTAGAAACCGCTTTATATTTCTTAGGTAATTTGACGGTAGGAGACATAACATGACCACCTGCTCATCTCAGAAAATGAAGGTACATTCAAAATGGCGGATCCAAGATGGCGGACCAAATTGTTAAAGTAACAGTTGAGTAGTATTCTCAATTTGATGATGATTCCGGATGTCTCCTTGACACCATTGAGTCTTTTTCAAACTTTCCCTCGCTCTGTTGTGTTTAATAATCTATATCTTTGAAATGGTTTGACATATCGATGTGCGGTTTCCGGCAATCATTTTGTCTTGAAATTCTGTAGTATAGGCTACATACAGATCAGTGTGTGATACGATCAGTGTGCAATATGATCGATCACCTTCCCATAAAAAAATTAACTTAGGTTCAATATAGTGGATCGATGATAGCGGACCAAATTTCCAAAGTCACAGTAAATTAGTATTTTCAATTGTGAGTACGATCCCCAATGCGTTAAGCTCGATCACCTACCGTTAAATTACCGTCGTGTAAGAAATATTAAGCTGTTTCAAAACTTTTCAGCCACCCTGTATAATACTTCCCATTACAATAATTCAGTTACAACAATTCAAAAATGTCAAGTATTATGTATCATTTCAGATTTTGAGAACTTGATTTATCCGTCACTTCGGGTTGGGGCAATTCGTTATGAGCTTAAATTGTTTGCAGTTCCATTTTTATCGAGAACTTGCCTTTCAATACTTATTTTACATTCAATGATCTAATGAAATTTGATTTTTTATTCCAGGAGATGTCTCAAACCATGTATCAAATGAAGTTAAAGAGACCGAAATGAAGGACTCTGCAAAGGAATCCAATTTAAGTGATGAGCCTGAGAAGAGCCAACACACATCATCATCTCCTCCTAAGCTTCATAAACCAGATACCAAGGAGATTGAAGAGAAGAACATCCAAGACGTTGAACATGGGACTGAGACTTCAAATGCTCCATCCAAAATAATAGACGTAGCACCCATAAAGACAACTGCTGAAGGTCCTACCAACAAAGTAGAAGGTAATTCAGAATCAGGAGTACAGAAAATAAAGGAATCTGGAAAGATCAATTTTGTCAATAGTGCATCAAAGCTAGATGGTGAACTAATGTTGAAACCAGATGCAGAAGTGGAAACAGTGAGTGTTTTTGAAAAGCAAGATGAACAGGAGATCTTCAATCAGCAGTCAAAAGATATTTCTTCTAAAACTGATAATTGTGAAAAATCAATTGTTCAAAACGATGTAGAAGTTTCGAAGGTTGGTGATTCTGAAGAAAAAAAAATCGAGGTATCTGGAGACAAGATCTCCCTAAAGGCTTCAGATTCAAACGAAAAGCCTTTTGATACTTTGAGTCTTTCAGATGTTAGTGAAGAAGAGGATGAATCAAAATATAAATCGCAGGAATCCGTTGAGAATGTAAGTGTTGACAAATTGATGGAAATTGAAGAATCAAGTTTGAAATGTGATGACAAAGATGCTAGCTCTGGTTTGGAATCCATCTCATCAGAAGATGAGTTAGAGGAGAAAGTTGAGAATGCAATGCTTCAATCAAATACTTCAGATAACGATGGAGAGGAAAAAGTAGACGATGGTGAAGGAGAGATTCATATAACGAAAAGTGATGAAATGGAATTGAAGAAAACTGACAAACCAAGTATGAAGACTGATGAATTTGTAGATACAGCTGATAAAACTGACATTCGTGGTGAATCTAGTAATGTAACTGAAAAAGATGAGAGCCAGGACAGTAATAATGATTCTGAAGAAAGATCTCAAGGAAAACCCTTGATAGAAAGTGTAACGAAAAGTGATGAAATGGAATTGAAGAAAATTGATAAACCAAGTATGGAGATTAATGAATTCGTAGATGCAGCTGATAAAACTGATATTCTTGGTGAATCTAGCAGTGTAACTGAAAAAGATGAGAGCCAAGTCAGTAATAATGGTTCTGAAGAAAGATCTCAAAAGAAAACCTTGATAGAAAGTGTGGCACCGATGGAAGTGGATGAGGATGAAAATTCTGATGAGGTTGAAAAGAATGAAATCGGTGGTTCGAGTGAACTTGCAGCGAAAAAGGTTCGTGAACAGCAACTTCAAAATGGTGAAAATAGATCAACTGCTACCTCGGAAGCCAGTGATGGTGTAGATATCCTCAAACAACCCTCCAAGTCTTCTGAGCAATCAAATGTGTCAGAAGAATCGATCACTCCTACTGAAGGTGAGAATTTTCATGACAAATCAATTACTTATACTTACAATTACGATAGCTATTCACGCAATGCATACATTATAAATTGATACTTCACTTCATAAAATATTAATTAATTAACATATTTTATGCAGCTTAATATCGATGACAAAAAATTATGGCTCAAAATAAATTACGGTACAAACATCAAAAGTTTTCCATAATCATAATATGAACATGACACAAATAGTATTGTGTTTCCTTTTCATATCTAATTTATGTTGGCAAATAAATAATAAATAATGATTACATTCTACATCACCAATACGTGATACACAACAAGAATGGAATCTCTGCAAAGTGCAGTGCGCGCAATTAGTCTGGGCACTTGGCCTTGGCAAGGCGCGGGATGGAGAGCAGTGTGTTTTATCAAGCATTTCTAAATACATCGGCATACCCATCGTGGCGGCCGTAGTAGCGGTGGCTAGCCGACAGCTAGTAGCTTCAGAGAGCCAAGTGCCCAGACTAATTGCGCGTACTGTTGTAGGTGGTTGAGAAAAAGTGAAATATTATTCAAAACGAATACAACTTCTCTTCAAATTATAGTAATTGAAGTCATAGTCTTGCTTCATAAGATGATGATTATTACATATTTCTTATAATTTTAAAACGTAATAAATATTATTCAAATGATAGATTTAAAGTTCATAATATATTGAAATTAATCGAATAATTTCATTTTTATTGACATTTTAAATCAAAAGAAATAATATGATGTCAGATGGAATGAGTTCAAAAATGTTTTTTATTTAGTTGATGGTGGATGATTTGATAAATAAATATTGCCAACTACTGAATAATGTTCTATTGTTTTTCACATTAATACCGACATGCAGTCATGTTGGTATGTTCACATGACTGCATGTCGGTATTAAAGTGAAAAACAATAGTGTATACATCGCAGTTCGTAATGGGTCAAGAAATTATCATCTTTACTACACGTTAATGAACGTGAGTTCAATGAAAATTCTATTCTAATTTCTATGTTACTTCTGTACACTTTCAGTTCTTCAAGTGGGACAGAAAAGGCCTGCTGAATTTGAAGAAGACAATCACAAAAGATTTAAGACTGACGACAGCGTGACTGCAGAAGAAGGCTTGCTGAAAAAGCGAGTATCTCCATCTCTAGAAGATATTATTTCTGAATCAAAAAGAAAACGGACTGAACCAGGGGATTATGAAGACAAAAACTCCTCCGAACAATCCAAATCCAGTGTAAATAGTGATAGTAGTGAACCAGAACAAAGTACAATCGTGGATAGTAGTGATATTGAATTAGAAAAAAGTACAAAATTAGATTTAGATGATGGTTGTGAAACAGATGTAGATTTAGTTTTGGAATTAAAGTCCAATAGTTCAGAATCCAGTGTATCTGATGCTGCCGAAGCTAAGTGTATGGATAAGAATGATTTGTTGAATAAATTATTAGGTAGTGACAGTGATGATTCGAACAGTGTTAATAAGGGAAGTAGTAGTAGTAGTGAGAAAAGCACTAAAGTAAAGTATGATGGTAAGAGGGAAGAAATAGACAGTGAAGGTACGTCGCTCATTACTGAAAAAGAATCCTCAAACGCCCTCATCAAGGAAACTCTAAGGCGCCTGAAGAAATCTGTGAGTAAATTTTGCAATAATTTCAAATTTATTATCAGTTTTGGTTGTAGCCTGCGGTAATAGTTTTCAAAATAACTATACAGTACTGTACGCATAGTTTGTTCATGGCTATGGCTCTCGTATTGGGAATGAATAAAATTTTCAGATTGAAAAAATCGATTCAAGGCGACGCAATCAATATTGTATAGTGGATAAACTCTTATATACACTTTAAATTATCACTTTTGGTTGTAGCCTGCGGTAATAGTTCTCAAAATAACTATACAGTACTGTACTTGTAAAAAGTGTCAATGAGGTAGTTAACTGTCGATTAAGTGGCGTCTTTCATAAAG
Source organism: Laodelphax striatellus (assembly GCA_017141395.1). Classification (NCBI taxonomy): domain Eukaryota; kingdom Metazoa; phylum Arthropoda; class Insecta; order Hemiptera; family Delphacidae; genus Laodelphax; species Laodelphax striatellus. The sequence continues at coordinate 16,754,555 of CM029533.1, forward strand.
ATTCCTGTAATACAGAAAAGAGGCTTTTTATCAACTTTGAAAATTATATTATTAATAATGTTACCTTCTATATCGTTCAAAACTAATAATAAACAAGTCAAGCCAAGTCCCTATGTTCACACCTGGCCGACTTTTGTGTGCTGCAAAGCATGCAACTCATGCTGTTCAGAATTCGTTTTTCCGGCTAGTTTTGGTAGGAGTCGCATGCTGCAACACAAGTCGATCCAAACTTGTGGAAAGTCTTGCGCTTGCAGCATGCTTGAGCTGCACAAAATCTACCAAGTTTGGACATAGCTATTGATGAACTCACATAATTTATCGTGATTTTTCAGATTCATATCTAAGACAATATCAATCTGGAAAATGTCTCTGTCTACTTGTAATAGCCTAATGTGACTCGTTTCAAAACAGTCTTGAATGAATTTAACTTGAAAAATAATGTCAATGGAGGCCTAAGATGTTAATACAAGTTTTTGACACCACTACTAAAATTATCATTCATTTGGTAGCACGGCAGAAATGATTTCAGTGCAGGTTACTACAACATTTACTGTTCGCCAACCACTAGAATAGTGATGACGTATGAGGTTTTCGGGGAGGTCTTTCATTGGTGTCTCTCTCACACGCTATTCCTCTCATTCTCGCACACTTCTGTCTACTACCCAAAGTTTCTGTATTGTTTCCTATTCTATATTGCCACTAATGGCGCGGTATCACGATACCAGTAGAGAGTAGATTACTGGCAGGAAGGTTGGTCATATGATCATCCACTCTATACGAACAAATAGGGCAATGCACACTGACTGGTGTGCATTGCCCTATTTGTTTGCATAGAGTGGAATATCATATGACTAACCTTCCTGCCAGTAACCTACACGACTACTGGTATCGTGAAACCAGCTCGGCCAGCTCCTAGAATTCCTGCCAGCTCTATTCTCGTGGTTGGCGAACAGTACAGCAGGAACTTACATCTTGCCTGGAAAGTATTTTTTTTTTTAAATAATTTTCCATCTTTCTTATTTTTCAGGATTTGGAAAATCTATTGTATTTGAAGATATCAGAAAATAGAACTTACAAGAGTGAGCTCGGGGAATTAAGGAAAAAATGTCAAACGTCAAAAGAAAGTCTTGATAGGTGGATGAGGCGATGTAACTACTTTGAGAAAATCGTGAGTAGCTCCACCTTGTTTTCAGATTATACGAGTTCACCCCGTGCAGCGCAAAGCGCCGCTCACTTGAATTTTCTAAAATTCTTATGCAGGGTTTCACCAAGATTGGTCAAATATTTAATGATGTTTAAACGCATCAACAGGTGAAAAGTTTATTATCACAATATACGAAAATTTGACTGTCAATTTTTCAGTTGCCATACACCAAGGATAGTTTTTAGGATTTGAATTTCAGCTCTAAGCATTGATAAGGTATTATAAGAACATAAGCATTGATAAGATCAAAATCATAATGATTTTTTTCAAACTTATTAATGAGGCTTTGTAATGTTAATATTAATACCATATATGTTGAAAGTATGATCATAGAGAAAGCATAGAAGTACATCACCATGTTGAACGGTGAACAATAGAAAAGCGACTTAATAGTGGTGATAACTCTTTCGACTCAAGAGTACTTCAAACATTTCTGAGACCCCGTAGCAAAGCACGGGTGACCTTCTACTTAATTATAAAAGATCAGCTGATGAAGTCTCCGTTTCTTGCAACAACTTTTTTACCGTATGTGCCATGGCCTTTTTTTGAAGATCGTCAAATTCTATTAAAGATTGGTGAAAACCAGCATTAGTTTCAAATATAATCAGTTCCATATAATTTGACGCTTGGCATTAGATAGATAAAAATATATTATTTCTTGGCGTTGCTGATGACCGTAGACTACGGTAGACTATGGCATAGAAATAACATCTCTCTATCTATCTATCTATCTAATGCTAAGCGAATCTGATTATAATTAAATGAATCTGATAATTAGCGAATCGTATTAAATGAATTTGACTATAAAGTAGTTGCTATTCTACAATCTGCAGCTGACAGACTGCAGCTCAGCCGTACCAATGAAATCCTACCTTGTACAGTGATTACTTGTCACTGTACTACTTTTAGAAAAAATCTTTCAAGCTAACTTAGTACATTTTATGCCAACAGATAGTGCCACAGGAAACTATTTGAGGGTTTTACCAAAGTTCTCCTATTTAAAATTATTATTTTTGAAAAACAAATAGAGCCTGCAAAACTTCGATTCATTATCTTCCTTTTGGCGCAAACCGCATCAAAATCGGTCCACTCAATCTTCTACACGAACTTACCAAAGTTGGACACTGTGCACTGTGTGGACACTGTCGACACAAAATTCTTTTAATATATAAGATTAGCTATTATTTGAAAGTTTTATTCCTATTCAATTTTCAATAAATTTCTCCGACTCGATGTAATTTTTAAGGGCAGTATTATCCTACTAATAAAGTAATAATATGTAATTGCAACTCCAAAGCAACACGAATTTCAAGTTATTCCACACTTACCGACATGAAACGTGCCAGTCATATAAAATATTATTTGTTGTAAGTTTAATTGTTGTCTTCTCATAAAGCAGCAATCGATCCGACGGATACGGGACGGCAACGACCGGAAACGACCACAATACTCGTAAAGAATTCTTTCTCGGATTTCGACGACTATTTTACGCTATACATGACCTAAAAATATAAAAAACTACAACCAATTATAATCTAATCAAATTCCGTAATTGAGGTATATTATTTACATTTATTCAATAATGTATGAAAAAATTCCACTATAGTCAGGAGAGAAAAACTGTGTATAAGTCTATAACTTCCTTGATTTGCACAATCCTCTACATTATTGATAGATTCACCAATCTCTGATATAATTTAATTTATAAATGAAAAATTATGCGGTTTCTTTTAAATCAATTAGTTTCGCCTCTCCTCATCTGTTCATGTTACTTTTAATTCTCCAGTTTCGTTGTTATAGAGAAAGGTATGTCTGATTTTGTTGAAGTAGGTACTATAAGTCGAATAAATATTTGGATCATTCCAAAAATGTAAGTATCACCCAGTGAAAATGTACGTTTATACTTTGTTCAATAATTATATTCCATGTTTAGACACGATGCAGTTCTTAATATCTTTTTTCAATTGTCGTTACAGGCATCGGAATTGCAAATCACATTGCAAAGGTACCTCGATGTGATAGATACGTACAAAAATGAGAAAGGCCCCGAGTATGTATTGAATACTCCAATGAAATTCACCAGATCTGTTGGTCTCCAAGTAGCCGGAGTGAGTACTTTCTTTGACTTCAACTTTTTTTAACACTACTTTAAGATAGGCCTACTATTTGTTGAACTTTCTGAATAGCTATTTATGTAAGAGCGTCAAGTGCGACTATTGCTCGAGCAAAACAGTTATCACGCGACCCGTAGCGGAAATCTTTCTGTTTTTAATTCTTGAATTACTCCTCCTACATTAGTGTTCCGATATGAAATTAGAACGAAATTGGTTTTTATTTCTGTAATATTTGCCTTATACGCTAGTGCTTTTCATCCTAGAATACAACTGGTCACCTTGCGGTATCCAATTGGAATGCCCGGCAATGTTGTCATATTGTGTGTTGTTGAATCACCTGTACAAGCATGCGTATTAAACCGAAATTTCAGTCTGAAATCAGTACTTGCTGTGATAACTTGGATGATTTACAAGTCGAGCAGATGATCAGAAATTAAACATCTGTTTATCACTATTATAGAAGTGTGCGTATTGGCAACGTTGGTGGCGTGTGATTGGCTAGCTCAGAAAGTTGTGGGGGTACTGTTTCTGTACTCAGATATCTTCAAGGATGAAAAGCACTATAGTTTTTTTATTTCAGGTAGGCCTACTTAGTAAAGTTTTGTTGGAATCATTAATCATCAAATCTATTGATTTATTGGTTTCCATCCAGGTATTAGGATCATTGATAAGTTTTTTTAGTACTTTTTTATACTTATGATCTTTACATAAACCTTGGGTTATTAAAGACATTTTTATGTTTAAGGCTTTGAATTGATCGTTATTTTTTGCCACCTGTCAAATGTAAACTAGAAACTATGATTGAATCATTATTATCTTGTCTCTTCAAATTTCTTGTCCTTTTTTTGTTCTAGCCGTTGAATCATAAGACTTCAAGACAAGGTATTAGATCGATACAACCGCAGAAAACCAAACAACAAGAACAGCAAGAGCAATTGATGCATCAGAAGTATAAGCAACAACAGCAATTGCATGAACAACAGCAGAAGAAACAACAGCAAATGCATGAGCAACAGAAACAGCAGCAGCAGACACAGCAGCAGCTAAAAGAGCAGCAACAGAAAGCATTGATGGTATCAGAAAGCATTCAGGTAAGCTCAACAAGGCTACTTATCGGGTGTTATATTCACAGATCGCTTTATTGGCATGAAGGGAGAAATGCTACTATATTAGCATAGACAGTTCTAGTTCAAAAGCAGTGCTGCTAACGCTGCTTGCACTAACCCTGATTTAAATTGATTAACGTAAGTGACATTGTTTTATGTTTCACGATTTTACTATTCGTTGTAATATCCGTATTCATATTTATATAGCTAGGGAGAGGCCTCTTTTCATACTGAATGTTGGCAGCATTGTAGCTCTGAGCCCCATCTCAGCAAAAGCTGTACTATTTGCATGATAACGGTAGTTGTAAGCCTTGAAGGATGCAGTCTGAAATTCTGTTGTCGATACTGGAAAGATTTTCTGGTGTTGGGAACTGAACCAACAATGATGTGACTGACTGAAACACCTTCGCCAGCCTCGTATGAGGTCACGTAGCCACGAGGCTACGGAGGCCACCACTGAGCTAAATATCTAACTGGAGATACCACTGATTAAACAAGCTGGGTTCCGTCCAATTTTTTTGGAGCATACTGTTCGTGAAAAAAATTAAATCCTCATCTTATTGCCAAGCTGATTTTTTTGGTACCATATACTGTTTTACAAAAAAATATTTCATCCTCATCTTGAATTGCCTGACGAAATTAGACGGAACACTGGCCTTCTATGGCAGCCCTATCTAGTGCTACCTCCAGTTATATATTTAGCTCATCGACTGCATTAAACACTTCCATGAGAACACATGGTTTTCATTTTTCTGGTGTCGACAACAGAATTTCAGACTGCACCCCTTTAGTTGTTGATTTTTTCTCAATTCACGAGCAGTGATAAAAAGGCTCAAATCTGTTCTTCCAAAATTCATGACAACAGGCTATGCAGTTTCTAGGTTATGTAACTATCAAATCTTCAAATCAATGATTCATTCTGTGGCAACGCTTTTAGAAACCATATAGAAACCACTTTGTAATTGGCTGTAGTTATTATGTCTTCTTCTATGTAGTTATGTCACCTTCTGTTGAATATTAATTCCTGTAGGTTTTTCAAGCTTAGCTTAGGGTTTTATGTTGTTTCCGAATACTGTATTCTTGAGTTGGTAATCAATGATTACAAATCGTTTCTTTATTTGTTGAAGGCCGTGAACTCCGTGAAACTAGCAGCGCCAAAAGTCACAACCAACGTTCGCTCATCAACGCCACGAAGGATGGTCTCTTCAAAACCAGCTTCAACTGTAACTACCAGCCTGGTATGTTGCTCTGTTTTATCATCATCAAAGGCAATTCACACGTATTAGTCCACTATCAATTACGCCGTCACAGTTCAGTTAGTTCCAGTGCTGTTTGATTGCTCCTTCGCCATTGACACATGCACTAAACGAGCTGAACTGAAACGTTACTGAGACCGAACGCATAAGTAGGAACCGACCTTTATACTGAGTATACTTGAATATTGAGCTCTCTTGTCCACTTGAGCTTTGTAACCACTTGGTTACTTTGATTTTTTGTTAATAAACTCAGGGGGCTGTCATTGAAGGAGTGGAAGTATCGTATCTTCCCTATGTTAAAAAAGGTGAAGCCTGTGTCATGGCCTTCTTGAGTTTTGTCTTAAGATGGCCATGCTGTGCCTCGATCTCATTGGCTGTGTGGCGCGATCTCATTGGCCGAATATACTCTGGACCGATGTCGGCCATTATTATGGACCTAATTTTGGCGGTGTATTTAAATTCAGAGCCATCATGTTAAATTTAATTTTCATGGAGTTTTGAAAGTTTATATGGTATCTTTCGCGGTATAAATCAAAACCGTTGAGAGAATATAGTTAATATTTACGGGAAAATATAAAATTTTTGTCGGATTTTGTGTTTTTTAGGCTGGTTTGGGTAGAAGTTATGTAGATGTTCTCAAATACAGTGCCAAAATTAGGTCCATAATAATAGCCGACATCCTACTCCCCTTATTTCTCTTACTTACTCTCCCTTAGATGTCAGCTCCCTGAATAAACTACTCGTATGCCAAGCGATATTAAGTGGAAGAGGTTGTTGGAATGGGGTAAAAAGATTTGCCTTCCGCTAAAAAAGTTGCTCACGAGAAACATTTGTTGGCTATTGTTTGTTATTATTTTAATCATAACGATTATGAATGTTGGCTGGGTTTCTTTGAGATGTTCTCGAATTCTTGTATTCAATTGACATTTGACAATTTAAATATCACACGAATAAGAAGTTATTTATTATTGAGTATTTTATTTATAAACATATTTTAAACATTCTATGTATCATAAACTGTGGATTTATGTATTGGACTATTTTAAACAATATCACATATTGAGTTGGTGGTTGTACAGCAGTTAGTAGGGACTTTTACTACGCGCCACTCTGCATTGATGCCCTGAATCTCTGCGAAAGCAATATAGTTATTTATGTACCTAGTGCGTAAAGTAGCACTTTGCTGCACCAAAAGAAACGATTACGCACGAGCCGCAGACGAGTGCGGAATAGTTTTTTGAGTACAGCAAAAATACTTTGAGCACGTGTAACATATTAAATTTTTCCTACAGTTACCTTTAAATGTGACAGTTACCATTAAATTGATAGGTACGGGTTCGATTCCCCGCCCAGGCACTACGTTTTGTACAGTGGCATTCATCAATTATTCTCTTTCTATTTACTTCTGTTGTCAGTATTTCCTGTGGACGAAGTCTTCAGAACTATGTATAGAACCTTTCTTTGGATTTTTTTGGAACCTATTTTTGGATATTCGGCGACTGGATAGTGTAGTTTTATTTTTAGCAATGTATGTTATTTTTAATGTAGATTTTTTATAATCTCTAATTTTCAATAATAATCTTTTTTTACAACTCTATAGCTTATAGCACCTAAATTTTGCACTCAAATAAGAAATAAATGTTAATAAAGTTGTCTTTTTACATCTTAAAAGCATTTTTTTTATTTTATTTACAACTTTTAGTATCAGGCATTTGGCCGAATAGTATAGCACGATCCTTTCAACTTGTCAGAAATCAGCTATTCTGGTAATAATAAAACAGTGATTTCGACACAATAATCAAAAGGCTTGAAAGTCTTAAAGACCTTTAAAGTCTTTAAAAGACCTTTTTAAAGAAGACCTTTTAAAGAATAACTTTTTAAAAGACCTTTTCAATAATCTGCGAGATTCAGCATTTGTAGGTCAAGTATTGACCTTTCCTTTTCCAAGTCAATGAAGGCCATGTGTAGCTCAGACCTCGTCTCTATATATTTATTGTATAAATATATAACAATAACCGTGCAAACTAGACACTATTTAGTATTAATATAATTGTTAATTTACTTTATAATTAATATTTTTATCTATATTAATAAAAGAGAGTTGATGTCTGTACGCTCGCTTATAACTCGAGAACGGCTGAACCGATTTAGATGATTTTGGATTAGTTAAGATTGTTACAGCACTGGTTAACATAATATGTATTAAAATATAAGAAATTCCCTTTATAATTGATAAATGATTAGTAGATTAATGACCTAACCTATCAAACATTTTACAGACCCATGTTTTGAACTTGCCGGCCCGGGCTATCGAAGAACGGAGAGATGATCGTGATTTAACATCAGGAAAATGAGCGGTAGTATCTTAGGCCTCAGTGGCCCAGTGGTTAAAGCATCTGCGTGTCAACCTGAAGATTGCGGGTTCAATTCCCACTCCGGACAAATTTTTTTGTACTAGGTTTTCTACTCAAATTATTTTTTACGCTAGAATCATCAATTAAGAATGAGTTATCGGTCGTATCATTATATGTTTTATTGTTTCTAAGAAGGGGAAAAAATAAATTCAAATAAAAAAATTATTGATTATATAAAATAAAAAATACATTGATTATATTAAATATATTTTTACTTCGTGACATTTTTTTTGGGGGGGTGGTCATGAAGGGGAACATTTGGGGGGAAGAGGGGGTGACATTTTTGGGGGGGTTACGTGAAGGGATGGCCAATGGGGGAAGAGGAGGGTGACATTTGGTGGGAAAGAGGGGGTTGATATGAAGGGGGATTTGTGGGGATGACATTTGGGGGGGGGGAATGAAGGGGGGACATTTGGAGGATGACATTTTTTGGGGTGTGGCATGAAGGGGGGACATTTGTGGGGAGAAGAGGGGACATTTGGGGGGGGGGAAGAGGTTGATACGAAGTTCGCCGGGACAGCTAGTATCAAATAAATACACTTTGTGGTATTTTTACATGAAAAATAGTTTTTATTTTGACTATTCACGGCGGACGACGGCATGCCGTATTTTGACAAATAGTCAAAATATAAAGGAAGTGTACTTATTAGATATAAAAATATTAATTATAAAGTAAATTAACAATAATATTAATACTCCACGGATTAATGATCCACGGCTGCGGATGTGTTCTGCGTAGCCACTGCCTCTGTGAGTTTCGTCGCTGCATATCACACTTTGTTTCAGTTTCAGTTTCACTTTCAATTTTCATTATTGTTATTTCAATTATTTTTGTGATGTGTTATCTTTTCTTATTATTTGGATATTCTCTGAATTATTCTCTGTTTCTTCCCATCTTGGTTTTCAATTATTCATTTCGACTCGCACTTCGTGCTCGGCAGGGGGCTTCGCCCCCCTGCACCCCCCTGGGGGCTTCGCCCCCCCATTATCTCGTTAATGTAAATTTTCTTGTGTTGGAAATTTTTTAGGTTAGTAATTTTTCTGGTTAGAGATTTTCTAGGTTAGAAGAATTCAGTGTAAGTAATTCAATGGGTTTCATGGGTTTCGCCCCCTTCACCCCCACCAGGGGGCTTTGCCACTCCATGATCTCCTAGGGGACTTTTCAAATTTTTGAATTTGGGTTCCAAAAAAGTTATTCCAAAGAAGTTATTTGATTTGGGCATTTAGCATAATACCAGGTATACAAATACAAATATGAGAAATACAGGAGTCTGATAATTAGCCAAATTTGACATGTCCCCCCACTTCCACCTCTAAATTTTTTTTTGGGTGTAGGTGTTATTTTCATCAGCTTTTCAGGCCCAAGGAATATTATTCAGACATCGAAAACTTCACTTCTATGTCAGGGACCATAGAAAATGTACCCCAAACATTTTTTGAAAAATTGGCTAAAATGACCAAAATATACAATTGCACCCCCTGATCCCCCTTGCTGACCTGGTACAACTTTTATTATTGAAATCGGAGCATATTGAGATGCTAAACAAAAAAAGGTCCTTTTTTACTTTTGCTCTGAATAGTCAAATAGAAAAGTTGAAAAAATTGAGGGGGGCTTGTTGCCCCCCTGACAAAAAAATGTCATAGTTTTGGAGTTTTCATGATGATGATTTTGGGTACTCATGAGAACAAAATAATTGTTCCATCTATGCTGGGAGTGGCTTAAAATGTATTTCAGTGGGTACAATTTTTTGAAAAATTGGTAAAAATGGTCAAAAATGAAAATTGCCCCCCCTTAGTCCCCCTCGCTGACCCGGTACAAATTTCATCATTGAAATCGGAGCATATCGAGGTGCTGAACAAAAAAGGTCCTTTTCACTTTTGCTCTCAATAGTCAAATAGAAAAGTTGAAAAAATTGAGGGGGACCTGGTGCCCCCCTGATGAGAAATATTAATAGTTTTGGAGTTTTCTCAATGTTTTTGGGTACTCATAAGAACAAAATTATCGTTTCCACTGTTCCACCTGAGCTGGGAGTGGCTTAGAATTTATGTCAGTGGGTACCTCTCCAATGTAATCTCAATAAAGTGGGGGACTTTGAAAATTTTCAAATTTGAGTTCCAAAAAATTTATTTGATTTGGGCATATAGCATATGTTTCTGAATCGCCTTGATGAGCTGAGTTCAATGATGTATGGCATAATGATACCCGGTATCCAAATAAGAGAAATACAGCCGTCCCAAAATTTGCCAAATTTGACATAGGTCCCCCGGTGCCCCCCTGAATATTTTTTTTGGGCAGATGACATTTTTATGAGGTCTTTGGGTCCAAGAAAAAACATTTTGAGCCTAAAAACTGCGCTAAAAAATCTAGAACCATTGAAAATTGACCCATCAAAATCTGGCCAAACCGGCAAAAATGGCCAAAAATGAAAATTGCCCCCCCTGGTCCCCCTTGCCGACCCGGTTAGAATTTTTTCACATATTCCGATGTTTTTCCACAATCTGAACAAGTTTTTCCTCTACCATTTTGCTGTAAAATGTGTATTTGAATTGGCAGAAAAACTTTGGGGGGCCACATCTCCCCTGAGGGGGGGACTTTTTGAAGGTTTTGGAGTTTTTCCCGTACCTACTCTTGGCCCTCTATCTGATGGTGACCCCAGATTCCCTCTGCGATCAGCGGTTTTGGCTGTGAATTTTTGGAAAAAACAATTATTGAAAAAAAAATTTCAAATGCCCCCCTTGGGCCCCCTTGTGAACCCGGTCAAAATTTTATTATTGAAATCGGGGTATCTCCGGGTGCTGAACAAAAAAGTTCCTCATGACTTTGCTGTGCGATGAGCGGTTAGCTTTGCAGAAAATCTTGGGGGGGCCTGAACCCCCCTTAGGGGGGAAATTTTCCAAAGTTTTGGAGTTTTCCCTGTACCTACTCTCGGCCCCCTATCTAATGATGAGTCCAGTTTTCCTCTCCGATCAGCGGTTTTGGCTGTGAGTTTTTGTCAATCAGTGAGTGAGTGAGTGAGTGTGTCACTGGCCTTCATAAGTTTACTATATAAAGATTTTCTTTCGTTTTTGCTGCTGTTCTATTCGTTTCCGCTATACAACATAACATAACCTAGCTAATAGACCTGATCAGCAAGCTCTAGGTGAGAGAGAGAGAGTGACCAACCTGAACCTAAGGAATTTTAACCATTGCAAGATAGGAAAAAAACAGGATTTTGAGATAGAATTCAATTAATTCATTCAGGTATCATCAATATTTTATTGCTATCTATTATTTAGTGGTTTTAATGAATGTATTAATTGGGTTAAAGTTCTTTTATCAGAATGTTCGTTATCTTGTTGCTAGACTCTTCCTGCTAGGTTAGGATTTTGAAATTTGATCACATTTAAAGGTAACAGTAGGAAAAATTTAATATGTTACACGTGCTCAAAGTATCTTTGCTGCACTCAAGAAACTAATCGTTTCTTTCGGTGCAGCAAAGTGCTACTTTAGGCACTAGGTACATAAATAACTATTATCGTAAAACATCAAAAACGATTCTTTTGACCTTATTTTGAGTTTTTTTTCGGGATTGCCCCAATTTGTTATTATGTACAGTATTTTTGTATGTTGTACACTGATTGTATCATTGTTTATTCAGAAATAAAAACTTGGTAAATTTATTTAAATTTTTTACCTTCATGTGATGTTTATAATTTTTGGGTTGTTTGATTGAACGATCAATTAATAACGGAACTGATGATTTATCGTGTCCTCAACTATTCCTTCATACAGTATAATTCATTTTAGGGAATGATTTCATTGCATTATCTGCAACATTTTCAAAACAGCAATGAAAGCTTATCACTTTTTATCCATAGATAACTCCGATATCTTGATTCTGCCTTTTTCTGATAAGCTGTACTTGTCAACAGTATTTAACTAACTAATCATTCAGTTTGTGATTGAATCCTTCTGTAATCGGTTGAATGTAAAACTCCAGGTTTATTAATAACTATCAAAGCAAACTTAACTGTTGATTTATTTAAAAAATGTGCTGGCTTACTAATTAACTCATTTGTTTATTCATCGGTTAACTTTAAAATTCCAGGTACTAGGTTTATTAATAACTAACAAAGCAAACTGTTTATTTATTTAATGATTTACAGTAGTATTCATTTAAGTTGGCGGATGGCGAATAACTTCCATTAGATAGATAGAGAGAGACATATTATTTCTTTGCCATCGGACTCTACGGTCATCAGCAACGTCAAAAAACAAAAATATTTTTCCAAAACACTTGATTGTTTTGTTTAAAAGCATTTTAAACAATTGTTTTGCAAAAATATTTTTATTTGACATTGCTAATGAACGCAGAGTTGGACGACAAAAAATAAAATCTCTATCTATCTAATGAGATCCGCCAACTTGAATGAATATTACTGTACTGACTCACTAATTTTACTCATCTGTTAATTTAGGTATGAATTTATTTTGTTTTTAGGCTCAAGAGGTTAACAACACTCGTATAGTGATGGCCAGCTCCTCCAATCAGAAGTCGCCTCCAACAGCATCAGCTACAGCAGCAGTAGTAGCAGCAGCAGCGTCACCATCAACAGCTGTCACGTCGGCTGCGGTGTCTCAGCCCGTACCGGTAGCAATAACCGCATCAAAAATGGCCAGAACAACTCCACCCAAGTCGCTTGAAGTCATTGATCTCACCGACAAGGATGACAAAAGCCGTACAACCCTACAAGGTAACTAATTGAATTTTTTGCTAGAGATGATGCCCACATAAGCTCTAAGCTTGTGCGTGGGTAATGGGAAGGATTGTGATAAAGATGAATGAACCTACCGGGAAGCTCATAAATTTTTGTATTTAGAGGAGCCAGTCACCGTTACAACGGGAGTGTTAGGCACTGTCTCTTATCTAATCTCACCGATTAGACTCGCCTCTGCCACTGGGACAACCGCTTCCCAAAATTACATTTATTGTCTTATTTTGAAATTTGGAAAAGCATTTATTTAGTACTCCGAATCCAAATATCGGACAAATTTCCAATATTGAAAAAGGTTATTGACTATTAATATAATATTATGACAGTCTATTTCTATTGTCTAATGTCATACTATGAAGGTTTAATTTAATTGCCTTTCGTGTAATCCGCCTTCAGTTAACTGCCGTGCAATCGTCGTTTAGTTGTCTGAACTCTTGATCGGTTGATGATGGCCAAATCTTCAACACTTCCAAATTACAATACTTATCTGCTCTTTTCAAGTAAGTTCATCTTTTCATTTCAGACTCTCAAAAACCACCATCTACGGCGAGCTACACTGTTGTTAGACAAATCCTACCGGCGGGAAAACAAGCCGTACCAAAAGTGAGTTGAAGAGTCCACTTTTTTAATGTAGCCTTCTAGAATGTATTTATTCTAATTGTATTTCGTTTTCATTCTAGAGTGCTATTCAAAGTATGTGTTTCTTACTTTCATTTTTTGATTGGTGGTGGTTAATGATTCTTTTCACAATTATTTATTGTATTATTTTGATCTTTGGTGATTGGTTATTGTATGCTTTTTGTTTATCTTCTTATTGTTTCCTTCACTGTTTTAATTATTGTTTATTTCGTATTTTCTTCTGGTTTCCAAAAGTGAAATGAATATTGGGTCTGTTTTTTTTTCCAAAAACTAACTCAAATGGTCAATCATTCAATGTTTTCTTTAATATTGTCTTTTCAAAATTTCAAATTTGATACTTGGTCAATGAGAATAAGTTGAGTTTTGGTATCCTACGATTTGTATTAACTATTTTAACTGGGTTCAATTTTGGAACAATCCTACTTTAAAACCATGTTCTCTCTGAAACTGCTGCTGTACTGGTATTTGAAATTGAACTTTCTAATGTTCTTCCCTTATCTTTTTACTTACTACATGGAATTGAGTTTTGTTTCCATACTTCAAATGAATTATTCCCCATCTTTATCTCTCTGGTTTTTTGTATCCTCTTTGAGGTTTATCTCTTGTTATCCTAACTGGTTTTGCATGTTTATCTTGAAATGTTTCACTTTATCATCCATATTGATTCTCATCTTCAATTCACGAACTTTTGTAATGTAAAGTGAATCTATTTTACAAATATTATCAATCATGCTTTATTCCACGTACCAGCAGCTAATTCTAATAACGTACAGTATTTTGTATTTCTGTACTCTGAATTTAATACTGTACTTCGCATTTCATCCCTGAAAATGCTTTTCAGTCATCTTTTATCTGAAAATTCTTGAATAGATGAATAAGGATTTTTTCGTAAACGCTGTTTAATTTATTGAAAGAAGTTGTGTTATTCTGTCTGGGTCATTACACCGTCGACATCATTACACCGTAAACATACGGCTACATAATTTTTAAAATCATACAAAACTGTAATTTTTCTGTTGTAATTCACGTTTTTACAAATTGTCTTATCGAGCTATCTCATCTAGTTACCAAGTGTTTTATAAATGTCAATTTCAAATTGCAGAGGTGTAGTCACTACATAGTGTTGTTCAAAAATAGATTCTCAATAGTTCAGGTTGGGATTTGCTAGTTCACATTGATTTCTAGCAAATCAGAAATTAATTCAACTAGACCTGATACCTACACAAATTCTACCCTACTGCTAGTTTGATTGAGAACTGGCGTTTAGCATCTAATCGTAACCAGATACCATAAGTATAATTTTCACGACTAACAATAGCCTTATTCATCGGCCTTCAGGCTTAGCAATGGAGTTACGAAAACGAACATAACCTTATCTTCTGGGGAGAAGCAGTAATGGTAATGAGGCGTAGTACGATTATGTCGGCCATTATTCCGGAACCGAGTAAACCTACTTCTACCCAAACCAACCTAAAAAACACAAAATCTAACAAAAATGTTGTATTTTACCGTAAATATTAACCATATTCTCCCAACAGTTTTGATTTATACCGCAAAAGATACCATAAACTTTCAAAACTCTTCATGAAAATTAAATTTAACATAATGGCTCTGAATTCAAATACAGCGCCAAAATTCGGTCCCGAGTGAATTCGGCCAATGAGAACTCAGCCAAAATTCAGTCCAAGTGAATTCGGCCAATGAGATCGAGACTCAGACGTCACCCGACTTTGACATAGGGTAGATAGGGATCTTCCTCTCCATCAATGATAGCTCCCTGGGCTTAGCATAGTGGGCTAGAACGTCGCTACTTTCGCTGCAAGTGGTCTGGGGCTGGATTCTCATTCCGTCTGGTATTTTTGTTGTATCATCCTCCACCTTATTACCCACGCAAAAGTGATAGGCTTATCATCAGCAGCAAAAAGCTTGCAACCTGAAAAAAAGACTCTGAAGTTCGATCATTCAAAAACATACTTCCCACGGGTCCTCCCACCTATCAAAGCCATACGCCAGGATGTCGCTTGAATTGATATCTAATAATTAATATGGCCGATGGTGAGTGTTGTTGGATAATATGCCTAAGTTATCCTAATTCAACCATATTTTTGTAGACGGCCAATGGACAGAGGGCATACCTAGTGCCCACTTCGGCTGTGCCGGGAAATACGAGGCAACTACTGATTGCTACCACAACTGGCCTCACCCAGGTACTATTAGAAACATAACATTCAGTTAGATCTGCTTTTTTAATCATATTATTTCTAATACATTTTTTTCGATTCATTGTCAAGGCGTCGTTAGAGAAAATATTTAATCTAGTTTTGAACATAATTTCCCTCCATTTAGGTTGGAAGTAAGTATCATTATAGGGTTTATTACTGCACATTTCATCTAATCTTAAATTTTATATTTTCGTCATTAATTTTTTAAGTTGATTTTTAAACTTACTGCAAGTGCTACAGAAAGTGATTATCATAATCTTTGACCTTCTACTATTGTCACCGACAAGTAGATATTGTTCAAAATTGGGTGGGAATTGAAAAATTAATTTGATGAAATTAAAATCCTTTTATATTTGAATTGATGATCGTTGAAGCTCTTGCTTGTGCTCCTATATATTTTGTTTTTAATTTAACGTCAAACTAATTGGTTTAGAAAATGAGGTGGCTGTACAGATTGCAATATAATATTCATTTTTTAGATCAACAGCCATTATTTCTGTTTTTGTGTGTATGTGTATTTCATGCGCTATCTAATATCATTTCTCGTACCAGGTTGAAGTGAACTGTTTTTACTGTTGAAATTTAAAGAGTTCTATTGAAACGTAGTAAAGCATGCATAAGATAGTATAGTTAATTATGCTCATAGTGTAGTTTAGAATATTGCCTGAGCCGTATTTGCATGGAAATCATCTTTTGCTGTTTAGTAACAAATTGAATGCATGTATTTCATTTATGTAGTACAAATTCGAAATTCAAATTGAGTTTGTCTGGGCTCTTCTGAGTATTCACTCGTATTGTTATGGAAGAATATTATATTTAAATTCTATGTCGGGTTTTTGGCAGTATGGATGCTCATTGATTTTGAATAGATTATTATCGAAACTTGAAATCATGAGATGAGGAAATGTCACCTGTGTTAGACAGTTTCCTTGATTTTGTAATTACTTGTATATTAACAACTTGATAACACTTTCCACTTTCATTTCACATATTTCATTGATTAGTATTCTGCTATAAGAATATATAAGGTTGTGTATTAAAAACAGAACATAACCACTTTTTACCGTATACAGTACATATCATTATCTTCTGTCTTTTGTGATTTTGGACCTTATTGATCTTTTTATTCTTTTTTTGATCTTTTACAAATACATGTACATATCTCGTACGTGTTGTGTAGTATCATTGTCGTCATCAATTTATATATTATTATTATTGTTTAATGATAATGGTTTTTTTCCAATTATTATACATTCGATTTATAAATGTACGTCTGGTTGAATATGAATTTACTTGAAAATGATATCAAATTCAATTGAATGGAAGATAAATTGATACGGATTGCTCATAGTTGTAAGTTTGCAATAATGGGTAACTTACTTACAGAATTTTGAGATAAAGGTTGGAAAATAATTACATTTCCAAGAACTTTATTTATTACAGTTATTGATAGTTATTACTCTCCCGATTTCTACTATATATCTGTTATCCGGGACTACTATTTAGACTTCATGATAATTTTTCTAGAAAGCTCTAAGTTACTTTTTTGTTGTAAGGTATTAGAAAATTCGAAAAGTTCAATTGAAAAACTTTCCAATAGAATCTTGCTTTTCTATTTCAAAAAACGTTATTCAAATTCCAACTAATCACTTCCACTGATTGTTTTGGTAAGAAAGGATTTGGTGGTAGAGTTTAATAGTATGATTTTTTTATCTCAAAAACTTGAAAATAATCTAAATTTTTCATTTTTTATTTTTAGTTGCCTTTGGGAACTACAGCTGTTGTATCTTCAGCTGGTAGAAACAATGCCGTAACATTGGCAGCTAATGGAACCGTCGTTGTAAAGAATGGAGCCGTAAACAGTAAGTTCAAAGCTTGAATTATATCAACTATATAAATCTCAATTCACGTTATCACATGAAAAATTATAGTTTTCTTATAAATTTGATGAATTTCTTATCGCACATAAAAGTCATTATTATTCTCAAAATCACTAACAATGATGGAGTTTAGATAACTACATGAATAAGTTGAAGAATAAATTGATTTCAAAGGTAATCCAAAATTTCTAAAGGATATGGTAATTTCTTTTCAAACTCAATTTTTGTTGAAATTGATTGAAAAAGTGTTTATATTTATGAATGATGTGGGGAATGATTACAATGTGTAAAATAATGCGATGTGAAGAATATTTATATATATTTTTTTAAAATTAAACATGCAGAGTGGTCCAAAAAAAATCATCCACTGTTTAAAAGTCCATAACTTGAAAACTAATTGATGTATTTGCCTCATCTTGAATGAAAGTGTAGCTTAAAGTCCAACTTAAACATATCAATTTAGGTGTTTGAAATGGCCACCATTCTCATACACACACAAACCCAAAAGATGCTACCGAACTGCATCTAATAACCTTGTCTTATGTTATCAAAAGCAATTTTATTTTGATTAGGATTTTTCCTAAACTTGATAAGCATTTGAAAACTAATCTAATCATTTAATGAAAAGATGAGAATGATGATTTTTATTGTTCAATTGATTATTATTATTATTATTTTTCAGATGTGATGAATATTCAAAGGCCTGTGCAGGCGATTAGAGTGACTCAGGTAATTTGGCTTTGCATTATTCTAATAAATGTTAATGAATGCATTTATTTTTCTGATTTAATTTTTTAATGTGAAATATTGAACAAAGTTATAATAGCCAGTGGATTCAAAAACTATCCAATAGGTTGGTATTGGAAGAACTTATGAAAATGAACTAACGAATTGAGTTGAACCATTCTCTTTGAGGGCTCTACATTGGATTGATGAACAACTCTGTAATTTGTTTTTTCTCTCTTTTTTCTATTTATGAAATAGGGTTTCTATACCAGGGTTTCGTTAAATATGTGATAACATTAGAGATCAGTCTTGACCTAGTTCATTCGTGACCATTTTTGGGCGTAAGCCTGTATCTACGTAGTATTATTGCACATGATTGAATTGATATTTCAGCCTATTGATTGTATGAAATTTACGTTCAATTTCTAATTCAAAATAATATTGTATAGCATTCACTGTATGATTCTCCAGTTTTGTAAAAGATTATAATATTCTGTCAACGAATCTTACAATAAGTATTTCTGTTTTTCCCCGTCAGAGTGCGACTCATCCAGCCCCTTTGCCACCATGTCCTCCAGCCATTCACCAGAGTGGATGGCTTCTGGCACCTCCAAGGCCTCAATTGGTGGTTCGGAAGACACCTAATGGCGCCGGTAAGTTTTATTATCCTTAAAATATTGTAATAATTCATGTATCATTAGCTCCCACACAAAGAAACACATTTTAACATTCACGATTGTATCCACTGTACTGTGACATTCATTTAATTTGACGCTTAGCATTAGATAGATAGATAGAGAGATATCATTTATTGACGTTGCTGATGACCGTAGAGTACGATGGCAAAGAAATAATATATTTCTAGATTCCTATCTATCTAATGCCAAGCGTCAAATTAAATGAATATCACAGTAGTTGTAACATTTTGTATGAAATTATGTACTCCCAAGTTGAAGAGTTGAAGATAACTGTCTGATAATATCATATCATTCCGTTTCCTGTACTCCATTAATTATTATTTCCAAGCCCTTGAAGTAGAAGTTCTTTAATGAAGTAGTTCTATCAAGAAATCATTATTTAGCATAATTAAAACCATCGATTGGGCAGCAAACGTGCTGAACTGAAGGTTTATATCACCGTCTGTAATGGATTAAGGAATTGAAGTGTATGAATTGAATTTTTGTTACAGGTATAATGCTGTCATGGACCTTGGCTCTGAACAAGGGCTATGAGGATATTGCAAGCTATCAGCTGTATGCTTATCAGGAAAGCACGGCTCCTCCAAGCTCGACACTCTGGAAGAAAGTGGGTGATGTCAAAGCTCTGCCTCTACCAATGGCTTGTACTCTCACACAGGTAAAATAGTCTTCAGGCTATATTATTCTAGATAAAATGGCTAAATGTTCTGCAACAAGACTTGAAGACTTGAAAATTATTTCTAATTCTTCTAAAGTCAAGTATTGAACAAGATTTAAAGATTTTATTTTATTCTGTTCAATGAAATACGGTATTGTACTTTCGACTTTATTGATTCACAAGAACCATTTTTCAACCACCGATAGGCTGTAAATAAGTTCTTATTGACCGATCGGATGTTGAAAAAGTGAACCTTGTATAATTATGTCAATCTATATTTTCCAAAGTCTGATTTCATGAATTAACAGAATTCTTTTACAATCTTTCCAGTTCGTTGAAGGACATAAGTACCATTTTGCTGTGAGAGCTGTCGACATTCATTCTCGTGTAGGACACTTCAGCGGGCCCAGTACAATTACACTAAAGTAAGTGTTCACTTATCTTTATTTGAACTTAATAATAATAATAATAATAATAATAATAATAATAATAATAATAATAATAATAATAATAATAATAATAATAATAATAATAATTCCGTGTAACCTGGCTGGCTCAGGTCTGGTGTCAGAGTTTTCAGGTCACTCCTGATCAGTTCAGGGTCTCTGACGTGACCCTTAATAAAGGTGAATAAGAAATCATTATCAATGCAAGTTTCATTCAATATTATAATTTTTTATTTTTCTGTGATTTTCTTCTTCTTCTTCTTCTTCTTCTTCTTCTTCTTCTTCTTCTTCTTCTTCTCCTTATGCTTTGCCCTCTTCTTCTTTTGTTTCTGTCTCTTATCTTTATACATCTATTGGATCAATCAAACAACTACAAATAGGAAAGAGAAACATGCAGCAGCCCAAAACTTCTTTTATTCTCATATTTAGTACATAAATAGTCAAAATATGTTGAGTTTAAACATACAAATTACTGTCACCATCAAAGATTTACACTCCAAGAGAATAATCCACAAGTAAATATTATCAATTTTTAAACACTTGTTCAGTAATCACTTGCTCAATTCTCTCATTCATATCTAGACCATTTCAGAAAAATGATTTAGATTAATCCAATAAGTTTTTCAATGGTATCTACATAATTCAATCTTATGAACATATTAAATAGTTTTGATGTCCAATAAGGATTTAAAATGAGAGCGGAATACAAGTCTCTTCACATCATTTAGATGATATCGGCATACGTCATGATGTAGCCTACTTAACTTTTCATACCAGCTGCTTGTTGGCGACTGCTTATGCTTGAGCCGTGAATTCAGACTCCTAAACTTCCGTGTTTAGCTTATTGAACCACCGTTTCCTCTGATCCTGATGAAAAATTACAAATATTGACTTTTTATCGGCTTTTCTGTATATAAACCCTAAGCTGCTACGTTATGTACTTGGATATCCGCTTAAGATAAAGTTTTTGTCTAAGGCGTTGCCTTGCAAATTTCAGGTCAACCCCCAATGCGAAGAAATTATTGTGGATCTTTCACTTTTTCACTTCACAATAATTAGCTCTTTCACTTGAATATGATGTAATTATTCTAATAATTGGTTGCACTCATGGAATACAGTACTGCATGTAGATTTTCTTAGATTCAACCGTAGTCCAGACTGAACTTAGATGGTGTTCAATACAAGTTATGGTATCTGTCCACAGCAAAACGTCGTGAGTAATGACACTTGATTTGTCTTGAATTAATCGTCATTGGCAGCAGCTATGACTGCCGCAGTCCTGATAGGATTCCCGGAGGAAGAGACAGAGGAATTTATCAGCTCCAAATAATTTTTGTATGAACTATCCATTCAAATGACGTTCTCAAATATTGATATAGAAATTTGAGTAATTTGAATGTGTTTTTTGTCATTTTTGTAATAAATTTATTTTATAGATTAACCAGATTTAGGTACTGTATTCTTGAGCTTCATTCAGTTCACATGTTTGAGGATGAAACTATAAAATATTATTTTAATTTTTTTATTTTCGAATAGACACATCAATGCTTGAAATCAACTTCTACATTACATAAAACGTTTTTCTCTTCCAGTTGAGTCTAAGAAATCTCTTCAAACTGAGGGTGGTGAGTCTTCAAAGAAGACATTAACGAAGATAACAATAATTGTATGTAACGAAAATAATACATGTATTAATACTGCCAATGAATTTTTCAAGATAATTTTGAGGATTTTATAAGGTGACTTTGCATTGAAATTATCTTTAATTTGATCGACATCTGAAGTAATTTTCAAATTCCAGAAATGTATTAAAAAGATGTGTAATATTTCAACTAATAGTGATTGAGACGGAAGAAGATTGATTTTTTCATATCCAATATAAATTTATCCATAAATAATTATGCTATTCTGAGAGCCGGTTGCACAAAAGCGGATTAGAGTTAATCTTCGATACTCATAAGTTTAACATTGTTAAATTTTTCATTAAGCTTAACAAACCTTTGTGCAGCTGAGAATAAAAGTGTTGAATTTCAGTAGTAATACTCATAAAAATTAGAAATTACTCATAAAATAGCCTACTCAGAAATTAATCTCATTAAAGCAAGGATGCTTTTATATACCGTAACTAAGTTGTGCTGCGCTTACACATTGCCAGTCGTTGCCTTACGAACCTTTTTTTTTTTTTTGAAAATACTTATACTTAATCAGTAAATTTCGTGATTTTAATTTATCCATTGATTGTGAAGAGTTCATATATTAAGAGATATCAATATTCATTTAATTGAATTTTCTTCCTTCCAATATTGTAAATAAATGAATATATTGTAATTCAATGTATACTGTACATGAATATATTCTTCAGATGTAGAATATTTTAGATAGGTACTCATTTTATGTGTATAGAATATTTTGTTTCCAATACATATTACTAGAATTAAACATAGGCTAATAGTATTTCCTCAACTACCAACTGAAAATAATAATTTTTATTAAGGTAGGCTAGTAATTACTTGAATTTCTTCTACCCAATTCTATATTTTTTGAAATAATAAAGTACCTACTCGATTTTCAGTGCTAACCAATCAATGCATGAATGATTTTTTATTGTACGGTATCTGGCAATTTCAGTGTAAAAATCTATAGGCTATATATAAAATTGATTCGACATTATTTGTTGAAAATTAATTTTAATAACAAACTTATTTTCACCGTTAACAAATCTCAAATTGGTAATTCTCTGTTGAGTAGGTACATTATTTTGAATAAAAAATCCTCCTTCCATGGTATTGGAAGTATTTTTTCATTGAATTGAATTTATATTTTCTAATGACCATTCAGTAGCTATTCATGTACGTATACCCGAGGGTAGTTATTGACCTTCACTAATGAAATGAACTAATAAGCCACTTGTAAAAGATCTCAAAATATAGTCATTCACTTTTATTTATTTGAAACAGCATGCTGGTTGTGTAGTTCAGTAGATTAGGATTGCTGTAAAGATTATTGAGTTCATGATTTGTTATACTAATTGAAATATTATGTTGTCACAACTATTGTATTTTTTGACAGCCAATATTTCAATATTGAGTTCATTCAACATTTTAGAGAAGATAATTCATTATTTTCCTTTATCCATCCTACTATTTTTCAGAGTTTACGAGTTTCACACTAGACTACTAATTTCAGAATATTTCCTTTTAAAAATTATGTCATCTGAATTACATAGTAGGCTATTTACCTGTTTATCAATACTGTAGATCCAAGGTAATTAGAATACAATTTATTACCTTGTATTCTATTTATCTTGTGTAGATCTATTTGATGAGCAGCCATTAAGAACGCAGTACGCGCTATTGTTTCTCTTGAAGCTTAAGATTAGTCTCCTCTCACTTTGCATATTAGTACAAATTAGTTACAAAATGATAAAAATAGGGGCTTTACTTGAATAATCTTTCGATATTTTTGTTACTAATTTAGGAATTTATAGACTTCAATTGAATTATTGTAAAATATCTGTTGTATGACTTCTTAGTAATAGTTTTTCTATGTTGTGTAATATAATCCTCTCAAATGATGTAATATTGTTTTGTAATAAAGTCATTGATTATAATTGAGACATTTTTCATCAACAAATATTTATAGTATATTCCTTGTAACTTGTATAATAATTATACCTGTGAACAATAGTAGCTTGTCTCTCTTATAATCCCTATGTCCACACTTTGTCTATTTTCTGTGCTACTCAAGCATGCATTGCATATTATATGCTTTAGCATCAGCCGCATGCTGTACAGCTCACAAAAATCGAACAAGTGTGAACGTAGAGGAATAGATGCTATTTGTCGATCGAGTCTACAAGTGCCACAAACCTGAAATAGGGGAAAAATACATAAAAAGCTCATTTTTCCCACATCAACTACTATCATATAGACAAGTGTCATGGCAAAAATCCCTACCCCTCCAGGACCCCGTCGAAGTTTCGATTTCTTCTTTCAGTTTACAAGGGTTCGTATATCGTAAGTATCTCGACTGGCAATGGAGATATTGAATTGAACTTTTTTTATTTCCTGCGGAATACGTTTTCCTGTAATTTCTTTCATTGCCACTTCACTCCAACTCTTGAAGTTCAGGAGTTATTTTTGAAATACTGAAGAGAAATTTGTATTTTTCGCTTCATACTTTTGCAAATAAAAGTTCACAAGATTGTTTTACTGAAAAATGATGGAAATCAATTAACTATAATGATTTCAATATTGTTGATCATAGGGTTGACAATAAAAAATTCGATGAAAATAACACACATTTGTTGAATTTATTCAAATTAAATAAGTGGGCACACGAAAAGATAAAGAACTGTACAGAATCACAGTAGATAAGAATTTCAACATGACAATAATTATTATTATACTAGATAAGATGTATAAAAACTACATAGTATTGCTTGAAACAGAGCAATGGAATGTTGAATTTTATAAGTTTGCATATTTCAATGAAATCCTAATAATAAAAGTTTCTGGAATACTGACAGTACAAAATACTAATGATGAGTTACAGTACTAGTACAAAAATCTATTACAGTATCTAATAACGGAAAGTACATAGAGTTGAACCATGTTCAATGATGCAGAGAATTTCAGTAACATTAAAATCTTAATAATTTGCTGAGATTGTCAAATATTAAAAAATAAATTATTCTGCAACTTTCGTGAAAACGAAATAGTCGCCAATTTAATAATTTCCACATAATATAGGGTGAATATTGAAAATATCCTATAAATGAACTAAAATAATCTTCAATTAGGAGTAATGAATGATACTGCATTTAATTCTATGACTCTAGGATATCATGTTTGAAATAACTTTTCACAAAAAAGTGGGTCAAGAGTTAAAATTCTTTCCTCTCTTAAAAAAAGATTGTAATTCGAATTAATCAAACATCCAAGAATTCAAAATCATATCATTTAAATTTTCTAGAGAAATATTTGACGATTTTTTTAAAATGAAACTTCGGTTTACTGAAATAAAATACGGTGTTGGTCCCTGAAAGGCCGACCATATACGTTACGGTATACCGGAGAGGTTTACCTGTAGACTTGAAACATGATCTTCTACTCTATACAAACAGATAGACCGATGCACATCAACTTATTTGCATTGTTCTATCTGCTTGTATAGAGCAGACGATCATAAATATGTTTCATGTCCACAGATATACCGTGAAATGTAAGGCCGGCCAAAGGAAAGTAATCAGTAACAATTCCTAATAAAATATCTGGGTGGATTTGACTCTCTACCTCAAGGAACTCATGTTATTTTTAAAAATAACAACCAGTTCACTAACTTTTGAATAGTCCCTAGCATCATTGTTCAAGATTTCAAGAAAAATTAAATTGGTTTGCTATAGATAATAGCAGGTTTTATAGAAATTGTATGAATTGTTTTTATTCAACAATTAATGAAACACCGTATTGGCGAGTAGAAAACCCTAATATTCCATGTACAATTGCGTACTAGTACGCAAGAGCTTTAATACTAATAAAATAATACGGAAAAAATACAAAAACTTATTCTAGATGGCTATAAATGCAATATAGCACGTTTTGGTGTTCATCCTTTCCTTTTCATAGTTCATGAGTTTTGCGTTATATTTTGAACCAACCGTTTACCCCACCAGGCTTCCAAATCAAAGGGCTTGAAGTCTGAAACAAGAAACAAATTAGGCATTTCATAAAACCTTGAATATCATGTAGCTCACATTTTCAACAATATTGTAGGCATTGAAGTTGGTATGCAAAAACCTAGCGACGTGATGTACAGGT
Organism: Laodelphax striatellus; assembly: GCA_017141395.1. Classification (NCBI taxonomy): domain Eukaryota; kingdom Metazoa; phylum Arthropoda; class Insecta; order Hemiptera; family Delphacidae; genus Laodelphax; species Laodelphax striatellus. Next base: position 16,780,492 of record CM029533.1, read on the forward strand.
GACTTCAAAATTGGTATTAAGTACATTACTGAACATGAGCAGACTGAAAAGAGATAGCAACAAAAGAGCGCTGAAATGTGACCAGTCTCGCCGCTACACATACACAGTACACACGTTTTATCTAAGTCGGCGCGGAGACATTTTCTTTCCAGCTGACTCTCGCGTGGTGGTCTGTTCTATTGGTTTGAGTAAACACACACACGAACATGAGGAAGCACGGTGCGACGCGGCAAGGCAATACAATCTCCATCCAACCAATAAAAACTACATTTCATCATTGAGGTGTTTTGTATCATACCGTACTCATGTTTATGACTTAGCACCCTATGCATTACAAATTATTTTTACATGCTTTCAAGATAAATGAAGCTTCTAAGGCAACCTATCTAACAAATTCATTATCACGAATTGAACAAAAATAGCGCTTGAACTGGATTGGAACCACTGAATTGAAATTTTCAAAAACCTATAAGACTATACAACATTTCTACCGAGTTGGGAATTACTGAGCTGCGATTGTGTAGGTAAGTGCAGTTGACGATTACATTAAAAAATTCAGATGAAATATTTTGGACAATCAGTAAGAATGGATAACAGTTGTGGAGTTGAAAGGAATGCAGGACTATTCTCAGCTGTTAAAGTTGTGATGCGGTGCATTATCCTAGCGTTTACAGTAACTCCATAATAGGCTATAATTTACTCCGGTCTAGAAGATTTTTCATGCAACAATAATTGAAAATACAGTAATATTGACAGATCCTAAGAGAATGTATTGGTGATAATTACCTTTGAGTTGGTGATTTGGTTCGTGGTAGTATCCAACTTGCGGACTACCTAAAATAGAAATTAAAATAATTACTTGGTGAAAAATAAACAATGAATTTATAAAAATGTGTACCGTACTTGATGCATTAAAATCCAAATGCACTACAGTTGCCTCTTCCATCTTTTACAATTAATAATTTAATTGAAAATGTATTCACAGCTGGTTGACGTAACTAACGCAAATATACATAATATTTCATAATTATTCAAGAGAAAATATTGATGGAAAGTTATTTGTAGGCTATATACTCAGGGCCGTGGTCAGGCCGGTCCTTTTTTACAGGGCCTGGGTGCTATTTTAGGGGGGCCCGGGCAAGGCCCTCAGGTTATTCCTATTTTACATTTTTACCTGGGCCCGCCAAAGCTGGCTACGGCCCTGTACGGTATATACTAATGGTAATGAAATATACAGGGTGTTTCAGAACTCCCTACCAATACTCTAGGGCATTGTTCCTGGGTAGAAACCATATCTAAATATCATATTCAAATTGTCCAGAAGTCCTTGGTTACTCACACAGCTGCCATTTTGTTTTTTTCACTTATTATTTTTACTCTCAATAATGGTGAAACATATGGAATTGAAACTTTGCACCAACATTTATGACAACTAGACAAAGCTACAAAAAAATCATGACAATTTTTCAAATCCATAAAACAAAATGGCGGCCATTCAAAATTTTGTTTCTTGAATAACTCGGAAACCGTTGATATTACGAAAATTTTACAAGAATAACTTTTTTTAGTAAATTTTATAACAAATCGATTGAAACCTTATTTGTTAAGATTGGATCAATATTGACTGAGATATGGCAGCTTTAGTGATAGGTAACCGCTGGAGGCTAGTTGCAGTGCATCCTGGGCATGCGGCTAAAGTCTGCCACAACAATGCAAGAGCCTCTGTATGCTTTGCATGTTATTTGTGAATGATTTTAGAGTATTTTGTGTGAATTTCAAAGATATTAAAAATGAGTGCAACTAACCTCCAGCGGTCACCTATCACTAAAGCTGCCATATCTCAGTCAATATTGATCCAATCTTAACAAATAAGGTTTCAATCGATTTGTAATCAAATTTACTAAAAAAAGTTATTCTTGTAAAATTTTCGTAATATCAACGGTTTCCGAGTTATTCAAGAAACAAAATTTTGAATGGCCGCCATTTTGTTTTATGGATTTGAAAAATTGTCATGATTTTTTTGTAGCTTTGTCTAGTTGTCATAAATGTTGGTGCAAAGTTTCAATTCCATATGTTTCACCATTATTGAGATAAAAAATAATAAGTGAAAAAAACAAAATGGCAGCTGTGTGAGTAACCAAGGACTTCTGGACAATTTGAATATGATATTTAGATATGGTTTCTACCCAGGAACAATGCCCTAGAGTATTGGTAGGGAGTTCTGAAACACCCTGTATTATGGTATTGGTATGTTTAAGGCTATCTGTTGCACTAGCAAATGATTCCTTCCATGATTATCATAAAAACATTTTATAATTGGAATTGTTGAAGAATCGACATGAAAAAAATTAAAGAAGATAACTAGAAGCATACCCTAATAGAATTGAAATTGAAAAAATCTGGGTTTTTACTATGAGAGTCTGTATTTTGCATTCACTATTATTTGAAATGCAAAAATAGAAAGTCCGATTTGTTGCCTAAAATATTGAAGTCAAAGAATGTAATGAATAAATTACGAGAAATGTACTGTAATGTGAAAATTCCTGAAAATAAAACTTCAATAATAATAATCTAGAAACAGGAAGATTGAATTAAAATGAATTCAACATAAGATTGGAGTAGAATATAAAAAATATGTATAGGCCTACTAACCAGGGCCGCTCTGTTGCATTTCTCTGCAGACTTTGTTCCAAGCTGAAAATATAAATGCAGTTCATTTATTATTTTCACACAAATTTATTACTTGGTCAAAAAACATTTCTAGAACTTATGTTGGATTCAAACGCAACACAGCAGTTTCCACTTCAGGTGACAATTTGATAATATGCCAAGAATAAAAAAGTGAATCATAAATTATGCCCTGTTTCTCAGTCATGTAGTAACCGAGCCTTGAACAACAAATATGATAAAGATACACTAAATAAGTGTTAAAATACGTTTACATGCTGAATAAAATGGTATTTTATTCATTAACAAACTTTTATTCAACTTTAACTCTTTCAGCATATTCGCACAGTACAACCATATTTTTCAATGTTCAAACACCAACTAACTTATATTTTATTTACAATGAAACCATAGCAACATAAACATATCCAATACTTTTTCTTCTTTCTCAACACTTCCTCCAAAAATATTGGATCTAAATACTAACGCCAATTTTTTTTCTGAATCGCTTAAATTCTTTAAAATGCTTATTCAGCAACGTGGAGCCTGCTGGAATCCATACGAACTGCGTTTCAACTTACAAACTCTTCCAGTTCCATCCTCAAAACCTTCAGGTTGCTTTTAAATATACTTCCTCCTCAAGAAAACCGTTCAAAAGGCTGTTTTGACATCGAATTGTTTCATAATCATTACTGAAGCTGCTGTTACCGCAAGCAAAGTTCTAATAGTATCATACCGGGCTACAGGACTGAATGTCTCTTCATAGTCAATACCATGCTTTTGGATGTATCCTTTAGCAACCAATCTTGCTTTGAAGGAGTTTCATTTTCATCCAATTCTTTCGTTCGAAATACCCATTTATTTTGTACAACCTGCACTTCAGGTGGACGATCTACAAGATCCCAGGTATCCATTGTCTTTAATGAACTTAATTCTTCCTGCATTGCTTTGAGCCATTGCTCGTTGTCACTTGATTCAAGTGCTTCAGAGTATGATTGTGGATCAGGATTACATTCAATATTGGCAAAATTGACAAATTCATTACTCATCATCCATTTTGGTTTCTTTTTATACGTGTGCTGCACCGTCTTTCTTCTATCTCATTTGGAACTTCAAAATGATCATCATTTTCTTCCTCCTCATCTAAGAATTCTTGATGATTTTCTTCTTGTTGAGCATCATTCTCTCCCTCCTCATCAAATAATTCTTGATGGTTTTGTTCTTCATCACCTTCCAGATTACCATTTTCTACCTGATTTTCTTCACCTTCCTGACTAAACTTTTCTACCTGTTCTTCATTACCTTCCAGATTACAATTTCCTACGTGATTTTCATCATCCACTTCTAATCTGGATTCACATTTTGGCAAATCTGAAGCTGCTTTGTCTTTATTTTGAATAAAAATAATATCTCTTAGAATTTCAATCTTTTTTGAACAATGTACATAGACCCTATACCCTTTGGTTTCTTCATCATACCCAACAAATATTCCTTTCTTACTTTTCGCATCCCATTTTAGACGTTTTTCTTTGGGAATATGTGCCCATACTTCTGACCCAAAAATTTCAAGATGATTTACATCAAACATTTTATTTGACCACAATTCATATGGAGTTTTTTCCTTTACTGTTCCTGACCCTGTTCTATTCAGAATGAAAACTGCAGTATTTACTGCTTCAGCCCAAAACTTTTTCTCTAGTTTTTTAGCCTGCATCATAGTTCTAGCTGCTTCAACAATTGTTCTCATATCTCTTTCAGCCTTTCCATTTTGCTCTGGTGTGTAAACAACAGTTTTCTGATGAACAATACCTTTTTCATCAAGCAATCTCTTAACTTTCTCATTTACAAATTCTCTGCCGTTATCTGATCTCAAGACTTTAACATCATTGCCTGTAATATTTTTTGAAAATGCAAAAAATAATTTCAACTTTTCATAAACCTCACTCTTTTCTTTAAGAAAGTAAACTACTCTAAAATTTGAGTAATCATCTTTAATCAACATGAAATATCGAGAATTCCCCAACGACTTGGTTTCCATTGGGCCACATAAATCCACATGTATCAACTCACAAGTTGATGACGTTTCACTCAAACTCTGTTTAAAAGAAAATCTGTGTTGCTTTCCTTGTAGACAAGCTATACATTGATCTTGCTCAGAATTTTCAGAAAAAACTATTTCATTTTTTTTCAATATTTCTTTTACTCTTTTAATGTTTTGGTGGCCTAAGCGCTCATGCCAGATTGACAAATTCTGTTTTACTTTTGCATTTATTACGTTAGCTGCTGCTGGTTCATGAGCAACATCTTGAAAACGAAATAACATCACAAACATTTTACCCTGCCGCTTTGCAATAGCACAGGTACGATTATTTTTGACAAATTTCCATTCATATTTATCAGAAATCATTTTATAACCCTTATTTACAGCATTACAAACTGAAAACAAATTACATTTTAAATCTGGAACAAACAGGACTTTATCCAAGGTAGTAGAGACCCAATTACGCCCATTGTAACTCTGTAGTTTTATCAAGCCCATACCTACAGATTTGATCTTTGAGCCATCACCTATTATAACCCACTGAGGTGATTTAAATTCTTCAAAATATTCAAAATAGCTGCGATTGTTACACATATGCTCAGTAGCTCCACTATCAACAATCCAATCATGCTCTGGTAAACTGCTTAACATTACAGTTCCTATGAAAGCATTACTATTTCTCTTATCCTTTTCCAACTTGAAACGACAATTACTCATGATATGACCTGTTTTCTTACAAAAATAGCATTCCTTATTTTGATCATTATTATCAGCCGTTTTCTAACTCTACAATTTTTCTTAAGATGCCCCATCTTACCACAACTGTAACACTTCAAACCATTCCTTGCATTCCACTTCTTACTATTATCTGTATTTGTTTTGAATGCTGCGATTGTATTTTCTTCACTTCTGTTATCCAAACGTTTCCTCTTCTATTAGCAATCGTGATAGTAGATCGCCAACTGTTTGCTTTTCTGTGGAACTGACTCCCATGCCGAAATGAAATGTCGGAATTTATCAGGGATAGTCATTAGTATTTTTGTTATTATCATTTTGTCCGACACATTCTCACCATGCTGTTTCAGCTGACTCACCATTTCTTCAATTTTACTAAACAATGTTGAAATATTTTCACCATCATACTTGTAGTTCAAAAAACGTTGCTGAAGTAAATGGACACTAACATTAGATTTTTGTTCAAACACACTGTGTAATTTTGTCCACATCTCTGCAGCCGTTTCGCAATTTATTAGGTGGACAACAAATTTTTCCGAAATCCGCGAAACAATTACACTTTGTGCTTTGGCGTCTTTACTTATCAAACTTGATGGATTTTCTGCTGGCCTAGCCAATGTTCCATCAACAACTTCAAAAAGTTCAAGTCCACGTAGCATAACTTTTACTTGGAATTTCCAAGTATTCCAATTTCTGGCTCCTTCCAGCCTAATGAAGTTTGTTGTATTTCCATCCATTTTGAAAAAAATAACTGAATAATCAACCGTGTATGTCCACGTCTTACTTATTCAAACACAAATACTTATTCGTATTTTGTTTTCCAGTTTCAATAAATACCCATTAGTGTCTGGGCCCATAACCTGTTAAAATACGTTTACATGCTGAATAAAATGGTATTTTATTCATTAACAAACTTTTATTCAACTTTAACTCTTTCAGCATATTCGCACAGTACAACCATATTTTTCAATGTTCAAACACCAACTAACTTATATTTTATTTACAATGAAACCATAGCAACATAAACATATCCAATACTTTTTCTTCTTTCTCAACAATAAGAAATAAGCTGTTTAAGCTTATTAGCTTGAATAACTCAGCTGTTTAAGCCATAGGAGGATTGAGTTGCAGTATGAACGAAGTAGATTAGTATTTTTTAATTTGGTTAATGACTTTCATTTAAAGTTTCAATGGTAACGAGTGATGTTCTGTTGATCTTTTTTAAATATATCTTTTACATGTTATATAGGCTACAGTATTGGATTTAATAAAAGTACTGAAAAAATTAAACATAACATCACTCGTTACTACTATATAAACGTCAAATGAAAGTCATTCGCCATCCGCCAAATTATAAATGGTAACAAAGCAAAAACATGAAATCGAATAGGAAGGAATAGGCTATGTGGCGCTGTTATACTCTGAACAAAGGTAAATTAATAAAGAAATAATTTAGAAGGATTATTTTCATAGTTTTGTTGATTTTTACGGTAAAGCTAAAATGTGCTTCTTACATAGGCCTAATGGTTTTACTTTCTTTCGAGTGATGTGATTCAAGGATGATAGGGAATGCACTAGAACTTTTTATATTGACGTTATTAACAGTAAATTAATATTATTATTAGATAACAATCAGGATGATTAACAACAACATATATTTTTCTTAACCACGTGGCAAAGCATGGGCGACAGTATCTTATAAATCCGAATGAAACCAGTCCAGATAGTAATGAAATTTTCAATCTTCTGGAAAATTGGATCAGGACTTAGGCTACAATGAAAAATAAACTTACAATCACAGATATATTTGATGAGTTCCTCATGCTGAGGTGAATGCATAGCTTGCGGTTCTCCCCTCTGTCTCTGCATAGGTCCTCTTCTTCCATTCATCGACATATTTCTGCAAAATAATAAGTTTATTATGAACTATTCAGGTTAAATTATCCTGAATCTTATAAGTAGTAACTTATTGTAAATTTGAAGAAAGAAGAATTTATAGTAGGCTAACCCACTACTATTGCTCTAGTCCTCTAGTAGTGGTAATACCTAAAAACTACTACATAGGCTAAAAATACAAAGAAAGTGAAAAAATATTATAGATTCTCATGGATCACAGGATCAGAATTGAGAACTTTTGAAAAGCTTCATTGATAATTTCATTGGCAACAATGAGACGATTTTCGAATTAATACTCATGGTTATTTCAAACAAGCTAAAATATTCCTTGAGAATACTTATTATTGTGTAAACAACACTGAGATCAAAAATGTTAATACGCCTGTAATCAGGCCACCCACAAAATTAATCTATTTTACATTGAAACTAGTGTACGGTACCTTTCATATCCGGAATCGTTTCTATCCATTGTAACCTAATTGTTTATGAAGTCCTTGCGTTAAATTGTGGATGATAACGATTGTATTCTATATAGTTGATTGGTTAGTGTGAAATAAACAAAAATTTCAAGTATGGATGAACAAAGGAAGGTAAGTAACAAACCCAAATCTTAAAAATTTTATTGTGCTTGTGGAAAAAGGATTTCCAACCAAACAACAAAGCGTCAGCAAACAGCTGGTATTCTGTTTACGTTTGAGCTTCATTCTGTTAGCCGCTAGAGTGCAAGGGACACTTTTGAAAATATTATTTTCGCCTTGTCGAAAATTTAAATTTGAGTCTTAATTTTTTAATTTTTAATCATTTTATCATTCAAATAAATTATTTTCATCAAATAGAATTATTTTTTGCATAATTTGGATTGAGATATTAGCTTTAGACGCCTCTCAAAGACAAGGGTCAAGGGACGTCGTCTCACAGTCGTCTGCTCTAGTGCTCACTCTTTTCCTTTTCCTTTCTTTCAAAATAATCATCATCTCGGCCTAACCTCAAACAAGTTCAACAAGAAAACATAAAAGTTCAAAGACAACGTTGCACGCACGATAGAATAGTATACCGTGAGCATACCTTTGTAACGTGATATACAGGTATAACATTCTGTCTCATCCCTTCTTCTGGGTTTCTAAGTTCCAAGAGGAAACTGAAAGTTGAAAACTAGTTCCATGGCTGATAAAGATCCTTGGCTAGTTGACAGTGTTCACGTTGACACTACGAGGAGTGTGGACTCCGAGAGGAAATTTGAAGACAATTTTGTGATTGGAAGAAAGATTACCAGATTCCGAACAGTATTTGGCGTCCCTTGGTGAGTTACTTTGACTGTAAAGGATTGTTTTAGTTAGGCTTTGTTATGTAAGAAGAATATTCATTATGTAACTTACTAACTCTAAGCCACTTCTTTCTTTGGTGCGGTCAGTGTTGAAGCTAGACCTTATGTTCTCTTCACAGGAATTTTGAGTAGAAGTAGAAAATCTGTGGGCTCTGTTTTGGTAAATATAATAATTTTCTATCTTTGTAATGAATTTGACCTGGAATATGCTACCGATAATCAAGAAGTTTTCATTCAACTATTTGATTGTCTATACCTCAAACTTATTGAAAACATGTGGCTGTTCTATTCTATACATTTACATTGACAATTCTGCATTATTGGAAATAACTTTAACCCTTTATTGAAAATTCTTAGTTCTTATATTATTCAACTTAAAGGAAAAATAATATTCTTATTGACCTAATTCAATTTTCAATTTCAAAATATTCATCCTATTCATGAAAGTCGATCACCACAGCTTCTTACAGAACCGGTAACTTACCGTATTGCTTTCATTAAAGTTCATTCGTACTTACTAATTTGTATTTAATTAAATCCAATTCATTAGGCCCAATGCTTATTTGTAGAAATCAACTTCAAACTAGAAATATTTACCACTTCATCATCACTTGATCGATACCATAGTAATATCAACGTACTTTGAATAATATGTGTTATGCAATGACTATGATGATTCATTTTGAAATAACATTCAGGTCTTGAAGAAATTATTTAGAGAAAACGATTAAATGAAAACGGTTGCTATATGCTTACTATTTTGTTTAAAATTCAAGTTACTCATAAGTAATGCAATACCTACACAGCGGAATTAAAGCATTCGTCATCAATGATTTGCTATCTCCTTGTTAGCGGAAATAAGTGGATTTTTTTTATCACCATGTCTATGTTATTCTTACATCTTAGGTACTTCTTTTGTATTTTCCAGAATCCAAGTTGAAGAAGTTGAAATCTACCAATAGCAAAAAAGCAGGGAAAGATCTGTTATCATCGTTGGAAGACAGCAAGAAGTCGTGTATGTACCGTCTGATTAGTGGCGAAGTGGGAAATTTGACTGACCAAGACATAAATCTAGACGCTCCAATAGACTTGAACTCTACTGCAGCTTGGCTGAAGTCTCATGTAAATCCCGAGCAAGCTCTAACTGTTGGAGAACTAGTTGAACTTATCAAAGCTGATTATCTTGCCGAACAAAGTGGTTCATCTGAAAATATCGACGAAGAAAAACCAACAGATAGTAAGTTTATCTAAATTTTAAACATAATAGTCCATTCTCTGTTAACTATATTTCTTCTTAGCTCAATTCAACAGCTTTTATGTCCAAAGTTTCATTCATTTCATGTGCAATTTAGGTTTTATGTTCGACGTTTCATTCATGTGCAATCTAGTTTTTATGTTCCAAGATTAATTCATGTGCAGTTGAGTTTCTATTTTCAACGTTTCATTCATTTGCAATTTAGTTTTTAGAGTGTTTGGATTGTTTCAAGCTGGTGATTCATTTCTATTTAAGCACAGATCAAAGAATCGAATACTATTTTCCTCTCATTTGTCATTTTTTTAATTGTTTAAAGACAGAAACATTAATAGACTCTTCAAAGACTAGAAAATAAATAAAATAATTTAATAATACAATCCAATTCCAATATTATTGAAAAATATTAAACCTCACCTAATTAAGCTTGCACTTGAAAGAAAATACTTTAGGTCAACTATAGCCGTCGGTGAGGTGTGTGTCTTACTGATAGAATGAATTGGGGGGAAAAGCAAAACAATGTGTCATTGAATTATTGAGAAATCTTGGAATAGAAATAATTATGCTGCTTTAATTCATCATTATTATTTATATTCCTCTTTCCTATTTGATCATTCTATTTTAATTCATTACCAATCTTTTCAGCTTCATTTTGTGGTGAAACTTGAAAAGTATTTGAAATGTTTTTGGAGCAAACCGTTTTTAGAATAATAATTTAAATCTTCCATGTTTGGCAATTGAATAGTTTCCAATTTGCAAACTTGTGTTTTTCCAGAATCAATATAATGCCTGGTGAAGACAGAACCTTTTGGGGCCAGGAGACATTTTGCATAGTGACTGGTGCCAGTCAGGGCATAGGTCGCAGTTTTGCTGTTGAATTTGCTAGGAATTTTGCAAAAAACTCAGTCATTGTTCTTTTGGCAAGATCCTTCAGAGGATTACAAGCTACCAATGATCTCATTGCCGCTGCCAATCCTGATGTTAAAGTTATTGTAAGTTCATTATGATTGAAATTATTACACCTCTAATCCTTATCTACTTGACTCAATGCATAATTTTTCAACTGATTTTAAAAATCTATAACTAATGCGCAAAGCATCCTCAGATGGGAGAACATTACTATACTCAGGTTAAGTTTCATTTTTATTTTTATTAGGCGCGTATTTAATAGGGGTTATTTTAGTTTCAAAAATTTTTATTTTATTCTATTCTATTCTGTTATATTTTTATGCTCTGGTTTAATATTTCTAGTATTGATCTTGGTTATCAGTGTTTTTGACTTGAAATGGAAACTTAACCTTTATCAAAATTTAGGTAAGAAATAGTTTTTTGGCTAATCCTGTTTCTCTCCCAATCATATTTTAATGACTTAAATCAATAAATGAATTGACTGTATTCCTGTATTAAGCCATCTTAATAGTAATTCAAATTAAACAAAAAACATTGTGGGCTTAAACCCACGTTAACAATTATTCCCAAACAACTTTAGTCATGACTAATTTTGAACGCAAGTCATTTGATTTCCAAATAATTCTAAAAATGAGATTCAACTTCAATAAGAAAACTAATCTTTCAGAAATAGATTAAATTGCTTAGACTACTTTTTAACGTCCTCTTCTTTTCGTCGCTTATTGTTTACTCTCCATCATACATAGTTTTACAATAGTTGAATATTTTTTTCTGTACTGCACTCCATAAAAATCATTTATTTAAATCTATAATATTCTATAACGAAATGCTCTCGTATTAAATTGTCAAATTGTATAGAATACAATTTAAATTTTCCGAATCCAGTGTAACATTTTTTCAACTTTGTTACAGTTACATGTAATGGATTTATACTCGCCTAATCCATCGGAATTTAATAAAATCATAGCAGAGGCGGCCGGAGATGTGAGTCAATTCAAACTGGCTGTTGTTGTTCACAATGCTGGCTCATTGGGCAATTGCAGCCAACTCACTTCGGAAATGAACGATCTTGCTGAATGGAACCGGTAAGACTCCTCATATTCTTACGTGGAATTGTTTTGGGCACATATATAGGTCTATACATTTCTATTAAATTAATCGACTTATTTCACACTACAATACATTAATCTAAAATACATAAGCCATTTCACATTACACTTGGCTTGCATTGCATATGTGAGCCATATTACATACTTATAGCTATTTTTCACAGAAGAGAAATGATCATATTTGCTTATCATAGAAGATAATAAGAGTTATTGAATTGGCCCGTAAAGTTTGTAAAATTTACGAATTACAAGGTACAATTTCTTTAAAGCAAATCATTTCAACCATATATTCATCATTTTATCCAATTCATATTAATGAATAACAAGCCTTCTATAGCCTATCAGTTACCATTTCTGGGATTGTCTGTTAGCTCATACTATCATTTCCATACAAAGATTGCGATTGCACGAAAACACATTTAATTTGAATCTCCGTTAAGTGACATAACGGAACAACAATTACTGTAACCACATCCCTATTGAGCTCCGTTGAATGGCGTCATTTTTTGGAGATTTAAACTCAACTGGCTTTTGTACAATAGGGCAACTTTGATATAAATCTACTCCTGACATACTTTAATACGTTTAGAGCAGTAATCCAATCTTATCTTTATTATAATATTGAATTCTTCTATGCTACATTTTCCTAGGAAAAGATTCTAGAATCTAGTTCATTGATTGGGAGAAGTATGCTTCGTGAAATTCGAGTAAGCATTTGCTATCATACTAGCCTACATGGTTGAATGCATAAAAAAGCAACTATGAAAATCTTCTTTTTTTCTTTTGCTCTGGTGATGCCCACAAAAGTTATTAGTTTGTAAGTGGGGAATGGGAAGGATTATGATGATGAGAGATAAGCTTTACTGTCACAAAGAAGACAAGAATCTTATTATCTATCTTGTTAATCTGTATTACTGTATTGATGATACAAAATGCTGTTAGGCAATGAAATAAACTAGGTTTAGAAAAATGTAATACGTGGCCTATTTTAGAGCGCGACTTGTAGTGATTATTCAAGAAATGTGGAATTTTTCTTTCAGGTTCATGTCGTTGAACTTGTATTCTGTGACTGCGTTGACGACAGAATTCTTGAAGATTTTCAACTCTGGCCAACGTTGTCTGGTCAACATTACTTCGTTGTGTGCAATTCAACCAGTCAGGAGCCTCGGCTACTACTGCATTGGAAAAGCCAGTCGAGAAATGTATTTCAAAACTTTGGCGGAAGAGGATCCATCTCTGGATATTCTCAACTATTCTCCAGGTAAATTGATTTATCAATATTTGAATTTACTCATTCTCCATCGCACAGCAAAAAGAGAAACAAAGTGTAGCACAATATTAATCCATGAGTAGCAATCACTTGATCAATCATAATCTGACTCAATAACATAACCTCTTGACTGTTTAATTCGAAGTTGAGCAAATGTCTGTCGTTTTATCTCAAATTGTGATGGTTATTGCCAAGGAATGAAAGAAATTAATACTGATTATAATGTTCATTTTTCAATGTTCGAGATTTTAGAAATATGTTTTCAAAATACACGAGTTTACCCCGTGTAGCGCAAAGCGCCGCACTAGCTTGCTCAGTACTGTATCGTTTGGGAATACAGTATCATTGCAACAGATTTGTATCAGTGTGAGTTTCCTCTAGATTTCAATCAAATCTCGCAGTGATGGAAGCCCAGTAGAAAGGAATGCGTCAAAAGTTTTCTTATATAATAGGTTGTATAATTTGTAATGAAATCAGTCAAATCAAATAAAATGAATTGGTTAACTAATTCGTTTAATATTCAGTTTAGTAAGGAACAGCATTTTGCTTTTTGGGTAATGTTTTAGTATTTTCTCTTTATCTATTTTTCTGTAACTCCATTGTAATTATTCTTTGAAATTCATTGTGATTTTCATGCCTGATGGTTGTTGAGAAAAGAAATGAATTTCTTCATCATCAAAGCAATATCAGTACTTTTCAATGTTAGGAATAAATTGGTCATGTTGAATCATGATGATTGTAAACACAACATTTAGTGAGAGATCTATTTTATCAGCTTCATTTTTTAGAATAGGCACAACTGGAAAATTTCGCAACTTGTTCCATTGATTTGTTGTTTTGAAAACAGGGCTTCAACTAATATTTCACATTTTAAACTCAACCAAAGTAAGCCATGGTATAAATTTTCTAACTTTAATCACGTACACCTTGGTAGTTTTTGAAATGTTGATTAACTTTTTGTTGTAATAGTATATCATTTATGTAAGAATTCAGTAAATACTTTATCATATTTTTCGCAGGTCCAGTAAATACCGGCATGATAACCGATCTGATTCAAAGTGTTAAATCTGATGACACCAAAAGCATGTTCGAGAGTATGAAAAGTAACGGTACCCTAGTAAGCTTGCCAGAAACTACAGCCAAGGCCGTCGAAGTTTTGAGAAAAGGCAAATACAAGTCTGGAGGAAGAGTGGACTATTTTGATGATATCTAAACTGAAGGACTCATTTCAGATTCATCAGAAATAGCATTTTTCTATACGATTGAACTGTTTCACCTCAAACCTACAAGAAAAAAAAAGAAACCACCCGTCAAATACTACAATCAACAGAAATACTGATATCACATAAAAAATCATAAAAGTGGTACGCATCATATTTTATATCAAGGTATTATTCGTGTAGTTGGTAATTATTAGTTGGAAATAATTTCAGATGAAAGTATAAAAATGGTAAACGCTATACTATCCATACAGTAACTTTTTTCCATCATTTGTAGTGTTGAAAATTATTAGTTGAATTGATCTCAACAGATTATTGATTTCAGATCAATGTATCAAACTTCAGAATAAACTCTTCATATTTTTTTTAGAGATTGAAATTATTTGTTGAGTAAATGTTAGTTTGATTAATTGTTATTGTTTTAATTTGAGATCTTGTCAATCTTTTAATCTTTCAATCTGTAATGACATTCACATAAAGTACGAGAAGCTCACGATTTCATTAGCTTTTAAAAACCAGTTGAAGCAAACGTTCTTGCTTAAATAATGATTGTCTCGATCTCAAATAATCTTTGAAAACAAACGTTAATTTCTGTCATTAGAATGATTGCATAGTGCCATTACATTGAATAATACATTCCAATCATTTCTATTTTATTGATATTCGTTGGCTTTTTCTATTAGATAATCAAATGTAATTGCATATCGGTTTTTTTAATATGTTTCATCCTCCCAAATGTATTACAGTTAATTTCAAATTTTCTCGTAAAGATCTCATAATCGGTGCTTTCACCTTTATCTGTTTTTAGTCTCATTTTTTCTCTCTATCAATTAATGAAAAATTACAAATGAAATTATTGCAATATTAAGTTTATTTTCTTTGGAAAGATTCTAAACTCCAAGTATTATTGATTTTAGCTAAAGCTAGAAAAGAATAAGGTATTAATAAAAATTGTTTGAAATGTGAGTGGACTATTTCCACAATTATTGTAACCTACATTCCATTGAGTGCAATGACCATATTACTTTAAAGCTTGGTAGTTTTGCGTTACATTTTACTTGTATTCTGTACGTGATACGAAGATAATGTGTTCTTATATTGTTATATCGCATAGAAAATTTATTATAGTCTATACTCAATGTTTATTACTCACTAAAAATAAATACATATTTTTCATTTTTTCTCATTATTTTGTATTAATTGAACCGAGTATCGTTTCAACTGCCTAATTTGTAAGTAATGCATTTGGTGATTTGGCTTCATGAAAACTGTCATTGATAGACTTGAAATTTCGTCGTGATCTTGAAAACTGTTGAACTAGACTTGATTCTGGCAGGCAACTCATGGTTCTTGTCATATTATTTAATCAAGAAGTTGATTGAATTCTTACTATCACACAATAATTCTCAGCACAGATCAATCATTTCATTTTCGTTGACATCCATGAAAACCAGTTTAAATAAACAAAACAAATTGATTCAAAAACATGTTACCTTTTCTTCTCGAAAGAATGATGGAAACCAATGAGTTTTTCTTGGAAAATAGAACAACATTTTTACTGCATTATGATAAACTATAGTGTAGGCTCTTTAGAAGCTCTTGAATGTCACTAATATTTTTGTCTATAAACAGTACCCATTATTTTTTACAGCATGTCAATCTTCAGATCTTTTTGGTCATGCCCTGAATATTAGTAGATGGCATGTCTCTAATAATTTAAGACAGTAGCCTGCTATTTGAAAAATAATTGAAGAAAATTTGCCACTAAAATTGTATCGAAGTGCACTGTTGAGAAAATTTACTATCTTCTCATCCGGGGTAAGACAAAATTGAATCCCAATAATAAACTGTAAAAAAGTTAATCTGTAACTCGTAGATAGATTCACTCATACATTTTTCCAGTAATTTCGATGTTATTCATAATACTAACCAACTTCCTATTCATTAATGCTTTAACCATACTCGTAGATAATTGTAGTTGTTGGAGTACTTTACTAGAAACTGTATAAATAACACCAACCTTTATTTTGAATAATCTCAAAAACTAGATGAAATTGACTGAAACATCAAGTTGAATGTTAAGTAGAAATTTATTTACCCTGTGAAAGAGTAAAAATGAGTTGAAGTAAAAAGTAGTTGGTTGTTGTAGTTGTAGAAATAATTCAACTTTGGGGAAATCGGGTCAAGTTTTACGGGTCTTGATGTACCTCCTGTATTAGCTACTTTACATTTTTGAATGTAAAACTTTACGCTTCAATGAATTGTTTAATAACAGCTTGTGTAGCAAGCTTGAGGTCCTCAAGGCAATATGGAAGCTATTAAAAACTTGAATATTGATCTTGTTGGAACATAGTGTAAGAGAAGCCTTGAAATTCATTCTGTGAAAAATTGAGGTCCCCTGAAAAAGCCCCCACGTTTTATAGCCCTAGAATAAATCAAAGACAATTCTACTACATACAGATTGAATTGTCTTTATTAGTTTCTTTTCCAACCAGTCCTGTTTCATTAATACAGCATCTATGCCGTGTTTAAAAAATAATTCAAGTATAAAATCATTATCATTATTTTTAAAGCCATTATGGAACTGCCAATATTATGATATCAATATTTTTTCTCAAAGCACTGGAGTTTTCCGGAAGACCTGAATACTCGTATCGTTGAACGTCCTATTCTCAAATTACTGCATTATTTTATTTCCATCTATTATGCTAGCAAGTAACTTTCTTCGAAGCAATGTCTAGTATAGGTGTAGATTAATTCGACCATGAAACTACTTAAGCTACCCATCCAACGGTTGTAGGCCTACTTATTTGTTCCTAACTATATTTAGCACATAACGCCAATAATAACCAACTAAATTAATTAGTAGATGCGTTGTGGAAAGTTCTAAAACTCGCTATGTAATTTGTCGCGTATTTTTAATTATCTGTCACTAATTATACATCTTCAGGTATGCTCTATTATGAAATTTGTAGAAGTAGCCTATATGCGGGAGGTTACTTTTACTGTGAACACTTGAGTGATAGTTTTACTTGTCATTTGAGTGATGAAGTTGATTAACAGTGATTCATAATAATTTTAATTACTACTGTTGAAGAAATTAAACATGGAATTGATAAACAAAAATTTTGAGTATGGCGCTTTATGCCTTTGATTTTATCATAGATCCCGGCTGTAGGTAGCCTACAGTACCTAGTTTGTCTATATGATTGTATAAAAATGCTGTGAGAACTGAGAAATAAGATTCATTTTCCTTGTGGTAGGGTACCGTATCATGAAAAGGTACAATTGCGGAAAATATCCATAAATTGATTTATTAACATGTCTCAATCTTCATAAAAATATGGTTTTGTGTCAACTTAGTTTGATTCAATAAGGTTACTAGAAACCTTGGTTTCATTTACAAAAAAAAATCAATAAATAATGGAATTCTGTAAACAATTACGTGACTAAATAATGGTCCAATATATGATGTACCTTCGAGGTCGTTCATAGGCTACTGGTACTTCACCTTGAGAGGTAAAACAAAGTAAACTTTGTGTCTCTTAATGAAGATTCAAGGGAGATGAGGGGTCACTTTCTCCCAGCTCTGAGATGAGACTGGAGACCTTGTTATCTCATGAACAACTAAGTAGTAGGCCTACTTGTCTCATACCAGTTCTTGGTGAATAAGAAACAGATTTGCTTTCTCCTTGAAATTCGAATAGGATTATTATTTTTGGTATAGGCCTACTAGAGCAAGAGCGTACTTATGCAGTAAGTCAGAGTGTAGGCCTACTAAAAATCATTCGAGGCTGATAGGTGAGATTTAGGATATTATTCTGCATAATTGTAGATTAAATTATTAAATACCTTCTTCCATCATGCTGAAAACTAGGCATGAACTGGATACAAATTTTAAATCGATTATTGAAATTAAATATTGCTTCAAAATTTAAGTTATGTATTAAACTATTAATTTTGAAATTTAATGGAAGAGAGCCTTTTATTTGTTATCACAAATTGAAAAAGTGACGAATTAAAAATAAACTCAAGGAAATACCTATATTATATAATTATAAGAACCTAAATTATATAGCCTAATGTGTAGGATCGATAAACTTGAATAAATTTTCATTGGAGTCTAGAAAATTTATTGTTCTAGGGACATGAAATCCATATACAATAATAAAATTCTAAATTTAGAAATTTAAATGCCCTCTTGAACTCTACAAATATCATTAATCATTAGGCCTTGAAACTTTAATAAAATACTTCACTTTTCAAATAAACTTTAAAATGCTATTACTGAATGCCAATAGAAATTACACTGGGCACTTATAAAAAAGAAAAATACACAATTCTTGAGATTCAAAAGTGTGGGAATCGATCCGTTAAGCTTTACTATAAGGGTACCAATACCTATAATTTTACCACAGTACACCTACAAGGCACTAGTAATTTATTCCTAGAATGTCAGCGTACTAAGAAGAATGTGCTTGTTTATGTGCTCTTTTTATCTGAGCGGAAAGTTTTATTTCTTATTTTCCAATCTAGTATGAGCAGGATGGCTGAAGATTAAAAACGAATCTAAGTCCTTTTTTGAGAAATAAGTAAAAGAGTAAAGTTGCCCGACAAGTTGCAAGGTATTACCCCAACAAAGAAGCAGATGGCCACTTGTTTTTCTTAGGAAGTTCTCTCGGGAGGACATCGTCCTCGTGGGTGTGAAAAACTGGTATCGGCCAACTTTTGATCATCTCCCAAGTCGTTGTCCTCATGGGTGTCACTAACCTTATTCAAAAATAGAACATATTGGTCGTATCTCGGATTGAAATGATAGCATTCATTGAAGTGATGAATATCTCTGGAATGTGAAGTGTACAAATAAAAACGAGTACGGAAATTATAGGAGGATATACCCTTACAGATCAAGTTATTTTATTATTACGAGTACCTTCTGCAGCCTGCTAAGTTAGGTCTACTGGAATCTAGTTGGGGGGAGTGCTGTAAATTTTCTGAATTGTCCAATACAATCGTTCTACAATCTTTCTCCAGAACCTTGGAAATATTATTTTTTTAAGGGCGTCATACCAAAGACGTTGTCTTTGGTCATATGTTCAATTGCATCAGCAATCACATCTTTTATTATGTTCCATCATCCACCATTCTCGCTGGAAGAGGGATTTTCATCATGTTACGAGCTAATGTAAAGATCTTGGAGTGCAAAGAGAGTTTTTCACTCGTATAAATTATCAAATTATTGAGGAAACACAACTGTCTGTCTTTTTCACAGAAATTTGGATCAAGACATTCTCAATTATTCATTTAATCTATATTATTTTATTATTTGAGATTGTATTTACTTTTTGAACTATCACTACCTACCTATAATCACAGAGAACAGACTAAGCAATACTAGAGAGTATTGCTCCTCTATCTCTATGCTACATATATAATCTCTAAATTAGCTAAATGTTTTTGTATTGCTTTGTCACAGTATTTATTTGGGTTAGTCGGTGGTGGGTTATTTTACTTAATATGTAAATAATCACAACTATCGTATATTGTTGCACAAACCTTGATTTATACATTGAACGTTTTGGTTTTTAAGAAGTGTAACAAGATTAAAATTTTATGAGTTTCAAAGCTGGGTTCTCTCATCCTCTCATGATTAAGTTACTACCTACCACTGCTAAATAAGTTACATTTTCTAATTGAAAGTTGATCTTGTCGCTAATTAATTTATAATAAGTTTTGTGAAGTGTAAAAGGAATTTCATAGATAAATATTATTTTATGAATGAAGAGTTTCGAATCCTAGATCACCTTGTATAATCAGGCTACGCTATACGTGCACCGGAATCCTTCTATATGAATGAACGACTGACTCAACAGTAATTCTCCTGATGCACACCAATTATTCATTCACACTTCCAACTCCCTGTTTGCAGTTATCTTATTATTCATGGTACTCCAAATCTAGCGTCATTTCAAAATAGATCTATTGTTGACCAACATTGGCAGCCGTGGCCCTCTACAACAGTTCCAATTAGCAAGCCGGAACTTTTGATCGTGGTAAATTGTGTACATGTCGGGCCTCCCGTTTGAATATATGTTGTTGTAAGCAGCTAATTAATATACAATGTAATATGCTAGTGTGTAAATTGGATCAGGTGACCAGTTGTATTGGTCAAGTGAAAGTGATGCGAACGATCTTCTCTGTTTTAGCTGCAAGCCAGAAATCCGGGAAGAATTTTTGTTGAGTGTAGGTAGTCAGTGTATTCCAATTTACAGAGGCCCAGGGCTTTTTGTAGATCAATTCTTCCCACACTCAGAGTCACAATCCTGACTTTTGCTCAACTGGTTGAAATTATTGTGACTTTTGTACTTAATAACAGTCCAAAGAAAGCTACGACTATTAATCCACATTTCTGTACTCAATGACCCAAAGAAAGTTATGTCTATTGATGCACATTATCTAGCTAAGTTACAAGCTTGTAACAATAAAAGATTGGACGTGATCCTTTCTCTTGCCACAATTTATTCAAGAACAGCGGTAATAATAATAGATTCAAGTTTATGTAACCTGCTACAATTGTGGGATGAGTGCGTATAAGGGGGCCTTGAAGATGAAAAGAGTGAGTTGAAAGTAGGCTCATCTGAACTATTTAGGTACAAAGATTTGTCTCTTGTGATTGATCATGCTTGAGCTGTTGCATCATTATCAAAAGTCTCTTCAACCTTCAATAGAGATAGGGATTTGTAAAGAAAAATCTAAATTTCAACTTGTTAGAGATAAAAGAAGAACAATGAATATGGCAGTCGGGGGTTGTACGGTACTGTAATAAAGTTAGAGAACGATCATTATTATTGTTATAATAAAGAACAGATTAAATCTTCTTTATTCGAGCCAGGCGATAGTAATCGAATGAGATTTGTGTTTTTAAGAATTTTGGGCTGATTTATCAAGAGTTTTAAGATAAAATTAAAAGTTTTGATGAATTTTCATCCATTTATTAATGATAATACTGTTAAATTAAGATTAAGTTGAAGCTTTTAGGTTGGATAGGGATTTTCCAATAGAGAAAATGGAGAATTAATATGATGAAATGAGAATGATAATAAAGAAGAATTTAAATTTAAATGAATTCAACATAGGTAATAGATAATTCATTGAAAAATCGAAGGGATTCAAGAATCAATCGTCTGATGAAACACTCTATATCCCACAAAATACTCAAGGAAGTTTCAGGGATAGGCCTATCATTAAAAAAGGATGGGTAGTTTTCAAATTAATTGGGAGCTAGGCCTAATATTGAATGAATTAACAGTAACATTATAATTATTGATGACGTCAGTGGAAAAAAATTAACTTCCTTGAAGACGTGAAAGAGGAACAATCCTTTTTAAATCATCATGAAGATTTACCATTCAAAAATAAATAAAAAGTTCCTTTCAGGGGTTTGAAACTCATCTAAGTGAGTTTTCCAAATGATGAAAACCATTTTCTTAGCAATTTTCTTCATCTAGGCCTATGCGTAATCTAATCGAGTGACCTAGTTGAGTTGAGTGACCTAATCTTGAGTGTGCGAATATTATTACTACCAACTTAAAACTGTTCTTACCGTACCTGCTGTGTAATTCCATAGCAATTTCCAACTCATAATCCAACAAATTACTACTGTTTTTGTTGATTACACCTACAGACATTTTAGCAAGACCTTGAAAGTGAACTATTATAGCCCCGTTAAAGTTCCGTTATTATAACGATATTTACTTTCGTTCTTCATTGAGCTTACCCTTTCGTTGCTCAAAGATGTCAGACGCATCATCTCTTTGACGGCTGTCATTTGGGATGTGGCTGTTGATAGGTGTCGTAATATGGCCATTAGGAGATGACAGACTTGAAATGAGGTGAGTCTCTATCCGAGTCAAGTCGAGT
Source organism: Laodelphax striatellus (assembly GCA_017141395.1). Taxonomy (NCBI): domain Eukaryota; kingdom Metazoa; phylum Arthropoda; class Insecta; order Hemiptera; family Delphacidae; genus Laodelphax; species Laodelphax striatellus. The sequence continues at coordinate 16,802,835 of CM029533.1, forward strand.
CAAGCGGGGAAAACATGGTTCATTGACTGACTCAATCTGACTCAATTAATGACTCTATCAAACTGCGTCCTTTGTAGGCGTCTTTTTATAGCCATGTGCCTAATAAAGCATGGGAAATGCGTTCACTTACAAGGCTATTATTGAATCTAATGACAGAATTATCTCACGCTAAAGTAGGCTGTGTGTGAGAGATGTTGAAGTATTTCAGACATTTTCGGGAAGGTTGAAACACCATCTAATCACATACCTATTTTGTCCTTAATCACTACAAAATTTTCTGTTAACTACTGGATAGTTGAGTGCCATTTGATTTAATTGTAACGTTTTTTCACGTTTATGAGATACAATGATATTGCAGGGAGAAGAACTCATTTTTATATGTTTAAATTTTTTTATATTACAATGAGTAGCGTCATAGCCCCCTATAAACTACAGTTTAGAGGGGTCCCCCTTTTAACTACAGTTTAGCCCCCTCTAAACTGTAGTTTAGAGGGGCTATGGTAGCGTCTGTGTTTGAATAGAGAAATGGAGAGGTTAATGAAGAGCAGTAAATTATGAAACTCAATGAAAATGTAGAATGTAATGTATAGAATTTTTATATAGGCCCTCTTATGAATGTAAAATATTAATGGAAATTGTAATTATAGAATTTAATGAAAAAGAGAAGAGTAACGCACTGTGCCTGGCGGAAGGTGGTGGAACGTATTCCTCTTGATATGATTACTTATTCAAAAATTTTTCTGCTAATAATTATTGTAATAATTGAATGTTTACAAAGTTAAGCGATTGAGTTATCCATTGAAAAGTTATAGTTTTAATTAATGAGGAGCCTAGGATTTCGTTTGACAGGAAGCCAACTAATGAGAGGCCTGCAGTCTGAGTCAATAGTCTAGGATTTGGAGGGCACGTGATATAGGTATCCCGTATCCTAGCCAATATAATAAAAGGGCTAGTGCTATCAAATTATGAGAATAATACCACAGACAATGTACTATCTTAATAGGCTATCTAAATATTATTGTATCTTATAACAAATGCTCTTGTTGACTTTTCTGTGATAATACGTTTTCAAGCTACCGCAAGAAACTTATTAACAAATTACTTCAATTGATTATCAGCTGCTATAATATAGTAATTTCTATAATTTATGCAAATGTGAGCTATTACAATAACATACGACATACGTATGACACAGAAATAAAGCTGTCATAATCTGCAGCATTGTTAATTAGATGTGATAATGTTCCTTCTTAACTAGGTGTAATTTTTTGGTTCATCGACAGAACATATCACTGCACGCCTCCTCCTAAATTTGTGAGGCCTAAGTTATATTATCTGTGATTTTTTCTTCTGTTGATTCTCATCTATTCGCTCATGTATTCTATAAACTCTCTTCATGTTCCACTAAGTTATTACTGGACCAATAATCCAATAGGCATTCCTTTATTGTTAGACATCCATGCTACTGTTCCATGTTGGCCATGCATGTCATGTCATGTACCTTTTATAGTAGCCGATTTTTTTGACATTTCTGAAAAACCGATCTACCTCCTAATTATCTTGTAAGCCATTTTTAACCACATTCACTAGTGAAAGGTAGGTTGACCAGCGTGAAAAACAATGAAACTCTTGCACGCAACTATTAGTGAAAGGATTAATTAAATCATAATTTTATAATATTTACCGACAACCTTCGTCCTTCAGTAAAAAAATTAGTTATTAATTTCGAAAACATACAGTAGGCTAGTGTGGTACATAGCCTATTTTGGGAATAGTGTTGAATCACTTAGGTACTTATTATTATTGTGTGTAAATTTTTGTATGTCCCACACCTTGGTTTATATCAAACCTTAAGATGGAATGTTATTCTGGTTCATCATTATCATGGTCTACATAGATAGTACAATAATACCATAGAGAAGCGATATTCTCGTATCTGTTCTCTGTGATAATACGTATAGGATGAACGAAGACCCAATGACCAAAACGTCTTCTCTTCCTTTTCAATAAATATATTAAAAATGAAGGTTATGTTCCCATTCACAATAAGGCTAATCAAAAATTTTCACTGCTCAAGATAATAAACTAAAATTCTAGTATCCCCTAGTCATTCATCAACCACCTCAATTTCTGGAGTGTTGAAAACTTTTGAAGATCTTATCTTCTCCCAATGATCTTATCTCATTGTATGATTATTTTTTAATAATTAATGATTTTGTTGTGCATTGTAAGGATTCTATTCTCTTCATTAATTCAGTGAACAAAACTACCAGAAAACTCATTTGGAGGGATGATATTGTGAGAGGAATTTTGATTGAATGAAATGATATATTTATGCAATAGAAAAAGTAGATGAACGTGGAAGATGACTGAAAAGTGCTAACTAGTAACGAATTTAAAATAAATAAAATGGTTATGAAGGTGGAGGTTCATTTATTGCATGTAAAAATAAAGCAATAAGTATCAGTTCAACTTTTTATTCGAAGAAGTTTTAATTTCCGCTTCAAACTAATCCAAAACGAATGTTTCTTTTAGATAGAAACACATTTAAATCACTTCCATCCTATCAATACGCTTCCTGACAGATTAAAAGCTACAGGTTTTTAGTGACTCAAGACAATCCTAAAATAAAAACATCTTGTCTAACATGTCGTCTACATAAGAAGACATAACATTCCTTGTCCGATGATTACAATTCGATCGTTTTGTGGAAAGCTGGTAGCTGCAGTACATTATAGCAAGGTGATTATTGGGTGGGGCAGGGAGGGATTGTGAAGAAAGAGAGAGCGAGAGAGAAAGTGGGAGAGAGAATGAGTGAGAGAGCGCTTGAAGAAGAAGGGATTCTTGGACCTTCTGTTTCCAGAAGTAGTTTCCAGTAGATTCAGTCGGTTGACCAGCGGTGAAGTGCGTGGATGCAAGAACGTGTGAAAGCTGTTTTGACGCTCATGTGGACTGGCTCTCTTGTTGATCGATGTTCTAAATTTACATTCTAGATCAATTTTGAAAATTGCAAGATTAATTGTGGACGTTTTTCTCACTAAAAATATATAATCATTAATTTATTTCGACATTGATTTTTCACATTTTTGCCTTGTGAAATAATTTTTGACTTTTCAACTTTGAGAAAATAGATTTTGTAAAGTTTTTGATATCGATAATGGCTAACGCGGTGCTGTGTTATTCGTCTGTGACAGTTGTTGTGCTTCTGCTATCACTGGCCAATCGGTGTGGAAGTGCCGAAAGTCCCCGCGCTCACAAACTGCCCCCAACTTCGGCTTCTCTTGATCCAAGTGAGTACAAACTTATTATATTTCACTTTCTTTTCACACTGAGATTACAATAGGTACTGCATTATGTTCACATTCATTTTTTCATGTACACAACTAGGTTTAAAAATGTTATTAGATCTTAACTCTTATTGCATAGATGGAACTGTCAGTTCCATAGATGGAACTGACTCTTGTCAACTGTTGGAACTGTTGAATTATTGAGAACTGGTGGAACTCTTAGACTTATTGGGAAAACAATTGAAAATACAGTTGTAAAATTGATATAGAATAGGGGAAGCCTATCGGTAAAGGTCCAGGAATTGATCTGTGGATTGTAAAACAAAAATAAATATGGAAGATCTTATTGGTTTGAATTGAAAGTTAATATTGAGTGTATTTTTGATAAATTACTCTTCCTTGATTAGATTATTATTTGATAGTCTCATAAATACAACAATAAAAGTGAATAATTGTTCCTAAATAGAAATATATAATCCGTTTCAATGATAGATATACAATGAAATAGCTCTCAGAGATTTGATGTGATATTTTTGTTCCAAAGCTACTAAATTTCAAGAAATGGTTCTTGATTGTTTCCATTTCAAGAAATAATAATAATTGGGTGTAAACTGATGGATTAATTTTTAATATTCCCCCATGGCTTGACAGTTGATAAAATAATATTTTTCTTCGCTCTTGGAAGTTTGATGGAAAATTTTAGTCTTGATTGAACAATTATTATTGAAATGTAGATTTTCTTAGAATTATTAAAAATATGGATTGGTTTCACAAAAGATCAATGCACTGTCAAAGGTTTGGTAGAAATTGGCACAGTTTTGCAACTGAGCAGTGGGTTATTGGATTGTCCGTCTCATACTCCTCCATACTGATGATTGGAATACATATTTATAATTTTTTCTTTCTATTCAAATTTGATGGGAGTTTGTTCAAGGATTGGTTCTTCAATATTGATTATATCTAATTCACTCATAGAATAGATATTCAATGATATATATTGAATAGATAAATAAAACGGAATGTATGAGAAATCTTACAATAATATAACAAATAGGTGAAATATCAACGTCAGAGATGAGAAAGATTTTTTAATATATAGCATTTTATCTGGGAAACCCGTATACGATGATGTAAGGCGGTTAGGTACCTATGTTTTTTCCATTTGTCATATCACTCCAATCTGAATGACTGAATCCATTAATAGCTATCACTAGCTATCCAGCACACTCATTCTATAAATCCATTTTGATTGCTCTCTCATCTTGAGAAAAAACTAAGAATAACTTCATTCATAATAATCGGTATCCAATCGATATGGATTGGACAAATCTCCGTACAAAGCACCGACTACCGGTGCTGCTTAGTCCGTAGTAGCTGCTCTCCCCGGCCCTGCTTCAATAATATTGGAATTTGATGAGTTACAAAATCCGAAATGCAATTCAATTTGAGCTGCAATTTGATTTACTGATCAGTAAAAATAATGATTTGTCATTCTTACTGATAAGCACTGCGTCTGGGAGTTTGTGTGTCTAATCAAACTTCATCAAAAGACCAATGATTAACTTCAATTTATTCATTTCAAATTCAATGTGTCAACTATTTGGCTGCACAGTATATCATTGATGGAGATCATATCGCTTTGCTACATTCACTAAGATGATTTGAAGGCCTTCGATTAAAATGAACATCACCTTTCTCCATTAGCTTTCACTGATTACACATCACTTACCATCTTCTCGCCGTCAATATGTTTCACAAAAGGTATCTGAACACTGAACTGCGTGGAAGAGAAAACAATCATGTCATTCATTGTCTTTTGCTAACTGTCTATATAAATTTCAAGCGAATCATTGGCTGGGTGAAATTAATGCCTCTTATCAATAGGATGATAATAAATTAGGCCTGTATTATCAATCAAAGTTTAAAAGTCGTTTAACTAAAACTACCCTCGGCTCTCGTTATACGAGCGGCATTAATTTTTCTGCGCATGCGTCAATAACGTCGGACCAATCACAGAGCAGTGTGATCATCTGTGATTGGTCAATTCTCATGCGAAAATTAAATTAATGCCGCTCGCATGCGTCAATAACGTCGGACCAATCACAGAGCACTATGATCATCTGTGATTGGTCAAGTGTCATTAACGCATGCGCAGGAAAATTAATTCCGGTCGTATATCAAGAGCCGAAGGTAATTAATACAGGCAATACATCCATATTCATCATAAATGGTTAGCCTATCAATGGTAGCCTATAACCTATCCCTAAATTCCTAATTTGTAATGTTCGTCAGTTAAATTTTATAAGATACTGTACCACCAAATGTTATAATAACCTTTAAAGCCATCCATAAATTTTCTTGTTCATTCTAATGCCTTTACAAGAATTTATGGTCTTTCTCACTTTCGAAACTACCGTAGATATTATAATAATACTGCTTTGAAACTTATGAAAGTCTCTTTACTGGTAGAATGTACGGTACATACTGACTGTAAACAATACAATTCACTATAAATACTTTATATTGATGTTCTCCATGTGCTGCATTATGTCAATAGTATAAAAGCACGAAATGATGAAATTGCCTTGCAATTGAGTTCAAGAATTTCCATCACAATTGATAGGCTCACAGGCATACTAAAGAAAATTTACATTAAATCTTGATTTTTGACCATTTCGTGAGCCATCCTGAGTATTCTTTCAAGAAAATGTCGAATTCTTCCGACAAACTTGTTGAACAAGATAAGACGCTCGATTATAATATAGATCCAATATGGAATTCGTGATTGGGTATTGGACGTAATCATCTCGTTATGCAACTACACGTATGTGTTTAAATATGTGTGAGTGTGTGTGTGGATGTCGTTTTGTTATCCATGTGTTACATACAGAATCCCACACTGCTTCTTTGTAGGTGAGCCGGTTTTTGTGACTCGGAAGAAGCATTAATGCCAAAAATAATTCGAAAATAATTGTTGTAAGCTGTGGATGAGACTTTCACTGTAGTTTGGAATCTAAGGAGAACATGATTTTTGGAATGCTATGCAGGTCTTCCACTGAGGTCATGGAGTAGATTATTGTTTATCTGTGAGCGTAGGCCGCCTGTACTGCTTTCTCATACATAAAATTCTAGGATACTACCTAATTTTCGCATAATAAAGAATGCATGAATTTAAATTTAAAAATGGTAAAATGAATTTATTTATGGTTTTGTAATGAAACCATATGATGCATTCGATTGGAGATTTTAGTGATCATGCAACTGGAGGAATTTTGGGGTGACAATGTCATGGTGAATTAAAGTCGGATCATCCAGATAGGATAAGCTACCACTAGTTTACTTTTTCGTTTTTTTCTAATTTTCCAAAGTATCATCTCATGAGGCTTTTATTTTACTAGGTATTCTCCTTTGCATAGCATACTTCTCAGACTATTAGGGGTGAAAGCTTCTAACCCAAAATGTTAAGAAATAAAGTTACTCCTATTTTATCAATTTACTTAAACATTGATACAACTTTTGCTAATCCATAATTTCTCATTTTCTTTGATATCTTATTGTTGTTTTATTTAATTTCAAATCTATCTCTTGATTATCATACACGATAAGTAATCATAATTGACTTGGCATCCTCTTCCATGTTCCATAGAAGTAAGTTGAATATAGTAACAAAGATTTAATCCAAATCAAATTCAAATTTAGATTTCAGTATCAGATTCATCAGATCGTTAATTAGGTCTGTTGTAGATTGCTTGGGAGTTTAAGTGTAAAAATTCGAAAAAATAATTTTTATTTCCATTAGTGTAGTAGTGTTTATAGTTTGCCGTTTGAATTTTTTTATAATTTTACACACCGTAACACCTAACATTTAAGAAGACTATTGCATACAAAATGAACGTCGCTTCAGATAGACTCAAGATAGATACTACTCTGCACACAGGTCTCCTTATCTCCAAAGCACTCTGATTCAATAACGGTGAGAGTGAGATTATATCCGATGTACACCCGTGTAGGTTTTGGATTGTGAAACACATCAGAACCTGTTTAAATAGCCTAGTATAGGAACAATAGGCATGTAACTAGACAAAGCAGGTGAACCAGGAAAGATTCTTTAAAGCGATTCGGAGAGTGTTTTTGTAGCCAGGAATGCTGTCATAGTAGAGCAATATAGTCAAAAGACAGCATAGTATAGTCATAGAATAGCAAGTGAGGCTGCTCTAGTATAGTTACTATTTCTGTGTTTACATTTGCAGCCTTCCGCTATTCAATAGTTTGGCATAGATTATGCAATTCAAATGATATTTCAATAATCTGAATAACAACCACGTCTTGATTAATTTCTGAATAGTCAATACATTCCACCGCTCTACAAACCAAAATTCAATTATGTTAGGTACTTCAAAAATCAATTTAGCCCAGTGATAGGTTTTTGACTGTTGACTTTTGACCCCTAAAAATAATGGACAACCTAATCTATTATTCAATTCAATCCTATTTCTATTCATTAATCATGTTGCTCAATATAAAATGTGACTTATCTATGATCTATTATTGTACCCTTATCCCATCTTATCACCTGCCGGCTCTATACAAATCTTAAACATGGCTGTCACTATCTTATTTAGGTACATTGAATTTCGTTCATAGATTCGACGAGCAGGGATAATTTATCGTTAAAATTCAATATTGAATTTCTTAACTTAGCCTGATATGACGTCCAACAATTGATTCACCACCTTTCAAATGGAGAAAGGGTTCCTCTATTCTGATTATGTGTGAAGAGTGAGGGTGAACTTGAACGGTGGATAAGATCTCCCAGCTCAAAGAAATGATTATCAGCTCAACTTTCTCCAATCCATTAATATGATGATGTCATCAAATTTAAAAGTGTTCAAATATTGAAACAAAATAGGAATGATCAATAAATCATACCAATTTACAAATTAATCAGGCAAAAACGTTTTATGACATTGCTGGTTGACTTAAAAGCTCCAAATAGGAGGGATTATTCTAAAATTATGTGTTAGAACATTAATCATTTCCTGCCGGGTCCTGATGTGAGAGATGGTTTTTCCCGTTCTTTATTCCATTTAGCACAATTACAATTGATAGTCTGCATGAGAACATTTCCAATTTCCTCCTTATCATTAAACCAGTAAAAATTAACAACATGGAGGAAATTCTTTTCGGTTTCGAGGTGGAATTTGTAAACGCCTGAGATTTATGATCACAATACTTAGGGCCGGTTCATGAGCTCGGGATTTAGCCAAGTCCTAGACTAAATCGGGTGGCCACCGTAGCATCAACAAACGTTAGCCTCGACACTATGTACTAAGGGCTCTCTATGCTGCTAACCCACTAACCTGTCGAGACAAACGTTTGTCGATGCTACGATAGCCACCCGTTTTAGTCTAGGACTTGGATAAATCCCAAGCTCATGAACCGGCCCCTAGTGATTTCAAGTAGATACCTACCAATTTCTTGATAATTAAAAAACTTGATTTAATTTTCTGGTGGTCAACTGTTGAAACAGTCAAAAGTTGATCACTAGCTGTCTAGCTCAATTGGTTTCTTATAATTAATTTTGACTGGCTCAAGGGTCAAAACTGTAGAGTTGATTATTTATTAAGAAAATGTTCAAGAAAACAACAATTACAAATAATTTTCTGTAGATTCCAAGACAATAAACTTTGAGTAGCCTATGTATTTATAGATATAATCTTTTAATAATCTATTTCCATTTCTTCCAATCAAATTTAATCTTGTGCGTTCAACTTCTACAATAGAGGACTGGTACCAGCAGATTCGAAAGTATGCTATTGTAAAGAGTAAAGGGTACTACTATATCAAGTTAAAAACATTCAATTCTTTGTTCAATTCAAATCTGTATTTTGTGTAGAGTAGGTACTGTGTTGTTACCAAACTCCAGATTTGATAAGAATCAGAACGGTACCGAACATTATTAAATTAACTTATGCAATGTGGTAGCTCATAGCGTATCCTTATTGTAAAAGTATGGTGGGAGAGCTGAAATTTATTATGATAGCTTTGAAATAACAATACAATATTATCCGCTCACTCAGCTTATAACATACAGCTTTGTGTCTGATAGGCGTTTGCTCATGCTATTTCATTTAGGAGCTTAATACAGTACTGTATTGACTTATTGGATTTATAATAGTAGTATGATAACGAGTAGTAGATTCAAATTCTGATTATTGCATGATATGAAATTTATGAAGCTAATAAATTTAATGTGAGATTTGATTACAAAATTTCAAACAGAATAGAATCTTTAAAATCCTTTCAAGGGTAAAATCTCACAACTATTTCTTGGAATATCAGCTTCTCAAAAACTAATACCACACTAGCCTTAATACTGATTATTTATGTTGTAATTTATATTGGATTATACTAATATTATAAAAATAATGATTGTGTTGTTTTATCAAACGGAAAAACGTTCTTTAATAAAAAGAATACGGTTCAGTATTTTCAAGCTGTATTCTAGAATGTGTTGAATCAATAAAAATTTGTCTGAATCAAGTTTATCCTTTATACAAGGATAAAGTCATGTCCCCAAGTCTTAAGGGAGCGAGGATTTCAGTCTTGTCCATCCATTGATAATAAGTTAACCTATATTCAGCCCATAATTGAATCAATAATTGAAATGTGTCTGAAACAAGTTTATCCTTTATCCAAGGATGAAGTCTTCTCCTTAAGTCTTAAGGGAGCGAGGGATTTGAGTCTTGTCCTTATCCAAGAGTCAGAAACACTTGTTTGCAATCTATTGATTATAAGTTAATCTGCATTCAGCTCATAAACTATTGCTTCTCAGTGATAAATATACTTATACCATCAAATATAGCATCCAAATGTAGAATCTATCACTCCTTTCACGCTGAATTTGAAATTCTGATCTGAAAATTGTAGAAGAAATATGGGTAAGATTGAAGGTCTTGATCTCTGACCTGATAAATATACGATTTCATCACTACTGTTTAGATCTGTGATGAAACTTGATAAAGTGATGCAAAATGGAAATACAATATCTGATTTCAGTCAATTTTTGTAACTCTATCACCTTCATTTCAATGAAAACGTTTGTCTATCATCACGTTTTATCGTGATCGTTTTCGATTTGAACCAGTTCTCTCAATTTTATCGAACAGATCAAGGATGGTCAGAAATTTCAATTAATTTATTCCTCAAATCAAATTCAGATAGATACTCCAATAAATATAATTTATTGAACTGCAAAATCAGACCTTATATAGCAATAATCTATCAACAGTATTTGTATTTATCTGGGCCAATTTAAAATGATTTATTAGATGAAAAATTGTTCCTTTTTATACTAAAAATAATGATTCGATAAAAATTATAGTTTGTTACTTGTTTGTAGGCCTACGGCTACATCAAATTGACACGCGAATATATTTTATCATGAAACCGTTATTGAAGAGATACATCGCTTATCAACTCGATATCTTCGCTTATTTTACATTTAACAAATTTTACATCATGCATTAAAAATTATATTTATCAACCTAAATGGAGACACCGCATTGTAATTCGTGAGTTTAAAGAAGAACTGCTTCACCTATGGGATTCTTTCAATAATTTTTCTTGTGAGCAAACCAAAAGTAGATCCATGTTGCGAGTAGGCTATTATTGAGCTTTTGAACAACAAACGATGATGTTACAATATTGAACATCCAACAATAATTATTTTGATTAATTTTTATGTAATTCAGACCAGTTTCTCTTGGTGTATCGTGAGAACGGCAAAATGAAATCTATTAATGACAAGTGACATTGAATTAAACAACAGATATGATGGCTTAAAATAATCAGGAAGTTACACTTGACACATCAAACTATGAAGACAATAATTATTATCGTGATTGGAAAGACAGATGTTCAGTTTGGCAACCGATAGTCAGCAATCCAATCAATCATCAACCTTGTCCTTCAATTCATTGATTGGCTAACGATATAATGATAGCTGGCGGTGGTACTGGCCAATAAAATTTTATGGTTAATTTCAAGTCCGCAATGGCTAGCTAGCACGTTATTATTGTGATCACTGTATACGACTGAATGGTCCTTTTCATGAGCTGACACCTGTCAATCGGATTATTTTGAGCACAGGTGGACATCAGTCATAAAGAGACAACCGTGGGATAGGCAGGCACAGAGCAGAAAATAGATGAACAATGTAGCCTACAATAATAGGCTACACGTCTGTAGTGAAAGTGATAAGGATGACGAGCCCGGACAATACAACATTGAATTTATTGTGCAATAAAATTGAAACTCGGAAGTGGTCCAATCGGTTTTTGATCGGTAGCTCGTGGCTCACATGACAGGATGCTGTGTGTAATGAGAGTACCTCGTCGTGAATGAAGCTCAGTATGGTCTGACTATGAATGCCCCATACTCCTGATCAAGAAGTAATCATAATTGATATGATATAATTCATTAAATATGATAGAAAATGATATAATTCTGATATAATTCTTAATTATTATAATTCTAATTATTATCAAATCAAAACTGTTCAAACTAATCAATAAAACTATAATTGTTGCTGTCAAAAAACAATACAAAACAAAAATTTATACATTTTATTATTTCTAATGATAAATGCACCCTAATATAGAACATAATTATGATAAACTTGCATATATTTTGCTGAGGCTGATACCCAATAAGTAGGATAGGCTAGCTAGGCAGCCTATAGGGCTATAGGGGTAGACGATGAGAGATGTATGCTGATATGAGTTGGGGAGGAAATTTTTTTCGATAAGGACGTTGAACTATAAAAAATTATTTGTAGAAATCTGGTTGATGTTGTGGAACTCCATAATGAAATAAAATACTAGAAGAGGGTATTGTCAATTCCACTGTTTTAATTCCACAAAAACAGTGGAATTGACAATACCCTCTAGTGTTTTATTTTATTTTATAAAACGTTATAGATTTCAGTCCTAGTCTACTTTTGTAGAGGAATAGAGTAACGATACAAATAGATAAGTAGTTTGGTACGGTAGGCTACCTGTTTGAGATTATTGAGCTTTTGAACGGTAAATAATTTTCATTGATTGGTATGAGGAATCCTATTTAATCCTTTAGTTCTCTTGTCAATTGAATTCATTAAATATTTTGCAACTTTCGTTTGTTTATGTATCACTCAAACTTTAATGCCAGACAAAATAGCATGCTCCATGCTGTACCTTTTAATAACAACTACAGAATCACCCAACTTAATATTTTTCGCAGTCAAGTAGTCAATATTATTTCTTTCTTTTATTGTTTACCATTTATGATAGTTCTTCTCTAATGAGAATGACACCAGTCACCAGGTTTATTAACGTGTCGAAACTTTGTTGTGAATGATAACTGTATTATCCGCAGAGTTTCTCAATGCTCCAATTGTACTTTTTATCGTCCTCCACTGAAAATCAGTTGAAACTGCAGTTATTAACGCATTTTTGCAACAAAAAAGTAAGAAATGTAATAATTATAATCGATTACTGTTTCCTGACGAGCATTGAAGTAATTGTTCATGTTTACCAACACCAGGTGCAATCGGCTATTGGATGGATGATCATTTGGAACATTTTTCTCTGTCTGTTGAAACTCTAGGTATTTGTTCAGTCTGCTATTTAGCATTTCTGCTACATTAATTTGTGGTCGGTCTTAAAAATGATGAAAAATTCATTTCTCGTTCTTGAAAATGATGAAAAATCCATTTTTCTAGAATCAGTTCTAGATTTTAGTAGAGCTTGAAACCTTGAAATTCCAACGAATCTTATTAAAATAATAAGATTTGTCCTTATTTTGGAAAACTGTTGTGCTTGATAGTTTTTGTGAGTAATCTAGGCTTTGGGTCGCTTCGTGGTTCAAAATTTTCAGTAAGTTAGTGCATTACTAAATAAACTATTAATCGTACTACGAACAATGAATTTTTCGTACAGTGTATAATAATGATCATTCTATCAGAGTGATCAAGATTTCAACATATTGTTTCTCTCCCTTTTCCACTTCATCTCACTCCATTCGTGTTTCTCTCTCTCTCTCTCTCTCTCTCTCTCTCTCTCTCTCTCTCTCTCTCTCTCTCTCTCTCTCTCTCTACAATAAATAAAACAAACCTCAATAACAGCTTGTCATTATTCCTTGAGAATGGAACATAAAGGATTAGGCCTAAGTGGTCAGTTATCGTGAACGAAAATTGAATTACAGTATAACTTATGGCGAAGTGGTACAACGTATGGGTTTCTTCACCAATTATTATTAATGCCAAATATGATAATGATAATAATCGACATCGTCAAGGAATGAAATAGTCACTTGAAAACCACAAACGTCGAAGGCTTCGTCACTAGAGGTGAAACTGAATAATATCGATACGATAATCATTCGAAATTACACATATCGATATATATCCATAAAATCGATCCAGTAGATGAGATTGTTAATAGTGATTTCATTGTACAAGATTCTTATGAAGTAAAGATTGTTAAAGATTCTTATAACGATGCCATCACCTAGCACCTATACAGAAACAAAACCAGAGTCCAATGGACATTTTGTTGATGAACTGGATTAATAAGCGCAATGACTCCTCAAAACCACTTGAATCTCATCCATCAAGTGTCTTGTTATCATACGTGGATGATTGTTCATAGGTTTTAACGTGAGAATGAATGAAGAATCTTTTTTCACGAGTCTCATTATCACGCGTAGATGACGGTTCATCGACTTGGGAAGAGATGAAAAATCTTCGCTGTTGGAGCCGTGCCCTTGCCGGCCTTGTTTCTAAGAAAGTTGTCGGACGACTTGGACTTTCGTTTTCACTGCGTAACCATGATACATGAATTAACATGGTCACTCCGCGCTCCACTCCCTCGATGGCTTCTACTGTGACAGTACAGCGCACTTCAGGCTGTCATATAGTGTTTTATTTATATTTTAGCAGCATCCAAATCTGAAATCTCCTATTTTTCTGACATGTTTGTGTATTTGTATTTGTATATCTGGTATTGAGAATAAAAATTCAATTCAATTCAATATAGTCGACATAGATTGATTCTGATTACAGATTGAGTTGAGTATTATTCACTTATGTCATTACTGATACTGTATTATTATTTTATCCCTCCTTCAGTGATCAAAACGATCCAGTTTTCGCATCAATCTATTTACCACGCAGCAAGTCTGTATTGTGGATGGAAAATTATTATGAGCAATACATTTATTTTTCAATAATAATGATTTATGAAGAAATGTCTGAGATATATTTGTGATTTGAGAATATAATGACCAGAAATGCACGATTCATACACATTGGAATGAATGATAGTGTTCAAAACTCAGCCTTTTCTAAGGTACTAGTACTTGTTATTAAATGGAAAAATGTGAGAGCGAAATGTAGTGTATGTAGTGTAAGTACTCTATTTAAGTCTTCAAATATAAATACAGTGCATATATCCTTGTATATAAATACAGAAGCCTACTGTATAAAGGTTCTTGATTGAAGTGATGAATAGGCTCTATAATATGAAATAAATAATTTCTCCTCAAATAAAAATCATCATGTGAGGTAATAATGGCAGAAAAAAAGAGAATTGGTTAGGAGACTTATTGACATCAAGCCTGCTGTATTGGGAAACCATAAATCACAGACCACAAGAATTATCAGTGCTTCTTAACTCTATCAACCAATAAGGAGCTAGAACGCACCTCTTCTATTCTATTAGTGGAAGTCAATCCCAACGTCATCTACGTCAAATAGATTCGACCAATAACACGCGAGTATCTTGTCATAGTAATCTCCCATTTTCAAATTGGCATCAATATAAAAATCAAAGTTGCTTTGAAGTTGAACTGAATTGGATTTAATTGGATTAAAAAAGTAAAGAAAAAGTTAGTGTCCAAATATATAATCATTATTGATTTGAATTATTATTCTATTGTCCACGAGATTTAAGTTAAACCTGAAAAATTAGTTAAAAAACGTAATACTGAATTCAAATCTGTTTCAATCAACAAGTGCCTCAGTACCATTATTATGCTAACTGGGGCAAATTTTCTTATCATGTTATTTAGCAGCCTAGCTCCAGGACGAAATTGAAAACCTACATAGGTAACCAGTAGGTTACGCAGGTAACATCACGTATGTAGTCTTTCGCTGATGTTCATCAGTAACCTCAACAGCGAACATCTTCACAGAATAATTAATAGCTCGAGGAATGTTTAGCTGTTGTAAAAAACGATTAATAAATTTTGTCCAGGATGGGCTTGCCTGGGCTACGTTTGTATAGCCTTATGGTAGGTTAAATATGAGAATTTATCAAACAGCAGATTCGTCCACCTTTAGCCTCGGCGACTGTTGGGTCTCAGCTATAGTTATTCCTAACTAACACGAGTTTAGTTACTCTGATAGAATTGTTTGAAACAATTATTTATCATTTACAATCCCGTTGTCGGCATTCCTTTATCAATTGCGTGATCTCGGAATATTTTGTTATGAAAATAAATCCGCCTCTGGAAAAACTCTCGAAACAGTTTCATTCATGAAAATGACATAGTTCGGCACCGAACAAAAGAAAGTGTTAATAATAGAACAAGTGTTGTGGCTCGAAATAATTCATATGGATCGTGTGGTCTAGCAGTAGATCTATGTAAATCATATTTGCACCTCGAGGTAATTGTTCAGACAACAGGATTCAATTTATTCCATTTCTTGCTTAAGCAATAGATCAATTGAAACCATATATTGTTTAGAAAGTCAAAACAAGTGAGTTTGAAGAAAGTGAACTACTGATCTCTATGGGCTGGAATTCATTGTTTTGTAAGATATCATATACATACCAGAGTTGATGCTAATTACAGTAATAGTAATTAATATATTTATAAATTGTTCTAATTTAATTATAGTTGGCTGAAACTATAATTAGTAGTTGGATGTGCATTGTATGGGTTATTGTAATTAATTTTTATCAATCATTTATTGTCTGGGGCGTCGCAATTTCAGTTTTTCAAAACTAATTTTCGAATATAAAATGTGAATCAAAGAAACCATATTCCCACTATTCCATATAAAAATATTCTTAAAACAATTACTAATTCCTTAATTACAATTTCTCATTTCCCTTCTATTTAATTCAAGGTCGTATTATTGAAGATGTGACAGCTCATCTTTTGTGTGTAAATGTCACGATTAAAGATAGAGCCCTTTTCTTTATCTCAGCTATCATAACTCATTATAGAATGGAAAACATACAAATTTGTTGGTCCTGACAAAATACAGATATTAATCTCTATTGAAGCCTAATTCATCAAATCCTATTTGTTTCTAAAGCTGTCTTCCGCTCCACTGTAGGACCTGCTGAGTGCTGTACCATTTTCCCAGAGCATTTACTAAATAGATTAAAATCCGGCTCTATTATTTCCTCTCAAGGTATTGCATTATCCCAAAGCAAATGTAACACTAATTAGAGCTGAGGCGTCATCATATTATGTCTGGAGGACTTCCCAAAATAAATATTTTTAAACTGAGAAGTGATATGAATCATGAAAACGACTCAAATCTGTAATGTTATGACGTAGACGAAATTTCCTTTCCAGTCACCTACTAATTGGATTATTATTTCCTTAAAATGATAAATGTAAATTTCCATACTTCATAACAAATGAATCACCAGTTCACATAATTTCTTATTCGACGATGATAAATTTTTCTCATAAAAGTATTTTTCAAAGGTTTTAGAATTGAATGCACCTAGTTGAAATCTTACAAAAGTTCATTTAGAATAAAGAGGATTTAATTTCGATGACCCACCCCTTCAGTAATAAATTTGAATATGTGATTCTCAAATCTTGTGATGATATTGGGAATTAAATGACTGCTGATAACAGTTGAATGAAAAAATACAGTTTGTTAATCCTAGCACGTACAACCATAGAGAAGAAAAACTCTCTAGTAAGTACAAACTAAGTACAGTACTTACTAAGTCTACTTACCAAGTCTGTTCTCTGTGGTACAGCGTACTAGCACAGATAAGGTATAATCTAGATTACTATCTTATATGTGGTACTAGCCTATGGGCCTCTTCCCTCTTTCATCTCTATTTTTCGGAGTTTCAAGCCTATACATTTACAGTATTCAAATCTATGAAATCTTCTACTAATTTTATTTTATATTTTACAAGCTGTCCCGGCGAACTTCGTATCGCACTCTTCCCCCCCCCCCAAATGTCCCCCCTCTTCTCTCCACAAATGTCCCCCCTTCATGCCACCCCTCAAAAAATGCCATACCCCAAAATAATGCCCCCCGTTCATTCCCCCCCCCAAATGTCACCCCCACATATCCCTCTTCATGTCAACCCCCTCTTTCCCATCAAATGTCACCCCCCTCTTCCCACCAATTTTTCTTTTTTTTCAATTTCTTCAATTTTGTATTTTTTTTTATTTATCTATTTCTTTTTATTTTTTTAATTTTATTTCTGTTCTTCAATTTTATTATTTGAAACGATAGAACATGTATTATACGAACGATAACTCATTCTTAATTGATGATTCTAGCGTAAAAAATAATTAGAGCAGAAAACCTAGTGCAAAAAAAATGGTTCGTGGCGGGGATCGAACCCCCAAACTCAAGGTCGTGAGGCCGAAACGCTATCCACTGAGTCACGGAGGCTTGAGATAGCATTGCTAATTTTCTGGTCTTGAATCACGATCATCTTTCCGTTCTTCGGTAGCCGGCAATTTCAAAACGTACGTCTGTGAAATGTTTGATAGGTTAGGTCATTAATGTACTAATTATTTATTAATTATAAAGGGATTTTCTTATATTTTAATACATATTATGTTAACCAGTGCTGTAAAAATTCAAACGAATCCAAAATCATCTAAATCGGTTCAGCCGTTCTCGAGTTATAAGCGAGCGTACAGACACCAACTCTCTTTTATTAATATAGATTCGTTCAGTCAAAGGTTATATACATTTAGACACAACTATAATATTTTAAAAATATGAAAATGAAGTACTCGTTATGATTTCTTTCATGAAAACTTCTATGTAATTTTTATGTTACTGTGTATTCTCCTTCTACTGTTGCATCCTTTGCAGTCTTGAATTCATAGTAACTTTTTCCTCATCGTGTAAGGTGAGAGGAACCAACAGGTTGCAGCTGACCAGTTTAAAATTTGATCTCAGTCCCAGTGCGTTGTAGCATAATAACTTCCAAGTTACGGATCTAAACGAGTTATGTAGCCTAGCCTTGCTCGTCCACGGACGATAGTGAAAGTAATAATTTGTAGTTCATCAATTGATTCCTTAATTATTTATCGGCTCGAACATCATCAGTTTTATCTCTGAAGGCTATTCCAATAACGGATGTGCCTTTGAAGCTAGTTCATCATTTTAAACTGTTATTTGAGCTCTCTCTCCACTGGTGAAGAACTCATCTAATAAATAATTATTACTGTATCATCGTAGTTGATATTGCAATCAATACTTGATTCATAATATCAATACAGGGCTATTATGATCAAGGTGAAGAAGTTACATTTCTAACGGTTGTTATGATTACTGTACGATATCTTCGGTATGTTTTTCAAATTCTACCTGACACCAGACTTCTGTAATATAAGTCTGTTTATATAGTTATACCGGCATAATAAACCAAGGTAGCGAGTAGCAATAAGAATATAGTTCCAATCATTACTACCTAACAATCATTAAGTTATCCTTTATAGACCCACTCCTCTTCCACTATATTATTATACCTATTCTGCTATATTACATTCTATGATAGCAGAGACAATTGGAATACTTAATAGTTCCTATCGTCTTTGATGATAGTGTTTAGATTTTGTTTTGAATAGATAAATCTTCTATTAATAATAAAATAAGATAATTGATATTTTAATAAATCAATAGATTAATTTATAATTAATAAGATAATTCTATTAATCATAAAATGGATCCACTGCTGTATAAACCACCGATTATTACCTGTACACGTGTACAGAGCGAGGTATACCCTGACAGAAACGTCCAAATTAAAAAAAAACCCCGGTAATTGAAGGGATTCTTCAATAAAGTCTCAATAATTATAGTAATCACTAACTTACTGATTAAAGTGATCACTAGTCACTTACTGTGCTGATTTAAAGTTTTTTTTTAGTATGAAACTCACTAACTTTCAAGTTAAGAGTGCTTACTTTGCTGTTTTGAAGTTTTTTAATTTTTAAGCTCACTAATTTTCAAGTTGAGAGTGCTTAATTTTTGCGAGAAATCAATAGCGATACAAAATGGATTTTACATTAATGTGCAGTGTTTTTAGGACATTGGGGGGATGATACTTGTGTAGCAGTATTAGCACCACAATATTGAATCGAGGTACGTGATTGGTGAGAGATCTGTAACCAGTGAATCCCCTCGTAGACCGCTTTCAATTATTTGTGAAAATTCAAGGATTGGAATGCATCCATAGAATCTTACCAATGTATCAATGCAATAAGAACAGGAAGAAATAACATTACCAAAGCTCAAAAAAGAATGATATTTTTGGAGAGTTTCTCAGTCACTAACTTACTTCTCGCCTTTCAAACCGATGAGTCTTGGTTTACTGAACCATACTTTTCCTGATATTTAGATTTCCTTCTCCATCATCTGACACCCATTTTGTCTTTGGCCGCTTCCAACGACTTCGCAGTCTAACTCATTCTTCGTTTCAGTCAGACCTTCAATTAATTTTGAATTTGTTTTAATATTTGTAATTACTATTCATCAGATTCCGTTCTCATCAATCAATTATTTCCAATAAATTCAATGAAAAACGTGTGAAGAAGTTTAAAAGCATATATTTCAAGGTAACTCAGTGACCTCAAGACGATCGGCTGGTATCGGGGGCAACACAGGCATTTAAAAGTGATTTAGATGATATTGAAGTACCTATTACTTTAAACTACTAGTTCTGTTCAAGTACAGTACTGTTCATTATTTTGAAAGAGAGGACGGCATTCCATCGCCACATGAAATCAAGTTATTGAGAATGGGAATGATGGATTGATTTCTATCTAATACATTATACAATTCCAATAAGCCCTTGACTATTGTGGTTATATTTATTATTAGAATTCTGCTTCTCGTATCTGAATAAACGCATTTTGGATTGAAGATGCTCAACAAGGCTGCTTCAAGATCTCAATTGTTTTTTATTTCCTTTGGATATAACTACTATTATATATAATTATACATTGGCTGTAACGGTATTATATTTGCGCTCCAACTTCACTCCCTTAGAAAAAATAATAATATGATATATCATACATATATGTATGATACACATATCAACTGCGTGAAGGTAATAGGGACAAGAAAGAAGCCAACATATAACACCAAGCCGGCGTCTCCAATAGAGAATTCTTTCACCTTGGTGCTGAACGTTCACTTGAACTCCCAGCAAAGAAATGCTTACACACCAAAAAAGCCCTTGTAAGGGCTACAAACTGAAAATACTCCAGCTTAATATTGAAGGAATATCCTGGGCAAAGTGCGAGTGCTTGTCCTGGATTTTATCAAATAGACATAAGGACACAGATGTAGTGCTCCTTCAAGAAACACACACAGAAAATAACGAAGAGCTAGCCAAGAGAGGCAGTATCCGTGGTTTCAAAACGGCTTCATCAGTTAACCACCGGCAATACGGCATAGCAACTTATGTTAGAAACAATATTACAGATGTGAAAGTTATCCATCAGTCCTGTGATAATGATATATTCTGTATCGTGATTGAGATTGCAGGTGTGAATGTTATCAACATATATAAGCCTCCAAGTGCGAAATGGCCAACTCCGGCTGTAGAAATATTTAATCCTATAAGTGTTTACATGGGAGACTTCAACAGCCACTCTACCATGTGGGGATACACTTCTGATGACGAGAATGGAGCTTCTTTGTGTGATTGGATCGAGAACAACGACATGAAACTAATCTATTCAGCCAAAGATAAGGGTACATTTTCTCAGCAAGGTGGAGAAGGGATTACACACCGGATTTGTGCATTATTTCTGACTCACCAGGAAGGCAGACTAATGCTGTCAGAACAGTATTGGATAACTTTCCACACAGTCAACACCGGCCTGTTTTATTGACAATTGACACCAATATTAGGAAGGAGAAAATCACCACACTTGATGCCCCACGCTGGAACTTCAAAAGCTAACTGGCATGAGTACTCTGCTAAACTTGACAGTATAGTGGGATGGATTCCAGATGATGCCAAGTCCTATCACCGGTTCTCCAAAGCAATTATAGCTGTAGCCAAAGCCTATGTTCCTAGAGGTAGACGTGAAGACTATGTCCCAGGGTGGGACAATGAATGTGAGGCTTTACTGACTCAGTTAGAGACAACTGGACAGGCTGAGGCTGGAGATGAAATCTTGAGAATACTTGGTGAGAGAAGAAGGGATCGTTGGATTGAGACCGTTTCCAGTCTGAATTTCACTCATTCGAGTAGAAAGGCGTGGAACTTACTCAAGAAGCTGGGATCTGATGTCTCTGAAAAAGTTGGTATCTCCAATACAACAACGCCTAATCAAGTTGCTAACCGGTTGCTCAAAATCTCAAAAGCTCATGTTGCAACTGACTGGAAACAACAGGTAAGAAGAGTTGTTAAACAGAGGAGGAGAACATTGACAGCTGATGATGGCATTTCTGGACCCTTTACACTGGGTGAACTTGAATCTGGTATTAAGACCTTGAAAATGGGAAAAGCAGCTGGGTATGATGGCATATATCCAGAGTTCCTCTCCTCAAACCTTGGCAAGAATGCTAAAACTATCTGATGCGCATCTTCAATAACATCCTACTGACTGGCCAACTTCCAAAAGAGTTCAAGATGGCGAAGGTTGTTGCAATAAAGAAGCCAGGAAAATCTGGGGAGGAAGCTTGCACATTTCAGGCCGATATCACTCCCTTAGTGTCACCTACAAACTCTTTGAGCGCCTGCTGTACAACAGGATATCACCACTTGTAGAGAATGTGATACCAAAGGAGCAGGCTGATTTAGACCAGACCGCTCATGCTGTGACCAAGTTATGGCTTTGACAGCATTCATTGAGAGTGGCTTTCAGAGATGCAAAAAAACAGCTGCTGTGTTTTTAGATCTGTCATCGGCCTATGATACAGTGTGGAGAGAGGGATTGCTACTCAAACTGTCCCAAGTAATCCCTTGCAGAAGATTGCTCCACCTGTTTGACTCAATATTATCCAACAGGAGATACAGAGTGCATATGGGGGCAAAGCACAGCCGATGGCGGACTATAAATGATGGCCTTCCTCAGGGTTCAGTTCTGGCCCCACTTCTGTTCAACCTATATGTTCATGATGTACCCCCATTGACCTGCCGCATCTTCCAATATGCAGATGATATTGCCATTGCATGCCAGGACAGGAGCATTGAGAGCTGCGAGAATTTAATAAACAATGACTTTGTGACTATGGAGGAATATTTCAAAAATGGAGGCTAGTCCCACACCCACAGCAAACTGAATGTGCCCTATTCCACCTTAATACTCACATGGCACAAACACAAGCTAGAATCAACTTTTGTGGGCAAGCAGTACCTTTCAGTAGTAATCCAAGGTACCTGGGAGTGCTACTTGATAGAACTCTTTCATATAGAGCTCACATACAAAATGTATGCAAAAAAGTTCGAAGCAGAGTGAACTTGGTTCGTGGACTGGCTGGTACTGCATGGGGAGCTGGGGCCGACTGCCTTAGGATATCCACCCTAGCACTAGTATACTCTACAGCCGAGTACTGCTCACCAGTCTGGCTTAACAGCTCCCACACAAAGAAACTGGACTCTGAACTTAACAACGCTTTGAGAATTGTTTCAGGTACAATTAGACCTACTCCTGTTCCATGGTTGCCAGTCCTGGCAAATATAGCTCCACCGCAGCTCCGTAGAGAAGAACACCTGAGGCGGGAGTGGGAGAAGTGCTTGGCAAATCCGAACACTGGCATATTCCAAGACATACCATCCTTTCCACTATGCAGACTAAAATCCAGAAATCCCCCGTGGAAGAAATACAAAGAAATTGCCGAGTGGCACCATTGGGGATAAATGGAAAGCGATTTGGTCTCAAAGTGCGCCCACAAATAACCACCTGGTTGCGGATCCGACTAGCAGAGTTCATGGTTTTGACCTCCAGCGGAGAGAATGGAGTGCTCTCAATCGGATCCGCGTAGGAAAAGGGCGGTGCGCTTATGAGAGGAAGAGATGGGGTATGTTACAGTCGGATTCATGTGACTGTGGCCAAACGCAAACAATAAGCCACATAATAAATGAGTGCCCAATATACTCGTTTCAGGGGGATCTTGAGGAGCTGCATGAAACCACGGACAGAGCCATTGAGTGGCTAAAACAGCTCCGAATTGAACTGTGATATACCTGTATATTATGTGTATTGATATTGAGACTGTGGTATGTGTGTCCTTTCTATCGGTTTGACTGTAAATGTATAAATGTTTAAATGGAGTATTCAAAAAATATTGACGACGATCTGTGACCTGATATTTAAAAAATTGACTTAGTTATCTTAGTTACATAGTTATCTTAGAATCCAGGTTTAAAACTGTAAGCATTTTAGCCAAACGAGCGAACGAACGATAATATGATATGATATGACTAATCATATTTGATAGAATATGATGACTTCGCTACATACGGGGTCTCAGAGATCCCGTTGAGGTGAAACAGCTCTTTAGTAATCTCTTCCAGAGAACTTAATCCCTTTGCCAGAAATAAGTTGAGTTCTTGAACTTATTTTCCATTACTTGGGGCTGCTACTCTCTAGTTCTAGTATATTCAACCACATTCTTTCAGGTTAGGAATGTTCTGCCAAACAAAATTTTTATCTAAATTTGTTAATATTTAATCATATTTCAAAGCCAGAAGAGTGTTCCCAAAAAACTTTCAATAATCAACAAAAGCTGAAAATTTGGATGAGAGGATTTTATTCAAATTGAAAAAAGGAATTTTCATAGAATACTGTACTACCCCACCCTTGGAACATAGCCGCCTTAAAATGTTCACATTAAATTATTTACATTCACATTTATAGATTGAAATACAAATACCTCATAAATATGGGTGTTGAAAAGGATAGATTATTATTCGTTTGGCAAGGCATCTATTTATCCATCCGTAACATCACTTATGCTAATACAAAACAGGACAATCATCTTTAATCTTATTACAGTATACAGAATATGTAATTCTATGACTCAATGTAGAAGCAATCTTCTAATCTTGCTCCTCCTTCACTGTATTTTTAATTTTCACTGTTTTGAATAAAGTACAAGTTGCATTGGATTCAAGAAGATCATACATTTCAGAAGTAATCTACAATAGGATTAATTCAAGCTTCAGCTCTGCTTAATAGTAGAACAAAAGTCAGATTTATTCAATGCGTGGACTTCGTTTCCACAACGACCATTATGTATTTTAATGCATGGAATGACTCTGAATTGAACATTACATCATGTTATTCAGTACCGATGTTGACTTCATTGCAAGCTCTGGGCATAGACTAAATATACACATATACTAACTATGTTGTCTGTGCTCTGGGCTAGCCGGCTAGGCATATGTGAGGCATGAAATATGGTGTAATGGCCTTGACATTCAAAATGTATTTTGCTTCCAGGCCTTGGCAAGAAAATCCAATAAAGTATTGAGGAAGACTTTAAAAAAAGCTTAATTTTAGTTCAGTGAACGAAACCTTGATCTTCTAAAGCCTGAAATTGTTAACATTCTGATGAAACATCTTCTTCATTTCAATGAAATTTGAGAATAGGCTCTTTATATCAGGAAAATTGATGGTAATCATCATAATATATAGAATAAAAATGGTAATTAACCATCAAATTGAGTAATAATTAACCTACTCTATTACATTGCTCGTTATTGCGGAGGAAGTTCAATTTTCATACAAAACACATTATATTTTAACACAATTTAACACAATTGATTCATTCATTCAATTTCAACTTTCTAACAGCACGCTGCGAATAATTTGTATTACTAACTGTAAACGTTTGTAGTTTTGTACTTATTCAGTTTTAAGAAATGAATAAATTATCTGAAAGAAAAGACAGTTGTTGATTTGTAATTTTCGAATTATTGAATTGATGACGAGTTTGACGATCTTATTAATTTACTTCGCTGAACGATTGCAATGATGTTGGTGACTGTATCTGTATCACAGAGAAATTTCATAGCTGAATCATCACACTTCTAATTTTATCTCATAATAATTGATATAAGGTAATCCATATTGTTTAAAATTGATCAAATTTCTGAGATTCTGTAAACGACCTGTATTTATGTAGTAATTTATAATATCCAAAGGAAACAAGAAAAATTCTTCAAATTCTCAGACTATGACGAATAATGACTCAATAATATTATATCTAACTGCCCTAATTAGTTGTCATAAAATAGAATTAATTAACAAAATATTTCTTGAAGCTCATTGGATTCATTAATTCAAAACCAAAATAACTTTAATGTTATCGATCAAATATCAGATTCTGTCAACACATTTATTAGGCAATGGAGAATCTAGACAATAATTAGAAGAAGTATTTAAATTAGAGACAAGAGCTACCTATTTCCTTAACGACCACATTATTTGAATTTGAATAATTGGTATTTCTCTGAACGATGCTAATATATAAAATATTTTTGGCAAACACAATTTATTTCTCATTAGAAACCAGAATAGGCCTATGCAAAAACGATCGATATATTATATTTTTGGTCACACAGTGATAATATGAATGAAAGAAATTGCATTTCAAAGAACTTTAATTTACATGGAAAACCCGATATTCTTGATACGATTCTTCCAGCTGCTGCTCTGTCTTCTATTCCAGTTAATCTGCCATTACCTCTAGTGGAAGAAGTTTATGAAGATGCTATTGTTCATGATGACGACGATTTCAATTAATATAGAGGTTGGGCACTCCAAAAATCGCTAAGTCAAAACCATGAGTTACAGTTTAAAATGACCTATTTGCCCCAACGAGGTTAAGAATAAATAGCCTATTTACTATTTCACAGATAGAATGTAGACATTTTCACGCTTCCATTATTGTTCTACCGTATTGCTAAGAATAAGTCTTGACTTCATTTTTATCCAGAATTTTTGAAAGTGAATTTGACATCCAACATGCTCATCGTGCATTTTACGAGTTTGCACACATGTTTTTTGTCCTTGCCTTCTTTTTTTTAGCAGAGGAGTTGCTTTTTCTGACCTGTCCAACGGAGTTATTCCACTTTCACTCCACATTTATCACTAATTAGATTCTGCAGGCACTCTTGGGAACGTTTCAATGGCTAGAAAATTGCAAAACACCTGCATGTGTACGAATGCTGCAATACTTGCAGAATATATTCGCCTACAAGAGCAAATTCTTCTGAAGAAATGTATCCATGCTCACGAACGCGACTGTTCACATCCACACTTTAGCCAAGATGTTTTACTTCTGCTAAATTTTGACAACCACTCACATGTAGCAACCATAATGGCAGGTTGAGAATCCATGCTTGAACTCCTGCTCTAATTTAAATTTTTACATGAATTTTAAATGAACAGTACGGTTTTTCATTGTTTTACTACTTACATATTACGTCATTAAGATTGCCTCTGTTTATCAGTAAAAATCAGTACCGTACTGTTACGTGATACTATAGGTCATGGTTATTCTTCCCATTCTCTTGTTTTTATTATTAGCATGTTTTTATTAATTCTTCGTAATGTGTGTGATGACACATTAACCAAAATATAGGGTAAGAGTAACAGGTACCGAACAAGATCTGATAAACGCGGTACTACGGGTACTAGAAAAAAGAACATAAGGAGAATACCTAAAAATGAATTAATGTAGTCGGCTCATGTAGTTTTCAATTGAAGAATAAATACACAGTACAGTTTACATACTTCATCAGAAAATTGTAGCAATTGATAAAAATGGAGTATTAAAAATATTAAATAAGGTACTTTCAACTTTTCTATGCGAGTGCTGAGTTTCTTGAACATATTAGTCAAATTTAACAAGCAAAATGCGACAAAATCTGATAGAGGAAATGAATCTCTTATTGAAGTTTCCCTGAAAATAAGACAAGATATCAGTATTAATAATGATTAATGGTAGTTTATTGTAGTTATTATATGTGGTTGATGTCGGGTTGATATATCAAGTTATTTTATAATATTTATACAATCGAGCCATGCCCAATGTTTTCACTCATTGCAAGGAACGTTTGTTGTTCCTTTCACTGTTACTCCCATTCCTTTTCAATCGTCACGATAGCCACAATTTATGTCGCTTGTACAGGATATTATTTCCGCAACACGTTTGGAACAAGTTCAGCTAGGATATGCAAGCCGTTTTTAGGATAATAATCGCTTCTGAAGTGAACCAAGAGCGAAGTACATTCATCTTGGGCGAAAGTTTAATCATATGGAAGTAAAGTGGTTGTTCATGATTCACGTAATGGACTATAATGCAGAGTGGAGAGTGCAAGATGCAAATGCAATTATTCATTTCGTGAATACCTCCTTTGACATAATAGAATGAGGTAAAATTAAAACTGAATCGTGGTACTTAAGATGCATTTTATTCGTGATAGGTACGTTACCGTACACGAAATGCGATTAAAATTATGAAAAGCGCTGAGTTTATTTGGAATTCATATTTATCATGAAATTAAAATATGGTAGGATTGTGATATTAAGAGAAGCAAGGAATTAAATGAAGCTCCATGTACCAAGAAAGTAAATTAAAGTACAGTACCAATTGATTGTGCTCGTCTTCTTTTAACCTACTAAATTGAAGAAATAAAAAGTAAAAATAAAAAGTAGATACAGAAATTAATAGCATTACATAACCTAATGAAGTTTTTCATAATGTTGAATTTCGCCTATTACATCTTATTTATATATAAATCCAAGTATAAAATCTTATACATCATACTCATATCTTGCAAGATTGAAAAATTAGACAATGCTAATCCAGTCTAGATTCTTTATTTTGAATATGTAGCGTTTCGTCCGACACCCAAATTCTTGGAAATTAGTAGCGTTTCATCCGATTTTTGAGTCTTCTACCTGACTTCAGAAACCCTTCTATCACTGGCTAATTACTGTTGTAAATGATCGGTATCAAATAAAATTTAAAATCTGCTTCTTCAGATTCTATAGCTGCAATAGTTGACTATTTGTATTGCTTCATGTGAATTATTTCTATCAAAGCCACTGATTCGAATTCAAAGCCTATTTATTTGGATATAATTACAAGTTTTCCTCCCTATAAAACTGTATCCAGAAGAAGCTCATATGGAAATTTACGCCAATTCATAAACATTGTCAGAAGTTGAATCAATCCAATAATAGCAATGAATTGTGGATGAGTAAATTTTAAAATGGTAACTGGATGGTGAAGCGCCAGGACCCTTCATTTTAATCCAACCTTATTCTGTCTGATTATAAGCCCACCTGATAAGGAACTGGATCTGTAGAGTGAAAAATTTCTCTTACAATACAGTGTGCACATAACACTTTAACTTTCGCTTTGGAGTTTCAATTTGTTATAATTTTCTACACACCATTTTCATCAAAATCCGATCCCTTCTATTTCCATCTTCTACTCCAGCCAAAACTCCACTGATATGATATGGTACTTATACGCTCTACCTACTTACGTAACAAATGCCCTAACAATGAAATCTTT
Organism: Laodelphax striatellus; assembly: GCA_017141395.1. Taxonomy (NCBI): domain Eukaryota; kingdom Metazoa; phylum Arthropoda; class Insecta; order Hemiptera; family Delphacidae; genus Laodelphax; species Laodelphax striatellus. The sequence goes on from CM029533.1 coordinate 16,831,941, forward strand.
ATTGTGATCTAGCAGAGTTTTGGCAGCTGACTTAGACGAGATCTATTATTACATCGTCAGCTTTTTCACGCACCTATGATTGTTGATGTAGATTTTATGATTTCATCTCGTCGGATTGCTCGTCGGTTAAGATGAGATGGACTGATAATTGAGGAAGAACACGAAATTGAATGAACACTCAGAAACTCACTGCGAAATCTGGCTGATAACCTTTCCGCTCCGCTCGTCCTTTTGTATGTTTTATGTCGTCATAGTTGCATTTTTCTGATGGTGTTTCGATTTGAAACGAGTTACAAATGTATGATTAATAGTTGATTGACACGCAAGCTAGGATTGCGATCATGAGAAGTAAATTCTTCTAATGGCACATTGTTGGATGTTCAACCCATACCCAACAGCTACGTAAAAGGAATAATCATCAATCTCTCATCTTGTAATTTTTCATGTTTGATTGATATACTGCAAAGTTGTCCTCTTTCTAGGATGTGCGTGACTTTTTGAATGCTACACATGGTATGATAAAATAGAAGAGTTGGGCGATTTGAATAATATAATGAATGACTACACAATATTCTGTGATGTAAATGCTTTTATGGGGGCTTTTGGAAAGTTGAGAGCTCAAATTGTCCACTATAATATTAAAGAGAAAGTCGTGGTTGTAACGAAAAAACACTTATTTCTCAATTTTTTTATGAAAATGAAATAGTATTGTTATTTAATAAGGAATGCGGTAACTGTAGTAGTGAGATGTGTCTGACAGTAGTCAGATCAGATGACATGATGACAAATTTCTGTTTCCTGAACTCTTGTGACTTTTTCTCCTTTCTTAGTCCTTAATCTCTGTCAGTCAGTTGTCATGCATTCGTCTCACGAGTTCCACACTCCAAGTGTATCAAGTGGAAGGCTATCTCAAGTAGAAAAGTATGTCAATTTTTTCTTAAACTAAAAAGTGTATATGGCTGTTGTTCGACAGAAAATATTCATGACATCGCATTAGGCGAGAAACACGCGTAATAATATGTGATAGTATAATGATTCAAGTACGCGATTCAAAGAGATTACAATAACTTTTCTATTTTGATTTCAGGTACGTTAACCATTCATTCAGCTTCTTGATGTGAGTAAACAATCCTTATTGGCTTAAGCACCGATGAGGACAGATTTTTGTACAGTAGCTTGTGTTAATACTAACTTAGAACCTAAATGCAGAGTACCATTCATCTCATTTATCACAAATAATTCCTCATAAATTTTATTGAGATTCCAAATATATATTAGTTTCTATATTATATATATAATTTTTTTATACATATTAAATAATTCCTTACATATTATATTATAATTTATATTAGTACTGTGTACTCTAATCTTGCTGACTTATCTATGCTTGTCTGAGATCGGGGATGTTGAAAATCATTCAGCAGCCTTCTCTAAATTAATCCTTTGTTGTCATGAATTATTGATTATTGAATTTTATCTTGAACATCAATGAATCAGATCATTGAGTTGAAGTAGGCCTACTTCAAACTATTCCAATTTGTAGTGCAGTTAAAATTGCGACTCTAGAGACTAGTAATTATGTTAACATCACATCGTAGCTCTGTGAAAAACTAGTTAGGCTAACTACTGCTATTAGTTTAGATTTTGTATTTCTTCATGATTGGCAACTGATGCTTCTGATTTCTCTGACTTTAAACGTTTAAACGACTCCATATCTAGTTCTGCTTATGCTCAGCACTGCGATGATAACTGGATAGGCATCATTAAAATGAACTCATATCAATCTAGAAATTCAAGTTGCATATGTTTACATGCATTAGATTGATCGCTATAATAATCTAGGATCTTTCTTAAGAATCAAAACAAGATACAGTAATCTATAGCTATCATTGCGGCTGTTTGCCGGTGTACCATTCAAATGGCCTGAAATTATTACTGGACCATACTTTCTACTTCGATATACATCACCCATTCTCTATTCAGACTCAAATTGGTAAGTTGAATGGTTTCCTGGCATGCGTTTAGTTTGGTAAACCATATAAGTCAATCAATTATATAATTTGTGTTGTTTAAAAGAGGTTACTTATTTTGATTCAATCGTCAAATCATCTTTGGCGTGATGAGACAGAACATGAAAGACTTGGATTTTGAATTTAAGTAAAAAATATGAACAGTAAAAAATAAACACAGCAGAATAAAATAAATTATTTTTTGAAAGGAGAATATATTTTAAAGATTGATACAAATATTACATGTTCATTAGTTTTGATTATTAGGTGCTGAAACGGAAATGGATGGCAATGTGCATTATAGTAGTTTTTCACTTAATACCAGAATAACTTTATACCAGAATACTTTTTGAAATGGCCAAGGGAAAAGCGTGCATATTTTGGTACCGGTACTTTCGCTCTCATTTAGTTTTTGATTCGATGAAACATTCTGCTTTCGATGAAATTGTTGTCTGCTTGACATTCAAGAGCTTGTTATAGCATTATTATTGACAATAACAATAACAACATGTTATATCATATCATTAACATTAACAATATGTTAATGTTAGTCTAGGCAGTTTATACAATGAATTGAACTGTAGAATTAATCTATCAATAGCCGAATTAGATTGCATGACTCGGAGGCGATTTAAGTGCATTCTGAACAACTCCATTGTTTTGGATAGAATAGAAGGGGAATATGGCTTCCGTGTAAGATTCTTTACATGTTCGATGGTGATGAATGATAGAATGATATTAATTGAATATTTTTTGTCATAGCATATAGCCTAATTCATTGCACACACCAATACTGAATCCTCATCATACATGTACAATTCCTATTGTATTCACAAGCTTGTATTCACTTTAGTTAACAATAGTCAATATGAAGTTTCTCCTTCGAGTAGTTTAGAGCTCTCCTTGGTTTCTTAGCCAGATCTATTTTAAACTCTCAGCCACACCCGGACTCGAAATTTATTATCTTTTCAATTCTTAACTAAATTGGCCATCTAATCAGGTATGAAATGAAGTTTAGTAGATGTGTGAGCGCGTTGCTTTGAATAACTAGAGAGAATTGAGAGACTTTAAAAATCTTATGAACTATCTTCATGAATCCAAGTTCTTACAAAAACTTTGCGTCATAAGTCAATAAATTTGGTACAAAACATGACAATTCTCATTAAGTATTACTGTATTCAGAGTTATGTAGTTGACATAAGTCATTCCTGGTAGCATCGTTATTCAATTCCTGCATTATTTTTTGTAATAACTTATATACTGTCCTCTTTTTGTTGAATTAATCCAATCCATTATCAGAATAATCAAATAATTTAATCTCAGAAATAATAATTCAAACCTATATTTTTTATTAGAAAACATTTTGTTTAAAATATCATTCGTTATTGTCGAATACTTTTCAAATTATGTTTCTCACTTGGAATACTGCTTGATAATACAAATCCAATATTTTCCTTTTTCTGTCAGTTGTTGGTCAGATTGGTTACCCATTTTGTGGAACATTCTTTTCCTACTCTTCCTTCTAGGCTACTCTTTTTTGGCCTTCTATGGACTTTGGATCACCAAGAACAATCGACATTGTGATTTCTGCCTCTACTTGTTATTCCATACTTGACCTCTTTCCAGTTAATATCCCTCTGTAGTCTACCTCTTATCTCTCTCCTTCATTTTAGTTGACTTTTGTCTTTATACTTCTCTTTTGCTCTTTGTACTCTCTCAACTATCAGATAGAGCTCAGGCAGTTTTCTCAAGGCATATTCCGGAAAATTTTATAATGACTATCGAGACATTACTTACCTTTACCTTGTTATTTTGTACAATATCCAATAAAGAATTCTAATAACACCATATAAAATATTTTATCATAAATTATCTTCAGAGATGTTGTAAAATTTTAATTAATTCAAGTTCTTTTACAATTTCTGTTCAGATTTATGTGGATAAAGTTAGAAGTCGAAGCTACGATATTCCTTGTGCTAGAAGTGAAAGATAGTATCTATTTCTTCAAATATCTACTATCAAGTTGATTCTAATTTAAATTCACTATCACTTCATAAAAACACGTTCTAGCTCCTGGTGATGTATGCTAAACAATATCATTTGAATTGAGTTCATTACCGCCACATGAAAGTAACTATAGCGCAAACTGGTTCTTGGCAAATAATGCCTCATGAAGTCAGCAATACCATCTCAATTATACCAAAAAGCAGTTGATCTCATTTCGTATGTAACAAGGCAATGCAGATCTTATTGTGACAGCGGATGGGAACTTGTATCTGCTACTGGAAAGTGGACACTGTCCAAAAATCTTGAATTGCAACATTGACTAGGTTTAGTGTGGAAAAAGTACCCGCCAATTAGCCACACCTGTGAAAATGTAATTATCTTGCACTTCTAAAAATCAACTCCTGCATGTATCTGAGGTTCCTCAACTCAATTTCAGCATAGACTGAAAAAATGTCTGGTGATATAGGTGATCAACTTATCCTATAATATTAGTGATTAATGTAATCACTTTAAACGGAATCTGATCATTTTTCGATGTTAACATGTGCTTATTATCAGTAGCAATCATCGGCTCATAAATATTCAAATAAAGTCGTCAGATTGATTTATTTTCACTTTTAAATCTCTGGCACTTATTGGGTATGAACGCTGTTAAAATAGATTTATATGGCACGATATTGACTGTTATAACGGTCTGTTAACTTTGTACATGAAGGCTTAATATTGTTGTTGATTATTAACGAATGGACCGGCCTGACAATTTGTTGATATGTGGACATGTGGTAAAAAAAACTGTTCGTTTTTAGTCTGATGCTTATACAGTAGTAGTAGATCAATCGTCCATCAACCGTTTAATTAATGAATTACGGAATCAGTATCGATCTATTGTTTTAGTGTGGAAAACTTTTAAAATTTAAGATTATTAATTAGGGAGGAAAGTTATGAGCTTCAAAATTGCTTCCCGGTGGTTCGGGACCCACCTAAAGCTGTAGGTCCAGTCATCTCTCATAATCATCCTTCCCATTACCCACGCACACGCTTAGAGCTTATATGTGGGCATCATCTCTAGCAAAAAAAAAACTTATAGACTTCCCTCTTAATCAATCAATGTTGAATTATTACTACGTTAGTGTATTTTTATTGAAAATTTTGGGTTTTTCAACTTTTATTTTTCGCTTGGATCTTAGAAGCTACGGTATGGTCTGAAATATGCTTTTTTGAATTCTGTTATAAACATTCGCCACTGGAGTGGTTTTTATGATAGTTTGTAGAATTTGAGAAAAAATCAAGTTCAATAGTTACTACATAACAACAATAGTATTAATGATATCATTCAATATTATTTTCATCTGATTTTTCGCATTTCATGATTTCTTTCTCTAATTTCTAAAATTTCACAGAAGTTTTAAAGAAGTTATTTCACATTCCAGCGATAATCTTTGCTTCTCCAACCACTAATTTTCCCAATTTTCAGCGATTATCGAGCAATTTAATCTAATCATTTCTATTTTTCACGTAACTGCCGATTCACACAATAGTGTATTACTACAATCATGGATGCTGTTTTATGATGCCATATTACAATAACGCCACTGATACAATAATTCCAAAGAAATGTCATGGTTAAAGAAATTCTTGGGAAATATTTTTCACCTTTTTATTGGCTAGAAAATTTATTGTTTGTATGCTAGTTGTGATTAAAATTTTACTACCATATTATAATGATAGAAGATTTATTTCTCTTCATTGCTCAATAAAATGAACTTTCACAAGTTCTAGGCAGTATGCTATGAGAATAATAAAAATCTGAAGAGTACGGTACTATAATATTTCTTGTAAATGTCATATCTCAATAATAGCTCACTGAAACTGCAACTCTGGAGAAAAAGCAAGTTACTGTGAATGGGGAAAAGTTACTTACAGCTCATTCCCTTTTATTAGAGCTATTCATTGGTCATTCTCACAATAATTTGAATTCATTATCGTCATTTACATTAATTCCAGTTATCCTGCATCCCTGAATTTTACAATTCCTCTGGACGGGATTCGCAAGGGTTTCCCGATGGTTCGGATCCCACCTAGAACAAGGAACCACCTAGAATCATTAATTCATCCTACGAGTACTTATTATTATTTCACACCTCCATAGAATGATATTGTATTAATTTTATGATGTTACGTACATACTGATACAAAGTGTAATTCATCATAGTTTTTGTACTGGATATTTTTTAAAATCCTATCAACCATTGCAGGAATGCTACTTATTAAGAATGAATGCTTCAAAAAATCTCAATTATTCTTTTTTTGGAAGACCAAATGACCTTTTCTCATGATCTTCTTGATTTTTATTTATTTTGTTGAAATTTTCCCCTTCTTAATCAATGACGTGCCCTATGTGTGTCATTGAGTGATTTACTGTAGCGTACCCTTAGTAGTTACAATTTTTTTTAATTCTCGCAAATTTTGACATGATTCAACTTATTTCTTCCGTATGCTCGAAATAGGCATACAAAACATACATCATTCCGTATAAGGGATAATTTCGAGAACTAGTTTTGTAATCGCCTTGATAAAATGCAGAAAAGGAATTGATGCTTATTCTTCAAATAAGCAGGATAATAAAAATTTCATCTACGGAATGTATTGTTTGCAGCTTCTTCTTGGCTCCCAACACGTAGCTCAACTGAACTTGACCTTTTCTTCATGAGAAGAATGCTCTTCAATGAGATTTAAAGGCAAATAAATCAGAAACTGAGGCATTATTAATGGTTGGATGAACAAATGAGATTCTTTATGTTGTAGAATTAAAATAAAATTTTTAACTTGAGAATGATATTGTGTTTCATTATGATGAGAGATTGAGGAATGCTGACATTTGAAACAAGAAATGGTTCGGTTCTTTTTGAGGAGTCATATAAATATTGAATTCCATAGTCTGTATGAATGACGAGTTTTTACATTTTCAAACTCCATAATTGAACTAAATCCAAATCTATTTGACGTCTGCTAATTTGTAGGTCTTTTCTTTAGAGTGAAAATTAACACTAATCAAAATCAGTACAGAAGCAATTGAGTCAAAAAGAGTCACTGATTTTCCTCTCTGACAGCTTGCCAGAACTTTGGCATGCGCTCCAACTTCGTTCCTCCGTAAAGTAATCTCCAGTCTTTATTGAAAATGTTTAAATTCTCTCATCACAATGCTTCGCTCATCAATAACCTGCTTGGGATATCTAGGAAAATAATTAAACTGTGAATGTGGAAAACGTTTTCAAACTAAAATGTACTATCAGTAATAATGTTGTTTTTTTTTTAAATGGTAGACTTCACGTAGAATGTGGAATTTTATTATGGTACTGGAATAAGTTGAGGAATAATGAGGATAAACCTTGAATTGGTTAGGCCTGTGCTTTGCGGTTAAATAGGTTGAAAGAGTGGTCATTGAGATTTAAAAGCTTGGAATGGAAGATATGAATTGGAAGTCCTTTGAAATCTTGATCCACCTATAAGTGATATTTTTAATAATTTCATAAGTTAGTCTGAATTTGATTTTCAAAATTTGAATCCGGAAATAAACATGAGTAGGGCGTGTAGGCCCATGTCTTAAAGTATGTAGGCCATAAAAAGCTACTATAAATAACCTCACCATTCCCAAGTTTCAATTATCAAGCATAACTTTGTTGAAATACTACTTGCCATTAATTTATTCCTGTTCATATACTCAACCACGTAGAATAAACCCTAAACCAGAATATACAATCTCAGAATGTAATGATAACATGCAGTGTGCACTGATTAGGATAAACACTGACCACTTTCAATCAAGTTCAACTTTCTCTGGAAATTATTTCACTAGCTTGTTACGAGACGAGTGAAAACTACAGTAGCAGTTTAAAAAGAAGACGGCAAAAAAGAAGACCAAATGCCTCTGAAATTGTTATTGCAGTGGAGTATGTAGAATAATTATGCCGGCATGATGTAATGGATTCTGATACAGTTCGCAGAGGCTTCAATGAGGCTCGCTCGTCTGCAGAAACTGGTTCATTTCTACTGATTTCATTCATTTGGACATTTCTGACAACCTGTTGTCAGACTGATAGAATAGTCCACATTTATCTTCCACTTCCACTCCGCCGAACAAGTTTCTGTAAGATTTCATAATAATGCTCCAACGTCCAGCATCTGGGACTGACACTTGTTGGAATGTGTGCCTGTTCTTTTTTTGGAAGTTCATCATTTCTCTCACTTCCTGTATGAGACGAGACATGGAGATTGATAACATGGTTGCTGGAAGCTAACTGAGAAATTGTTGTAGATTTTTTTATCATGTTACGTAAAATGAGGCCCATATAATATGTAATAAGTGGAATATCATGATGAAACTTGTCACTGTGTATGAAGTGTAATAGATGCTATCTAGAATCTAGAATCTAATTGATGAATTCATTTATTATTGAAACTAAATTTCAGAAATTGTTAAATAAAATGAATTCTAAGGTACGTATATTTAACCTTATTATTGAATGCAAGTTAAACATTATGCAAAAGTAATTAGGCCTATTAATCAATTACTTTCCCTTGATAAAATATCCCTTGTTTGTGTAATATTTTTATTTGCTGTGGTGATGCCCACATAAGCCTTTAGTTTGTGCGTCAGTAATGGGAAGGATGATGATGATGAGAGATGAGTGGACCTACAGCTTTAGGTGGGTTGAGAACCACCAGAAAGCGATTCTGATTCGAATTAATGAATGACATTCAACGGAAAAAGGCCTACTGAAAGTGGTCACCCATACAATGGGAGTAATAGATGCGAGTCTCTTATCTAATCTTGCTATTAGACACCGGTACGACCACGAAGCCAACCGCTTTCCCAAATATGTTTTAAAAATGTTCCGACTTGCTTTATTTGATTGAATGAGTGTTTATAACAAGTTGACTAAGAAAATCATGAAAAATTGAGTATTTGTTTTGACCAAATAATTCATTCATCAATTGAAATAACTCAATTCTAGAAAAAAAGTCATCAAACAGAAATAAATCTTTGAATGAAATAGAAAGGACAGATTGTATGATTTTTCATACAAATTGTGTGAGTTGTGTGAGTATGAACTCATTTTATTGCTAGTGTCATGAACAAAGAATATTATGTATCAATTTAAGGATATCAAGTTAAATTTTAAAATATTTATCAAATGTTTTACACTGTAACTGCTTCATGCAGGAACATTCGAAAATGATCTATATTTCAATTCTTGGCATGATTTCAATTCTTGAATGTACAAGAATGGCCTTATGTATGACCTTGAATCAGTTTTAGACTATTTGAAGTTTTATTATTTGAAGATCATCCACTTCCGTAAACAAACAAGCTCAGTGTTGTCATTTACAATCGTTGGTATTTACAAAATTGGTTGTACTTGGTTGTTATACGAATACTTATACCTCGTATACTTGTTTGTCGAAAAATTATATAAAGTCTAAAGTCTATGAGATTTCAAAGTATGTTCTTACAGTGTAAGTGTTGTCATCATAACATTATCATGTAATGTAACATTATCATGTGGTAATACATTAGTTACTATTAAACTTATTCTAATAATGCTATTATCAGAGAAATCAAACTCTTATTCTATTTTTAAAAGGGATCAATCAAGATTTATCATGTATCCTCTTGAAGTATTTTTTATAGAGTTCAACTTTTCGATACGGTAATGATTTCTTTGGAATTTAATGACAAGTATTGCTTTAATTTTTTTCTCAATTCAATATTCAAAGCTATTTGAAAATAATTAATTGATCTTAACTTTGAAGGAAAAAAGCAATTTTATTTCAGTATCTCTCCAATTATGAATAACAATAATTATGCTTCTTCATGCTACAAAAGAGCGCTACTGTTTTGTTTAATGCTGTATTAGTGCTACCGTAAAATAATAATTAACTTTTAATGTCAAGGCTTGTAATGTGGAGTGTAAATTTATCACTTTCAACTTCTGATAATAATAACGTTGATACCGTGAGAGAAAGATTCAATTGATATTCACTAAAAGATGAATCTTGCGTGCTAAATTTCACTACTTTCTGTCGTAGTTGTTAGATTTAACGTGTCTCAACGTATCAAGATTCTTGTGTTGGATTTCATCACAATATTATATCTGATGAATATAATTAAAAGTCATAGGATGATTATTCTCATAGGTCCCTGCAGTCTCATGCAATCCGTTATAACTGCTAATGAAGAGATGAAACTTGAATTTGATTTGATGAATATTTTATTCATCTCCCACATTGAATTTATTACAAGGTAACGGCATAAAATTATAGGTGCATCGATAAACGGGTCTTGATAACAAATTTATCGATCCAAGGTCAACAAGGTCATCACCTAATAATAAAAATTTCGAATGGCAATTATGAAATGTTTAGATGAGCGGCCAATAAGTTACGTTAAAAATTAATTCATAATTACTGGAATGTGCTTCTCAACAAAACGGGAATAGGTACATGTCATGTATTCGTATGTAACTAATATCAAATTTTTTATGTAGAGTGTAGAACTATACAATATTCCATCTACGATCTTGATGAGAAGCAAATGTGAAATTCATTATGTATAATAATATTGTAATGATACAACGGGGCTTTTTATATGGGTACGGACCGGTATTATACCGTACCGTAACCTTTTTGTGAGACCCCTCTAAGCCCTAGCGCCCACTGAGGTGGAGTGGCGATGGAGTGGCGATAGCGTGGCGATGGCGTGGCAACACGCTATATACAAACATATGAAACTAAATAGAACTATGTTTCTATTTAGCCTGTTGCCACGCCAACGCCACGCCATCGCCACTCCACCTCAGTGAGTGCTTGGGCTTGAAGACTCCCTCTTTTCTGGTGGAGTAACCCCTTCCGCTACTCTCTCCTACACTTACTTTCCTATCGTATCTGTGATAATCACAGAAAATACAAATTTGGATTAATTATTTACCAGTCCTTCTCCTTTATAATGATAGATAGCCTAGGTGTCTAGCTACTATCTATTACTAGATAGTCTAGCCTCTTAATCATAACTTGTCAAGAAATTTGTTTCACGTCGCGTTGTCCAAAGTTGAGAATACTGTAATACCAAAGAGTAACATAACACCTGTTATCAAATCCAATAGAGCTTACCCGACATCCATAATAGGAAGCACAGTATCTTCAGGATAAGTAACTTACTAACCAACCAAATCATGTTAGCAAAAAAATGATCACCCATGAAGGTTGATCACACATAACATGGCCAATATTCTCCGGCGAAAAGTAGGCTAATACGATGATAACCTATAATATGCATTGAAAATAGGTGCGATACACTTTGAATAATGTTTGAATTGCGTAACTGTCGCCGGAAAATCGTGTCATCGAGTCGCGTGAAACGTGAAAGTTACGGAAAGTAATATTTTGTTCCCAAAATCAGACCAGCGTTTGATCTGTCACATACTCTACGGTGTACGGTCATCCAGGAAGTGTGAAATATGCAGATTAGGGCGGGAAGTCTCTGTTGAAGAGAGAGAGTGAAGTGGAACAACATTATCGATTAAGATATTTTCTCTTTTGTTTCTTTTAAAAAATTGTTCTACCATTAAACACGTGCATACTTGGCTATTGGAAACTATACTGAACATACAACAGAGTTCAAAAATACAATCACCTGTTGCTGAATTCAAGTCATTTGAAGATTCTTCTATGGAGCTGAAATATAAGACGTTTTCTTTTATGTCATAACTACAGTACCTCTCATCATGTGACAGAATGTTTTGTGACCTTAATGTTTCTGTATTCCCAATGTCTTCTGCCAAATATACGGATTCTCTTCTCGAAATTAAGAGCCAGAGAGTCTCAAATTGACGGCTACGGAAAAATTAACTTTATAAGTTTGATACAGTGAAACCATGTGAAGAAGGTCTGGATTGTTGATATTGTAGTAGACAAGATATCCATTATTATCTCTACACATTTTGAAATAATCATATTCACGAGAATGTTCTCATCTTGATTTTATTGAAATAAATTTTTATTTAACCTTTTCTAACCTTTCAATATAATTTTCCTTCATTTTAATGTCTTTCATATGAAATAGATTACCGGTATCACAAAAGTGCTCTTAATAATTGATACATATTTCATTAATAGAAAGAATTAGTTTTGAAGAGTCGTAAAGAAAGGCAGAAAACTACACTGCAGAGAATAAAACACCAATCAATCGGAGAATGACAATATTCTGACATTCTTCAATGTCAGTCATCCTAATTCAAAGAACAGATTGATTGGCAAATGGGTGAAAACAGCCGCCATTTTGCAGTTTCGACATGGGTCAAGCCATTAGTTCCCGAAATGTGAATCGGCGAATTGGAATGTTCCTTGAATATGGAGGCCTGATTCATAGCAAATTAATAACTTATGATGATATAAGTAACAGAATTTCAATTGCTTGTTTATACATTTCATTCCATTATGTCATAACATGGATAAGAACTTCTCCATCTAAAGCTAAGAAATGCTTCTAAATGTTGAAGTAGCAGAACGTGGAATCCTATTCATTCTCCTTCTACAGCTTCAAAATGTCAATGATTCAAACTCTGATTCAAATCGATAAATTGTGGATTTTATATTCCTTATATATAAAATCTTTTGTTTATTCTTATTAATTACTTTTGTATTTCGCAATTTCTCCTCTTTCAAGTCTTGATGATTGATTTGGCTTTGGTTTCGGAGTCAGTGTCAGTGACGAAAAATATTGCTATCCTTATATGGATGTTAGTAAAAAATTTTTTTTAACAATCAATAATTGACCAACATCTTCACTATATCCGCTTACACTCCTCACAACAGTTACCTTCATGCTTCATTGTACTGTACGTTTCCCCATTTGAAAAATCGTCAATTAGATCCCATATATTGAACGTCAACATACAGGATTTGAAAGTGTCTGTGTGCGTTTCAGGGTCGTAATCAATTAATGTGTTCCGTTTATATTTCTAATTTCGCGTGATAAACCAACAACAGACTATTGCACACCCTTTTTTGTCACGTAGATTATTTGGTTGGTGTCAGGTGTTCTAATTAGCTTCAAATTGTTTGTTAGATTGTCATTGAGAATTGGTCATGAAAAATAATCGACTGGCTCAATCCTCAATAGTATTGTGTTTTGGGAAATAATGTCAGCTGCATAGAAACTTGTCTATAGAAAGGAAAGAATAGCTTTTTAAGGAGAATTCAGCTTCAAAATGTTATTATCAAAATGACTTGAAATATGCATCAATTTATTCCGGGCATCAATTTGTTTGAAGACAGTATGAAATACTGTTGAAACAATCCAAGACGTTTTTGTTGTATAATAAAATAATATACTCATAGAATATATACTGATATTTTTAATATTCTCAGTCTCTATTTTCATTTTCTCAACATTTTTTAAAGTTGTTTGGTTTAACTCTTGTTTCCCTCCGTTTCGATCTATCTACTAGGACGGTAGACTAACCGGTAGGCTACTGGACGAGGTACATTCAATTTTCGTAATAGTGTTTTATCAAAGGCGATTTAACTATTAAGTAGTTAAATTGTCTGGTTTTATCATCGCTTCCTCGTATATTTGGAGGTAGAGAGGGAGGTTGTCCCATTCATTTGTACATTCTAGAGTAGTGGGAGTATTTTGGGTTGAAAGTTTTTTAAGATGGGAGATTGTGTATTGATCCATCTAGTTAGTATCCAACACTTTCCAATCTGATTTCCCTTCATATTTATTTCACCGTGCTTGTGAATCTTCGTCTTTTTTCTAGTAATTCTATAGCTTTGTATTCTATAGCTTCTATACTTTAGAAAAGATACTAAATAGCCATATAGCATTATATAGCTTTTATACTTTATCTCTTTGTGAGATTTTAGCTCGAGCCACTCCATGTGTTTCGGAGGACACGCTAAGCCGTCGGTCCCGGCTGCCTAAAAACAGTCGTTAAGTCACGTCAGAGACCCTGAACTGATCAGGAGTGACCTGAAAACTCTGACACCAGACCTGAGCCAGCCAGGTTACACGGAATTATTATTATTATTACTATAGCTATATTTCTATAGTTTTATACTAGTAATTCTATAGCTTTCATACACATTTTTCAAGCCTCTTCTCGATGATATTTGCCTTTGGTCACTTAGTAGGCTATTCTAGTGAAATTTTTTGTCGCTTCTATTTGCTTGTACTTGCGAGTTGTTTAATGTGTGATATGTGTTTCTGGCCTGGTTGCAGGTGAGGTGGCCAGGCAGAATCGTATCACTCAACACATACTCGCGCAGTACTTGCAACGCCGGCTGTTTCCGCACCTGGCGCGTCCGCCTTCGTCCGCCCTTATCAGCGTCAACAGTCCGCCGCGGACTCGCTCGACCGGCGCTTCCGCCGCCTTCGCCGACCAGGACGACCGCGATGACGCCGACTTCGACCGCGAGCAGATCGCCTATGACCGCGATGCTCTCGACCAGGAGCTGGAGACGGTCGAGTCGGAGCAGATATCGAATGTGTTCGACGAGAGGAGGAACTTCATTGACGGTCAGACCTATCATACAATCACAATAATTTACAGTAGACTCCCGATTATCCGATGTAATTGGGACCGGGATGACCTCGAATACCGGAAAACTCGGATAATATAGAATACAATAGAATAGGATATTTATTTCACCAAAATAAAAATATATAAGTATATGAAATTTACAATATTATATAATACATATTTGGCAGAGCCAGCAGAGTTAAACCTTGAGTGCTAGCTGTGAGAACTACAAAATACGAAGTATTGTTACAAGGTATCTCATTGATACTGAAGTATCGACTCCGTGGCGAAGCGTGGTATACTTATTTGGTCATCGCCGGGTATATACGCTTCGCCACTAAGTATCGTATAAATACGAAGTATTTGGAGTATAAATACTATAAAACGAGAGTTAAGTTCAGTTATGGTAATAAACTCGTAAAATCCTATCAAAGGTTACAGAACTGGTTTATTGGAAGCAAAAACATAATATAATAATCACAATTACAGACCTGTAAGCAAGTAGAAACATGGATTATTCCTTAAAAACGTATTTGATCGTCTACTGAGGTAATCTTTTCTTTCGCTATAAAGACCTTTATTTATGTTTGTTATTTTTCAATGGCAGGCTCGGATAACCCGAAACCCTATTAACCCGAATTCAGATAACCGGCAGTTAACTGTATAGTCTTTTATCATCCATATATTTATTCTTGACGATTCCCTGGTCCAGTAGCGAAGAAACAATAATACTAAACTATACTTTTCCGACCCTGAATTCAACATGCATGTTATAAGGCAGTTCTCAGGTTGTTTTATAAACATGAATTTTCTTCATTGAAGGTCTTAACTACATACAAAAATCACAATTCATCGCTTTTCTACGAGTATTAATATGTTGAATTCAACATGCAAATTATTATTGTGTGATTTTATGATTGCAAAGTATGATTCTTTCAAAATTCACACGAATTTTGGAGAAAATTCTTGAATATTCTAGAGACGCAACTTCATTGAAGGTCGGAACTTCATACCAAAATCACAATCTATGCTTATCTTTGGATACTCTGATGCTGAGTTCAGAGTCGCGCATGAATCTCCCTTCAACTTCGTTCTAATGGCGCGATGACTATAGTATAAAATATCTGATTGTCTCTTCAAGCTATTGTTGATTTTTCATGGAGACTTATATTTGAAGTGGTCCGTAGCCGAGGGCGATAAGCGTCTGTCTGATAATCCAAAGGTTCCAAGATCGAATACAATTATATCCAGAATTTCTTCAGGTAGATGTTATCAGAAATGTTGTACCCTGTATGAGCACGGTAGCCTTCTCAACCTAGGCCAATCATATAAGCTTTTTTAATGTACTTAAAAGTTCATGCATGATCGCTTTTAGCTTTTTCAATTTTATTGAAATCAATTCACTGGACTAGTATCGTGGAAAACGACTTGCTTTTTGAGTTGAAAATATTCCAAGATAAAAAGTGGTTCCTTGTGGGCCTTCACTTCTACAGTTTCCGAAATACAACTCAATAACCTTTCTAAATTAGTCACCAAATTGTACTAAACGAAACCTATCTCGTACACCAGAATATCTTCCAAAACTAAATATTTTGTTATGAAAAGTTCTATTTTGACCATGAAAATCAAGTTTCACTTTCAGGTATTTATTAATTGGAGTTCAACAATAATTAATAAGTGTTATGGTTAATTAGTAGCAAGATTCTTTGCTCTCATTGGTAATTAGAAGCCAAGCTATGATGATAATGTAGTGTTGTGAAGTTCAGTTGAACAAATTTCAGAGATATTTGTTAATTCATCTTGGTGTCTTTGATCTTGAAAAAGGAATGCAATCAACAAATAAGTTAATTAGCTTTGAAAGTATTAATTAGCTATAAGACCGTATAGTTTGTAATCACTCATTATTCTGTTTTCAATTAACTCAAATATGCCGAACGTATTACTACTAGTCAAATTTTTATCTTCTTATAGATCGCGTGATTGGCTCCAAATTTTAGAACTGATTTTCATAACTCATGTACTTAGTTAAGTCACTTTGGTCATGAAAAGGTGATAGTACTTGTAAAATGTATTGAAGTTATGATTTCTTCAAATGTCCATTCATTTTTTACTTAGTACTTTATGTTATTTCGATACTTATAAGAATTCTTACGCATAACTTACTTTGCATAAAAAATTTCTACCTCAAGCCGTCAAAAAACTTCGAAAACTCTGCTTTTTCGGTTTTTGCCGAATACAGTATCGCACGGAATTAATGACGTTTAGTGATTTGAAAAGCACTAAATTACCCACAAAGGACATAGAAGAACAGAAAGTTCTTCAACTTTGAAAAGTTTTCAACTTTTTTGAAAGAGTCGCGCTTTTTGATGTCGCGCTTTTTTACGATAACGTCTTTTCATTACTGGTGTTCGAAATAAACTTAATTTGGCGTTAAAAAAACATAAGTATCCAAGTAATATATAAAAAAATCAGAGCTACAAATAATTTTACTAGCACCATTGAATTGACTGGACCAAGTAATGAAGTTGGTTTTCATTATCATCTCATCTGTCATTATTTATCATCTTAGAACTCCATTGTCTTATCAATACAATACAATTGAAATACTTATTGAATTGAAATTGATTACAATAGTCACCCAGTTTCTTGTAATAGAATTGTTAGGGTTCAGCCTGGTAGTGAGATTGGTGAAACTGCTTCCATTTACCATAAAATCGTGCTGAAACTATTGTTGAGATTGAGAACAGAAATGAGATATGTCTTTCTGATCAGTGATCACAGAGCTCGTTAGTACGGTAGTTCGATTGATTGACTCTCATGAGATACATGCATGACTGTAATGTATGCTTTCTATTATAGATGTCTGGACAAGATTTCCCGTTTTAATATGGTTCTATGAACTTCTAATCTCTTACTGTTGAATTTTTAATACATTTAAATTGTACTAGTAATTGAATTGGTTAATTCATTGATGTTATTTAACTATGCCTGTGGGATAGCAATATCTTCTTATTGTGCCTGTCCGTTACGAACGTGGGCGATCATCATGGCAATCTTCACTTTATCAGCTGCGATGCGAAAGAGCTCTAGGGAACTTTTGCTAAACCAGGTTCGAAGATTCTTTAGCCAAGAGATTCTTCTTCTTCCTGTGCCTCTCCTTCCAAAAATCTTCCCCTGCAGAATGACCTGTAGCAGGGCATATCTTGATTTATTTCGCATTATATGCCCAAGATATTGAAGTTTTCTACATTTGATGGTGGTCATTATCTCTGGATCTTTCTTTATTCTTCTTATAACTTCGATATTCGTTACACGGTCAGTCCAAGGTATCCTAAGCATCCTTCTATAGGTCCACATTTCAAATGCAATGAGTTTTTTACTGATGGCTTCATTCAGAGTCCAGGACTCAACTCCATACAGCAGGACTGGAAAAACATAACACCTCAACATTCTTAATTTTATCTGAAGGGAAAGATTGTGGCTCTTGAAGATGGGGCTCATTTTATTAAAAGCTGCTCTGGCCTTACCTATGCGAGATTTTATTTCCTGTGTATTATCCCAGTCTTCATTTATAAGGGTTCCCAGGTAATTATATTTCTTTTACTCTTTCTATAGCAGCGTTGGGATATAGAGGTGGCACCCATTTATATTATTTTTGCTTATAACCATCAGTTTGGTTTTCCTCACATTTATGTCTATGCACTGCTACATGCGGTTATTCGGTTCATTAGGAATTGCAAATCTTTTAAATTGTCAGCAAAATAAATTGTATCGTCCTCATACCGGATATTATTCAGCCTCTGTCCATTAATCATTATCCCCATCTGCAAATCATCCAGAGCTTCACGGAAAATTCTTTCTGAATATAAATTAAATATCATGGGTGACAGTATACAACCCTGTCTTACCACTACCACCTAGAGTTACAAAGCCATAGCGCTGCTTGTTCAAAAATCTTGTGACGTCATTATTAGTGGATAAGCAGTCTTGTTGTTTGTTTTCTACTTTCTCATTCTAACCACATAGGCTACAGCTACATATGGTGTTTGATTTTTTGAAGTACGGAGTATATTTTGTGAATTCAGAGACTAAAGATGAGTTTTGCTCACTGAGTCAAGGTAAGTTTCAAAATCTACTCATTAACTGAACATTAATAAACTATTTAAGTGTAATATTACTCATAAATTTTTTAAATACTTCTACAATCTTTGCAAATGCTTTGATGGCATACCTAACCTGAAACGTTTTGTTTCAATTATTATAAACTTTTGCAAATAATTTGAACAAGGTTGAAATGGAAAACTTTCTATGTAAAGTGATTGTTTTAATGTTACTGTTTTATTGACAGAAACAAAATTCATCATTTATTCAACGGATTGAGTAGCTATGCATCATGAATTGACAACAATCCTATTAAGTTGACTTTCTTTTCTGAATAATGTACTGCTTTCTAGTGAAAGCTAACTGGAAAAATTAATTGAGATGTCATTTTTAATAGGCACCGAATGCTTTTTGTGTATTTATGATTGTAGTGATGAGCATTTTGTGCAATCAACGAAATTTATGGCAATTATTCATAAACTATATGCAATCAGCCTAATCATTATGTTGATCATGGGCTTGTTAGTCATGCCACAGCATTCTGTAAAAGTCTACGACTACCATCTAACTAAAACACAGTCGATTTGATGCTTCAATTACAGTAATAAGTACTCAATCGGTAATAACTTCATATTATATCATTTCATGCTCAATAATGTTCTAAAATCATTGGAGTTAACTCAATATTGTATCTTTTTTTTCAGATGCCATGAAAATGTTGATATAACTGAAGATGATTTGAACAAATTGGACACAGAGATAACTCTACTGACTACCCATCTTGCAGGGATATTGTGTGAATAGTGTTCTAAAAAGATTGAATAAGAACAGTTCATATTGTACATTATTAAACAAATTGTACTGCACATTATTAAACAAAGCCTAATTTAGAATTCAGAAAAACATAAAATGATAAACTATAAATAGTTCCTATTGATTGATATGGAATTCATCTGAAGTATTATTAATGATACATAATTATATGTACTTATAATTTTTACTTAGTTCATATTAAACCTGAGTTAGCAATTTGAAGCACAAATCTCTCCTCATTCCATCCCTCATTCTAAGGTTGGTGTTGATGGAAGGATGTCCTTGCACATCCTTCTCCAAGAATGGACATTTATATGTCCAAACTCCGCCATTTCATGTAGATACAAAATCAATTACTTATATTTCCAACAACGTTCATTTAAATAAAATATATCATACTAGTATTGTTGTATTCAAAAATCTTGAATTAAAATTTATACCCATATTTTTTCATTTTAAAATCTTTCTTACTTCATGTTTTGTTCAGTTAATCTTATGCTGTATTTATTATTTTAAACGACGTTCATTGTAATGACTCTTTTGACCTAGAATTTAAACGACATATTTTGTAATCTATGTGAATAAAGTGATTATTCTATTCTTTTCCTTACATTCAACCTGCCTAACATAATATAATATTCTCAACTAAGGAGCTGGAACTGGTTTTTCTCAAAGGCTAATGTGTATTTAATTAAGAGAAATATTTTGGGAAATGAGATGTTTTGAATTAGTCTTTCTAATAGTTTCTATTAAGGTATTACGACTAGTAAAGCTTTTTGAGTTGTTGGTTGATGAACATTCAGCCCATCGGACCACTGATGACGTCATAACCTAGCACCATGGCTTTGTAACTCTAGGCGGTAGTGGTCTTACCCCTCGCATTATTTCAATATGCTTAGTGCAATCACCTTCGATTCTCAGATTAGCTGACTGGTTCTAGTAGAGATTGATTATTATTCTTAGATCTTTGTCATTCATGCCTGTTTCCTTCAATATGTGCACCATTTTCTCATGCTGCACTCTATCAAAAGCTTTTGATAATCAATTAGACAAGCATAAACATCACAGTTAACATCTCTGCATCGCTGAAACAAAATCTGCACACCAAACAAAGCTCTCCCGTGTGCCTACAGCATTTATAAAAGCTGAATTGATTTGGAGATACTTGATTCTCGCATATTTTATAGATTCTCCTATGAATTATCTTAAGGAAGAGTTTGAGAAGGAGGCTCATCAAGCTTATCGTGCGGTATTCCTCACAAGATTTGGCTCCTGCCTTTTTAGGAAGAGCGATGAACTCTGATTCCAACCACTGTGCTGGAATATTGCCAGAGTTGTAAATATTATTGAACATCTGTGTTACAAGTTCAATATTTTTCTCATTCAGAAGTTTGAGGAATTCCGCCTGGATGTTGTCAGGTCCTGCTGCTTTGCCATCTTTGAGCAGTCTTATTGCTGCCTGCACTTCTTCTTTTAAAATTTTTGGGCCAGTGATAATGTCATTGATGGTCAAGTTTTTTCGTTGGTCATGAAAGACCAACTATATTATAGCAATATAATAGATATGAATTTCATTGACCAATAGGAAAAGTTTACAACAGCTCTATTTAAAGAAGGAACGATAAAAATTCAAATGAGGGACGAGAAAAAGGTCAACTGGAGCTGTAAATAAAAAAATTCTAGTGAACTGTTAGCAATATTGACTGAACTTATTCTACTATACCTGGAATAGTGGAACTTTTAAAACTTATCATTAATATGATGCCGTTCATCGGTTCATCCCACTCATTCGTTCAGTTGTGAATGAATTAATTGAATAAATTCTCTTCTTGCATATTAAAAATAAATAATTTCATTTATTTCTATCGCATGTTGATTTGTGAAGAAGTTGCGATGAGAAAGCATTGATAGACTTTGATATCATGATATTATCTCATTTCAATCAAGAAGCATATCACTGAAATTTAATTCAACAATTAAAACATCCGACAATTTTAACTCACTTGAATTCGAGTTTACTCAATATGATTCACTTCACAGTAAAACTATGCAACGCATCATATCTATCTTAGAAAATTGACTCCACCATTAATACGCCCCGAGGAATAATAATTTTATTGATGAAAGTCGGTACTAACCGAACCGGTCAATAATCGACATTCCTTACAATTCTTATCAATCGATTCTATCTAATGCACTCTCCTGTATCGAATTTGTCACCCTATAAAACTTGTTTTTGAACGATTGTTTGAAAGTTCAACAATAATGTTATTTAGTTTCTATATCAGCTTCTGCTGTTAGTAATAAAGTGGTTAATGTTCAATAGTTGGAGAAATTCTTGCTTATTTGAAAATTATACTGCTTATGATGTGACAGAATAACAAATCAGGAGATCCTGTCCAGAATGCGAAAAGGAAAAGAACTCTTGCCCATGATTAAATCTAGGAAATTAGAATATCTGGGACATATAATGAGAAATACGGAACGATATCAGCTGCTTCAGGTTATACTGCAAGGAAAGATATTAGGAAGGAGAGGAGTCGGGAGAAGGCGTATCTCATGGCTAAAAAATTTGAGAGCTTGGTATGGTTTGACAACTACGGATTTGTTTAGAGCAGCGGTAGATAAAGTGAGAATAGCCAGGATGGTTGCCAACGTCTGGACTCAGACAGGACCATAAGAAGAAGAATGATGTTACAGGCAAAAACTTTTTGATATTCACTATGTTATAATTTGGGTGGTTCGAAACCTACAATGGACATTTGCTCTCATTTCTAAAGGTAAAGAATTCACCTTTACTAAACTAAACTTCTGAAATCCCTAACTCCCCTTTAGTACAAGTCATATTAAGTAAATAAGAATTCTAACTTGAAGCTAATGAGAGTCATAAGAATATTATTAGTTTAATTTCGTTCTTTAGCATAATTAACTTTATCAATTCTACCAATTCTACTATTTATTAATTTGTGGTGCAAAAACAATGGCTTCGTAGCAACACAGGCCACATTTTGGAAGATCAACAGCTACGAAACCAAGGTTCTTGTACCACAAATAAATAGTAGAATTGACAAAATCATTGTGTTTTCATTTCAATTATTAAGGAACGGTTCTACAATCTTAATAATTAACTTTATTTGATTCATCCACTGAATAAATATTATTTTTTGGGAACAGTTTTTTGCTACTCAAATTTCAAAAAATGGAATCATTCAGATTCCGTTAAAGATATCGAGAAAAACTTTGAAATTATTCAAATTCATTGATAATATTGTTGTTCTGGATTCTGACCCTAAATTCAATTTTTCTCTAGCCTAATTATTATATACAATCACGAATCTACTACTTCTCCTCTACTATCTTTCATTTTATAGTATTTCTCTATTTTCTCCATCATTTTGTTAATATATTTCTTCAAAATGTCTATTAGGCTCTAGCTAATATTTCACCCCGAAATAGGTACGACAGATTTCTTGAACACCGATAAAGACGAGGAAATTGCAGATTTTACATTTCTGTATAAACTAAATGGGTAACTTTTATAAACTACCTAAAGTTGCTTAAACCGAAAGAAAGTTGAAACTATGCTTATTACTCTGTTTTAACATATAGCCTAAGAATAATTTTCCATGAATGCAAACATTTCTCATAGTCTACATTTAGAGGATTCTGGTCATTGATTTTCTTCACACTAGGTAAGTGCTTATATTAAAGTTATTTTCCCACATGTCGAGCTTTTTGGAAAATGGCGGTACATCTAAAATCATTCCATCATGAAGGATGTATGTATCTTTTTCTTGAAGCTGCAAATTCAAATCATTCAACTTCTCAGTTATATCTGCGATAGAGGCAAATTGCAGACAACATTTTTCCATGCTTTCCACTGGCTGGTGTATTATGCAATGGTGAGACAAGAATTTTGAGATGTCACTGTCTCTACGATACAAGGAAATAAAGCCACTCTCCACACCTACCATTGCAGGAACTCCATCTGTATACCAAGAAGCATAGAAACTTTTTCATAGAAACACAAGCAAGCATAGCAACATCTTCACAAGAATATTTTCAAATTCAATAAGCGTTTTTAAATGCTTATTAATTATGCTTTATTAATTCGATAATTCCAGAAGCAGGCCCAGTAATCGGCACAATCTTTTGTTTCCGTGAGCTACCAAAATTTATCGCACGAGCTACTGGTAGCTCGCGATCGACTGTTTGGCGACCACTGGTCCATAAACTATTCTGTTTTTCAATATTTCTTTTCTATTTCTCCATTGTGCTTTGTGGTGCAGGAATTTTAACTTTTGGTCTATATTAATCCTTCATGCAATTTTCTATGCTAATTTTTCTATTCTTTCATCACGTTTTCATGTTTTAAAAATGATTGATTATTCATTTGCAGCAGAAATAAAGTTGTATTGTAATGCTCCTGTAGTTCAAATTTGTATCTCTTATTCACAGGGTGTCCCAAAAATTAGTGACGCCAGTACTACCACGGTATTCTACAAGTCAAAACAAACAGAAAATGTCGTTGGCAAAATGCTGATTTCTCCTTAGTTTACCTGTAATCCGCCATTTTGTGTTTTTGATATTTTTCATTATATCTCGCTGAAAAAACAAGATTTTTTCATGAAATTTGGTAGGGGTATGATTAAAGGTGTGGTTCACAAAATACATGTATTAATAAATTTCAATATCTGTTTTTTCCAAAATGGCGACCGACTAAACTTTTCAATTCGATTTTACTGGAGAAATATTGCTTTTCACGATAAAACGTAAAAATAAAAAAATGTAGAGAATTTTATTTTGAATAAAATAGTATATAATTTTAGAGAATCGGATAATAAATAACCGAGATATGGCTATTTGAAGATTACCACTTCTGTGTTTCTTCATTTCTTCAGCAGTGAGGCATGAGAATAAATAAAATTTATGAATACCAAAACATATGTTTGCCTATGCGTCACTCGAACGTTCTCAATTTATTATTGGATGGAATCATCCAACTGATGAATCTCCTGAAATGAAAATATGATACAGTAGTGAATTTGAGAACGTTCAAGATAGAGCAAACATTTTTTGTAATCTGTTTAGCTTAATCTCCAATTAAAATGTTGATTCATACAAGTACGGTACCATAATAGTAGATCGTATTTAGTCCACTTTTCTGCAACCAGCTTATGTTTCAATTTCATAAATGAGATTCAAATGTAGGATTCGCTCATCTCTTCTTGAAAAATACATCTATCAAGTAGATTGGCATCCACAGGCTCTCCTGCAAATAATCTTTTGTAACCATTTATTCCATAAAAATGATTTATTAGTTATTAATTATGAAAATAATGATTTATTCTTCAAAAAATAAAATTATTAATTTAATTCAGAGAAACGAGTAAATTGAATTTTGTGTCCAGCATTTATTTCATAATATTTCTCGTTTATTTGGTTTTGGAGAAGAGAGGAATAAAAAATATAGAATAGGAAAACATGAGGACTAGGATTAATTCGCTATAACCGGCTGGGCCTAGGAAAAGGAGGCAGCAGACGTCCTGTGGCAGGAGGAGGAGGAGGGGTAGGAGGAGGAGGGGGAAGCATACAGCGAGAGAAGTGCGTCCTTCTGTGTGGAGCTCCCGAGTCGCTGCCAACAACGTCAGCAACTATGACGACTAAAGCGACTAAAATGATGCTAGAGGACGCCCTCGAAGATCTGGCGTCCAAGGCGGCTGAGGAGGCGGAGACAATTGAATATTTGAGTGAGTTTGTCAAGCGTCCTTGAGAGCATTGCGGTGCGGTACTAATATCCAGTTGTTTGACATCATCATCATCATCGTCATAAATCAGCGGTG
Source organism: Laodelphax striatellus (assembly GCA_017141395.1). Classification (NCBI taxonomy): domain Eukaryota; kingdom Metazoa; phylum Arthropoda; class Insecta; order Hemiptera; family Delphacidae; genus Laodelphax; species Laodelphax striatellus. Next base: position 16,857,297 of record CM029533.1, read on the forward strand.
GATGTGGAGAAAAATCGGTCAAGGGATGATATTTTCCAGGTAGCTGTTTCCAATACAAAACTCAGGAAACTCACTTAAAATAATGTATTTTTTCATAATCGTATGGTACCTCCGTCATTTTCTAGTACAAATAATAGATCTGATTCTGTTTCTCTATAAGGAACAGTTTGCAGAAGGCACAGTGTAGGCTACCGTATTTTCGTGGAATAAGAATAATAGGCTTGTGTTGTATAGTTAGAGTTTTGTTATGCAAATTAATCAAGTCAATAAATTCACATGTATGGACCTCTATGGAAAAGCGCGTTATATTGAAGGAGAAACTCCTTCAAAGAGTGTGAAAGAGTACCCAATATTAAGGGACTGTATTCGCCCTATTTACGAACAGTTTCGCAAAAAAGACCTGTCAGGTTTTTTGCGGGTCTAAAATATCCAACATTTATAAGCCCTTTCATAAGCCCATGAATCGAGGACTCTTTCTTGAGTCTTTTTCAAGCATGTGCTTGTTCAACTATATTTATTTTGTTAATTTAAAAGAAAAAACGACAATTAGAGAGACAATGATGAGAGATTATTGAAAAAATAGTTTAGGTGGGTTCCAAACCTTTGGGAAGTGATTTTGAAGGAAATTACCGAGTTATGTTGTTTGTGATCTTGGCGCTCAAGCGGCGAATATTCTTCCAGGTCGCTGTTTCCAATACAAAACTCAGGAAACTGACATAGAATGATTTATTTTTTATAAACATACATACGGGTGCGCTATGGCATTCTCTTGTATAAATAATCGCATTTTCTGTGCAAAAATAATCATAATTTGCCAATAATTGAAAACTTGCCAAAGAGTGAATTTCTTTGTATTGGCATGGCGCATAGTGATTTTCTAGTAAATATCCAAATTGTGTAAGTGTAAGACTTGATGAGGGTGCAAAATCTTACACTAAAGTCAGAGAGATATTAATTTCTTCCAACTCGATATTCCAATCAGTTTGAAAAAGTGTGCAGCATACTACATGGTATCATGGTTTTGACTAAGAGATAGAGGATTGTCATAGACCAAGTCTATTGAAGGCAATCTGTTAGTTGAAATCGGAGACTGGACGCCGCGGGATTCTTAATCACGGGAGTCACATCTCAACCTTCAACTGGCTTATAAAGTAGTGGAAGCAAGATCTTTTGGAATTTTTTAAAAGTTTCGTTTTCTCTTCTTGACCGATTTTTCTCGAATATCGAAAACTGTCACTGATAGAAGTACCATCCGCAAAATATCATGTAGAGACCATTTCATGGTGCCATTAATTGTAAGAGTCATACGCGGGGGAATTTTAGACCTTAACATTATTGATGAGAAATGAGATGAAAATATCAACTTTGAACTCTTAATAAGACCAGTGACGCAATAATATTATGAGAATGGTAGCCTAAAAATACTCTTCATACTTTTAATCATTAAGCCCCTAATGACTTTATTCATTGGAATGAATAAATTCCAATACTATTCAATTCCAATAATTCACTACTATTGATTATAATGGAGTATCCTTATTGAATTCAATTCTTAGTAATTTCCTTTTATTTGTTTTGTCTTGAGAAATTATTTCTATCTTCGACTATTTCTCCTTCGATCCCTCAATTCCATAATTACTGTTGCTTTTTCATTCGGAATAATCAACTACTAATATTCATTCATTCCTGACTATAATTCCAACATTTCTACATTTCTGCGTGCTCATGATCTAATCTCACTACTTTTATACCTTTAAATCAATGGTAACTATATTGATTGGTTGTGGTGTTTCTGCATTGAATTTATATGTTGAAAATCATCCATTCTTTAATGAATCAGCATGTGCATGATTTGATGAAGGTTGATTTCTCTTGATTTTCAATTAACTATCACATGAAATACAAACAACTTCTTATTTCTGCCAAGTTACTACCATTGAATGAATAGTAACTTGACAAATGAGTCAAGTTACTATCAATATATTTCCCGATTCTCAGAAGTCCATTGTAAACAGACTGATATAAATATTAGGTTAATAATGACTTATGACTAAATCATACGTTTTAGACGTGCTTATAAGAGTGAGGAAATAAGATTTTTCAAGAATAGTAACCGGTAGTTGGAAAAAGGAGAGATATTTTCCTATTTCAAGTATTACAATTTTGGTTTGGTAAAAAGTTTGAAGATGGTTTCGAAAAATCAAATTTTAAAGAAAACCATTTTTGCTTTTTCGTGATGTGATGTTCTCCGTGGGTGATATTTTTACGCTAGTTTATTTTATTTATGCCGTGGAAAACAGTTGACTATTCTAGTCATGCATTCGTTGATATATATTATTCATTTTCATCATTGTTATCACCTGTGATGATGAGATGCCGAGTTGTCACGTCATAGAAACAGAATATTTGACGTATGAAGGATCGTCATTCATTACCAATATTAGTATCACTCCCTGGACACATGGTTGACGACTCATCGTCTTATCAAATCCTATGTAGGTGTCCTGAGTAAAAATGAACGGAACTTCACGTGAAAAAACGTAGGTGTATTTTGTAAATCAAACTACGTAGTTGATAAGATATCCATAGATAACGTGGATTCCGTGCACCTTACCTATAATGTGGAGAATGGGAGGATATCACTTTACTGCCCACTGATTGCGTGTGCAAAATTTTAACAGAAATCAGTTCGTTTAATATTTAATTAATATGCGCGAAACCCTAAATATACGAGCTCAATTTTTCGTATATTATGAGCGAAAGTTTCTGAATGGTCCATCACTTAAATACCACCTTCCATTCAGAGTAGATCATTGTAAACTTTTGAAAATCTGCTACGTTTTGCGGCTACAATAATGATGTCCACCAATTTTGGAAGTTTTGCACTTTTTCTCTTCGTGGCTGGGCCAGTGGCCATACTTAGCCAGCCGGACGGGGATCCATCAAAATACGACATGATCAGAATTAGTGGCGACAATACCAGCTGCCCCTTCACCGTGAAGAGGACTGCGACTAACGGCATACCGGCATTCGTCATTGAATACAGGTGAGAAACTGCAATTTTTAAAATAGTTGACATTTTAGTTTTCCAAAACAATTAGAATTTTAGTTTTTTGGCAATTGGCAACAATTAAATAATACAAGCATTTAAAAGTTTAGAGTTTTGGAATGCAGGAACAAACAGCTGAATTCAAAAAGATAGATTTTAATAGCATATTTATGTTGAAAGTAATACTTGAATCGCATTCTGCAGTATTAATGTGCCAAATTTATCAAATTTGAAATTTTTTGGGGTTCACAAGACTTTTAAAACAGCTACAGAATTGGGTTTGTAAAGACTTATGTGGGTGTTGTGCCCGTGCTGTCCCTCTTACAAGGGACAATGTGAAGCCAGAGACATTTATTCAAAAGAGTACAAAATTAATACATAATAAGTTTAATTAATGAACATGAAGTTTAATCTTATTCAATTGTGAAGGAAAAATGTGAAATGTTTAAGTATTTAGGATTTGTAGTTTAAAACGTTTATATCTCCTTCATTATTCTACGGTATTCTTATACTGTATCAACTGTAGTATACTGTATTTTTACTGAGTGATCCGCGATATGATAATATATTTAGTTAGACTTCTTTCAAACTAGTGCCGTCCGGGCCCGGATCGAAAGGGGATGACTGATGTGTCTTACTAGGTATATTCAAACTGAATCATCTGATTACTCATAAGGATGGATTATATCACAGTTCACGATTTAGACGATACATCCACTAGAGATAGCTATAATTACATCCATCAGTCAAAACATTTTCATCCCGTCCGATCCGGGCTCTTTCCGGTGTGAAAGGAGCCTTAAACTTAGCTGAGATACACTGGATTGACTATCGTTGAGAAAGCATGCAAATTATGTAACATAAATTTATGTTTATGAATTTGCTTTCAAGTCAGCTCAAAATAAAATGGCTTTAGAGGCAAAATAAAATGGCTAGAAGTACAATCAGATTCATTTAATTCAACGCTTGTCATTAGATAGATAGATAGGTAGAGAGATATTATTTCTTGCCGTTGCTGATGACCGTAGAGTACGATGGCAAAGAAATAATATCTCTCTATCTATCTATCTAATGTCAAGCGTCAAATTAAATGAATATACCTTGAATTTTGTACATTTTTATAGGATGGAGTAATGTGTAGCCTAAGTATATGATAGAATGGAGTAGAATAGGGAAAAAATATTTTAATTTAAAAACTTGATCTCTACCTCTTAATCATATAGGTAAATATGTTCATAGAGTATAAACCAATAAAAAAACAATGTGTTTTCAGAAAATTAATTAACCAATTTATTATAATCCAATTATATTTTTTTTAATTGATTATTATGAAAAGAGATATTCTATAGCTCTAGACTAGAGTCTCGATTCTAGTCCAGCTGAGACTGTCTCAGGCTCTCTGTCTCAAACTCTCTTTCGATTACCGAAGTTCACTTCTCTTCTCATTCTACAATCTTCTTCTAATTTTTTTATCAATAAACGATTATATGATTATTACAAGCAAGATACTGATCGTATCTCTTTGAATAATCTTTATTTACTGTTAGATGTATGAGATTTCCAATGATTATACTGAAATCTGATTGTTCATTGTTCGATGCATGCGTCTAATCTTTTGATATATTTTTCTGTGCAGTTGCCAAAAACCAGCGGCAAAATCCAGCGGAGAAAACAACAGCATTGGAAGATGTATGGAGAACCACGAATGCGTCCAAGGCCTCACCACCATTCCGATAGTATATCCGCATAAATCCAAACCCGAAAACATCAAATTCCACTCTGGCTGCTTCTGTTATAAACAGCATGGATCTACCGCTAATTTCATACCGGATTCTCCACTCGACAATTGAATTGATTCTTGTGACAATACCACAGATTACAGATAAAGATGTGGGGAAGAGAGTAAAATTTGGAGGTTGACCTTTCTAGGGAATAAACAGTTTTCAAAAGTAAAATTTGAAGGTCGTCCATTCTTGGGAGTATGCAGTTTTTCAGCAGTTATCTTACCAATACTTGTTCACAACTACTCTCGTCCAATTATTAAAAAATTCAAAAACAAAAACATGATTGCTGTCTATAAGCGGCCATTCATCCAGTTCCAACTTTATTGACTTATTACTTGATTGATCTCAAAGTTTTTGAATATATATTTTATCCTTATGGGGGAATGATGTTTTGTCTATAAGAAACTTGTCTTTCCCATAAGAAAATTGATATCTAGAAGACACTGTTTATCGAGTGCTAGGAGGTTTTACATCCTTCTTGATTGATAATGCTATGTGACTGATCTATGGGTTTGGAATTCTATGATTAGCTTCCAATTAGTACCGTTTTTGAATGCCGTAGAATCTGGATGACTCTATAAGTATCCCTTATATCCGTAATATCTGTAAATATCTCATATATCTTCAACTGTAATCTGTGAATAATACTCTGTGATTTAAAAAAGATCTCTGGAAATACATTACATTTAATCTATGATAATTATCGAAGTTTCTGTCGGTGATGCAGCTTTTTCAGCCTGGTTTTGTACCATCATTCACGCCAAATAATTAATCACCATTATTCATTCACCTACACTCATATTAGCACCATTGAATAAAAAGTGTATTATATAGCTGTAGACCCGCCATGATAGAATAGCACTCTGAATGTGAAATGTTATTGTAATAAATCGATATAATAAAGTGATTAGAAGGCTTTCAACATAGGCTTTTTGAATTTTTTTCAATCACCCTGTACTTATTAAAGAGTTATCCCAGTGTGAATACTCTACTTAGAGTATTTTAGAAATGTTGTTCTGTTCTATCTTGATATCTATAATTTCTTATTTTATACAATTTCCAGTTTGCATTATTATACTATATCGTCTATATTTGATATTATCCTGTTTCAGTTCTTAGAATAGATGCAAATAATGTCTCCGATTTTCCTTCAAGTTTTATTTCCTTTAACTTTTTCTGTAGCACTGAAAGTGGTATTGAATAAAAAGACCCAAAATTGTCACAACCAAAAATGTATTAAAATACCCAGAAACCGTTTTGGTTATTATACCACTATCAATCTCTGGTGAACTAAGTAAATTTTTTTTCAATTTTTGTTGTTCAGTATCTACTTTATATTTTTCAAAAATAATCTTGTTCTCTGGAGGCTTTAGTAATAACTATTTTTATTAGTAGCGTTTTGGATGTGCATGTGTTTCTAAGATAATTGGTGTCTATGGGATGCATGCAATGAATTAATTTTGGCATTCAAGTTTTCCTAAAACTTTGAACAGAGAATTTGATCAAATCTTAACCATCGGGTTCAATAAATTGGTTTAAGTTTAATATATTGTTTATTCATTATAGGTACTTCTTATTAACACAATTTTGAAAAGTATTTTTTATAATTTGCATGGTCCAATGGAGAAACATTATACTATGGGCACTTTCAAAAATCAATGTTAAATAGAGTTTGAAATGTTTGCTAAAGTTTCCGGACAAACGATCGACCTTCAAGAGAGTAATTCTGCTCCTGAGAGATATATTTTGCTGAGTGCAATTCAAACTGTGGATCCTTGAAATTGACAGCTATAAATACTAAGTCCGATCACCGGGCTTGGATAATCTTGGCCTCAAACCCAAACTAATTGATGGTTTTAGAACGCTTAAAATGTTGATAAATCGTTCCTTATTTGAGCATCAATTACCCATTGGACTAGAAAAGGTGGTTAATTTTTCGTAGTGCCTCATATAATTTGATAATTATAACATGTCAAATGGAGCAACTCTACACATGTTTCAAATGGGGCTAGAAGCTTTCATGTTAGTTGTGCTGATCCTTATTCGAGCCTGATAATAAATATTGTTGCTCATCATAAAGGCGAAAGTTTTAAAATCAGGTAGTGTTCAATAACCTTGTTGTTGATTTATTATTCATAATATTCTCCGATTTCCAAATTACATTATCTTGAGTTTGATTGTCTATTACAGTAACTAATGTATTTCAATATTTAATAATATAGTAATATTTAAGTAATAATATTCTTCTTACCAATAATTTTTCCACTTAATCCTTCCTCGTTGTCTCAACACCCTTTGGATGACTCACTCTTATGAGATTTTAATAAATAAAAAACTATTCACTTGATACTCTATTTGTAGTTCGATCATCTTTACAAAAATGCCTGTTGCTCAATAGATTCACTGTAATTATCCAAATAAATAGATACTGGAAGTAAAGACTAATTTTAAATTACAGACAATTTTGAGAATTCAACTCTTTCATTGTATGTTAATCCTGACCATTGGTATGGCATTTATTATTTTTAGAACTATCTCTTTCAAGCTAAAATAAATATTTGGACATATAAATATCATATCAAAATCCAAAATATTCTTTATATTGTCAGGCAACCCCTATTGGAAAGATCTATAAGAATAAGAGTGGAACAATAAAAAATTTAACTTGCAGAAGAAGAGTTGATACAATGGGATAATAACTCCGTCCGATACATATTTCATTCAAATGAATGTTCCTCAAATACCTTCTTAGTAAGTAATAAATCACGTAAATGTCATGACTATAAGTTGTTACTGTAACTATGTCAGGACACATAATACTATTTTGAAACGGAGACAGTCTTACCATTACTTTGTGGTTTATGGTAAATATGTCTTATGTCATCACTCACATTGATGACATAAAATGCCAGTAATTTCTAGCATTAAATTTGAGTGTCTTACACCTTTAAATCTGATCTTTAAACTTGAAAAACGGCTTCCATAAATCTCATCTCGCATTCCCAAAAATAACAATCTTAATGGCGATTTTTATTAAAGCTGTCTTGCAAATATGAATTACGGTTTTTGTTTTGAGGACCTTGAACATTTCTATATTGCAGTCGCGTTAATGTGGCTATGAATCTCAAAGAGACTTGAACACTGTTTCTTTTAAACGAAAGAGGAATTGACAAGGCCGTCATTTTGGTAGGGAGTGGTCGACTTCTAGGTACTTGTCTAAATAAAGCACCTTTTTGTAGGCCATAGTAACTCTCCTAACAATCTTATTTTTTCCTCTAAAATAACGTATTATCTTTGGTGTTACTAATCTTGTCACAGCCGATTTCGTGAAATTGGTTTGTTTCTAAAAAATTTATGAGGATGAATTTCTTGTTACTAATCTTGTCACAGCGGATTTCGTGGAATTGGTTTGTTTCTAAAAAAATTATGAGGATGAATTTCTTGATCAGCATCTCCAAATGCACAAGGGTAGAAAAATCAAAGTAATAATTATCTTCTTATTTACTTTCTGTCCTTGTCTTTTCTCCGCTATTCTATTCTCTTCTACCATTTATTTAAATTCATTTTCCCAAACTATAAACCGAACATTTTTGCAAACTAACTTCTAAATACGTTTCCTTATTCTTCTCCTCATCTGGTCTTCTATTTATATTCTCGAGATTTATTCTCTGCCTCTTACATGAATAATACAGAATTCTTAGTTTCCATCATGGTTTTCCATGTTCTATTTTAATTTTTGTCTCCTGTAAACTTAATTCATCGAAGCTCGTACCTACTTGCCTCTTATTACTTACTCTTTCATGCCTATCCGATCCACTGTCAACAACAGTTGACACAACTATTAGTAAAACAAAGGCGTGTTCTCCTAAAAATGTTTATTCATTTCGGATTTCTTCTTCTATTTGTCTTGCTATTAGCATAATTGGATCAAGAATAACTTTGAAGGATTACATGCACAAGTTCTTGTTTTCTACTTGTACTGTAATTGATCATGTTGAAGCTGATACAGTATTAGCATTATAACAGTAGGAAGGGGATGAAAATTTGAAACGAGTGAGGAATAGGTTACACGTGGGAGAATATGTGATGTATAACAGAGAAAGAAGAAGGGAGGAGGAGATGGCAAAACCGTGAAAAAAGCAATTAAAGAACATTGATCTATACTATGATTTTAAAAGTATGATAATTCATGAAGCATTGATAGAATGTTGGTTTACATTATTGTAAATTCAAATTGGCACAATTGTTGGGGAAATAAATTAATGGATATGAGATTCATTATTCGGTGTCTCTGATTTGAATTTGCTATCGGACTCTTATTTAGTTAGTATACAATATCTAGTTCTAAGCTATTTATAAGATGCATTATACGATTTATAAAATCATATTTAAAATAATTATAAGATGTTACAGTTGTCTTCGTCTTCTTCCAAGCAATTTAAAGCTTTTCAAATTTTTGTTTTATTGCCATCCCTCTTAGATCTCTACTCTGAATTTAGAATTTGAAGTTTGCAAAAAATTATTCATTCTTGAGGGAAATTATATAGAATTGAGAAAGATTGCATACTATCTTACGAATTTCAAGTTATCATGAATACTCGCGTCCCTTTAGCATAGAAGTTTTGATTCACAATAAAAGAGAAATCACTCTGTAGGCCTAATGATATCTAATGACGAAGGAACTTAGATTTCATTTATGAGCTAACACTATTAGTTTATTTATCAACAAGCTCGAATTCCATTAAGATATTTTTACTCTTTCGTCTTTCCAGCCTCGGGTTAAGTTTGAATATCATTAGTGGCACTTATTTATTCATTAATTACTATTCTTCAAGTAGAAATCAACAAAATCACTAATTTCCTCCTCTAAAGAACTCGACTAAGGAATGTTGTAAGGTATCTTTCAAAGATCTTATCATCCATAAATATCCACAACAAGAAGTGTGCCTCATTTCACTAATATCCTAGAATGTTTTGAAATATTTTGACATTAACGAAGATGAAATAATTTCGAATAGATTAGCCTATGTGATTCATAGATTTTAAATTTTTTTCCCTAATCCCATTACAGACCTTGATATTCAAGTACCACTTAGTACAGAAGATTTGATTTATAATAAAAATATTAAGTTTTTTGATATAAAATTATCATTTTATTATAATTATGTAGCTCAAAAATTTTAGTAGGCCTTCACTTGATGAAAAATGAATTTTAAAGATTTAAAGTATTGGAGAAGATGAAATTTTTGTCTATTTTGAATTATATTTAATATTGAAACCATTTGTACCGCGCTAGATTCCAAAAATTCATGATATTTTTCTTCATCTCTATTACTTTATTAATTATTTTCTATATTGGATGATACCTCCGCTTCACGCAACGTGGTGTTGTATAGACAATAGGCGGACACGCTATGTCTTAATGTAACTGTTACCAGGTTATTTGAAAACTACTACATTAGTAGTTGATAGAAAAATTCATTTCAAGTCATGATTTCAGTAACAAAAGTCGTGACATGTAAAGTACATACATTATGTAAAACAATGATATATGCACCCAGTACTATTGAATTTCATGACTAACAATGTCAGTAAAATAGGGTGAATAAATCTTACCAGTAAATTCCTATAGTAGGACTATTGTTACTAATTAGGTCAATACCATTCACTCCACCGATAACAAATATTGGCATAACATTCCCATGATAGAAAGTAAGATAAACTGTTTGAATTTTATCAATATGAAAGGTGTTTTATCGATAGAGACATTTTCTTTCACACCTGTTCACAACCATCTAAGTGAGCAGTGAATGTGAGGATTGTCTTGGATGAATTTCTCACGTACGGTGCATAATTCTCATCTCTGTCACACTAATAGATGCACATTGTACTAGGCTGAATAAACTTTTGGTAGTGGGAACTTTTTGATTAATGGTAATAATAATTATTGAAAAAGGTTAGTCAATTCATGAGTCATAGATTTGCCTTGAATCATGAAGTTCAACTTCTTTGGAGTTTAAAATGAATAATAGGCCTACCGTATGTTACTGTGGAATAGAATAGTAGATTGAATAATTATTGAGTGTTTCGAACCCATCAACAATTTTCTATCAGTGATTCTCTTATAGTGAGCAATATAGAATTTGAGAATGATAAAATAATTTAATTTTTGAGGAATATTTGTAATTATCTCATAGATTCAATTTTATCATAGATTCAACATTCAAATAATAGTTAGAATAAATAATAGCCTAATAATATTTTTGTGACCATCCCATTTCTCACATTATACTAATTCATTCAATATCCATGTAGTGGATTAATGCATTTTTTTCTTAATCTTTATTCCAACTCCATAACATATTACAATATGCAGTGGTACTGTTTACATAAAATAGGCGAACATGTTTTTTGTAACCAAAAGAGAAGAAGAAGAAGAAGGAGGAGGAGGAGGAGGAGAAAAAGAGAAGAGGAAAAAGGAGAAAAAGAAGAAGAAGAAGGAGGAGGGGGGGAGAAAAAGAACGAGAAGAAGATGGAGAGGAAGGAAAAGGTGAAGAAGACGGAGAGGAAGAAGGAGGAGAAGAAGGATGAGAAGAAAAGGAGGAAGGAGTATGAAGAAGAAGAAGGAGGAGAAGAAGAGAAGAGAAAAGGAGAAAAGGAGGGAGGAGAAGAAGAAGAAGAAGAAGAAGAAGAAGAAGAAGAAGAAGAAGAAGAAGAAGAAGAAGAAGGAGGAGGAGAAGAAGGAGAAGAAAAAGGAGGAGGGGGAGAAAAAGAACGAGAAGAAGATGGACAAGAAGATTGAAAAAAAGGAGAAGAAGGAGGAGGAGGATTGGAAACTATTTCATGTAGTTCAATAGTCGCAGTTTTATGCGACCTGGATGTCCTAGTTCAATACAATTTATTAGTCTATTGAGGAAAAATTCTTGTTTCTTGAATTTTTTCTGCTTCTTTCTCATAATCATCGACTTCTTACTACCTTACCAAACAGTATTATTTGCTTCTTGAATTATTTTCGCCTCCTTTCTGATAATCATCGACTTCTTACCAAACAATATTCTTTGCTTGAGGACGGCCTTTCTTCCATCTGCTATCCTGTGAAGGCCTTCGCTTCTAGAACCAGTAGAACAGAAGAATCCAAGATGTAATGCCGCTAAAAGGAGTCTGCAGGCTAGTGTTGTTGTTCAATGAGAGATAGAGAAACCTTGAGTAGTACTGCGAGTCTTTGGTGGTGGTCTTCACTCGCCTTGTTGACTTTCCCTCGCCGCTGGTCGATTACCGGTTAGCAGTTATCTCCAAGTCTGAATCGGTGACAGACGCGGCCGAGTGGTGAGATTCTTTCAATAACATAACCTAAAAGTTGTCTGTTGAGTTGAGTCACACGACTTGATTACGATCAGAAAGATCACCTGCTATTGAGTATCGTACTTCTCTGAAACCATAATACTATACGAACGAAGTGGAGTACAGCAAACAAAAGTATTCTAATAAACGTCAACGATCGGTTTAAAATTGGATGTTTAAAAACAGTACTTTGATAACTAAGAAACGTTAAAGACCGGTTAAATTAGAGAAAAGTTGAAAAATTGTTTTTATTTTTTGAAACCCGCGATGAATCCGTCGTTTGTGCTTCGCTTGTTAGCGTGCGTGGTTGTGGTAGTAGCTGAAAACGCGACTGCTCATCTTTTTCCCGCGTCGAAAGTTGCTGACAATTTGACGTCGAAATCCAGAATAAGTAAAGATGCATTTTTAATCATGTTTAGTCCGTAGTTATTCAGTGTTATTGGTTAATCTTATCCTTGTTAGATTAATTAATAATAATATTGATTAGATCTCTATCTCTAATTGATATGAAATTAAAACTTTGGAAAATGGGAAATTTGGGAGAATATGGAAGAATGGAAATGGGTGAAATTTTTCACAAAAAATCAGCAATCATTGAAAAATAGTTAACTGATGCAGTTTTTTACTCTTGAGCCTCAATTTCTTATCAACTGTGATAATTGTTTTTTCTGTGTATTACATCGATTGGATGATGATTGGATTAATAAAAAAAATGATAATACACTGATTTCCTTACTTAGGGTTGTATAGAGTACTGGACAGATACTTATACTCAAGATTATCTAGTAATCTTGAGACAAGTAGACGATCTAGTTATAGTCTAATGACTTCTAGTAGGCGAAAGTCATTTTTTATTGTATTCAATATAAGAGTCAAATTCTTTAGAGAATTTATCAGAATATCTTAGATATCTAGTAATCTTGACAATCTTGTCAACTCCCTCAATGAAAACTTTCATGTTAGAGAGTTAGAGTAGAGTAGAGTGGGATAGCACCGTGGTAAAACTCTACTACTTATCAGTACCTGTGCCAGCCTACTCTACCTCCATAGTAATAACTCAATTCTAACTCTTTCTAGTAATGAAACCCCGTCTTTGACGGATAAAATGAGGACTATACGTGGACAGTATTTGGTTGCTTGCCAGTTAATACCAGTTCAAGAGAATCATTGACAAATCACATCGCATTGCTCTACTCGATTGAAAGGTCTCTCCATAATATGCGATTGCTTGAATACATCTTTTGGAATTCAACTTCAGAAAGATAGCTTTAAACTCCATAAAAGAGTTTGCAGACTATTATGTTCAACGTATTACTTTTCTTGCATTAATTTTTCATGTTTCATTAATATTCTAATATCTATTACACTCAAATTCTATTGTATTCTACAAAATTACTACTATTGTAATTGTTACTATTACTCTATTATTATATTACGCTATTACTACTTATTAGGCCTACGTATCTAACTAATATCTGTTCCACTCAACAATTCGTAGCTATTTTACTGCAACTTCGTTGCTTCGTATCATTTTTTGAGAAGATAGCTCCACCAAAGGCTAGGTCCTGTTCAATTCATATTTTGGCAGGCGAATGCTGATGAATTTCGAAACTTCCCAAGTACAGTCCTGTCCAGCGTTTAGATTGGCTTTAGCAGCGTCTGTCGAAAAGAAGTCATCTTTCCAGTCGACTGCCTCAGCCGCCAATACCTTCCTTCATCTCACCACTCGCCTTCTCCTCTCATATCAACGGGTCGCAAGTGGGTCATTATTTCCGGATTTATAGTTGAACGCCTGCTTACGTAATATTTACCTAATCGAAGCCGGCAAATCTCTTCTCAAATATTTCGCACTAATCACGATTCCCTTCAAAGTTGGGATTACCGACGTTTCATTAGAAAATTATTCGTCGCTGAGAACTTTATTGAATTTAAATGAAAAATAAATTTGATTTTGTGGTCAGAGAAGCTTTGGAAATCAAGATGATATAATAATGAAATCCACATTAATATTTGAAATTGAATACTTGTTGATTTGCATGGGTTTGAGTAGGTGCTCAATTGCTCAACCCTTCAGGAAACGAAAAATAATTGAATACGGTACTTCAGAAGATTGGTTGAGAAAGAAAGAAATTAATGGATCTCTTGTGAACTCAATATTTTTTAATGAATATACACTTTTTATAATCATTAAAAAATATTATATTTAGGCTAGTATAAGAAGTCTTCTTTTTATTGTTATTGTTGTGTTTGCATGGACCTGAGAATTAAGAGACAATACGGTAGATGAAGAATAATAATTCTAAAGGAAATAAGTGGGACATTTTCACAATAAGGTGCTTGCTTATCAATAGAACAGCTACTGTACTTGAAATTAGAAAAATGTCTAATATTAGTTGTTTTATTGATAAATGCAGTATAATTTTTCATCCAGATTTTTTGAAGGTCAGTTATTACCAGCTTAATTTTCGATCAAGTATTATATTGTTGACTTAGGGCCGGTTTCTCCAACAAAATTAAACCAAGTTGGGGAAACCGGCCCTAAAAAAGTTATATATCAGTTTAATATTAATTTTAAACATTTCTTCTGTCCTTATTTCTGTTAAGAAATTCTGATTCAAGTGAGGAGAAAGTTTCAAAAAAAAGGAGTTCAATGTCAAGGAAGATGGAATTGAGGGAGTGCTTAGTAGGAGTGATCACTTCGCGATTGGTTGAAATCCTCGTTCCTGATTGGCTCCTGATTTTCAAGTGCTAGTTGAATAAGTAAAATGGCGAATTCGATAAGTCACAGAATGGCGGATACAATGATAGTATGCCTACAAGAGATGTCGGATTTGTCTTCTAAATTACCGATATAAGGCTATAACTGTTAGTGTTAGATCAAAAAGGTTGTCAAACAGTAACACTGGAATTGGGTTACGTAACTTCAACAATCTCATACATTTTTGAAAAGCAGTTGCAGTTCAAGCAAAAAACATTTAATTCTTCATATTTGAACTCATCATCTTACACTTCATAATTTATCATTTCCTGTATCAAATTTCCAAACTTTAGATTCGATCAAGAACAGAATTTCTATTCACAGATTTTTCTATTGGAGAAAGGAACGTTATAGGATTTAAAGTTGCAAAAATTATTTGCATAGTATGTTATAAAAACATAATCTATCAAGTTCTACAAGATTATACTTGTAAGTTGATAAAATTAGTCTGAACCTAATAAGGTGATGAACCTCTATTCCTTTGTAGCATGAGTAATTTGTAATTAGTAAATAGTCTAAACCTAATTAGTTGATGAATCAATGAATCTCTATTCATTTGTAGCACCAGTAGCTTATTCGTAATATTTTAATTTTTCCAAACGTCCATGTTTAGTTTTCTCCAAGTACAGGAGTGCTATAGGAACAATATCATTATGATGCTTTCAAGAAGTATTTGTTTATTTTCATTTTGTTTCTATTAATGATTTATTAATCTTTCTGATAAAAATAGCTTGAACTGTAATAGGAATTTCTCTAATGAGTTATGAGATGATGAATGAATTAAAGAAAAACTCTAAAGTATCAGAATTAATTTCTGAACGAACATTCAAGGGTTTGGGTTTGCAGAAAGCGTTCTTATATCAATGATCACTGAGTTATTTTGTATTCAAGTGTACCGTATCTGAGTAAAAATAATAATTGGAGCATTCCATACATTGCATGACCACTCCCGTAATATAATGTGTGTTATGGAAGTAAACCCTTTACCGGTTACCCGATTAACCGAGATACAATAAAATTTCAACATGTTACATTCTCGTCGTGTACTATTGAAAACGTGTATAAAATGAGCAGGTCATAATGTCAACACTGCTATTGTAAATTTATTGACAGGTCAGAAGTTGTCTAGCGATTAAATTAAATAGCATCTGTATAAAAGACCACGTCTTGGAGAATAAGCTCATTCAAGTTGTCTCTTGACTGCTATTGTCCTGCTCTCGTAGATTACAAATTGACAGAAATCAGTAGTCAGCCACCAAACTCACTCAACCAGATAGTTGAACGATTCTCGTATTCCAGTATTATGTTCTTATACTTGTGTAGTATTTATTATTCACGTATAATGGTACTGTTTCTCCTTTCTCCAATTTTAATTGAATCGTATTATGAAATTCATTATTGGTTCACTCTTGCTAAATTGGATTGTATTGTTCATTCTCATGCTGGACTGATTCTGATTCCATCTAGAACTAGGGGTAGAAGGTTCAGTTACCTTTTGAATAGAATTTGATAATATTTGATCTGTACTGCTGATAATTCGATAGTAATATTCAAGTTTTATGTGGCTATTGGTCCAGTATGATATAAGAATCTATATTAATAAAAGAGAGTTGGTGTCTGTACGCTCGCTTATAACTCGAGAACGGCTGAACCGATTTAGATGATTTTGGTTTAGTTTGAATTTTTACAGCACTGGTTAACATAATATGTATTAAAATATAAGAAAATCCCTTTATAATTAATAAATAATTAGTACATTAATGACCTAACCTATAAAACATTTTACAGACGCATGATTGTTTTGAACTTGCCCGCCAAGCGGCTACCGAAAGATGATCGTGATTCAACATCAGAAAACACAGCCATATCATTCTAAGCATCGGTAGCTCAGTGGATAAACTTCTGCCTTTCATTCTTGAGGTCCCGGGATCGAATCCCTACGGCCAATTTCCTTTTGTTCTAGGGTTTTCTACTCTAATTATTTTTTACGCTAGAATCATCAATAATAAAAATGAGTTATCGTTCGTATCATACATGTTTTATTGTTTCTAATAATAAAATTGAAGAACGAAATAAAAATTGAAAAAAAATAATATATAAAATAAATTAAACAAAAAATTATTGATTATATAAAATAAAAATACATTGATTATATTAAATATATTTTACTTGTGACATTTTTGTGGGGGTGTGACATGAAGGGCGGACATTTGGGGGAAAGAAAGGGGTGAAATGAAAGGGGATTTTTGGGGGTTGACATTTTGGGGGGAATGAAGGGGGCATTTGGTGGATGACATTTTTTAGGGGGTGTCATGAAGAGGGGGACATTTGTAGGGAGAAGAGGGGGGGACATTTGTGGGGGGGGGGGGGAAAGAGGGTGATACAAAGTTCGCCGGGACAGCTAGTTTTTAATAAATGGAACATAAAAATAATTATAGTTTTGATAGAATTGATAAGAGCTTAGACTAAATTTGTCTTAGTGGAATTGAATTCTTCAAGTACCGAACCCCAAAGATTTTCTTCAACTTCCTTTTACATTAGTGATTTTTTATTCTTCGAAATTTCTTTTACTCTTTTCGAAACTTCTTTTTAATCTTTTATCGTTACATTGTACTTTGTATATTCGTAGTCTAATGAAGGGTTTTTGATTCTTAACAGTTGCCATCGAAGTTCAGTTCTCAATTTTCCAATTTTTATTTCAATTTTGCTCATTTTAAATTTTAGATGATTGGACTTATTCTAAACTTTCTTCAAATATCACTCATAATTTGATAGAATATATATGATAAAATATCACACTAAACCTACCAAAACTTTTTCAATTCTTAAACAACATTCTAAACAAAATTCTTTAAAGATTGGCAACAATAAAATTTATTCCATTTAATCAAGTTCTCACAAAAATTTTGATAGCTGACTTATTAGAAATTTCAACCCTGGTATAAAATTCGCTTCGAATCTTCATGAAGATCTCTTGAAGAACCTTTCCAAATAACCAGAGTAAAACACCAGTTTTGTATATATTTGATAACCATCAGACCCGGATTGCTCCAGAAGTCTTTTGCTTCAACACTACAACAACAGACAATTATTCAATGATCGAAACCTCTTCAACAACCTGAGATCCACTTAACTACATCACACCATGTCCTGAGTGTGTCCTTTACAGACTTCAAGTTCCAACCCAAATTCCTCCCACAATGTAAACATGTTTACAATTATTTTGTTCTCAATTTTTCCACATGTTACGTGTGTGGCGGGTGCTCCAAAGTGAATTTATTATGTGGGTCAATGTCGCACCTCGAACTAGTTTCGTCTCAACTTCAATTAATGAGCATCGTGAGGTGCGCTACTGACTTCCTCAATACATATAGATATATTATACCACTTTATAAGGCAACAACCTGCTAGATAAGTAGATATACACTTTAATCTGACTTTATAGACCACTCTTGCTTTACATAGTGAAATACCACTTTATTGTTGACTATATTATGATGACCGTCAAAGGTATTCATTCTCCTTGCTCTGCGATAGATCGATCTCCTTGTTGTTCTCCAGCCTAGACTGGTGTTGTCCTTATCTTCTTGTGATCTATCAGAAGCTAGTCGAGGAATTTGCGAAGGAGGCAACGTTTTCTTGATAGTGGAGGACACATTATATAGTTAAATTATATCTATATACAACCCACCTGCACCTTCATAAATATTATGTAGAGTACTTCGACTTATATATCTATACATAACGCACCAGCACTTGTATAAACCACGGTCAGTGTGAACACACGCAATGAATATAGTTGACTATGGGGCATATATTTTAGGTTTCTCTTAACTTACCTGGGCAAGTCCATGGAGAAAGCTAGTAGTGACGTCACTGTATAGGAAGGCTGAGGGTCAGTTATTAATATTATTGTGATATCCTTGGTGGCAATCATCAGAACTAGTAGATCATTCCCTTCCTAAAACACTTTTCGTTCTTGTATCGATGAACTTATCGAGGAAGGTATTTGAAGGGAATTCAATGTTGATATTTATCACTGTCTATGAATAATGCTGGATCATCACTGAGATTATTGTATCATGTTCCAGAGCCCTCTGTTTCATTGAAAGTTTATTACTTCTCTACTCCTCAATCAACTCCTCAACTTATATTGGACTTACAGTATTCTGAATAATAATTTATTCGATCTTTGATTGATTCATTTTATTATACATCGTTATGAGTGGCCATCATTTATAAGGTTCAGTCACAGAAAAGGAGCGGATAAACTCTTAATTATTATCAGTTTCCTTTCTATTACTTTGAAGTTCTTGGAAGTATGAAAGGAAAGCTTAAGTTACTAATTTACAACATTTCAGTTTTGCATTGTTAATACCGGTAATAATGGGTTCTTCGTATTATTATTTTCCTGACTCATCCATTATTCTAACGAGAGATTCCTTCTTTCAGCTCTTAAAATCTACTGATTCTTAATGGAATCACATGAATATAATAGTAGTTTTTCCAGTTTATTCTTATTTTATTCACAGGTCAGAGGTTAAACTGAAAACGAAGCAATAGTTCAAATAAAATATATGAATTTTTATGGGTAATTTTCATAAAAATCTCCATCAATTTCAGATCATTTGGAATAAAACAGTTTCAAGTTGATGTGTTTATCACTATATGACCTTTTAGAAGGTGCAAGAATGTATGCAACCTCAGTGAATATTCTTCATCAATGTACGCCCGTCGATCGTTTATTAGCCTAAGTTGAAAAGCTGGTTCCACGTACAATAGTGGTAGTTTTAATAGTGCTTCAACTTGACGGTGAATCTCCTCCTTGCAAAATTCTTACTCCTAGCTCAAAGATAGAATTTTGGTTTGTTGAATAGTATTTGTTGAAAGTATCTGCTGATTTTATTCCATTCTTGCACTCTTTGAGAAGTTACAATTTAGAAAGAACATAGACTCT
The DNA here is from genome assembly GCA_017141395.1 of Laodelphax striatellus. Taxonomy (NCBI): domain Eukaryota; kingdom Metazoa; phylum Arthropoda; class Insecta; order Hemiptera; family Delphacidae; genus Laodelphax; species Laodelphax striatellus. Next base: position 16,877,186 of record CM029533.1, read on the forward strand.
CAACCTGAAGCTAGTCCTCCAAATTGAAAACGAAAAGCTTTGGAAATGATCTATTCACATTTTGTCCAACTAAAAATTTACTACTCAACTTACTTCGAACTACTATTACTACTTACTACATCCACTTGAAACTGAAAAAACTACAATAAACTCCAAGTATTCTTCAGTTATTTTGAATAACGAAAATTGGTAACTTTATAATAATTGTAGTTGATAACACAAGCATGCAATTACGCAAATTGAATGTATTTATAATTGTATAATTTGTCTTGGAATTAAGTGTTATTTATTTCTAAAAAAAAGATACAATTATACAGTACTATTCATGTATTGGTGATTTTGAGTCTAAATAATCTTCTTATTTGGAAGTTGTGATAGCTTTATTATCTGTAGCTATTGTGGATTACTTAGACGGATGGTATTGGTATAACTCGAATAAGCAAACAAGAATAGCCTGCAAATTATACACCCTTCAGCATGACTTTTTCACCAATAAAAATGAACTAAAAAAAGAAACAGAGAGCTAGCTCAATATTTCTTCAGTTGGCACTTTTTTTAACAGCAGTTGAGGCAAAAAGGAAGGCCGGGGAGCACTTGGAAAATTACATAGGCAAGAACGCCTGGAACTTGATTCTTTCGAACCTAATTTATAGCTCCTCCATAACCAGTTCATTGTTCTCTTTTCAAACTCCAAGGTCGAATCAAGGATTATCGGTGAGCTTGAACTCTCTCCTGTTTCAAGTCTCGAACAGTGATTTGAGGAATCGGTTCAGTAACAAAACTACAATTGAATTCGTTCAGAACAAACTTTCAATGGAAATAAAATGCATGACTTGAGGATTGTTTCACAAGTCTTAAAACTCATCTTGTACACTCTCATATTCCCAATTCCATTTCAAAGCATTTTCCTCTAAACAAAAGTTTGGTTTCGGCTATCTTTAAAAAAAGTATCAATGTTTATTTTTATCACAGCTAGACTTATGCAGTTATTTTTTTACTAATTGAAGCGAACCAAATTTAAGTGGAAGCAAAAGGCTTTTCTACCCAAATCAATTTCTTTTAGAATTTCAAAGAATGCTCCAAGTATTCACTTTATTTCTGAAATATGAGAAAATTAGTGATATGTATCATAAAGTATTAATAAGTAAGATGTAAGCTTGAAATTTCATAATTAATGGTACCTCACAAGTACTTTATCAATATCATGACCTGATAAAGAATGTCAATATAAGATTCACGGGCCAGTAATTTTCACAAACAGCTGAATATGAGTTATGAGTTTCAACAGGAGGGTATAGTTAGAGAAAAGAATTGTTCAAACTTACATGGAATACATACCATATCAAAGATGACAGTAATATGAAGGTTCAAATTATTATTGTTCAGAATCTGAATAAAGATCTTGAGTAGAGAGTACTGTAGCCTACCTATATTACTTTTTCACAGTACGGAACCAATGTATTAATTTCTCATCTTATTTTACTTTGAGCTGCTCAAACAACAAGCTTTCTGCACTTTTGCATTAACAAAGTAACCATAAAAATATTTATTGCAATGGTTTTCATCAAACAAAATAATTATTGAGATCTTCAACTTTCCAACTTTGTTATGATTGTCGTCTGAATGAAACTGAGATAATTGAATATTTCAAATTATTCATGATCTAAAGTGGATAAAAGCTAGCAGATGGGGAAAGCCAATTATCTTCAAGGCATATCATATTTCAACTAGAGTTCATTATCAAACACCAATATCAAGGTGAACGAGACTATCCATGCTCAGATCAGCGTAACAACGGCAGTGCAGTTCTGTAACAGTTGAAAAATCCACCTTTTAGATGATTTTTGTTTATCAAATACACGATTATCAAACTCACAAAAATTTATATATCATACCTAATAAAAAGGTGGTCAAACTACTACCAAACAGCCAGTTGAAATTTATCCTTTTTCGTAGTGTAGTCGGCTAGCAGCCTTAAAATCTTGTCAAAACATCTTTCAGAAATCTAGTTTTGTTCCATACAGACTCACCTTGACCTTCCTTTTTTATTTCTATTTTCAGTAGTATTTTTTAAAGTCAGTTATATTGAAAAATACCTATTCAAGACGTGACTTATTGGATTCCTGAAATTTATTTTGCTGCATTGTCTGTACCACCCTTAAATGAAAATATAATCTATTTCTAAATACCGATAGTCCTATTTACAGTTCATCAACAAGAAGGTTTTTTAAAAGTTGAGCCCTTGAACCAGCAAAGAATATAGCTCAAGGTTTATATTGAGCAATCTTGTAATTTTCATGGATAGATTCTCCATTAGATTGTCAAATAGATAATTGATTTGAATTGATGTAGTTTATTGAATTGGTTTAAATAATGAATCATCAATTTATTAAATTTTATATTCAGTCATAATAGATTAGTTTATTGAATATTGTGAAGATAACAATTTTTTTCAAAGAGAGACGTTTTGTCTGAACATTTTTTTCGTTAAAGTGTTAATATAGTGAATAATATAGATAAATAAATGCTGTGAATGTAACCTAATAATTAATTGTAACCTACAGTAATAATTATTACAAGCATGATAATTGATAAAATTCTCGTAATGGAAGCAGTTTAGTCTGCATAAGCTCGATCTTGTTCTCTTTTCATTCAAATTATTGTAGATTTAAGATGGTGAATAAATTATTGTCACTTGATGTTAGTGTGAAAGAGATGATTAGAATACAAATTGAACCAATTCAGGTGTAGCTGTTACAGTATCTCTGATATCTTTGAGATTAACTAAAACTATTTTAAAGCTTCCACAGCTCCCATTTATTTAAAATAAATTTTTAGAAAAAAAAACAACAATTTGAGTAGAGTGTTCTCATCTATATTGTAACAGTATTATTGTAACAGTTACTATATTAGTAACAGTTATTGTTGAAAATATTTTATCGAGTTATTTGCGTTACCGTATCATACTAACGTGCGTTCTCTTTTTTATTGTTACAGATGACTGTACAAACTGCGTCGATGATGGACCAGCAATTAACAAATGGACTATGCCACTACTAAAATTAGGCGAGAAACGATACTACCTGGGAATATTTTTCAGGGTGAGATTATGAAACTGTTACGTATGATGACAATAGAAATATCAGGTTCGATTTATCAGATAAAACAATGGTAGCCTATCTACTCTCTAGACTCTAGAGTAACTAATGAGTTTCAGTACCGGTACTCATATTTAAACTGCCGGATTTAGTTTTTGATAAACTTTTGTATTAGGTTAAAATTATCTTTAAAATATTAATTCTATCCAAATTTATCAATTTATTCATTAAGATTATGAGAAATAGCTTCATGAGTAGTTTTGAGAGTGATATTGTTTTATTCATATTGAGTCAATATGTAATTGGGATAATCTCTAGTCGTTTTCAGCTAGGCCCAATATCGAAAATAACTTAATGGTGATAATAATATTTGTATTCTTTGTGACAATAGCATCATCTTTGCTTTGCGATTTTACAAAAATATATATATAATTCCGATGCTTTGGAATACTTAGCAGTTGAGAAGTCTTCGATAATGTTGAGTTCTATGAATTGAATGTTATCAATTTTGTTACAAATTTATTTACGAAAAATTTTACCCCTAAAATCCAGCAATGTACAGACCAGTGATCAAAAATTATCTCTCTTACTGCATTGTATTATATAAAATGACATACTACAAAAAAGGCGCACTATAATTATAATGTGATAATGTACCCTAAAGTAATATAATAATTTAACTATACACTGCTACACTCTGACTCTGACGTGATGAGATAAACACAACAACAAAATTTTGGGCAAGTCCACATAAAGGGCAGTAAACTGTCAAGTGGGTTCATAACCACAACACAATATAATATCTCCATGCAGCTACTGCAAAGAGGCTTTATGACCACTCTTTTTTCAAGACACGATAGTGATCAAATTCGAACAGTTAGCCTAGTAATTTGTACAGAGTGTCACAAAAATAGTAACTCCAGTATTACCACGGTACCGGTATTCTACAAGCCATAACAAACAAAAAATGTAATTGGCAAAATGCTGAATTCTCCTTAGGCTTGTAGAATTTTTGGAACACCCTGTAAACCTAATATTGCAACTCATCATCCACGCAATGATGAAAACGTAGATTAAAAAACATATAGGGTTACAGCAATTTTTTACTTTCTTATGAAAATCTGAGTCATTTTCAACAAATTGTGCTAGTAAAAGCGCTACCTGATTCTGTACTAATAAAGTGAACGAACTTTTCATAGATGTGTTTTTGTAGTTGAACCTGAGAATAAAAAAGAATGTTTCACGGCTAAAAGGAGCCGACTGAATACTACAAGTATATTCTAATCCATTTTTGCTGAAATTTCGAATTATTGTGATTGTGATAGCACAATATGAAACATCAATCAATCATGAACTCTATATTCACATAAATGATGGAAAATTGTACCCCTTTGTTAATTAAATCATGATTAGTTTTCAATATTATTCTCATTCTTATCATCAAAATTGTTCACCTTGTTGTCTCTACAATACCGTATTCAATCAATCAAAGTTATGCATGTGAATATAATTTACAATACAAAGAGAAAATTAATATGGAAAATAAAAAAATATACAGTACACAGAGATTCCATGCTGTAAATAATTTGGTATTATAGTCTCTTCCGTTAATATATACCCCACTATAATAAAATGTGTAAATATGTGATTAACTTTATATTTTTGTAATATTTGCAGGCTAACTGGTACAGGGCAGCGCAGTATTGCAGATACCACGGTATGCACCTGGCCAGCATTGGCAGTCAAGAAGAAAATGACAAGCTGGAGAAACACATCAGGGACTTTGGTAAGATATCCTATCAAAAGCAATATTTTCCTTATAAGAAATTCGTTGATATGTTGATCATTCTAAAATAGCGTAAGTTTAATCCATCTGAGTGATCAAAATGGATTGTTTGTTTCCCATTTCTGTAGCAGGGATTTGGGCCCTGAGGGCCTGGTCACATACGATTGTGGTTTGCTTTACTTTACTTCACTTCACTAACAAAGCTAACTTGTTTACTTCACTTCACTCCACTTACTCGCATTTAATCGTATGATATATATAGTAGGCTATACGTAAGTGAAGTGAAGCAAAGCAAACCACAATCAAAGTAGCATTGTAAATGAAGTAAAGTAAAGCAAACCACAATCGTATGTGACCAGGCCCTGAGAGAATAATTGGAATTTTAGTAGTTTTGAATTTCTTGATTATGATGCATATTAACTTCAAATATTTCGTTAACGTTAACAAAAAATCTAAATTTCATAAACTTTGGTAGCGTGTAGGTAGAGTGTGGACAGACATGCTTCATCAAAACCTGAATGCTGCAAAGTTATTTGGAAACAACGCGAACGTAGTACCGTACTACAACATTGTACGATCTACATTCTAGCATTTACCGAAAATTATTTTTTCACTTGATAGTAGGCAAGCTGTTATTTTTTAGTAAATAATAATATATTATTATATTATTTTATATTATTATATTATTTTTTAGTAAAATAACAATATATCATGATTGATTGATTTTTATTCTGTAGTAATGTCCAGCACATAAGCTCTTGACTTGGAAGTATAGGCTAATGATGAGATATGAATGGCTTTAGGTAGATTCTGAACCACCAGGAAGCGATTTTGATTTTCATGAGTGAACGGCATTTAGCTGAAAAATGCCTCTAACTGGGAAGTGGTCACCCTTACAACGGGAGTGGAATAAATGCTGCATGTCTCTTTAGTCTTTACTCTAATCAAAGACGATAGGAACTATTATTCCAAGTATTATACTAAGTATTCCAATTGTCTCTGCTCTAATCTAATCTAGCAATAAGATACTGGCAGAGCGATGAAGCCAACCGCTTCCCAACCGTCTGAATTTCACCCTCCTTGAAGTCATAGAACTATTCTTTATATTCATCTATTACTATGCTCGACGATACCCCGCAGGGGGGCAGAATTTATTCTGTCCGGGGTGTGGCAATCCTCCGGGTTCCTGATGCAAGTGGTAGATGTAGGCTGGTTGGCAACTAACACCGTTGCGTCCCAGCTTAAGTAGGGTGTTCAAGTAGGAACACCTGAAGCATCAACTGCGCAAGCCAAGCCAACATATGGTGGAACAGCATACGCCGACGGCTGCATGGTCAGGGGAGTGCCTGACATGAGTATGCGAACTCTGGATACCAGGCGACCTCCAGTTTCAAGAAGCCTTCCCTGGGTGAACGCGGAGCTCTGCCCAGGGTGAATGAACAAGTCTCCAGCTACTCGTGGAAACAGGTTTCAGAGTTATTGCTGACTCAAACCTGCCGGGAAACGGTACATGCAGAAGAAGGCACTACAACTGAAGATTCCGCAATAGAATCTGAGGAGTGTGCAGACCCATCCCTGATAGAAGTTGAACAGCTTCGGAAGGGTGGGTCCATAGCTGAAATCAGCAGCACATTTGCTGCTGGAATGTCAACACTCTTGCAAATGAGGAGGAGACTTCTTGGAAAGGCAACCCTCCTACCAGAGGAGGAAAGAGAACTGGACTTCAAGGCCCTGAGTAAATTCTGCTCTGGCCTTGGATTATGGAACATGGCATAAGCCAAAGAGGGGATGCCACAAAAGATCGAATAGCGGTCGCGGTGGCTAAGGGTTACAAAGCCCAACCCAATTAAAAAAAAAAAATGCTCGACGATCCTTTGATTACCGTACTTGACTCCTACTTCTTCAAGCACCCTTGACTTTTACGTACTGGAAGTAGGCTACTTGAAGAATTGATTCCTTATTCAAGGATACTTCATCCTCACTTGAAATCTTTTATAAATTTGTGCTTTAACTTGATCATTTCTTTCTGGTTCTCACAGGTCTGGGACACGAGCATTTCTGGACTTCAGGCACTGACCAGGCTGAGGAAGGCACCTTCTTCTGGATGTCAACTGGACGTCCAATCACTTTCACGAATTGGAACACAGGCGAACCGAACAACTTCCGCTACGAGAATGGAGAAGAGGAGCACTGCTTGGAACTGTGGAACAGGGATGGAAAAGGATTGAAGTGGAACGATTCTCCTTGTTCGTTTGAAACGTACTTTGTTTGTGAAGTTGGAATGTGAATGAAAAGTATTTAAGTATGGAAGGCTGTCTTCCAAGTGAAAATTATATTTTTGTGTTGTCCAAGATGACACATTATCGTTTCCAATTAATGTACTCAAATGCATAATAGTAAGATACATTTTTCATACCATCCAACATGATAGGATGTATATTGAAAACAGGTTATACCATTATGTATTTAGTTACTATACACAAAATGACGAACTGTATTTATTTTATCATAGAAATTATTTTCCCATGCCTTTTTTTGTACAAAAATGTTCCCACATTGACATACATTTTTCGCATGGTACATAATCTGTACAATCGCAGATTAGGTATATCTCTAGTTTGTGGTATTTTTAAATTTGAATGCATGCTCTCACTTTAATTTGTAAACAGATATCTTAAATTTTGGACTCACTCATGCCCTTAAATCAGTCTGAAAAATTATTCTTTGAAATAATAATGTGTATCAGAATGACAATAACTATATTTCCGATGTGATCTGATAAATTCACCGATTCGAATTTTATCCAATTGATCCATGTAATTAATGTCTTCCAAGATTGAAAAGTGAGTTATTCTGTACAAAACTAATCTAGATACGTGAAGGAAACAATATATAAACAATAGAAATCACATAACATAAAAAAATGTATTACCGTATTATAGTTGAATAGCGCCTGGCATATTATATAATTATTTAACAAAGGAATACGTTCTTGGGTCAAATAACTTGAGTTTTCAACCCTAGATGTCAGCTTTATTTAGATTAAAATAGGTTATTATTATAAATACTAGTGTAACATAATATTTTTTGTCGTTTGTTTAGTCTCGTAAGCTTCATTTGGTACCCAACAATATTCATAAATAAAGAAAAACTAATCTTCCAATTTGTTTCTGATTTTATTATGTTTTTGAAGTTGGTTCATGCTTCTTAAATTTCGCATGTAAAAAGATTATAAATAAATCCTTGGATTTGTTGTTTGAGTATCAAGATTAATTTTCAATCTTAATCTCATTTTATTATATTATGTAGGTTTTTATTCTTTATTACCGTTTCAATGCCGTAAAAGAGAAACAAATCTTAGAATTGCCCAAAAATAGGTGATGCTATAAACCATGTAGCAATTAAAGGCTACTAGTGGACCAGGAAATTATTTTATAAAAATTAAACTAAGTTTAGGCATTATTATGTAAATATGGAGTAAAATTAATCCAATATATTATTCTAGAATGATAAGATTTTTGTTAGAATAAATAAAATATCTGTAGTTTTAAGTGTACATAATTTGTGATGCGTTAGCTCACTTTTGATTTTGTGAATAAATGTTTATAATCATAATCCTACTAATTTTGTACATAGGTGAACACAGGCTTATACTATGATACTGTTGAAGAATTCCAATCCTGAATCATCTTCGAAAATAACTCATGACTTATACAAGCTTTGTAATCTAAAAATGATATTGACAATGTGTATACAAGTACTGTACACAATCTATTTTGTGTAATTGCAAAGTTTTCTCCAGACACCGTATCGTACATGATATTCTCCATATATCTCCATCTTAATTCAAAATACATGAATGAAGTAATGTATAAAGTAAATTAATACTCTTACCTCATCAAAATAATGCTGATTGATTCATATTAAAGATAATGGTGTAGCATACAATGTCTTCTCTGATATATTTTAGTAACTATAGAAAGTATTTTACAGTGTCTAGTGATATTATTATTTGAATTGAAGTACAATAAAATGTTTTTTTTTTTTTTTTATAATTTATCATGCCTTGCTATCTTTTCTCCCAATCCACATAACATAATTTAAAACTGTACTAACTGATGACGTACCTAGTTATAAATTTTGTTTAAAAAAGTACGATGAGGAGAATAATTGATCTTATTTTTTCTACCTATTGGTTCTTGCTTGGCTGGATTATTAATTTTTTGAGTCAGATCTTTTAATGCTTCAACAGGTTAGCATGAGCTTTAGCAGGTTAACAGGTTATGCTTCAAGTATTAGCAACGGATGAACTTTGAATGATTTATGAACAATGTTTTAAAGAATGTATTTGACAGTATGATGTAAACATAAGAATTGTCGAAAGAGAAGGACAGGTACTTGATAGCTTCTCTCATTCTGGCTTTCGGGGGCCCGTTATTTTCACTTGGATAGACCTACTAACATTTTTATCAATTTCATTGGCACTGGGCCAGGTGAATAAAAGCAATTAAAGACTTTACTAGGCCTACGTGTTTTTGGAGAGTTTGCTATCTGAGGGCTTCCTATGATTTTTTCTGAAAAAAACTATGGGTCCTAGTTTGGGCCCGTTTTTCCCTAATTGTAGACGTGTTGAGTGCGAAGAGATTAAATAATAACTTGATTGAAAAGTTTCAAATCTAAATATTTCACACTAGCTGGTTAGAACAGTTGAGCAGTATTTCACCTGTTTATCGCGATTATAGATAGGCAGGTAATTTCACTCCTCTTACCTCTCTTCCCCTCACCTCTACAACGGCAGCTTCATCAGCGTGCTGGGAGTGAGCTTCAACCCTCAGTCATTAACGTAGAACCGCCGCCGCGTCACCAGGTGACAAGTAAGTTCAAACCGCTTTTTATCGTCTTTACCTCTTTTTGTCTGAACCGCGTATGTTAACCCCTCGGTCCTTCGGATTTGTCTGAACCTCTCGAAATTGTTAAAACCGCATTACCAAATCCAAATGGTAACAACCACTAGCAATAAAAAAAAAGCATTATCGATCATAAGAAGCCTATTATTATGAAATGAGAATATTCCAAAGCTTTGAGGACATAGAACTCATAGTTTAAACTTTAAGGTCCCTTTAATGGGGCTGACACTTGAGACTTGGGGAGTGTTCCGTAGATGTAAAAAGTCCTGTAATATGAGATAAGAGGCAGACTCTCAATGAACCTAGGCTTATAAATTTGTTACATAGTAGAGCCGTGATCTGTGCTGTTTATGTGTACTATGATTTTATTTATACGCCTTTCTTTTTAAATTTATTTTTTTAATTACGGTAATTCTAATAAAGGTCAATTCCCACATTGACGACGACGACACGACGACGACATTCTCATTTCGTTCTGCACATGCGTCACCAGCCCGCGCTCTGATTGGTCCATGTCTATCTTTGTTTACAAATGATAGCTGTAGCTGTCGGCTATCAAGCTCTCAATTCTCAAAATTGCAGTACCGGTAGGCTATGACTTGAAAAGGTTTGTATTATAATTTTATTTACTGATTATTATTTAATATTGTCGTACTAATATTATTAATAAATATTAATTGACAATTGATTCCGAACAGTGAACATTCAAACTTCGTACCCTGTCACTTAACCTAGAAATTCGGCTGGTCACAAGTTCTAAAAGGATGGACCAATCAGAGCGCGGGCTGGTGACGCATGCGCAGAACAAAATGAGAATGTCGTCGTGTCGTTGTCGTCAATGTGGGAATTGACCTTAATTCAGAAAGAAATTAATCAGATGCTGCAGGGCCTCGATGTAAAAATATCACTTATATATTTAGAGTTCAGTAATTGATAAATTACGAATATCGTTTAGTTTTTCTTCAAGTATGTTGGAAGGTGAGATAATGCTGTATAAAGGTCAATTCCCACATTGACGACAACGACACGACGACGACATTCTCATTTCGTTCTGCGCATGTGTCACCAGCCCGCGCTCTGATTGGTCCATCCTTTCAGAACTTCTGACCAGCCGAATTTCTAGGTTAAGTGACTAGGTAGGAAGTTTGAATGTTCGCTGTTCGGAATCAATTGTCAATTAATATTAATAATATTAGTACTACAATATAAATATAATAATCAGTAAATAAAATTATAATACAAACCTTTTCAAGTCATACCGGTACTGCAATTTTGAGACTTGAGAGCTTTCATTTGTAAACAAAAAGATACAAAGATAGACATGAACCAATCAGAGCATGGGCTGGTGACGCATGCGCAGAACGAAATGAAAATGTCGTCGTCGTGTCGTTGTCGTCCAGGGGGCTGTCATAGACGGAGTGGAAATATTGTATCTTCCCCATGTTAAAAAGGGGTGTAGGCTGAGTCTCTAGTTTCCGGCTGAGTCTCTAGTTTCCGGACGGAGTTTTGGCGCTGTATTTGAATTCAGAGCTTTTAGGTTAAGTTTCATTTTCATAAAGACTTTTAAAAGTTTATGGTATCTTTTGCGGTATAAATCAAATCTGTTGTGAGAATATGGTTGATATTTACGGCAAAATATAAAATTTTTGTTAGATTCTTTGTTTTTAGGTTGGTTTGAGTAGAAGTAGGTGTGATTCTCTACTACAGGTTAGAATGGTTATTCACTAATTCACTAATAATGGTTAACTTCTAATATCGTTACGCGTGTATCAAACTTTCGGATTATTCTTCAATATCATTGATCTAATATCGTTATGCGTGAATCAAGCTTTTGAACCATCCGCTATTCAATCAGAATCAGTTGTAATTATTATCAATTTACGATGTTTTCAAATACACCGCTAAAAGTCCGTCCGGAAACTAAAGTCATCCTACACCCCTTATTTCTCTTACTTCCAGTCCCTCAGATGTCAGGTCCCTGTTGTCGTCAATGTGGGAATTGACCTTTAGTTAGCATATAAGACGAAATTAGGCTACACAACAATAACTAATGATAATATAATTATTTATTCTAATGCACTTTATTTTGGGGCTCCCAAAGCTCTCTTGTACTTGTGAGCAGGCTAGTGGATACTGCAACAATTTAATAGTTTAATCAGATTAATTAACTCAATGTACTCATTATGCAAATGCAAGTCCAAAAAAAGGATTGGCAAAAGCATTTAAATTCACCCGCTGAAAAACTTTGTCAAGGCGACAAGATCGTAGTGGCATAGGCAAAGCCACTGCCTTGTTTTTCTTTTCATATCGAAGTCAAATACAAATATTAGAGGTTAGGTTTGCTGAAAAAGCAACAAACAAGCAAGGAGAGTCAAGTTGGAAATACGTTTCATCGATTGTAAGTAAACTGGATTTTTTTCCCAGTGTATCAAGGATATAGTCAATCAAGTATTGTTATTACTCCAGTTTAAATTGAAAAGCTCAATCAACGAAAGTGTAGGTGATGACCAAGACGAACCTGCAATTAATAATCATAAATGGAAGAAGAAGCTTTTCCTAGGCTCGTAAAGTAAGTTAGGGTTCAAGTTAGTGCATTACTGGCTACCCCTGATTTTCATAATAAATTCTTGGTCCATTTGGTTTTTCTAGTAATAAAATTGATGAAAATCTTACTGCGAATTGAGGTTTGCTTAATAGGCCTACTGTTTATAGTGGAGGCTCTAATAACCTATACTTACACCAGCGGTTCCCAACCTTTTTAGCCCATCGCATTGATTCAAGAAGGAATCAATGAGGTCGTTTTAAAACTTGACAACAAATAATTGACGCCCTTGCTCTTCCGCCAAGTTGATTAAATGACTAAACTTACAGCAACAAAGAGAATGCATTAAAATTAATATTTTATCTCGACGACCGACTTATTTTGCACTATTTTGATATTATTATTTCTTGAGTTTCGGCCAGCATTCGCGCCCCACCGGTTGGGAACCGCTTACTTACTTACTTCCTTCCTTCCTTCCGCTGGCTTACACAATGCAAAAATAATAATTAATATAGGCCTATGTATATTATCAATTATTATAATATATAAGTGTTTGCTTCAAAATATTTATTCACTAACTCAGTAAACTTAATTCAATTCAAAATTAATTAATCCATAAATCTTTGTTGAATTGGGATGGCCAGTAAGCAGTAAATTATACTTTTTTGTAACTTGTCAGGTTTTCCCGAAAACCTCCATAGGTATTTTAGTTAGTCGTAGCACAGAGGGGAGAGTATTCTCTCTTTCCTCTCAGATTTCTCTCTCAGAGGATTTCTTTCTCTCTCTCTCTCTCTCTCTCTCTCTCTCTCTCTCTCTCAGAATAGGTACTCTCGACTCTGTGGTCGTAGGCACTACTCACACTTGTAATACTCAAATCGCTAATCGACTGAATACTCAGCGACTCGGTTAACAAACATGTCTTTTCAAATGATGACGTTCAGACAATACGGTTGCAGGATCTTCTGAGCGTCATGTTGAACAAATTTGAAAGCACATGTTTGATATCTGAGTCGCTGAGTAGCCGTGATTCAAGTATCCATGTGTAAGTAGAGCCTGAGCATGACATGCAACTGAAGTCTCCCGGCATCGGTGTATCCGAGTTGCCGCTACTCTGAACGTATGATTTTGGTAGACAAGTGTGAGAAGTTCCTTCAAGGTCTTTTGTAATTGTTGAAGTTTTTTGCCATTATTATCCTGAGGTGACTGCTATGTTAGTCCTTATTTATTTTATTATCAAAAGGTTATTTTTTGAATGTGAACCGAAATAGGTTCCAGAAACTTGTGAATAACATCAATGAATTTCTCAATGTCAGAAAATCATAAGATTTAGGCTCTACTCACACTTGTAAAATACTCAAATCGCGAAGCGACTGGATACTCAGCGTAGTGTGAGTAGTGCCTTATATCAGTTTCTTCTCAGTATGTATTACAGAAAATCAAAATCATAAACATCTTTAACACATAACATCTCGATTGTAGGAAAATTATTATTAATACTTTATATCATCAGTAAACTCATCCCTACATCCTAGCATTATTAGACTCGTGGTCCACTGAAACCGATTTCTTTCGAATCATCTATTCGGCTGCCATCCAATTAATGTTCGGCCGAACGTAGGAAAGACGGTTCCAATCGTCTACAATTCGACATGACAGCCCTCATATTGAAACTCACAAACAGAAATGAATGTTTAGTTTTTGTAGTAGACATTTTAAATTTTATTTGACAAGAAAAGTAAGTGAGTTAGTTAGATTTCATGGTTCTGGCTTGCATTTTGTATACTATTATTTCCTCTCTTGTTTATTTGGTGTTACGCTCCACGGTATTCTGTATTTTTTTAAAAGATTTATTTTATTAATAGAATGTTAATTTAATAAAATTGAACAATTTTTTTTAATATTTTCAGTTTACTTTCGATTTAATTAAGCTCCTTTGCTTGGACAGAAAAGTTTTTTTTTGTGCACAGTACCATAATTTTTTTCATTTAGCTCTACAACAGCCCATTATGGGCTTTGGACGCCTCCACCACAGCCTTCCAAGCTCCTCGGTCTTCCACCAGCCTACTCCATCCTGTACATTCCATTGTTTGGATATCATCCTCTACTTCATCTTCCCAAGTTATCCTTGGTATTCCTTTCTTCTTTCTTGAAAACTATCTTAGGCAATCTGACTACATTCATCCTACAGATATGCCCAAACCACCTGAGTTGCTGCGCCTTTATAAATCTCATAACAACAGTGCCATAATATTTTTTCACAGTTTTTTGTCAAATCAAATAATCTATATATAGTAAACTTACAAATTCTAGTGACAACTCACTCACTGATTGACAAAAATTGACACTGATTGACACTTGAAAATTACTAAATATAAAGTTTATCAAATGAAGTAAACGGTTTACCGCACATGTTGATTTGCTTGCAGAGAGCTGAAAGAAAAAATGAAATTCATGGAGGACTTCAATCCGGAGCGCAGCGACCGCGAACGGCGGAAGCTGACAAAGAAGATACTGAGTCACACGAGAGCCGCGGCGGGAACGGTCTACAACGAGGCGGGTCTACACGTGCCGTCCGGAAAGGACATGTGCGACTGTTTCAGCCACAACTGTCCCGGCTGCTTCTTCCCCTGTCCCAAGTGTCGGTCGACTAAGTGCGGCGTCGACTGTCGCGTCAATCGCAAGTGGTCCTACGACATGTACCACATCGAGGGATTGGATTTGAGGAGGGTCAACAAACTCAAAGAGTTCGAGAAAGCAAATGTAGATTTCGATCAGTAAATAACACTGTCGCTACTTCCAGATTTTCCTTGAACATGGTACTTTAGTGGACGAATTTTTTTCACTTAGGTATTTGAAGCGTGAGTGTCATTTTTCTAATATTGTACATGGAAATGTTGATATGTTTACTATCATATCAACCTTTTTCTGAACCAATTTTGTGATTTAAACTGTTTTGGGCAACATGGAAATAATGACATGTGACCATCAACTGAACCTTTTTCTGAATGAATGCTTAATTTTTTGATCCAACTATTTTGTAATTGGACAGAACTTTGTTTAAAAACTCGATTTTAATAATTATAATGGATCAATAATTTAAAAATAAAACAAGATCTTATTCTCTCACAAAATATAACATGAGGATTTAATTTTTCTAGATTTTGTTTGTATCATTATGGATGTTATTTTTCTCAATCGTTTTGGATATTGCCATTAAATTCAATTGTTCCGTCTCTGATCATAGGGTAATAGCAACCGCTGTGATATAATTTCTATTAATGCATGTATTACAGGCCAATGTTGGAAACCCTATTGGGCCCAGCATTTTGCGTTCAAATCTCACCTAATGACTTCACAGAGCTGATCTTATAACGAGCAATTTAGATACTTATATGTTACCTTTTGTATTTTCCCTTCGAGTGTTTTCATAAGTAATTTATTTTCTATAATCATTATATCGTAGATTGTAAGAGATAAAAATGTCAGAGATCAGAAAAATGAGTGATGCATTGAAGTTTGTAACAATATTGAAGCCTACTAGCGCTACTAGTAGATCGTAAAATTATTTTATAAAGAGGAGTTTGTTAGAAATATATCCTAAAAGTTGATAAATCTCCACATCATTTGAATACAAAGTTGAATTTAGGCAATTCATTTAAGTATGAGAAGACTTTTAGAATGAATTATATACAGTGTATGAGCGGTATTTATAATGAACTAGGTGTCCCGGTGAACTTCGTATCACCCTCTCCCCCCCCCCACAAATGTCCCCCATCTACTCCCTACAAATGTACCCCTCTTCCTGACCCCCTCAAAAATGTCATCCCCCAAATGCCCCCCTTTATTCCCCCACAAAATGTCAACCCCCAAAAATCCCCCTTCATTTCACCCCTTTCTTTCCCCTAAATGTCCCCCCTTCATGTCACCCCTCCCCCACAAAAAATGTCACGAAGTAAAAAGAGATTAATTTAATATAATCAATGTATTTTTTATTTTATATAATCAATAATTTTTTTGTTTTAATTTATTTTATATATTTTTTTCAATTTTATTATTAGAAACAATAAAACATGCATGATACGAACGATAACTCATTTTTATTATTGATGATTCTAGCGTAAAAAAATAATTAGAGTAGAAAACCTAGAGCAAAAAAAACTTGAACGTAGCGGGATTCGATCCCGCGACCTCTAGCATCAGACGCAGAGTTTTTTCCACTGAGCTACCGAGGCATTGAATGAGAGTGCTGTGTTTTCTGATCTTGAATCACGATCATCTTTCGGTAGCCGCTTGGCCGGCAATTTCAAAACATCCGTCTGTAAATGTTTGATAGGTTAGGTCATTAGTTTACTAATTATTTATTAATTATAAAGGGATTTTCTTATATTTTAATACATATTATGTTAACCAGTGCTGTAAAAATTCAAACGAATCCAAAATCATCTAAATCGGTTCAGCCGTTCTCGAGTTATAAGCGAGCGTACAGACACCAACTCTCTTTTATTAATATAGAAGAAGAAGAAGAAGATAGATTTTTTCATTTTAATTGATTTTATTTTTTATTTTTTTTTTATTTCCGTTCTTCAATTTTTTATCAGTCCTATTCTAATTAAAAGATTTTTTTTCATATTTATTTATTTTTAATTTTTTTTATTTTAATTTATTTTATTTATTTTTAAATTTTATTTCCGTTCTTCAATTTTATTATTAGAAACAATAAAACATGCATGATACGAACGATAACTTATTCTTAATTGATGATTGTAGCGTAAAAAATAATTAAGAGTAGAAAACCTAGAGCAAAAAAAAACGGTCCAGAGCGGGGTTTGAACCCGCAACCTCTAGGTTATCAAGCAGAGACTCTTGCACTGAGCCACGGGGACTTAGAATATGCTTGCTAATTTATCTATCTTGAATTGCGATCATCTTTCCGTTGTAGGTACACGTTCGTGCCGGCAAGTTTGAACGTAGCTCTGTGAAATATTTGATAGGTTATGTCATTAATGTAATAACTATTTATTAATTATAAAGGGATTTTCTTATATTTTAATACATATTATGTTAACCAGTGCTGTAAAAATTCAAACGAATCCAAAATCATCTAAATCGGTTCAGCCGTTCTCGAGTTATAAGCGAGCGTACAGACACCAACTCTCTTTTATTAATATAGAAGATTTGCAGTGTATATAATATGTATTCTGTTAGCTTACTTGAATATTTTCTATGAGTCAATGAACCAAATTTATGAACTTGAGGTTTATGTTCATTATAATTATGTTGGGTCGCTGTTGCACTGGATACGAGTTGCAACTCGTACGAGTAGAATTTTATTCTTGCCCTATCCTTTAGTAAAACTAGCCATAGAACCAATTAAAAAGGTCACATTGCATGCGTATACTTTGTTTATCCAAGTACTTGCTTTTAATTTAACCAGTCTAATAGTTCAAAATAAATATTTTTCTTCCGTACTAGTAGGCGCGAGAAGTTTTCTACGAGTTACAACTCGCTTTCATTGTGAGCTAGGCCTCAGTCTTCACATATTAAGTTTTTCATTGGAATTTATTATTATGATTAGTAACCGTAAGTAATTCTTAGTGATAATGGACTCTGTGGTATTAATTTTGTGATGAACTGATCTGTGAGAGGAAATACTCACAGTTGGTAATACAGTAATAATGTAGAGTATTTTACCTCACAAGTATGAAAAATATATTTGTATTAAAAAATTTTATATAATTTTATTATTGTTGTACAGAGGTATATTGAAATAAATTTTCCTATGAATTACAGGAGTTGTGTTGAATTGTTATGCTATATTCTTTTTGTATACCATACTTATATTGAAGAAATGAAACATCATAATCAAAATTATTTACTTCAATATTGTAATCCTTTTCCCTGAAAAGTATCAGTTTTGATCTAAAGCTGTTTCATATATGTTTTATATTTTTCGTGTCTCACATCTACCAGAATCAGAAATGCTAAAGAGGCTCCAGTATGAAATTAAGTTAATTTTTATATTTTCTATGTATTGAACTTGTAAATTATCCTATTGAAGTGAATCACTGGAAAATATCAAAACTGTAATTGCATATTCTGGAATTTTCAGGCTGTAGTTTTGCATAATGATACTGTGTTTGAAAAGCTAAGAAGAAATGATCGAGTTATATCATTTTCATTCAAAACTTAATTTCTATTACCGGATCCATGCTCTTGAGTATGCCTCATCTTTGTATATTCAGTTCTAACAAAATGCTGTGTTATAGTGTGAGTCTCATAATAATTGAAACAAAATAATATAATTAGAAAATTTCAAATAAATGCTCTAGAGAAATAATATTATTAACTGATTTATCTATTACTTTCTTTCTATGAAGAGGCAGAGTTTCTGAGTTTAATTTGTTAGAAAGAAAAAATTTTTCACTAGGTAATTGCGATGAATGATGAATAATCATATTATTACGAAGGAGTTTATTATTATTAGGAAGGATTATTATTACTACTACAAGTAGTTACTTCCGTAGTAACTACTACAGTATTAATTTTGGCAAAAAACCTTTAGAACTCATTCCAATATTTATCATTCAAATTCAATAGATCAATTCAGTTCAGAAGTTGCTCCCGAGATGCTGCTATAATATGTGACGAACTAAATAAATGAATAATAATATTCATATCTATTACAGTACAATCATAATAAACTAGCTTCGACATGTAATACACATTATATTTTAATTTAATAACAATTAATACAAATTATTATTTGTCTGATGTGGTTACTGACATAAACCAATTCAATTTAAAGTTCAATCACATTTTCTAAACGCAATATTATGGGTAATATTATTGTTCTATGGCTAATATTATTGTTATTCACATGAGTGGTTGTTAGCTAGGTGAATAGAATAGCCTACATGTATTTTATTTTATTCACCTTAATTGTTAGTATTGACCTGCTACCACATACGTAATTCAAATCATGAAATTATTAAATAATACTATTGATTGAATTATTATGAGCAGACCACGTAATATGGATGCTGGTCGGCATGGCTCTTTCAAATTTGGCGCTAGTTGAAAGTGACAGGTGAGTAGTTCAAAAGGTACCGCTAGATGGAGGTGAGTAGTTCAAAAGGTACCGCTAGATGGAGTTCAGTGCTTTGAAATTCTGCCCGGCGAAAGGACAGGCCAGTCACCTGACACGTGGAATGGAATGGAGAAAACTTTGCATCCAGTTCAGTCTTCATTTTTCAGTGCAGCGTTCAACGTCGCTGAGGTCGCCGTGGTATTCGGTAGTGAATTTGTGCGGTTAGATTGCTGATTGTAAATTCTGTGTTGTATTCCCTTCGTTTACCAACGTTAGTTGTTATTGTGAAACTCTACGGTACATTAAATCATTAGTGTTGTGCATTAATGGATTAAAACTCACCAAGGTAAGTTGGATTCATTTTGTTGGTAAACAAAAGCATGCATGGACATGTGTAACGTCTGCTTGACCGACTTCCACCAAATGACAGAACAACCTGTTTGTTCTACACATTCATCTTTACTTGCGGTGTTATCGGTGTACGTGATACTGTATTACAGATAAATTTATAAACCGTAGTGAATTTCAACTATATTTGAATATTCACCTCTCAAACATCCAAAGCTCGCAGCATCATGCTTGAGTCAAAAAGGGAAAAAGCTGAACAAATTCTAGACAAGCTGCGTGACAGCTTGAGCAAAATAAATACGAAATTATTTTTCTTGCTAATTTTTCCATTAAATAGTGTCAATTTCTATAAAATTGGTGTTCTATAGGTACGGTTGTGATGAAATGAAGTTGGATCAAGAGATTCTTCAATCCCTCACCAGTCACCAATAAAATAATATAATGCAGTTAACTTAACACATTTAACTTATAGTCCAGTCGATATAATGAAAAAAAGTGGGTTTGCTGGAAAATATTCCGAAGTCTATGAAATTTCAACATGGTGTCTGGGGGTACTCTGGGATGTATATCCTGAGTTTTCCCCCTCCAGTACCCTGTGCTAACTTCGGGAGGGGCCAAAAACTTCAAAATTTTCGGTATTTTCTGTGTTTTTCGTGTATATCTTGTAAATTAAGCATATTTTGTGTACCATTGTGCATTACAAAGTTGTAGAGCATAAAATTTGCTAAATTTTGGTTGGTGAAACAATTTTGTAGACTCAATATTAACTGGAATACAGCCCACCAAAGTTTGAATTTTTTCACCCGTTTTTTAGATAGTAAGTGAAGTCGATTTAATACGTCTGATTAATAATTGAAATATCTTAAAAACGGCTCCACATATCGATGTGCGGTTTTCACCATCAATTTTCTCTTGAAATTCTGTATCGAAATCATGTATAACATGACCACCTTCCCATTTAATAAAATGAAGTTAGAATCAATATGGCGGATTCAAGATGGCGGACCAGACTTTTGAAGTCACAGTAAAGTAGTATTTTCAATTTTAGTACGATCTCCAATGTCACCTACCGTCAAATTACCTTTGTTTAATAAATATTAAGCCGTTTGCATCATTTTCACCAACCCTGTATGCTCAATATCCGAATCTTATTCTCAAAAGATGAAGAATTACTAACCAAGAATTAAAAAGGGTAGGAGGTTCGTTGATAGATATTCCAAGATATTGTTATTGATGAATTATTAAAAAAACTACATAACAAATATGATAGTAATAGAAATAGTTACAGGGCCGAAAACTTCAGTTTTTAATAATTTGTTTACATTTTTAATAAAAAATTCAAACTTTGGTGGGCTGTATTCCAGTTAATATTGAGTCTACAAAATTGTTTCACCAACCAAAATTTAGCAAATTTCATGCTCTACAACTTTGTAATGCACAATATGCCTCATTTACAAGATATACACGAAAAACATAGAAAATACCGAAAATTTTGAAGTTTTTGGCCCCTCCCGAAGTTAGCACAGGGTGCTGGAGGGGGAAAACTCAGGATATACATCCCAGAGTACCCCCAGACACCATGTTAAAATTTCATAGACTTCGGAATATTTTCCAGGTAAAAAGTGTATATCTACTGGATTATTAGTAGACGGTAACTTTCATTTCATTGTAATTTATGCTGTAGCTCTAGTAGCTCTAGTTCTAGACAATAGTATTTCCTCGATAAGAAAGGCTCTATGGATTAAGATCAAGGACTCGTAAAACCATTTAGGCACTACTCACACCTGGAAACTTCGAATCGCGAAGCAACTCATCGCTTGGCAACTCAGCGATGCAGCGGGTGACTTCAGTTGCTTTTGTCTTACAGCCGCTACTCCTAGTTGCCAGTTGCCGATCGACTACTATCATATTATTCTCATATAGTAAATATTTTGAGAGTTTTATAACTTATCTTCGATATTTGAAGTAACCAGTATAGTTGAAGTAACCAAAAAATTATAAAATACTACTTTTTAAAGCAAAATTTGATTTAATAATCCTCCTTTTGCAGTTTGATGTGGTTAGAAACCCCTCTCTTTAACCTCACTTTTCTGTATATAAAATCTGTCTACACATGGCAATCACGCAACTCGATCACTCGGCAACCAGCATGTCGGATCGCAGAGCAACTCAGTTGCGCTGCGATCGAGTTTCCGATTCCAGAATCGCCTAGTCTGAGCGTCATCATTTGAAAACACATGCTGCGTCGCAGAGTTGCCGAGCGATGAGTTGCTTTGCGATTTGCAGTTTCCAGGTGTGAGTAGTGCCTTAGTAATAGAATGAAACTCATTGAATAGCCTATTTTCAAGTCCTGTGTCAAAAGTTCAGTACCGTACTAAAATATACATCCTGATGATGATAATCTGTCATTCAGATTTTCTTATAATGTATTGTAGAAAAAAGGAAATACTGTAAGCTTACATTCTATTTTAAAATACGGTATAGTCATTAAGTTACTCAAAAACTCTTTTAAATTAGGTGTCCTTTCTAAACTAGTGCACACTCATCAGCTTTTACCATTCTCTAATGACAGTGACAGATCTTGTTAGTCTACTCCTGTTATGCTGTTATCCAATCCTTATTAGAATTGGTCCAAATTGGCTAATTTCCAGTCAAATTTAACCTCATCACCTTTCAGTAATCGAAAAACCCCCAATTTAATCGCTATTGCCTCTTGCCTGGCTAATTAACTTTCTCTGTCATTAGTTGAATGTTAAAATGTCAATGTATGAAGAACGAATGTGTATGTCTAGCCAGGAAGCATCAACTAGAACATTATAGTCCAATATAGTTGAAAAAAAATTCAAAAGTGAAATGACTTCACTATGTCAATTAAATCCCATAAAGTACACTTCCAGTCTTCATCTGAGTTCTGTAGGTAAATGGTATTAAGAAGTAGGCTAAGGCATTTTAAGTAGCAACATATACATGCAATTAATAGGTGTTGGTAGTTACAATACAATATTACTTCAATTGTACTCGTGTTCTCCTTATTAATCTTATTAATTCCTGTACTTATTACTTAACGAGTGCTATTAGTTCCAGAGAATCCTCTATCTGCCTCTTTTGCATAATATTTTTATATCTCGTCAATCGCGCAATCCATTTTATATTCACTACAGATTAGACCTGTTGCATAATCACTTCTCGATGTATATCATTGTCGAAAGTTGAGATCATCATTTGAATGACAAGCATTTGGTATTGGTCATGCGTGACTTATAGCAGCTGCAGTATGATGGATCTACACTACAATGCAGGTTGGAAAGAGGAAATTTTATAGTTAATCACTTGATCTGTTCAGGGGCGTTACAGGATTGTGTTTTTGGAGGGGAGGGGTTCATTTTCAAAATTCCGTGGTTGGGGGGGAGGTGGGTGTATTATGGAAGACCCAAAAAATGCTTGCAGAAAGGAAATTACGGGCCCGTAGTGCTCGCGCCTCCGGAGAATTTTAGTTAGAAAAATCCCTAGAAACTCTATTTTTTCTTGGCTCTGGGAAACATATTTATGTTTATATGGAAGCACTTATGATTTTGGGGGTGCGGGTAATTCCTCTTAAGGGTGTCCCCACCGATAAAATTCCATACGAACATAATAAAATGTTACTCTTGTGATTTCCATCAGTTCAGTTGAATTGAATTGAATTGAATTGAATTTTATTAGATTCCAAAACAAATACAAGCATACAATTGTACAGATACAAAGCATACACTCAAGATAAAATATAAATTATAAAATAAGGAATCAACTCTCACATGAACCGCAAGGTTTGTTTGTGAGATTGAGTTCATATCAATATTATATAAAAATTTAAATTACAATAATATATTATAATAAAAAAAAATTAAGAAGAAGGTAATCTAATAATTTTTCTTAGTAAAGATTTTTTTAATTGTTGATTAAATGTAGCAACAGAAATGCTCAAAAATTAAAGATCAAAATTTTTATTACTTCACATTCGTTCACACACTTGCACAGGAGAGGGACACACACACACACACACACACACACACACACACACACACACACACACACACACACACACACACACTACACCTGAAAATGAATGTTTAAGCATAGATTGATTTGATTAGACTTGAACATTCGTCATCGTTGATGGAGCCTAACCACGATTGTATGATTCTCTTATAGTGTGGTAAAGAGCAGTTGAAATCAGGATGGCTTATGCTAAGTGGAGCATTTCGCAAAATACCACGTGTATTAAATATGATGCATTCCTGTCACAAGCAGCGCGAGTTGCGCTCTAGCCCTGAATGGTGGAGGAGAGAGCCTCTAGTGAGATAAGGATGGTCGGAAGTACTGTTGAAATTAATTTTATTTTTAAAAGCAAAATTAGTATTGATTTTATAAAAGTTTCTTTACGGTAGGTACCTGAAAAGGAGAAAAAGGCGATTGGATGAATAAGTTCTGGCCAGGCCCAATCCTGCCTTGATTATTGCCTTTTGACTAACAGATAGTTCATTGATTAGTGAATCATATGCTCCTCCCCAGGCAATAATTCCGTAAGATAGGATTGACTGCACATATGCGTAATAAATTGTCCTCATATTTCTAATATCTAGAATCCCATGAAGCTTTGAGAATACATAAATTAATTTTCTAAGTCTCTTTTTTAGGTAAACTATATGTGGTGACCATGAGAGGCTATTATCAATGATAATAGCGTAATCAATATTTTGTACTTCACTATATACACCTCCAGTAAAACTATGATTGATATTATTGTACAAATTGTTATTATTGCTATTGCTACGTGGACGTGTTGTATTACTTGTGGAGTAACGTTCAGTGATGCTCACAATCTGCCTGCGATCCGTCAGATTCAATGCAGTAACATTCACTTCAAGTTGATAAAACGAACTAATTATAAAGCATTAATAAATTGAGCATATAATATTCGTTTGGTACTCACTCCGTTGGGAAATTAATTTAATTTGTCGTATGGCGAGTAACTTTGATTTACCATTTCTATGGTAACGGTTGATGTTCTGTTGATTTCTTTTTATAATATTTTTTTACATGTTTTATACAGTATTTATGTGAAAAAAAATTCAACAGAATATCACACGTTACTATAGAAATGTTAAATCTAAATTATTTGTCATCCGCTAAATTAAATGAAAACACCTGTAGTGATTTTCATCCTTGAAGACATCTGAGTACAGAAACAGTACTCCACAACTTTCCGAGCTAGCCAATCACACGCCTGCAACGTTGCCAATACGCACACTTCTGTTGTAGTGATAAACAGATGTTTAATTTCTGTCATCTGCTCTCCTTGTAAATCATCCAAGTTAACACACCGAGTCGTGATATCAGACTGAAATTTCGGTTAATACGCATGCGTGCACAGACAGATGATTGAACAGCACACAATATTACAACATTGCCGGGCATTTCAATTGGATAATGCACCAAGCTGGACAGTTGTTTTCAAGGATGAAAAGCACTATATACGAGTATAATACTCACTAAGTAAGTGTACTTAGGCTACTCCAGCCGGAATAAGAATAAATATATTATTGTAGATTTTTCCATTTGGAACGTAGCCCACACCTCGACTGCGGAAGACAGGAGCACAGGTGACAGCTTCTCTACCGATAAATTCAAAGCCAGTAAAAATACACGAAACTTTTTCAGTTGTATCAAAGAGAATGCTATTATCCTTTTCTTCATCTAAATTATCCGACACTGTATCAATGAATTGTAAAAATAAACTAATAACTAGTGTCCAAATATGTAATATTTAACTACGTACTAATTTTGTTTGTTTGGGTTATTATATACCCTAGTATACCCTTCGAATTTTTCTTTGCTTCAAAACTGAAAACACATTCGAGCATAGCATACCAATTGTATTTCCTCCACGAAATGAAACAAGTATATTGTTTTTAAAGGCAGTTCGGCTTTTACGATGCCAGGTACCGTTGTTATTTATGTAATAGGATTGTTGGCAGATTTCATAAAAAACTTTTACTTGGCTGAAGAAGAAACAGGTCGCATCTGAATTCGACTTTCGCTTTGCTTTTCTGACGATTGAATGGCCACTCGCCGATTTAATAATAATAATCTACGCAGTTTCATGTGCGTTCCGTTTAGTCCATCAATTAGAAACCGGACGCTCCAGTTTGGTAGGCCTAGGCCTTACAGCTGTAAGTATACAGCATCGTTACGCGCCACTGGCACTGCCACTGTTCGTTGGGAAAGTTTTCTGGTCAGAATTAGATGAAACGCAAAAAAATACGTTTCCAGATTAACGTAGAGTCATCCTTTTGATGATACTTTGCGCTGTGGAGATTGTTGTCAAGTGAGAAATCCTGCACAGTACTCAGCTCCACTTCTGCTTTTTAATGAACCCTTTTTACTACGTTACCTATCCTTGATTTTATGGATCTCTAATCATCCTTAGCCTCGTCTTCTTATGGAACCGTTTTCTTCCGAAAACGTAAGGCGTCAGAATAGTTGGCCATTTGATTCAATGTTAGTATTTCGGACGAAAGGGTTCCATTGTCCTAAAGATTAAGGACCTGTCGTTCGTAGTAATCATCCTGTAAGCCTACGATTTTGGGGACTAATGTCTAGGGATCTTGAAATGCAACACTAAGCAGAGTAATATGCAATAAGTATACGTGGCGGCAGAATGACGGAGAATGGCGTCATTGACGCATTCGCAGAAAAATTGACGCCGCGGCAATGTCGCCATGTATACTTGTTGCAATGTATGTATACTTGGGCCCTTAGGCGGTTAGGACCAATTCACGCAGAAGAGCCGTGAGGCGGAGACGTGGCGCGGACATGGATCATAAAATGATCGTCTTTTCTATACAATCAAATAGTCTAATGCACACCAAAACAGCTGCTTTATGTGTGCATTGTACTATTTGATTGTATAGAGTAGTAGACGATCATTTTATGATCCATGTCCGCGCCATGTTTCCGCCTCACGTATCTTCGGTATGAGTTGGGCCTCGGATCTTTACAGAAATTACTATATTCTTAGTTATAAAGAAAGTTTATCTCAGTGTAGAATAATACTCTCATGCCATTAGTAATTATGCTCTATTTTGTGTTTATTTGTAATTATGTCTAGATTGGTTCATTTTTGCATCACCCTACCTTTATGTAAAACAGTGTAGTCGTACGGCCAGTTGCACGGAAATCTGATTGAATTTAACGGCCGTAAAACAATTCTAAAAGGAACATCTAAAGTAACCAAAAAATGAATCAGACTTCAACAATGTCTTCAATGCAGTGTCATCATTTTACGCTTGTTGAATTCCATCTTATTTTAGTGAAACTGGTCGCTAGACTTTTTTATTGAATGTCTACTATTCGCTGTGGGCACGTAGGTGGTGGGGATAATAAAGTCGACACCTGCGCTCACGCGGAAATTTAGTGAACGAAATGGGTTAGTTTAACATGGGAAAGGATAGGGAATAAGCATTTAAAATGCATTTAAAGTATTGTCGTATTTCTAATTGTATAAATACCGTTCACAATAGTAATTGCGGCTTTTATTCCTTCCATATTTCCAAACGTAAAGTGATTCAACAAAGAAATCGGATCTCAGTTTTGAATTAATCCAGTGAAAAATCCAGAATAAATTCAATTTGTGAATCTAGCAACTTTTCTTATATGGAACATTATTCCAATATTGATTTTGCATAAATTTTGAAGATATTTAAAGAGAATTGAATTGTTTCCAAAGATGATGTTGAATAGAAGCTTGCTTTTTTCTTTTCTACATTTTTTACTTAGTTTGAAGCTTCCTCCTCATTTCTTTCATTCCACTCCCATTGTGCCACATTGTTTTGAATCCATACTAATTTTCTAATTAAATTCTATGCTTTCAGATGTCGGACTTTGAGCGGATCAAACGATCTTGCCTCAAACGCAATGAGTTGTGGGAAGATCCGGATTTTCCCGCCACTCAGTCCTCAGTTTTCTATCATCAAACGCCTCCTTTCCAGTTCCATTGGAAACGACCAAAGGTAAGAAATCATCTGCAAAATCAATCCAAATGTTTCTTTCAAAACTAGGTATTTATGAATCAAAGAAGTTATTTCATGGTAAGCGTGAAATCCCTTTTCAAGCTTGAGAATTGATTTGTAAAAATGGCTTATTAAGGAATTCTTCTTCAGTTGTAGAATTATATTCTATATTCCTCAGTTATTCTTCTATCCTCCAATAAAAGAACGTCTTTCATTAAATTCTCCATTTTACATCAACTATAATTACCAATACTTTAGTTGTAATTTGTTATGAAACAGACTTCTGAGCCGTGATTGAACAATATCAACCAATAAAGCTCGGATAGAAAGTAATACCGTAATGATAGTAGTAACCTGGAGTATTGCAAGTAATAAGCTGGCCTGGTGTCTTTTAAAGTCTGCTTCATTAATATTATTGCTCGATACGTTGCGAAAAAGACAAAGGTTTTGCAATTTATTTGTACCATTGGGAACGTTTGTTGCAAATGAGAGAGATAAAGGAAGAGATTGGGAGTGTGTGAGTGAGAAGGAGAGGATAGAGAGAAAGAAAAGTGGATAAGGGAGAATTTGAAGAGGAGTGGAGAAGAGAGAGAGAGAGAGAGCACTATCGATTGTCAAAGCCGCAAATGACAGTGGAAGAAAGAGAAAAAAATATGATGATTGAGTGAGGAAGGAGGTTGTTGAAGAATGAGGCAAAGAGTAGTGAGAGAGTGTGTCTGAATATAAGAATTAGTGCGAGAAAGAGAGAAATAGTGAAGAGTGAAAAAGAAAAGGAAAGAAGAAGACAGAGTGACTGAGTAGAAGTGAAGAGAAAATAAGCGATATCGACAGAGAGAGAAGTTTAAATTAAACCTAACTTGAGACTATCATTATTTGAGTGCAGCTTTCTTTTTGAAATATGTTTGTGGATACGTCATTTCTGTTGGCGTAACTTTGTTCCTTACACTCCCAACTGTACCTAGCTAGCTATTGTACGCACAATCATTACTACAGGTCGATTTTTCACGTTTGTCTCATTTGATTGTAATAGATAGTCATTAGAGGTATCTCAATGCATTTTGAAACAGATGCTAGGTGTATCTCTTTTGTATTGCTTTGAAACGTTGTTCACCTTCAAAAATAATGATGACCATCCAACGTTAATCAACTACGAACTTTCTCCAAACTTTTGCGGGTCTTCGAAGGGGAGGGTTTGACATTTCAGCCAATAAGAGGCCAGGAATTTCGGCCAATTAAATAACAGAAAATATTGCCCGAAGACTTCGGCCACTCATACCAATCAATGGAAGTACCGGAAGCTCAGTAAGAAGCTTAGAAAGTTTAAACGGTTATAGAATTTCAGCCAATGAAAACTGACCAAATAATTCTTGCCTAGCTAAGAAGTGGTCTCTTCGATTTTGGCCAATGGGAAACCAGACAATTACTAATAATTTTCATCACAGTTCAACCAGATAATGTCTTATCTGTGGTTTCATCCACTACAATCAACCTTCATATTAATGAATAAGTAAGTAAGTACATGATTCTTCAACAGTAATCTTGAGTCATTTCGATCATTTTAGATTTCAGAATTATACAAAGTGGGTCCTCAAATGGCCACCAATGATGCATAGCAATCCATACTATGTATCTTACAATGATCAATCGGGAATTTTGGGGCTGATTTTGAATTGAAAAAAAAATAGTCATTTCCTTCCCATACCTATCTTGTTTCTTATCAAATTAACAGTGCATAGAAAATTAGAAATTCTCAAATCCTTGATTTTTTTAAGAATTAGAAATTCCTAAATTTTCAATTTCCTAAGAACTACAGTATTTGCATCTCCTTTGAATCTAACCCACAGAATATACAATACAAATCAAATTATCCGTGTTACGGTATCATAATTTTCCACCTTCCTTTGCCTTGTCCTTGACTCTGTATTCACATATCCTTATGTTCTTAATTGCATGTTTAGGTGTGTGATCAAATGTCTCTCCATCAAGAATCAAGTTAATGAAAATAGTGGTACTGTACAGTATAGTATACCTACGTCGCTCGATATCCGCTCCGCTACTGACGTGACCACATTTTCATAAACACCAGTGCAGTGCAAAGCAGTTGTTAAGTTCCAGTTTTTGGCGTGCCAAGTATGCTCTGCGTCTACATACTGTACACCGTTCACAGACACCAATTCTATATAGATATATATTACAGTATGAGTATTATGTATTTTTGCGTTGTGACCAGCTGAGGAGAAAGCCACAGCAAACCTAACCTAACCAGTCAGTGCACGTATTTTAATGAGTAGCCGGTTGTACTCCGGTAGCAAGCATTCAATGTGCGACATTTCGCATTCGCTACGGCGTTTATTTTCTCTGACGATTTCGGTTCGGGATTGGTCGCATTTTTCAGCGACCAACAACCTTGTTGTCTTCAGTAACCTCTTTGATGTGGGCAGTTGTTCAACCAAGGTGGCTCACCAAAATATGACTTGAATGATAATTGTTTTTGATTATTCCGTTGTGTGTTGTTTTTGTGTATAGGTTATTGTTAGCTTGGGATTGAGTCCTTCAGAATAAAAATGACTATCAAAATGATTTGAATTCCAAATCGATATTTGGTTTCAATTGTTCAAGTGAACAATTGATTTCAAGCGTTCCTTTGTACCAATTATAACCAAGTGGTAGTTTTCTCATTTCAAGCCTTTGTTTAATTATCATGAACTAATGAATATAAATTTTTAAATATAAACTCAAATGGGCTTTCAATCTCCACTTTTTGGTCCATCTACGTCGGCGAGCCGGCTCAGCCTAGAGCACTAGCATAGCCTCCTCTAATATTAGGAGGCTATGGCACTAGCCAATAGCCTAGTGGGTTGGAGCATCACACTTTCAGTCTGCTATCGCTGCACCGGTCAAGTGTTCGATTCCCTTTCCGCCCGGCATTGTTCCCGTATCATCCTTCACCTTATTACCCGTGCACAAGTGATGTGGACATCAATCGTAGCAAAATCGTAGCCAATCCGACTTGAATAGGGAGGTAAGAGCTGAATTATTCATTTTTTAAAAATAACAATGACATCACAGGTTTCAATATAAAATAATTGCGTTCAATTCGGTTTTCCATGATGAACTGCATGATAAACAAATAATTTACAAAATGTTGACAAAATCAGTACAATAATTGAGAATTGTAGAGTAAAATACTTAATGATTGAACAAAAATAGTTTTGAGTATAATCAGAATGTTTTTCTATTTTCTTGCTCCTATATTTTTAAATTTATTCGAATTTTCCTGCATAAAAACCTTCAAATTTACTTTGCACCATTTTTCAGCAGTAAAACAGTCACGGTTTTCGTTTCACAGCAACATAGAGCCTAAACGAAAATAGATTGTGATTGATAGCGATTGATACTTAGACAAGATAGTTGAACTATTGAGATCAGATTGAGGAAGTCACAGCTTCGCTGTAGATTTGATTTGGTTGTAAACGCAGTACGCAGCTTTCCCTTCCGTCTTTGTTTTTTCTCGCTGTAAAAAAATATACGATCTAGAACCGATTCTATCCACGACCAATCTGTAATTTTCTAATGCGCATCGAGTAGGGTTTTGGTAAAGGCTTATAGTACAGTAGGCCTATATGTATACAGTTACCACAGTAGAATTGAATGAACGAAAACGAAAGATTGGGTTCTATTAGAAGTTTTGATTTAAAATTGGAATTGGTCAAGTCTTGTAATTAATGGATATGTATTGATTTATCATAGTTGGATTGCATGAACGAAAATGAAAGATTGGATTCTATATTATATTTAAGTTTAAATTTCAAGTTTTCAGTTATCAGTTTAAGCCCATGTAAATATCAGTGAACCTTTATACTATTACTTGTATTTTCTAGTTGCAGGATGAATAAATTATTGAATTAAGATTGCTGTAAAAATTGTTAATGCAGTGCTTATAAAAATCCTGTTTCAAGTTCATCATGAAATTAAAATTCAATAATTAAATTACTCCATAATTATAATTACTCCTGGAATAATAATTATATTACTCCTGGAAGTTAATAACTCTAGAATGATGGAAGGTAAAATAAGTTTCAACTGAATTATATGAATTGTCAGTTTGAAATGTTGGCTTCATATTGTTTACTTGTATATAATTGGCTAGTTGTCTTCTGTTTCAAAAATCAGCCTCCCATTGCATTCCTGCAATTGAACTCATAAAACTTGAAAACTATTTTGAAGTTTCACATGCTCAAATTATCCTCATTTATGTTGAAAACAGGTGTAACTAGGTGTGCTGGAAGTATGGTATTTCAACTGCTCCTCTTGTGGGACACAATTCGAGTAGGAAGTGGTCTGAAATATTGCCAGGAATTCGGAACTGGTTTAAATCAGAATTCCTATCTAGCCTAGCACTGCACGACCTTCATGTTTGCCAATTGAGTTCATCTCATTTGCATAAATATGAATTGTAAACAAACTTGGCCTCCAAAACATCTCTAGCAATTATTGACAGTTCATTTTAGTGTTTTCTTTCTCCATTCTCCTTCCATCTTCGTCTTTCTCGATGACTCAGATCAAACAAAAGACTGTGATATGCGATCAAAACATGTCAAAATACTTCGGTCACCTTTTTGGTATTTACTTCTCTTCTCTGTTACATCATTTCAATATATCTTACAAAATTACAATATATCTTATCATTTCAATATATCTTGATAAAAATATGCCATCAAATTATTAATGATGAGCAAGAGTGATTTTCAGATTATCGGGTAATGTTATTGATCTGGCAAACATTTTTCTTAATTCTTCTTGAAATCTGTTCCTAGAAAAATATACTCCTACTATAAGAGTATTAGCCTATAGAGAGTATTACCACAGAGAACGCAGATTATACTAGAGAGTATCGCTTCTCTATGGTATTACTCTTATTATAGAGTATTCTATGTAATGTAATCTGGGAAGAATCTTTCTACAGTATTTGAAATAATACTCTCTCATTTTCGAAGTTGGAAAACCTGGAGGTACAGTATCTGGTACTGTACTTGGTAGAAGTTTTCTTTCCTCATCCAAGTATTAATACATATTACTTACATATATATACTTAAATTTGTAAACTATCCTATATATTTATATTTAATATATAAATCGAGTAGGCCTATATACGTGTATATTCGACTTAACTTAATGATATAATCCACCTGTTATTAGTTTGTTTATATTTTGTTACATGAAGTTGTATGGATTGAGCTAAACTTTCACATGACTCGCTTTTCATGTGACTCGTGAAATTAGTTGAAAATATCCTGTAATCAAAATACATCTATTACCTTGAACCAATACCTTCCAACCAAGCTGTGAGAGGGGTCGTCATCCACTTTCTTCTGGACCATATTCTCTGTATGCAGTGATTGTGTTGAATTGGATGGATCTGAATAACTTGTGTTTTGTGCGATCGATTAGAATTAATAATAATTAATTTCATTTGCTATGTTGCAGGATTTATGCTCGCGACCAGTGTTTGTTCATGATTCACCTTCGCAGTTCGATATCAGTCCTGGCAAAATGGGTGAGTAAACTGAAGTTTTGACATTCGTAAAAAAAAACGAATATTGCATCAGTAATTCTATTTGGTTCTATTGATGAGAAAGGAAAATTCCTTTCCAAAAAATCACCGGTGAAAGGAATGTGTAATAGCATCAATCATAATGGGCCGTATGAATAAAGTTGAGCATTTGCTTATACTTCTAAAATATTGAGCAAGATGAATCAGCTGATGAAAAATCTTTGAAACAGGTAAGCATTTGCTCCAGATTTCAGAAGCATGAGGTAAGAGTATAAGGTAAAGATTATTCATAAAAAAATAAGCAAATGCTTATGTTTCTACCTAATGCTCAGAAGCAAAACCTTATGCTTCATGCTCGTGCTTATAAGCATATGCTCAGTTTTTATTCATACGGCCCAATGACCATACAAATTATCGCAAATCGGTGAAAATCTCATGCAAAAATGATCCAATCGTGTTTTATCATCAAACAATTTCACGCTTCGATTTCGAGACGACGAAATCGGATACAATCCCTTCTTTCTTTATTATCCATTTCAACTATTCCCAATAATATCAAACAATTTGAAATAATTCGCGAAAATTGAATTGGAAAGTGAATTTATAACAGTAGCCTACAGATGAAGTAAGTGATATTTCTACTGGATAATATGTGTGTATTTTAATATCATGGAAATAACACGATTAGTATCTCACTGATGGTAGTACATGATAATGTTTAATGAAGAAGACTCGAAAAATCAAATTGGAAAGTGCGTAGACTACCGGTACTGTATATGCAAATATAATTACTGTTATAATAATTATGTGTTTGAATACCTGATCACTGTACCATCTCTGGATAATATCTACTAAAAAAATATGTATTTATATAAAATCCATGCATTATGTAGATAATGAAAATTAGATTAGAAATATAATCCTAATTATTTGTATAATGTATGCAAATACAGATAATATTCATTGATAATAATTATGTTTGTATTTCTAGCCATATGGATTGTAACTAAAGATAACTTTAATGTGAAAATCTATGAAAATACGAGTATGATTATAATCACGAACTGTAATATGAAATTCTAATTCTAATGTGAATTCTAATATCGGGTTATCATAAAAGAATGGTGCGGTTTGAAAAGAATTGGTGCGATTTTCTGACAAACATTTGACGCGGATCAGTTCATGATTCCTGACTAATTTAGGTAGTTTGGCTTGAACGCTTGTTTCTATACAAATTCAATTTTCGCACCATTCTTTTATGATAACCCGGTATAAATACAATTTCTAAAATAAATGTGAAATTGATCCACTGAGAAAAATCAGAGTCCAATTAGGTAGCGTGAAATTTATATCTATGGCCATACCATCATACCTATCTATTATTTATGGTACAGCCACAACATAGCCTCCTCTGATACAGAGGATTGAAGGCTATGGCTACAGTCAATGCAGTATCCTACATGCATGCATTTATTATTCATATAAATCTTTGAACCAATAGTTGATATGGTAGTTGATTGTTTATCTACAAGTCGATATTATCTCTCGGATATAAGCGTAAGGGAGATTTCTCGTACATATTATTGTTTTGTCTATCTCTCGTATATTTTACCTATCTCTCATTATATTGTCTATCTCTCTTATATTTGTTTACAAAAACTCAGTGCTATTTGTTGGTGTAGTTGCATGTAGTTAGCATGTGGCGTTGGGTCAAAGAAAGGCCACATGTTGAGCAGTTGTATTGTGTGCTTTCTCCTGCAGTTAGTTGGTCAGTGGGAGCGCGCTGCGCCGGGCGGTTGACCTGGGGGGACCTGGGGGGCAGCGCAGCGCGGCGCTCTGCTTCAGTGAAAGTAGTTGGCTCTCGACCAGCCGATGCAGGAGAACAGGAATCGAGAATGGAGAGGAGAAGGGGAAAGAGGAAAATGAGAAGAAAACGAAGGAGAAGAAGAGAAGTATAGGATGAGAAGGAGAAGGGGGAAGAGGAAGATGAGAAGAAAAGGAAGGAGAAGAACAGGAATAGAGGATGGGAAGATAGAGAAGAAAGAGGAAAATGAGAAGAAAACGAAGGAGAAGAAGAGAAGTATAGGATGAGAAGGAGAAGGGGAAAGAGGAAAATGAGAAGAGAACGAATGAGAAGAAAACGAAGGAAAAGAACAGGAATAGAAGATGAGAAGGAGAAGGGGAAAGAGGAAAATGAGAAGAGAACGAATGAGAAGAACAGGAGTAGAGAATTGGAAGGTAGAGGAGAAAGAGGAAAATGAGAAGAAAACGAAGGAAAAGAACTGGAATAGAAGATGAGAAGGTGAAGAGGAAAGAGGGAAATGGAAAGAGAAGAAAGGAGTAGTGGAATAGAGTAATGAGGCAAATGAAAAATATCGAGGAGTAAGGTAGAGAATGGTAGATAAATTATAGGATTTATGAGGAAAGTCAAAAGTTTGAGAGGGAGCATAGGAGGATGAACAAAGATGAGAATAAATGTGAAGATAAAGAAGGCAAAGAAGGAGAAGAACACCAATAAGGAGTTGATGAAAAAGACGAATATTGAGAAGGAGAGTGTGAAGATGAAGAAATACATGATGTGAAAGAAGAAAGGAAATGGAATAGAGAAAGAATTGGTGGCGAGTAGCAGAATAAATTATTGAGTTTTGAAGAGGGAGAAAAGAGAGATGAGAAGAATAGGGAAATTAAAGGAAGGACTCATCTTAATATCTCCGTCTAGTTCTGCCAACAAACAAGATTTCTTATGTTGGCAGTGCCAAAAAATTGTATTTGATAATAATGTTAAGACACATGATTTTATTTATTTTTATTGTATCTATGTATTATTATCTATAATGTATTTCATTTTGCACATGTATTTTGCTTTTGGCAATAAAATTCAATTCAATATGAAGAAACTTCGAAAGAAAAAGATTTCTCTATTCGTGTATATTACAACATATTTTGAAGTAGATTCTAGACTAGATTATTATAGTTGTTAATAATATGTGAAACTATTCTGAGAATTTTTATCCTCAATATCTATTATAAACAGGGTTTGCAATACGATCATGTTGGAGATGCAACTATAAGTGAAAAGGCGAAGTTTGAACTTGAACATTCACTAAGAATATTTCTAATATTTCAGAAATATTCTCATATTTCTAAAATATTTAATAATATTTTTTATATTTTAAAAATATTTTTAAATTCTAAAAGTTTAGAAAAAAAATATTAAATATTTCCTTCCCATTGACACTAGGCCGTTGTATAGTGAGTATGAAAAAGGACATTGAGGAAAAAGAAGAATATTTTGTAATGTCTGAGAAGGGGATTGAAGAGGGAGGGTAAAAGGACACGATGTAGAAGAAGATTGAAACTAAGAAAGTGAATAAAGAAGAATGATAGGAGAAAAATGTGATGTGCATGTTAAAGTAAAAAGTTTACAAACTGAGCGACTGGAACCAGGTGCCATACTGACAACTCTGACAACAAAAATGTCGGTTGTTGAACAGCACAACACGTCTGACAACCGGAGGAACTTTCTCGAAGGCAGGCTGAGGCTGGGCTGACCTATCGCCACAGCAAGGTCTCGGTCAGCACACAGTCGGGTGTCAGTTTCTCTCGCAATATGCCATCATCCTCCAATTAACGTGCTTCTTAATTGAGTGAAGACAAGGAGCTAGTCAGGTTCATTTCCACTAACTGGAGATGTTGTTAAGTAGAAACATGACTAATCAAATAAAATGTGGTAGAAAGGAAAAGTTATACTGTGTTGCGTACATAAATATATAGTTTATAAACAGTATATATATCAATATAAGTTGTTAGGTTCATAAATATACTATTATTTTATAAACAGTTTATATCAATAATTTAAGTTTTGAGCAGAAGAAGAAGAAGAAGAAGAAGAAGAAGAAGAAGAAGAAGAAGAAGAAGAAGAAGAAGAAGAAGAAGAAGAAGAAGAAGAAGAAGAAGAAGAAGAAGAAGAAGAAGAAGAAGAAGAAGAAGAAGAAGAAGAAGAAGAAGAAGAAGAAGAAGAAGAAGAAGAAGAAGAAGAAGAAGAAGAAGAAGAAGAAGAAGAAGAAGAAGAAGAAGAAGAAGAAGAAGAAGAAGAAGAAGAAGAAGAAGAAGAAGAAGAAGAAGAAGAAGAAGAAGAAGAAGAAGAAGAAGAAGAAGAAGAAGAAGAAGAAGAAGAAGAAGAAGAAGAAGAAGAAGAAGAAGAAGAAGAAGAAGAAGAAGAAGAAGAAGAAGATGAAGAAGATCGCGGATGGCTGCTAGACTGGCACTAAGCTTCGCAGTGATCTGGCGACTATGTAGAAGAATAGTTTAAAATACAAGCTTTCAGATGGTGTACATATTTGTTGCAATAAAAAATGCCTTACACCCGGAAAAAATGTGGGAACCTTATTTTTTACTTGCCCCTCGTATATTGCCGGAGGTTGGTTATTACCAATCAGTATCTTCATTCATTAAAAATTGACAGTATGAATAAAAGAGATCACAGAATGACGAATGAATTATATCTCAATGAGAAACGTAACCTACAATCTATTTAAGTAAAATAACGAACTAGCGAACTCAAATTCTACTTATTTAAAATGGTATTCAATAAGAAGTTGTTGTTCAACCCCATTCTGTCTTGAGTGTCATCAATGGAGAGCAGTTATTTAGGTTACTATCCAGCATGAAATCAATGAACATCATCAATCTTCTTTTCAAACTTCAGTTGATCTTTTATATATATTTTTATTTAGAACCGTTCTGTTACAGAAATATTCCCAATTTCTGGGTCATCTTCCACAAACACTCAATACAAAATAATATACAATCGAACTTGATAATCTTTGAACCGAGGCCTTGCTTTCAATGGCAAATACTTTCCATTGTATCAATGCATCATTGAAAGTGAACAAATGGCCCTCCTTTTATTAATCCGTATGGGTTGTGTAACGTTTTTCAAGCACATTGAGGCCTAAGTATCGATTAAAGTCATTGTAGTAGCTGCATTGAGGTCAGCGATCTCGGTCCGTGGTCCCTGCTATTTTATTTCCTCAGGCTCTATTTTCAGTACCCACCACCCGATTCAGTTTCGGCTTGAAAAGGTCAGGCAGGCTGCGTACTTTAGCACGCCAGTAAAGTCGCGTGCCTGAAAGCTAATTTTATTTCAACAAGCCTGATACGTTAACCTTCAGTTTTTCCGAATTTATTTCGTATTAATAAAAGTGAGAATAATGGGGAAAGTTGTGACAGAAATAAACTGCAAGGCCCTTATGTCCCACTTTGGGGAGGAATATGTGGGGTTGAGTATTTTCCAATACTGACTTCTGTTTCAATAAACTATTGGTACGTTACTGAGGATAGTTTCTTCAATTCATTATTGTTTGATTTAGCTAAAATCGATTGGAATTTGTTAGAAAAGTTCAGTTACAAATTAATGTGAGAGTAGATCTTAATTTATACTTCAACTTTTATTTGAATTAAGTTAAAGCTTCCCTTGGAAAATTGTATTTCTTAATGCATTAAACATGACTAATCGAATAACCCTGAAGTACCTAGTCTTGTAGGGGCTGTAACCCTGAAGTTGGATTTCAGGTGGTAGCAATAAATTTGAATAAGGAACTGTGAATGAATTTTAATTCAATAACCCACAGGTCCTTAAGAATAATGCTAGGAACTTGGTAATTCATATCAAATCAAGTTCATATAAATAAAATGATATTGATTCAGTTTGACAACTAGATTCAAACTGGATTGATAATCTCAATTATCGTCTTATCAATTAACTGAGAGACTTGAGTTTCAACAATTCTACCACATGAGGGTTAGCTTTGAAAACTAAATCTGAATAATGAATAAATAGAATCATTGTGCAATAATGATACATTAAACATATAAACTGAATATATTATTTAAATGAAAGGAATATTTCAAAATTTACTCATTTATTTTATGTGTAGGCCTACTCCAGAATCAGAAATTCCCGAGTCAATCTGAATAGTTTCACAGTTGTGTTCTTACTAGAAGCAGAGACAATTGGAATACTTAATATACTTAATAATATAATACTTAATAATAGTTCCTATCGTCTTTGCTAGAAGTGAACCTTGAATTTTCCATCTCCAGTAACAAAATTGAAAACAAAGCCTGGAATCCTATCACCTAATCCTAATGCCTTTGAAATGTCGCCATCTGATTCTTTGTAGCCTACTGAGTATCAGTGACTTGCTGGCCTTGAAGTTTAAACTTTCTAAATATATTATTTTTACTGCCCACCCATTACAACTGTGTAATCGAGTTGACCAGACAAGCCGTACAAACTACGTTTCAAATAGATTTAAGTTTATTACAGAGAATGTTACCAATCGTTTAAAAGTTGGTTCCTGTCAATGACCACATGGTTACAAATTAAATGGTCTGTTACTGTGTGGTCCTTGGTACACCTATATTATTTCAATCACCAAATCCTCGGTTTCCAGGTACGGATAGTAAAGATTTGTGTACTATAAATCGATCATGTCGCTTTCTCTCCCATTTCTCTGAATCTCTTATTCAATCTTCTGGCAATGCGGTTGGTTAGTTTAAAAAAAAAAATCTTTTCAGTTTGCGTTCCTTAGTGCATGTAACATGTAAAGAAGCTCATCATGAGATCAGGATAGCTTTTGTAAAT
Organism: Laodelphax striatellus; assembly: GCA_017141395.1. NCBI lineage: Eukaryota > Metazoa > Arthropoda > Insecta > Hemiptera > Delphacidae > Laodelphax > Laodelphax striatellus. The sequence continues at coordinate 16,917,208 of CM029533.1, forward strand.
CATGAAATGTTCAATTTTATTGAATATTCTCAAATAATTTAAACTTATTTGTAGAAATCTTAATGATGTTGTGGAACTCCATAAGTACTGTTGAAAATGTGACTGGTGTAGCCACGAAACCGCGGTCCAGTGCTGAAAATAATAAAACAGTGGAATAAACAATATCTTTTAGTGTTTTATTTCAAATAATTTAATTCTAAAACAATTGAGTAGCTTTCTTTGAATATACTTCCAATGCGCTACTTTTTGTGTTTGTTGAAATCATATGAGAATTTCTGTTCCCTCTCAACATGAGTCTTCATGGGAAAAGAATCTCCTATTGCGGTTGTGTTTATACATTTTTGTATTTGTATTTCCTTCTCATTCTTGTATTTGTATTTTCTTCTTTAAGAATGAACATTATGTTCAAACTCCACAATCAATCGTTAGTATATTGAATCCCTATAAAATAAGTTTTATGTTTTGTTCAATCAATTGAATACCGTGATAACTATCGTTTTTTACCTACCATCATAATCTATAATTCAAGCCAAAATATACACTTAATCTACATGAATAGAGTAAATAATATAATCGAATATGCTGAAAAACATTTACTAATTGGAAAGCTCTGACATATTTTGTCAACCTCTTCAAAAATGCATAAAAAATTCAGTATTACTTGAGTTTAATAGAGGACATTTCAATTCAAGGCATTTACAAAAACAGATCTTTGATAGATTTTTTTAAAATTATTATAAATTCAATAACTAATTCGTAGCAGTTATTATGAATATTATCATCCACCTTACTGATGGAAGAGATATTAATTCACTGAACAGGATATTATTGATTAACAGATGTATCATCAAATGATACACTGTTAAATTTTGTCACCAGAGCAAAACTGCAAATTGAAATACTGCAATTAGAAGTATTCTTGTGTTAGTTCATGCTTCGGCTGTGTTGCATTTCGTAACACAGATCTGCTTCTGGAGGTCAAGCTCTGTTTACCACCACCGAAAGGTGCTCTGATCTCTGATACCACTTTCTTTCATAGCATCATTATTATCAGCGGTAACCTCTATTCTCTATTCTGTTACTAATTTTTTTCGTTTCTTGATTTTAATCGTAAGACACTGCACTTGCTAAAGAATAAAAAAGTTTGATTGTGAAGCTAGTTGTCTAGTATGTTATTGATTGACTTAAGCTGGATCATGTTTAGACCTTTAATGGAATAGTCCAGTTACTAGAATTGAATTACAGTTTATTAATGACTCATGACACATTTTTCATCATTTTTGTATTGGATATTAAATGTTTCAATTTTTTTTTGAAATAGAATCATTCATTTAGCTCCTTGTTTTGTTCCTGTTCTTTGTAATTCAATTATTATAAATCATTTCTTATGGGATGATCCCTCATTCTTATCGTATCATAAGGAATATGATACGATCATTATATTATATGATCATTCGTCTCTGTCTAACGACTTCATAGACTTGACGAGGAGCTTCTAGATCAGCAGCAAAAGACTTCAGAATTGTATTGCACTCTATTCCAATATAGTTACGGTATTCATTCGATTTTATAAAATATTCAATTGAAATGTCTCATTTTATTTCATGAAGCCGCTCCATAACCATTACAAGTTTTACTGAGTTTTGACTTTGTTGACAGTCAACTGAAGAATATTATTTTGTTATTATGCTTATGGTTTTTTTGGCGGAGAGACCCTCTTTGGATGTTATTTTGTGAAGGTTAGCGATATTCATCTTTAAAATCTTTATTGGTTACAGAATCTGAATTTTTCTTCCATAAATAAATTATTGTAGAAAAAGCTTTGAATGTCAAATACAGTATAAGAAAGTGATCAAACCATCAAGTATCCTGAATGGATATTTTTATCAACTTGAAACTAGTGGTCATTGTGATAGATATTGATATTTTTTCACTATGCAAACATCTGATCTAAAAGTTATCTAAATCGATGGACATATTACAACTGTTCAAAAAACATCATCTCTGCCAGCCTTGTAGAAATCTCATGAAGGTGACTAATTGATTATCGTTTATGTGGTCCAAGAACAGGATTACGCAACATTAATCTTGTTCTGTAGCTGATTTCTCGTTTCAAAAGTGCTATCTGCTAACTTTCAAGGTGTAGAATATTGATTTGAAGAAAGCGGCTAGAAAGTTGAGTAACGCTGTACACTTTTTCACTCTTTCGACAGATTTTGATTGGCTTCATCGGTATCGATTGACGGAGATTGATACAACGAGACTGGTGATTGATTTTGGAATAGGTTTCCAACCAATAATTAAAAGAGACTGTTGATTCCAGTGTGTCAATTCCACACGCCATGTTCAGTGAACGCTCCAGTTACGTTGTTCTTTTTCTTTTCCCTTTTCTAATATTCTTAGGCCTGCGTTCTTTCCAATCTTCATTAATTAACAAAAACCAATACAATTATAGAGTTTCTCAAAGATGATTGAAAATGTTCTCAACTATATTCCTCTTCCAATTTGTAGAGGGTCCTTACAAATTTGGCAGAGTTAATGTTCCGTTAAAGAGTTAATTAAACATATTGGTTCCGTATTGACTCAAACAGAATTATCGATAGAAATTCAATGATTCTATGGTATACCATTAATCATTTCATTGTGCTCATACTTTTAATTATGTTAAACTGTTAACTCAACAGTTAATTATTTTGTGGTGGATCTCCATGCCATTAAAAGTCCATTTTTGCTTTCTATTCCTGAATTTTCAAACCTGTTGCTCTTACAACCTATAAATGTTTGGTCTAAAACTACAATTCAGAAGATACGTGAAGTGGAAGATTCCACCAATAAAATCCTCGAACATATCATCATTTCTTTATGTTTTTTTTATGATTATTCAGATCAAGCAAATGTTCCATCTAGGAAATGGAAAAAAAAATCACCAATCCGAAAAACAATATGCAAATACGTGATGAATTCATGGCTAGCTACTTAGAACTGAAACACAAGAAACGTGAGTTACGATTTAGTGTCACTGCATGAGGTTTTTAGAGCAGAAGAAGTTGACATTTCACAAGTAGTTGACTTTGAACAAACCGAAAGAATCGAAAAAGTCAATCTCAACGCAGAGAAAACGAGATGTTGATGTTTTAGAAGAAAGGTGAAAGATAAGTGCAAGAGGTCAAACAACAGATAGCTGAAATGCTATTTTTCTTCATAGGATACCAGAGGGATAAGACAAAGAAGTTTAAGGAGCATAAGGGAGAGGAAGAAGAGGAGAATGAAGAGAAGGAGGAATAGAAGAAAGAATATGACTGAAGATGAAAAAGAAGAAACATAAATAGGATGATAAAAAATGGAAAAAGAAGAGGAAGAAGAAAACGAAGAAAAAGAAGATGAAGAAGGAGAAGGAGAATATAATCATTCATATGTCTCTTTGTAAAACAGTAAAGATCGAAGCTAGTACATTCTCCGAGAAGGATTTCTTTCTCATCAGCAAATGTTGAGAAGAAAACAGAAGAATTTTAAAACTGAAAAGAAAAAAGCTAGGAGAAGAAGGAGAAGAAAGTGAAAATAAGAAGTAGGATAAAAAGTAAAGAGAAGAAGACGAAAAATGGAGGAAACTGAGGAGGAGGAGGAGAAGTGAAAGAATGCAGACCAAGATCAAGTTGACCCTGATATGTGATTAGGAAGTCTCCTCCAGTGTGAATATGTGTGCCGAACAGCCTTGCGAGGATCAAGCAAGATGCAGCATCTTATAACGGACGACCTACATACGGACACTGTGTGTCCATCCTCCAGAGTCCGCAGATGAGTCCGTTACTCCACAATGGTTCCCTATCATTCCTATACAAGTTTATTGACTCGTGTGGTGACTCCAGTGATGCCGAGTCCTTACTGGAACAAACTTACAGGATTGTGTGTAGCAGTAGGCCTGAACCGAAAATGTCAGTATGCTAAGTTTAGTGTGTTCAGATCATTATGCTAAGTGGCTATCTATGACTGGATGACTGACTTTGGACTCAGGTACGCATGAATCAGCACAACGGTTTCACTTATCTGCTTTTGTTTTTGCTCTTTTTCATCTTCTTCTCCTTCTTCGTTCCTTGTACTTCTTTTCTACTTCTTCATGCTCTTCTTTTTCTTTTTCTTCTTCGTCTCTTGTTATCTCTGATGTTATCTCTTGTTATCTCGTTATGTCATCTTGATTGACAGAGCATACTAACCTTCTGTATATTAAAAATTTCTCTGAAATTGATTTGATAGTGACATTTGTAGGCTTTCATAATTTAGTATTAAATTATATTAACTGAAATAGTGTTGACTTTTATGACCAGCGATTTCTGTATAAGCTATACTGTGATTAACAAGCCATTTTTCTCGGTGGTGATGCTCACAAGATCTCTAGGCTTGTGCTGGGTAACAGGGAGGATGATGATTAGAGATGAATATTATTATTGCTTTACGGGCTGTCGGGACCCATGACCTCCAAAACACAGGAGTGGCATGAAAAAAATATCTTTACTCAACTAGATCGAACCAGCCACCAGGAATTGTAATATATAATTTTGCTTATCACATCAGTGTTAAACCAATTGGGCTATGGCCACTGCAAGCAACTGTATTTGCGGACTGAACTAAGAATGAAGAGAAGAAGTAGAGTTTTCAATAGCCTCTTCTTCAGTAGCCGGAAGAGCCAGACCAAAAAATGGTGCCAAACAAATTTTCAGGTTGGCTACTATTTTTCATAGTTATCTGTAATATTGTTCACGGTTACTCGGCTCTATAAAGTTTATTTTCTACCTTCCAATATCTTGATGGCAGACTTGAATAAGTAACTATACCGTTGAACTAATTCTGGAGGCTATTTGTGCTGTTCATTTGAGAGAAAAAGAAGGAGTACTGAAAATATAAAGAGAGGAAGTGTGAGTGGGAGAACAGTTTCATTTTGAACGGTTCACAGAGAACTGAGTGTTGTTAATGCTAGACCAGTTTCATTCACCGGATCATTAATCCGTGTTGGGAACTTGTAGGTCGCGCTCCTGAATCGTATCATAATAATTCTGAGTCATACTACTGTACTAAAGATGTCAGAAAATGGTTATCAGAAAATCTATAGCCTCCTGGAGGTTGATTTCTTGCAAGTATTGGATATTATCAGAGGATGTAGGTGATTAATAACTACCGCCTACTCTAGTAGCAATGCTACTCTGTAGCCACTACCATTAGTAAAATATAAGCGAACAAGTTCTCTAAACAGTTAAACTTGTTATCAATATTCAAAAATCAAATGAGAACTTGTAATCGTCTCATTTTTAAAAGGCTAGACTGTTGCTATCACTTTCTTGAACTTCCGAATTTTGATTAGTTGAAAAAATTATCTTGAAAAATTTAATTTTGTTTCATTTCGATTTCTGATACAAGCCTACAACAAGTTTCTTAACTCTCCTCTTGACGAAATGTATTGTAATTTCTTGTTCAATTTAGTATAAATTATAACATGTTAGTATTGTATATTATTTCTTACTAAAATATTGAATTTTCAATATTATGGGAGAATCTAGAAGAAAGCTTCTAATCCACATGCCTTGCAAGTTTAATGAAAATTCACTTGAATAAGGCGTTTGAGAAATCTTAAATTTGTAAATAAATTTTTAATTAATAAGTTGGAAAATGAATCAAGGATTTTTATGAGAATGTCAAGCTTGCCTCCACCCTCATTATAATTTACTGTCAGTACACATTAGTTGTCATTGATGCACAAATCAATCTACCCACCATCATCATAAACAACAGTTATTACTTTCAGTAGGAACGCCATTGACAGACGTATCTCTTCATGCTTCTTTGGAGGTCTTTTGGCCTACAGTCTATTGGCTGAGACAAGACCCGCCCACTTGACCAATAGCAAACGTCCAACACAGCCACTGGCGAATGACATAGTTAGGCCTCCACCCATTCAGCAAATAGACGCCTCTAGACTGTAGTAACCATGAATAAATCTTTCATCTTGCTTCCCAATATTATCTTTCTGTATGGAGTATTATAGCCTACAATTTTATAAACTTTAGACATTTTTGTCTTTTATGCGAATATTTTCTAGTTTAATTTTCTATTGTAAGGAGTTCGTATGTATCTCAGTTATAAGCAGTTTTTTTATTTATAATAGTTTTTCTAGAAAAATTATTTCAGATATTATAATTTATAGGCTGCTATTTTAGTCAATAACTGCTCCAAAAATTAATTACTCTAATGACTGAATAAAGAACAATACATCTTCTTTTTACTCAATCTTCGATCAGAAACTTACCCAATTTGCTACTTCGACTTTCAGAGAAGACTCTTATCCTCTTTACCAGTAGGTAGCCTGTTCATGGATAACAACAAAACATCCAATCTCGTGAAGAGCATGTGGAAAACTTGCATCAACCTCTGAACAGTACTACTTAATTATTCATAGTCTAATCATGAGTACTTTTACTGCGTTATTTGCTAAAATGTTTGACCCCGAGCATCACGGATTACATGAGATCAACTCTCTACTCTCCATTCTATTTGCTTCTTACACTTTCGTGCTATCAAGTAATGAATAGAACAGTTTGGGACAACTTTCTATTAATTAAACGCTTTAAAATATGTGTCATATTATTTGTCCCTTGTAAAATATAGTTTCTCTTCCTCCGCCCAAAGCTATGTTGTTTCACGTAGTCTTGTAGAAAGTTGAATACAGTACGTACAATATTCTAATTTTGGCATATTGGATTGTAAACTAGGATAAATTATTCGAGAATTCATAGTTTTCCATAAAAATGTTGCACAGGACTTATTTGAATAAGTATTGAACCTATCAGCTATGTGTTTCATCTCTTCCACATTGCAAATTATTATTATGCAGTTTTCGAGGGTTCGGATATTTTTTGTCATTTAACGTTAGTTTTTATTGAAGTAAAAGGACCAGCTCTACAAATTTGATCTCCAATATAAATCATTGGAGTTGTAAAAATCAGCCATTACAAATTTCAAGAATGATCGGAATTCAACCCTAATTGACGTCGGTTTAACTGTCCAATTGAGAAGAAAAACAGATCCTGGTACTGGTACCTTTTTCGATCATTCTAATAGGCTATCCACTTGTTTATAAAAGTACAGTGTTTTTATGGGGGAATAAGAGGTACCATATTCGTTTTTTTAATTATAATTAAACTGCTATAGGCTATACTCGAGAAAAAAAACTGTGGAGCCAAAACTACTGAATTAATATACGAGAATGAAAAAACAGTTCTCATTACCTAAAGCATTATACACTATCAAAAAATATCCCATTATGCAATACGTGTAGTAAAATAGAATGCCTAGTCTGATTCTGTGTGTTTCTTATAGAAGAGGTCCTCTTAGTTTAGCATTTCACGGGTTATTCAACTATCCTTGCTTCTATTTTACCACCAGGTTTATAGTCTGAGCCTTTCACAAGCGTTATTTCACCTTTACCACGTTTTTATAGTCGATTGTGTTGAATACGACCATGCAGGTTAACTTTTTTAGGATCTGTGGTACAGTATTTCTAACTTTAGATAATATCGCTCGTAATAGTTGAGTGCTCATCTCTGGTTATAGTTTTTAACCATGTAATGCATGTCTACTGTCTGCTTCCTTGTTCTTAGTTCTTCAGTTATTTCATCTTGGGTCACACAGGAGAAGATGAACTAGGTCGGTGATTTATCTCATGAGAGGAATATTGAATTCACCACATATTTCACGAATTTTGTGAAAGTAGCAATTGTTGGAAGGATATAACAGAAAAATAGAATGGAGAGAAAAAGAAGGAGGAAGAAAGTAAGGAAGAAAAAATGAAGAAGAAGAGAGGAAATGAAGAAGGGCGAATGAAGAAGAAATATATAGAAAGGACTAGTCTTGCTAACAATTATTTTCACAACTTATAAATTTGAATATCTCATTTTCAGTCCCAACTCATATCTTGATTGAAAGGCTTATTACTCATTATAACGTACATGCAGTATCATCAGATCTTATGAAATTGAGCGATTTCATGAGAAAATTGAGGATGTTTGATGTTTCACAAGACGCTACAGCAAGACGCTAGTTTTTGAAGCCGCTACAGTAATAGATTCCAGATTAGTCCTCCGAATAGTGGTTATTAGTTAACCGGTTTATTTCTGTTGTTAGAGAACGGATCTTTCTAGATGAAGAAAAACTAGTTCACATTGGGCCATCAGGTGTTGAGATTAAGATAAGTTTGAATTTAGTCAACATTGAGGGTTAATCTAGAGTTTTTCTCATCAGCTAGTCAAGCTGGCCGAAGTAGGGCAAAATATGTGTATCACCAGAATACAAACTATTTCTTTGACATAGCCACTTTTGGTTATAATGCATTTAAATACTTTTAGTAGTATAAATAATTTATCATTTCTGATAATTTGTGATTGATATTTCATTAAATCTGATTGAATTTCAGAGTAACCTCCATGAATATTTTCTTATCAGATTTATTGTAAAAGTTCAGTTTGTATTCACTATTATAAATGCAGTAGAGTTCATTGATCCTCTCTCACAACCACGCACTGTAGATTATCCATAGAGTGAAGTCTAGCTTAACCAACGCAGTTATGTCGCGTTTTAGCCGAAGAAAGCAAATCTTGCTCATAACTTGGGACAAGCATGGCACAGTGCGATGTCGATTTTTATTCGCTTGACGTTCGAGTTGCGTGCGAGTTAGTTCTAAAGTTCCAGAAAGCTCGCTTCCCAACCCTTCACCCATACCTTCATTACTACACTTTCTCAGTAAGTTTAGTTCAAGACCCACGCATTGAGAACTGAGTACTTTCATTCGACTTCTAGGAAGTAAAATGGTTCGATTCCCATTCGATCTGGCATTTTTCGTCTATCATCCCTTAACTCTTTGCTCATGCACGATCATGCACAATTCATGTTGTCGCCATCAGCACAAATAAATTTTCAATCAATCTTTCATTCAATCATTCACAAAGGAGAGTAAATGATTTTGTATTTGGGGAATGGTCTTTTTTTTATTAATTCATCACAAGTTCTGTACAATTTTCTCCTGTATGAGGACTGTTGAAGGAATAAATAATTGATGACCAGTCAAGAATTTCATTTTTTTATAGTTCTTGAACTTTGTTATTATTGAATATCGGGGTACCGAGCTCTGCTCGGGGGTAGGCCTACAAAGGCACAGGAATGGAAATTTTAAAGGAAAAAAGGAATGAAATTGAACAATTTTTAAGTACAACCATCAGTCTTATGCACTGAATCATCATTGCACTTTAAAAAAATTAATCTCAGCTTTCGAAATATTATGAATAATTGAGTTTGAATGCATATCATTTGAAAAATCGCACTTGTGGTAAAATTTTGCTTCGTAGAAATGATGATATGGGTTGATATAGCAGGATTCTTTTAACTTGTCACAAAACAGCTGATTTAACGTTAGTAAACGAGCGTACATCAATCAGCTGTTTCTGACAATTTAATAGAATCCTGCTATAACTATTTTTAGCTCAGCTGTTTTGATGAACTCGACGATTTTCTCGAATAAATGAAAACAGATTACATGGCTAACGTCATGCCTCAAATTTAAAAATAATAATACAGAACAATATGGAATATTTTCAAAATTTCTAATTCTTTTTAATTTTCTATAGATAAATAGAAATCAGAAATGAAAAGGGGAATAGGAGCAGCTTATGTGTTTCGATATTTTTCCCAATTCTAGTAATGGAACCGCTGGGTTAACCAAAAATTTATTATTTCACGAGTGATCATGTGATTGAAATGCACTGTCTCAGCAGCTGAAATAATCTTGTCTCACTCCCACAATCACCGCTCTCACTCTTTCTCATCACTTACAGCCGACAGAAATTTGTTTTTGCTGTCAGCTGATTCCTAAAGGATCGAATTTTCCTTTTTAAGGTCCTTTAGCGAGTTATCCCAGGGATGAGACCCGGCGCAAACTAATTTTTGTATCACAAACCTCCTATATTCCAAATTTCGTCAAAATCGTTAGAGCCGTTTTCGAGATCCGTTGGACATACATACATACATAAATACATAAATACATACATAAATACATACATAAATAAATATAAACATACAGAAATTGCTCGCTTAATATAATAGGATTAAGTTAGTAATAGTTATGTGGTCGAAAATCAATAAGTCAATAATGTATCATTCGAAGAAATCAATGGAGAACAAGTTTCAACGAGAATTTTTAGATTCTAGAATTGAATCGGGTGAATCGACCTGAGATAGCTGGAAACACTCAATTGACAGGAAAGGAGGATGGTAAATAATTTATTGATAGATTTTACTGGTATCGGTAAATAATCCAGCAACCGTACAGATCGTTTCAATGAAAGTCAGCAGAAACTTATGACCAAATGAAACAAAAGATATTGTCAATTCCAATATTCTATTATTTACAGCTTACATCACTGATCAATAACATCAATAATAGTCCCACAACATCAATAAGATTTCTACAAATAATTTATGATCAATTTGTTATCCTGACCACCAGAAATTCCTTTTTACAGTATAACTTCATGTATTTCAAACATGTCAAAATGAGTTTTGTCATGTCAAACATTTTCGAAATGAGTTTGTCTAGTATTTATCTTCTTGACAGTATAATTTCAAGAGTTATTTTTCTGAGTGTACTACTACTACTACAGACTCGTAAATTACCGTGTATTGAGAAAGCAATTCCAGTTCCTATATACTGCTCCATAAAGACGTGATCGAACATTTGAGAGTGAACTCCTGGCTAACAGAGAATTATGAACTTAGAGCCGACATTCAAGAGCAGTAGATTTATCTATCTCAGACAAGAAAAATAGAAACAATCTTGCTTTCCAGTACCAACAGTAAAAACTCACTGATACTAGAGTAACATCCATTTAAGTCATCCGATATCCATACTTGATTTACTGCACCTTTTTTTAGTTCTGTTCTATGCCGGCTATTGAAGGTTTATAACTAAAATGCCAGTAGGCCAGTAGCTTGGAAAAATAAAGATGTTAGTTTTGTAACTCCCACTTGATCATAATTTATACCTCCAATATAATGTAATTTCAAATTCACTTTCATTTTTATCAGTTACTGTAGAAGAATACTCACTACTCTACTTTACAGGTTTATTCTCCTGTTTCAATTTTCATTTGTAACTCAGGAATCAGAATAATATAAAAATCAATGTTTATCTGTTTGTGAATCTCTGTTGGTACAAATGTCTTCGAAAAGTAACAAGTAATATTTTTAGTATCAAATTAAAAAAAAATAATATTGAAATTTTTAATATTGTGCTGATGAAAAAAATTTTGACTGGAAGAATGTAATATATTATTCTCGTTCAAAAAGAAATAATTACAACATTAGTCGAACATTTAAAAGAAGTCTGTACCTATTGTTGGGAGTGAGGTTGTGGTGTATTCAGTGAATAGAAGAATATTAAAATTGTCAATATTTTGCTGATAATTTAATAAAAAAAAAAATGCTCTAGAAAATTTCAACGTTTTATAAAACATAAATTTTATCTTATTACTTCAAAACATTCAACCTTTTGGAAATATTGATTATATTGATTTCTTCACTTGAACATTAAAGTATTTTCAATCTAATTTAGTTCAGATTTTTCCAACAGCAACTTTTATCAGTTCAGTTAAGTTTCGGTAGTTCTTTTTCCAACTATCTTTAGCAACTTAGATCAAAATAAAGTAGCGTATCAACATAGACTAACGGAATAAATTTGATTATTATTAACGAGATTTAGGGCCGGTTCATGAGCTCGGGATTTAGCCAAGTCCTAGACTAAAACGAGTGGCCACAATAGCATCGACAAACGTTAGCCTCGACAGTATGTACTGAGGGCTCTCTATGCTGCTAAACCACTAACCTGTCGAGACAAACGTTTGTCGATGCTACGGTAGCCATCCGTTTTAGTCTAGGACTTGGCTAAATCCCGAGCTCATGAACCGGCCCTTAGATTATCTCTGGTATTAGTCTCAGACGTAGTCTCCAGGCTTATTATTAGGCTTAAACAAACATAAAATCTGTACTTCAAAATATATATATTATGTGCTCTATGACAATTTGACGTCCTTCACATTAATTTTCATCTTTTCTTTTTGGTTGTTGTCTACAGGCGACCGTTGGCTGGTGTCGTGCCTAGGCGTGCTGTACCTGAGCAAAGGCCTGTTCTACAGGGTGGTGCCGGCCGACCAGAGCTTCTCCTCGGGCGACTACTGCGGCCTGTTCCGCTTCCGGCTGTGGTGGTGCGGCGAGTGGGTCGAGGTACTCGTCGACGACCGTCTGCCGACGTTCGGTGACCGTCTGTCGACGGCTGGCAGTCGGCTCGCCTTCCTGCAGGCCCAGCACACCGATCAGTTCTGGCCCGGCTTGCTCGAGAAGGCCTATGCCAAGTGAGTAGTTGTCAGCTCTTATTCGATACAATTTATTTAAAACACATTAAAAACAAAAATAAACCTACAACAATTACAAGAATATTATAAAAACTAGGAAATCCCTATTGGATAAAAACTACGACTTTATTGAACTATGTTAAATAGTTTCCAAGGCTTTTCCTCCTCCTCCTCCTTTCATCCTTTTCCTCCTCCTGCTTTCATCCTTTTACTCTCCTTCTTTTTCTTTTTTATTGAACTACGTCAGATAGTTTCCAAGGCTTCTCCTCCTCCTCCTTTTCATCCTTTTACTCTCCTTTCCTTTTTCATTTTTAATTGAACTACGTTAAATGGTTTCCTAGGCTTTTCTTCCTCCTCCTCCTTCTCCTTTCATCCTTTCACTCTCCTTCTTTTTCTTTTTTTATTGAACTCCGATAAATTAATAGTTGCCAAGGATTTTCCTCCTTCTCCTCCTTTTGCTCCTTTCTTCCTTTAACTCTCCTTCTTTTTCTCTTTCTTTTTTTATTGAACTACGTTGAATATTTTCCAATGCTTTTCCTCCTCCTCCTTTAATCCTTTTACTCTTCTTCTTTTCCTTTTACTTTCATTTTTCTTTTTTATTGAACTACGTTAAATAGTTTCCAAGGATTTTCCTCCTCCTCCTCCTCCTCCTCTTCATTCTCCTCCTTTCATCCTTTTACTCTCCTTCTTCTTCCCCTCTTTCTTACAATCTCCCTCACTCCTGCTAACTCTCCAACAGTCTTCTCTCTATCTCCCCCTCTCACCATTCTCTATCTTTTCCACTCTCCTCTCGCTTTCTCCTCTTTTACACTCTCTCTATCGCTGTCTTTATTTTCCCTCTCTATCTCCTCTTTCACTCACCTCCCCTCTTTTTATCCTCCTTTCATTCGCCTACCTCATATAAAGATATACAAGAAAAAAATAATATTAGCCAACCTAGCTTGGTTTGATTCTCTCTTTTTTAATAGGATTTTGAACATTTTAAAGTTATTTCAAGGAAAAGCTTCAAACTGTGGGTTGGGGATGAGGTTAATGACCAACTGCATTAGTTTGAAAAATGAAATAAATTATGTGCAGTAACCAACGGTCCACCAGTCTAATTTTGGGTAGAGGCGAGTACGATCACTAACCAGTTCTGGTCTGGACATCTTGAGAAAGGCTTTCCTCAAGTGAGTAACCAGTCCTCCCTTATAGGAGTTGTTTAGTGGAGGTGTTGCTGAACTTTTTTGTTGATTGAACCTTGCTTCTTTTTGTTGGTAGACTGTCCAACTCAAGATGAGCTTGAATTGTTCTCTATTTATAGTTTGCTTCCTATCAGATTGCTTGAGTCAACCCTCGGGCATAATAATTATTGCAATCATGTCTACTTCAGGAAGCTATTTTGGTTACAACTTACATTTTACAATTTCAAACTTGACAACAGGCCACCTGCTTAGGTCTGTTCAAGCACTCAAAATTTCCTTATGAACGTATGTTTTTTTTTGCTGTGGTGATGCCCACTTGAGCTCGTGGTAGGTAAAGGGAAGGATGATGATGATGACAGATAAGTGAACCTACATCTTTAGGTGGGTTCCGAACCACCGGGAAGCGATTTTGATTCTCATGAATGAATGACATTCTGCGGGAAAATACATTAACTGCAAGTGGTCACCCATACAATGAGAGTAACAGGTGTGAATCTTTTCTAATTTGCGATTAGACACCGAAACGACCACAGGGCCAACCGCTTCGAGAAATTTCTTTTATTAGTTAATTATGGTGGCTGTATTGTATTTATGTTTTCCTTATTCAAATATGATGACGTTCAAATCTCTTCATTGTATTTTAACAACAGAATCGGAAAATATGTGTTGCTCCCACAACCGCTGTTATTACTGGTCAGTACAGTTTAGTAGTCAAGCGTTCCATGAAAATAACCTTATACCATTGCAATAAATCAAATTATTGCAACCACTAATGGTACACATTTTAGATTGAAGGTTCATTACTCATCATTGAAGAGCATTTGGATTTCGTCCCAATCATCCTCTAGGAGTCATTTATTCATTCATCAAGCATGTAACCTCAAGGTCTGCTTCAAACTAGTCTAATTTGTACCTTGTAAAGTCAGGAGGTCTATTGGAATGAGTGACCGCTGGTATTATTATCTGGAAAATACAGTTGTGTTTCTTCAATCACAACAAACAAGACCTTCACTGCAGTATTATGAAAGACTTCTGGAATTCTATTTCCTCATTCAAAACCACAAGCATCCTTAGAAATCTTCAGCTTCTGATTCAATCCATCAAATTTATTATACAATAATACTTGATAGAAGTGACCTATGTGAACTAATCTTGTACAGTTTGCTTTTTAAGTGGTTTCTAGCGAATAATTCTGTGTTATCCTATGAAGAATTCCAGGATACTTTCACCATCAAGCTTGTTTTGAACTGGCTTGTTCTTATTGGCTCAGATTTTCTCATGATCCGATAGTTTGTCAATAGTAAAACCTTATAGAAAGTTGGAATTCTCATATATTTTGAAAAGTTTCCAGTACTTCCTGCTAGCTGTCAGTTTTCTGTTGACATCCTTCCCAACAATTTCGATGTTCTACCATTATGATATCTACCATTAGGTGTTGCAACTCGAATGGTAGCCAAATAAAAGCAAATCATAACTGTTGTAAGATGCTCTTCTCTCCAACTTGTACACAAAAAATAATGCGAATGAATACAGTATTTAAAAAAGTTATATCTTTTTAGTCATAGTAGATCATAATATATTAGTTCTATTTTTCCCATTAGTCAATTTCCATCTTCATAAGACATTATTTTCTTTTGAAGATCCCGAGTTACTTTTGAATACTCTGAATTGGGATAACTGTCATTCACTTCATGAACATGGCACTATTTCAAATTGCTTCCAATTGTGTTTTTCAAAATTCTGAAAAATAATTTCCCATACCACACTGAACAAAAAATTCAACAAGACAGGAAAATTGGGTACGTTTTTATTTCTAGAATAATGTAAGTGTCCAAAGCCATTACTAAATCACTGATATGGTTCGTTGAGCAGCTTCATCGCTCTTTCTCTCATCTCTCCCTCTCTCTTCCTCTCTCACACACCCTTTTGTTTCTTCCACTCTCTTTTTAATAGTTTATAACTGTTCACTGTGTGTACATTATTTGCTCAACAATCAAAAGTATACATTGTAATAATCACCTAATAACAAGTTAGTAGTGCATTATTTCAGTTCGATGTTTTATGTGTCTTTCTTGGAGATTACAGCAAAGTAGTAAAGAAATTGCAGCATTCTCTATAGTAATTCCAGTAATATTCTACCTGCAAGTTGTAAAAATGTTGCTGCACACTTCCATTCTCTCCATTTTTCAGTTCTTCCATCAGCTACAATTTCTTCTACTATAATTTGTATTTCTCAGTACTTAGCAGACTATTTGTGCTTATTTTCTGTCTATTTTGTTCTTTCGCTGTTGTCTCAATTTATTTTCTAGAATAGTTTGTGAATCTTTACAAGCAGTGCAATGAACTGGAATAAACTTTGCAATAGAATAGTTTTTCCAGTACTTAACATTGTTGTACCTAGTTGAGTCATAAAGATTCTATAGTAGGATTCAAACAATTTGGTCGCATGTGACAGTACATCCCCTTATTCTCAACTCAACATACTGCCAATTCATATAAATATTGAGCTCTACTGAAATTCTAAGGCTCTACTCACACTTGCGATACTCAAATCGCGAAGCGACTGGAGTCTCTGCGACTGGAATAACAAATATGTTTTTTAAATGATGAAATATATTCAGACAATTCGGTTGCAGGATCGTCTGAGCTTCATCATTTAAAAACATGGGTTTAGTATTCCAGTTGCCGAGACTCCAGTCGCTTCGCAATTTGAGTATCGCTAGTATGAGTAGAGCCTAAAAGGTGAGCTTCATTCATGAACTACAAGCTAACCTCCGCATTCCATTGATGAAGTTTATTTTACTACTTCTAATAATTGATATTTTTGATCCAACTCTTCAGCATGGTATTTTTGAAGCAGTCATGATATCTATTCAAAGTGGATGATATCCTATCAATAAATTGAGAAGATGATATATTCTCAATCAATGTATTGGAAATATATTTTTGAGAATCTCTTGAGTATTTTCAAGACATGTTCAAGACTCAGAACTTATCATAATTTCTCCAGCGGATCACTTTGAATTGATAGAAGCATGTTGCAAGTCCTGAGTTGATATGGCTTGCAATATGGGATGCATCACATGTTCAATCATTACATGCATGATGTA
Source organism: Laodelphax striatellus (assembly GCA_017141395.1). NCBI lineage: Eukaryota > Metazoa > Arthropoda > Insecta > Hemiptera > Delphacidae > Laodelphax > Laodelphax striatellus. The sequence continues at coordinate 16,933,945 of CM029533.1, forward strand.
ATTAACGCGCAGAATATAATCAAAACTTGCAAAGGAACTATTCAGGTAGCCTCGGTTCCCATCACGAGAACTAGTTCTGAATATTTACTCCCAAACGTTCAAACTCGCACACTGTTATTGAAAAGTAACAAGAAGTGCATAGAACTTAATTGAGATGCGGCAAACTTACTTTTCGACTTGCACAAAACTTGACGACTCACGCTCGCTAAGTCTCAACGCGGCTTTCTCGACACGTCAGTCAACCTTTCACAAGCATCTAACCCAAGTATCATGGGCAACACGCAGGTATTGAATCTACTTATTCACAACACTCACCAGCAGTGCATGTAAAAGTACCACTATACCAAGCCTGCTTCACTCCATACCAATAACCTACATTCATTGCGAACATGTATGAAATAATAATGTTTATGTAATGACACGAAGCTCGATAATCTGATGATAAATCAATAGATAGTGAAGTAATGTGATTTCGATTGCATAGTATAGCAGACTTGAAAGTACCTCTACACCCAGCCTGCTTTATTTGATACCAATATCCTACATTATTCACCAACTTGAATGAATAAATAAAAACATTAATGTGAACTGATTATAGGATGACACATGATGGGTGACCGACACAAAAATAAGGCAAGGTGGAACCTACCCATAGGGTTTTCCCACCGATGAAAAGTCATGCGAACATATTTTTATAGGCCCTCATAAACAATTTCTAGATTACTACAACAGTTTGTTGTATTATTTGTTTATAATATAATATACTACACAATAGTGTTCACTTCTTGATATTTCGTTTATTATTTCAACAGCGCATATTTTATAGCGCAATCCAATAGTCAGCTTCAGCTCTAAAAACAAACAAATAAACTTATCCGTATCCAGAGAGAATAGAAGTAAACTCTTCTTCTATACGCTCAGCCCGTATCTGACAGTGGTTGATCTTTATCAGGTCTGGGAATCCAGCATTTCTTCACTCGAATTTAATAAACTATGTCGAATTTCGGTGCCAGAGCCGAATGCTCCAGATAATCCCGGCATTACATAATATCACCTTAAAACCGAGTACCGAGGGTCCTTTGCGCAATCCGGAAACCGAGCATTTTCCCACAGTTAGCTGCCAGTTTTTATTATTCCGTTTCATTAAATCGAGACTCGCTCGGCTCAGCACGCAATTCTCGGCGCGCGGAAAATCGCTGAACAAATGTTCCAATGTAGCAGTTGCGTTTCCGTATTATCTCATAACTAACCGTGAACTCAGTTGCTGATCGGCTTATCTATTTTCGTTCGAGGGAACAGAAAGAAAAAGAGAAGAAGAAGAAAAAGAAGAAGAAGAAGAAGAAGAAGAAGAAGAAGAAGAAGAAGAAAAAGAGAAGAAGAAGAAAAAGAATGAAAAAATTGTGAGGTAGAGAATAAGAGGGAGGAAGTATAGTGGAGAGTAAAATCATTGAATATATATCTTGTAATATCATTGATATCATTGAGTAATATCATTGAATATATAGAACAAAGGAAATCTACAAAGTGAATTAAGGCATGAAAACAGAGGATGTAGAAAGTGTGAAAAGGGGCGGGTTTTTAAAAGAGAGAAGAGAGAGGGAGGAAATGAGGAAATGAAAACATGAGAAATGGAGTGAGAAAAACAGGATAAAATTGTATTTTGGTAACAGGGATGAGAGTGAAGAGAAAATTAATTAAGAAAGTTGGAAAAGCGAGAGGGAAAGGTACAAATTAATATTACTGAATAAATAGATAACAGGGTGAATGAATGAGGATGCAGAGCAGAAACTATAAATGATCACAGAAGGTTTACAAGATAAAGACAAGGAATAGGCAAATAAGACGGGCTAGAGAGACAACAGTAGTGTACAATATTGATTTGTAAAGCTAAAAGAGACAAAAATGGCAAACTAAGCAAAATTTGTGAAATCGATTACACAATGTTGATAATGTTACGAATAACTTGGAATAGTAATTGATACAGTATTTAGAAAAACTCGGGGTTTCAATAAATCGAGGCTAACCAAAAATAAGCCTGATAGGCTACTTCAGTAAATATGAATAGGTGGCTAGTCCAAAAGAAACCATCCTACAGAGTACTTGGCTCGTAAAGATCTGGAATCTCCAGTAATCGGCGTGTTTCAAATTATTCCATTTTGGATAAGGTTCTCTGAATGTGGGAGAACGAACTGGTGGACGAAAGTATCAAAAAGGATTCAAAACAAACATAAAGCGTCAAGTATGAAACAAGAGGACGAATGTATGGAAAACGATGCGAAACAAACAGAAAACGGGCAAGAGAAAAGATTGTGAAGAGCACGAAAAGATGATTCTGTTCATGCTGCTCGTTTAGTTTTTCGGGCGACCAACAAAATTTGAAGCCGCCTTCTATAAATCATTCGTTCCGCACGCTAACTTCCATGTCCTTGCTCTTCGATTTTCCTTTCACTGCGATGCTATGCAACACTGGTATTGGTATGGTATTGCTTGCAGCTATGGGATTGATAATGAATCAATCTTTTTCATGTTGACGTGCATTGTTCGATTCAAAAGCTTCAAAGAATAACCCTACTGACTTGAAAGAAGATTCTGAGGACATAAAAATCGATTCCTATAATCGAATAGCTCCGTAATTGGGCATAGAATCTGGGTAGTGATGTAATGACAATCATTGAATAAAAAAAACTTCAATAAATAACAAATTTACCTGAAGATTCATTACAGTAAATGTTGAAAGTGCCTTCTTTGTTGTTGATTACTTCATAATTCAATTTCTGTACGTTTTCTAACCAGGACACAATGTACCACCACGCTGCGGTGAGCCTTTATGAAAAAAATCTTTTTTAAAATTATACCTCATGTTTAATTTTTCTTTGTGACAACCACTGTTGCAGTATCCCTTAATAAGCTAGCGAAGAAGTACATATTTATTACATATTATTACATAAATTATGTTGAAACTAGTCTTCAACAATATAAACAACGGTTCCATTGTGTGAAGGGAACAAATGAATAAATGATTGGATTAGAATTGGAGCGATAACATTTCGAAATTTAGAGTTTTCAGTTTTAGCATGACGGAAAACCATTTTAATGAGTTGAGTGTAACTTTATTTGGAAGATTATTTTAATCTGAATTCCGTAATTTGTTTTCAAAACAAATTTATATCGCATACAACATTTCGAGTGAACTGCTGCACCGCTAGGATTCCTTGCGCCCCTAGTAACTGCTTTATCTAGTTTGCCCTAGTTTGCTTCTATTCATCACCTCATCATTAATTTCATTTAAAATGCTAGTGTCTGTTTTCTAAGTAAAAAAACCTATACCATGTTCCCTATCAAGGAATAATTGGTTATGTTGGTGAAGTGGAACAACCCTACTCGGGTCTCCCCACTATTAAAAGCCATACGCTAAATAAATAATTTTTAATATGATACCTTATTTCAATTCAACATTCATTCCTGTTTCTTCACACCTAATAAATCTAATCCCACAGAGATCCTTCCCAATTGCTTCCAGATCCAGAGATCCTCCTAGCTTTTGAATTCAGCTTGAAGGTCAAACACGTACAAGTGAATTGTAATTGAGTATTAACTACAAGCTGCACCCGTCACAAAATTACGGTACAACGTACAACCACAAAAGTTACGGTAAATTACGTTTGTAGCGAAGTGTAATTCGTTATCCATGTCCATCAAGTGAACGTAGCGTAAAGTGCTGCCGCATATACGAGCACACATCGCATCACTTAATTCGTTACACGTTAGTTGGATCCTATACTCAAAAATCTGAACGGTCTTTTTCCTGCCGAAATACAGTTAGTGATGATCGTGTCAACTGCATTGTTGACTAACAATTCAACTACCCGACTCTACGAATTCTTTCAGCCTACGTGCTGATGGAAAAACGGCTGAAAATTGAATTCCAACTGAATATAATGTTCCTTTATTGCGGTTATTATTGTGTTTGGTGGTTTCCATCAGTTGGGGAATGTGGAAATTGTGTTTTCCGTTAGATGAGTCCGTGTGTGTTGTGTATTAATGCATGTGACATCAAACAAGTGTATTAGTATGTGGTCGTACCTGCTAGTATCAACTTGTTTTTCCATACGAGATACTTATGTGAAACGTTTTCTAATCACTGTAATTTACGAGCGTGACAATGATTTTTCCACACAAGAATGTTTGAAATGTATTTAAATGGAGTATTTACTCGGAACATCAAAATGAGTTTTTCCCAATTCACAGACTACTAGCAAACCAGTGTGTAAGGTAATGTCTAATTTGTTAGTTGCAAGCACTATACTTGGTGCCGTGCCTTGAACATTCATGATTTCTTTAACGTTCTCTAGTGAGAGTAAAAAAAAGAATTCAACAAATTTATGTGAATCTTTTAATCATTGACAGTTGCAATACACAGATCCCCTGTGCCGTTGCTGCCGTTCTATGGCAGGGCAAGTTGAGTATAGCTTGATTTTCCCATTTCGAGTTGAAATGGAAATAACACTTGTATATAATATTGCATCTTATCTGTATAGCTCATAAAATCTTGTGTTTGTGCAAGTATCATTCAAATGAATAAGCTACTAATAAATTGAGTTCAAGTATTTATTAAAAAGTCCAAGTATTTGTAGAAGTAGGGGGAATTCTTCGCTTACCACTGTCTTCATAAATTGACTGATATTACAATCTTCAATTGAAAAGGAAAGAATCGTTATTTTCTTACATGAGGGAAAACATGCCATAATTTCGGACATTTGTTTATTCTGTGTTTCAGTTGTCTCGTTCAACATTGATGTTCAATATTTTTATAATGATCACCTAATTTTCCATGTTTATTTTTTAAATATTGTCTTCAAAAGAGGTGATATGATTGTATTGAAAAAATCCCCCGAACAGATTTAATACAAAATTATTTCCAAAAGTTTCTATAATTATTTTTGTACTTGAATTTTCTAAAAATGCTGATGGCTTGTAGCAATGCATAATGCTTTCATAGCAATGGATAATGCTGTTATTCCCTCTAAATTCTAAACATGATTTATTTTAATGGTAAAGTGTAGATCATTCAAGTTTATGGTTGCAACGTGTTATTCAATATGTGTTTTATTCCCTTTTTAGTTTATTTTGAACCTTACTACTCATCTTCTCAACATACTTAGGTTGCAATACCTTTGCAATTAGCAATCATCTCCAGCAGACAGAATTGATGATGGCACAGTGGTGCATTGAACCTCTCAGAGCCAGCAGATTACTTTGAGTGCTGGTTGCCATTCTTGAATTATCCAACATTACACCTTGGAAGGCACCGATAATTATGGGTTGTGCTAGGCTTGGGCTCTGTTGTTGTAAGTTATTGTTGTACCTTAATTAGCCTACAATGCAAAGCCTTGTTTTCACATATTAGATTGGCAGTGGCGGTGGCGGCACGATTGCCTTTATAAGGCAAGGCAATGCCTTCTCAAGTGAATGCACTCTGAAGGTCAGCAAATGCTCCTGATAGCTGTGGCTGTGACTTTTCTTCTATTTTCTCTGTTTATTCTTCTTCTTCTTCACTTACTTCTCATTTTTTTCATTTTTTCTGTAGAAAATGGATGAGGGAGAGAGAATGCTCTCCCTCATTTATTTCTCTTCTTCCTTCATTTTTTCTCCTTTTCTTCTTCTCCTTTATAGGATTTTTTCTTTCTTATTCTTACTCTTATTCAGTTTTCTGCTCTTCCTTCATCACTTTCTTCTTTTCATCTTCCGTTTTCCCCTCAATTCGCTTCTCCTTCCTTTTCTTATTCTCCTCTTGCTTCTCTTCCTCCTCACCTCATCATCTTCTTAATTTTATTTTCCCTTCCTCCTCCTCCTCCTCCTCCCTTTCTTTTCTCATTCTCCTCTTGCTCCTCTTTCTCCTCACCTCACCATCTTCTTCATTTTATTTTCCCCTGCCTCCTCCTTCTCTCCTTCCCTACCTCATCGTACTCAGTGATCTCAACTATTTCTTTTACTATTTGGAAGAAAAAAATTGATAAAGATGAGGAAGAATTGAAAGTAGGCAGATTAGGAAGAAGTTGAGGAAGAGGAAGAGAAATGGAAGTGGTGGATAAAGAAGTTGAGGCGAATGGAGGAGGAAGGGGAGGGTTAAAAGAAGAAGCAATAAGAGGAGAAAGAGGAAGATGAGAAGAAGGAAAACAAAAAGAAGAAGATGGGAGGAGAAGAAGAAGGAACAACAAGAGAAGAAGGATGAAGAAGAATATTCTCCTTCTTCACCTCATTTTCTTTTCCTTCCTCTTCTCCTTCTTTTTCTATCTCCACTTTCCTCCCCCCCCCTCCTCCTCCTCCTCCACCACCTCCCTTTCCTCCTCCTCCTCCTCCTCCATCTCCTCCTCCTCCTCCTCCTCCTCCACGTACTCCTCCTTTTCCACCTACCATTCTTCCTTCTTCACCATCATCACTCCCTGCCCCCACGTCCGCCTCCTTCAAATTCTTTCTCTTCTTCATCACATTTTTCTCATTCTTTTATTGTTTGTTGCTGTTCTTCTTTTCTCGTTGTTCTTAACTTTTTCTTGAGTATGACTCACCGTGGATAATACAGGAGGATTATCTTTCTTCCCGACTTGTTTGCTTTCAGATAGAGTATGGTGCAAGGAGGCTTCTACGGGAAACGCCATATGCTCTCTGATGACGTTGAATTATTATTGCAGGATAGGAAGATTTATTTTCTATTGAATTGGTTGTAAATCTTGTAAAACGGGAAAGGTCTGTCTCGTTTATCTGTTGCAAGTTGCACATTGGTACACCACACACATACAGGTACAGCAATTTTTTTTCAAATCTGGGATGGACTTGTATATCCAATGAATCATTTGAATGAAATAATCAAAGAACAGAGGCCTACTAGCATTCCTGTTGCTACGATTTATTTTATAGGTAAAGTTTAAGAAATTCAAAATTATAGCAAATTTTATGATTCATTACTTGCGAATTTTATGATTCATTACTTTTGAATCAATCGATTCATTATTTTCTGCAAGTACTGTATTGTATGTTGAATGCAATGACTATTCTTACCCCATAACAACTTTTTATCATTCAAATTAAATTATATAGGAGTTTTTTATTCTTCATAAATGTTTGACTAGCAGCTATGAGTTATCACAATGATTATGTGTTTGTTTAGCTTCTGAATCTTTTGAAGTGGAATTCAATTAATTTGATGTATCCCATGACTATAATAGGAGGCACTAACCCATAGGACTATCACACGAATAGGACCAACACACAAAATAGTTCTTGGATTCTCAATAATTTATTTTTACAGTATAATGAATCTCTTTATTTTACTCTGTCAATCACTAACTGCATCCCAACATGATTTTCCAGCCAGCTACTAGTATTGGAATGAGTCTCTATCATATAGGAATAGGATATTCTTATAGTAGTAGGCTTCTTCAAATAATAACTTTCGAAATCGTAAAAGTAAGAGTTTTTATTGAATTTTTGTTAATTCAATTCTAATTGTTCCACACAGCTCAAGATAGGCCAATCTAGCTTATTGTTTCGTATGTACTGTACTAGAGATCACTTTGAAATCTCAGTGATCATCAAAACATACCAGTAGTGACATTTGAAAATAGTAAAACAACAACTACTTGGCTTCCAACTACTTGGGTAGAGTAAATTAATATTTGATGGACAAAATAAGTTATGTGACTTGAATATAACGATGGTACGATGACACCAACTCGCCTATCATCTTCATTCCATTGAAACCGCAGGCTTCGCTTGCGGTTTAATATCTGTCATGTTCAAGCAAGATGTCGTGCTGCAATCTGAAATAGAAAATGAGAGGAATAACCGGTGATCAACCTGCATTGCATGAGAACAATGAATTATTTCATTTATAATGCATTGTCTGTTATTAGTTTGCTTTCAATTTCATCAGGAATTTAAATTGTATAGTGTGTAACTAGTTGCGACGGCCAAATCACTATAATTTTGATTCTGTACATAATGTTTATCACGTACATTTTGGTGATTACTGACTGCGTCTAAGCTCCGCGTCCCTGGCGGCTGAAGAGGGGAGGCGAAGATAGCAATATTATACGCTACAAAAACCGAAGATGTATTACATTTCTCCCAGGAACACGGAGCTTTGAATCGAGCAGTAGGCTACTCTGTATCATTACAGTATGATCGATCATAAGAGTAGATCTAAATTAATTATTGTTATTTTTCATTAGATTAATCAATCTTAACATGTAAATGATCTAATGTATCAGTGATGAAAATAATTCAGTGAATTCAAAATTTTCTATATTCTTTATAATTGAGTATTAATTGTTGTTTTAAACTTTCATAATTAATATTATTCAAAAATAGTCTTTGTACGAAAACTCATTGACTTATGAAAGTGGAATTTGGTCTAATTATATAACCTAGTTTTGCACTATTTTTATTTACTGTATTATGAGCAGATATGGATATAAGCTACTTGCACCCTCCCTCATCAAGTTCAAAATTGTACACTGATAGATATATAAATTGATCAATTCGTACAGACTGTGGAATATGAAGGGTTGTTCTGTTCATGTGAAATTTGTGTAGAAAAACATCAATTGACATTGAATTTGACACTGAATTTTTCTGCTCAACTGACAGACTGACGCAGCGTGTAATAATTATTAATTAATGACATAACAATTCAGGGAGAGTTTATTGGTTGATAGACTTCCAAACGGCCTTACGAAATAACTCGCTTACGCTTTGCACAAGTTTTTTTGCACACTCACAAATAGGCGTTGACAAGCCATTAAAAACAGAAGGAGTGGGTCTGAATGCTCAAGCTTTAGTGTTGGATTATTTTTATCTTTTTAATCATTCATGTTCCCAGTTCTAAGAATTACATTCAAAAGTTCATACATGATTTTTTTTTAAATTCAATCATTCTTCATAATTCTAATGAATTAAACTTCTAGTACCTTTTTAAACATTGAAGTTCATTGTTATTTTTGTTTGAAAGAAATTTTTTTTTATCTTTTTATTGTGAAGATTTTCCCCTTATTGATGTTTTTAAATATAATATAGGTAGTTATGAGGTAGGTACAGTAGCTATTATGAGTTTTAGTTCTAATTTATTCAACATCAAGAATATTATAATTCAGTTGAATTGAAATTATCTGAAAATCTCAAGTGTCGGTTGAAAAATTCAGTTGGTGGTATTTGTCTATTGAGATAGTCTGGAGAAGTGTCAATCCCATTTGATGGGTAGAGAGTAACAAAACCCCTGCTGAAAAGAGAGAAATAAAAAGGAAAATATATTTTCAATTACAATAAATTAGTCTGAGTCATCATTGAATGATATAGGCTAATTTGTCACCTTCACTAATTTCTCACTATGTACAATTTAGCTTCTTGGAATGGATTTCAGAATTACCTTCAGAAGTTTCTCAATTTCCTGTGAGCTCATCTACGGAATTCTGGGAACTGAATATTCGTTGATTCTTATCAAGACTTCAATTGCTTTCTTCATGTTTCTTTCGAATAGAATCACAAAAATTATTCTTTTTCTTCCAACCTTGAGCTAGATGAAATTATTTGATGAGTTCAGTTTTGTTGTTTAGACAATAGCCAATTCAAGTATTATTAGTGAACGATGATTCATGTATTCCTTATTCATAATTCATGCTCAAAGTCCCCAGAGTGGGAATTTTTCGATTTTTAATGTAGACAGTACTTTCTCCCTTATCAATTTTACTTTCTGAGATTGATCAGATTTCCAAACTTTGTAATTGCAGTGGAAAAATATTTTTTGAATACCTTAAGTTTAAATTCTTATGCTTCTTGAGTGACAGTAGTCAGCAAAAACTCTGTTTCATTGACGAGGAAATAATGTGAATTTATTTTAGTTATATTGTGGCAAACTAGTATTTAACAATACATAAAAGTCAACTTGGCCAATAATTCAATAGTAATTTGATAAACTATTAAAACTTTATAAGACAACAACTTTATAAACTTATTAAATAAGACAATAAATTCCTTGTTGATTGTTAGATAATTTAATAGTCTTTTGTCACAATATTATAATGTACCTACGTCTTAATACTTTAGCAGAGTTGTTCAGCATGGTAAAGCTAACAGGATTGTGTAGGTTGAAGTTCCCGTATCGCCCACTTTCCTAATTGCAAGGTCAAAAACCTGTCTGCACCAACAAATGCAGTCTTCTTGTTGAACTGGGGACCGTTTTATGGATCCCATGTAGGTGTGCAATGCGATCCAGACCTTGCTTGAATATGAAAGTTTAATCAATCCCAAAATAATTCCATGTTAATATAGAGATATGAAGGCCATTTTGCTTCTAGCGGTGTTGGTTGAATTGGTTTTAGAAGTTGTGTTGTGTAATTTGATTTGTGTAGAAATTTGAATTATTTATAGACTATGAAGTATTCAAATGATGTTACGCGTATATCATTGAAATTTTAAATGAATGTATTGTTTTCAATTGAACAGATTATGCAGTCATGGAGCCTTCTTACCTTATTCTATTTAATAGGATTAAGCCTGTACTCATATCACTGGAAACTGGACAAGAAACTTGAAAAATCTTCTTTATCATTCCAGGATTATGCGATCACACCAGTTGAAAAATAATAATAGAAAACAATGAATTAGATAATTATCCCCTAATCTTATCCATAATCCCCTACTTATAAATCTTTATTGCCCTAATGAGGAACATGGGAAGCATTATGCAATAATATTATTCTACAGTAATAACTCTGAAATAAATAATAAAAAAAAGAATAATAAAAAGTTGTTTATTCTCCACGTTAACAATGCTGCAAGCTACCAGCAGGCCAAATGAATAATTTTATAATATTTTGTAGTTCAGAAAATTTAGGCTATAGTAAAACGATAAACGATAGTTGCACTATTCAAAAACTAGTTACTCTATGTAGTAATATTGTATTTTCCACCAGCCGGAAACGAACGGCATGGCGTGGTCCTTGCACACCTCAAATCGAAATTAGTTACAGAAAAAGTACCTTGACTCCAACGAATTGTTAACACTGGTGGTAAATAGAAATGTACTGAAAAAATATGAGAACCCAGTGAGAACATCAGTTTCGGGTAATGACTTGTAAAGAATGCTGGGTTGGCGAGTGTGGCAAATCTTTCGTGGTGGTCCATAACATATAGGTATAAAGATCTGTTATTTATGAGGGATACTATAGTAGTAGAGTAGACTATATAGATATTGAGGACTGAGTATACATTGCATTGGAAGCTACTGTTAGAGATTAGGTAGGCTATGTCGTGATGTTCCACATTGTAAAAATCCATACATCATAATAATAAATTCGAATGTTTTCTTCTCATCATGCTTGAACATCCATTATCCAAAACTGCAAATCTGTATAAGGTTTCATCTTACAGAATTTCGATGATACTGTATTTGAATATCAATCACTTAATTGAACAAAATTGGTGGCTTCTATAATGTTCTCCATATCTTTTGAGTTGTTTAAGTCGTATATGGAGAGGATCCATTCAATAATTATTATCAATTTTCAGTTTTGTGTATGCGATTTGTGAAGAATATTGATTTTTTCCCATCACTTGGTGATAAACACTGTATGGTAATATCGTTGAGGTTCTGAACTTGAGAACTCTGATTTTTTATGCAAAGTGATAAATTTGAACTTGAAGAATATAAAGATTTCCACCCGTTCATTTACTGCCAGTCTAATCTTCAATGTTAAGTTAGATTGGAATAGAATATTTTTATTTTGTCTTGTTCATTCTAGTAAAATATAGTAATTCTATAATATCATTCTAGTAATATACCTACTTCACTATTTGTTCAGAAATCATGTTGAATTTGACAAAAAAGAAATTATTCAACATACCAAATAAGTTAGATTTTTACAGCATAAGCTTGACTCGTATTTTATAAGTTCAGAAAATGATGGTTTTATTTTTTGTTGCTTACTAAATTTCTGTCTATATACTATAAATAAAATATAGTATATAGAATATAGTGTATATACAGTAGTATAAATTTCTTCCAATATAGTTCTAATGTCTTCAATGAAGTTTAATTTGTGGGTTCCTAATATAATACATTTTTGTATTTTTAATTTACATTTTGTATTTTTCACCTGTTTTTTTTTCAAATTGTCATTTCTTCTCAATCAGGATTAAAGAAGTTCATATCTTACAACTCTGTTCTATTATGTTGCCTAAATTAATTAGGCCTATGAATTGAACCCAATTATGAATTGAAATTGCTGTAGGTGAGAATTCAATTATAAATAAATAGATAAATTCAAATTAAATTGTGGTCGCTGGGGCCATTTTTGCCTGGATAATGAAATACATTACCTATACGTTTTATGACCTTCGGATCATTCCAACCTTCATCAGCATCAATGTCGATAATTTTTCAATCAAAAGATCAAATTACAAAATGCCAAGAGGTGATAAGAACGGAACGGAACAATAGCAATACAATTATCAGGACCTTCAAGTCCTTCATCTATAGCTGAAGGATAAAATAAAGACTGCCAAATACTTACACATGGCCTACACGTGAAGCTTTTCTATTCAATATCCTTCTTATAATCTGTGGGATGATGATTACTTGTCACTTATTTTTTGGCAGTCGCGATAATGACTCTTCTTATTGTTAGGTTTGGTTTCATGTTTCATGGTTGATGCTCAATAAATAATTGAAGGCTTTGGTAAAAATTGACTGAGCCAAGCCTTACAATTTCGACATTGAAAATAATTTTTCCCTATCACGACATAGCAGTGAAAATCACGATCATTCTATTCCGATTGTAATAGGCGTTGGCAACAGAGTTTTGAACTGTATACTTTTGCATAGAAGAGTACCTTGACCTTTCAAAATTCAGGGGACTTTCTAGTAAAATCCAAAACTCATAAATGAAGGGTGATAAAAATTAAATTTGAAGATAATAATTTTCTATTTGTTTAAATTTTGAGTAGCTTTACCGGGATATGCAACTTTGAAAAAAAAGATGTTTGGAAACAGATAGGCAAGCTCAAGATATTTGATTTTTGTATTTCAACTCCTTTAACATCTATTAGCTTTTGAAAAATTAACGTATACTGTTTCTTTCAAAAATAATAGAAAAATATAATAAACAATAAATTATTATATGAAATATTAGAATTTACAAAAAATGTGACTGGAAGAAGATTGAGGTGACTGGAGATGAGGATCAATCTAAAGAAAAAGCCATTGTTTATATTGCGGGTTATTGGAGTTGTGTGCGTTGAAGACAGAGGTAAAAGGCAAGTCTAACTTTTAGCTCTTGTGAAGACATGTTTCGATATTTTTGTAATTTTTTGGGAAACAGCTCGCGGTCTTGAGAATCAATTCTTTTCAACTTAACCTTCATTTCAATCCGTTCTCAAAATGAATTAATCTTAGCGATAAATCATTGGAACTAAAGTATGAAAGTTTCTTTTCTAAAAAGTATAGTGGTGATAATGATATGGAACAAGGTGGACAAGTTAACTCTTCTTTTCTGAAAAAGTAGATACTGTAACTTAATTGTTGCCACATGCCTGTCTCTGATGCCTTATTTGGAAATAGCAACATAACATTTATAACTCAACTAGTTTGGTCCACTCGAAAGAAGTCATTATTGGTTGTAATTTATTCGGCAGGTGGAATTTTGGTGCCTACTACTGTATTTGAAAAACTTGAAAAGTATTCTATTGAATGTTTTATTATGCATAATTTTCATCCTAGACACCTTTCAAAATATGTGTTTATTTTATTCGTATTTTCTTATTGCCCTTCATTTATTGAAACAAGGTGCCAATAATTCAAATGCACATATTATTTTTCAAAAGATAGGTTGAGTTCTCACAGTGTATGTATTTTCATTCTACAGCTATGAGAATCATAATAAATTAATAAATTTTAATAATTAAACTACATTCTTAAGCTTATTCATTACATTTTAGTAATTAGTGGTATCACTATTCGATGGTATTAATTTCGATGAATTTAATAGGCCTACAAATAAATATAATTGAAATAGTTCTCAGTAATAATTTATCCGGAATAAATAAAGTCAAATAAACAGTAAGCAAATTAGTTTCTTTTCCAAATCATGAAAAATGGAAATTTCAAAAGTTTATATTTGAATGTTCAAGCCCCACACCACACATTTTCTTTTTTTATTCTCTAGAACCTCTCTTATGATCTTTAACTTGTCTTTAATGATCAACAGATTATAAATAGGCCTAATGATGGCAGTGAACATGTTATATATTTATTTTAATCTAATTATTTTCTGCAAAAATTTAGAAAATGCTCTGAACAACTACATTAATATACTCACTGAAATCACAATAATATATTAACATTTTCATAGATAAATCATAAATGTAAAAATAGTAGAATATTCATAACAGAAAAGAAACAAACAGGAATAATAGAACCTGAGGTATATTTTATAAAGTTCCAGAAATCCTAGAAAACAGAAAAAAATTCAGAAACACTTGAGACATGTTTAGCACGGAGTACTATTATCTAAAAGTCCTATGTACATAGGCCCTACTCCCTCTCCTGTACTACAAAACTTCTAAATTTTTATGGAACAGATTATATTTTGATGAAAGAAATATTTGGGCGATTTCTCAGTATATCAACATTTCCATCAATTTATGGGTAATAATTGCATGATAATAAACAAAAAATGTTTTGAATAATTCAAGTGAATCAGACTACTACAGCATAAAGAGCCAAAATTGTTCAGATTAATATTTATTATAGGCTACCAGTTGTACATTCCCATCAATTTATGTATAATAATAGAATAATAATAAACAAAGAAAGTTATGGATAATTCAAGTGAATCAAACTTATACAGCAATATAAAGAGCAAAAATTGTTCACTTCAATATTTTTTCACCAGTTTTACATTTCCATAAATTTGTGGATAAGAATAGCATAATAATAAACAAACAAGTTTTGGATAATTTAAGTGAATCAGAATATACTACAGCATAAAGAGCGAAAATTGTTCAGTTCAATATTTATTATACCAGTCGTACAGGTGAAAGCGAGATCCGCATTTTGTGCCTGATTCATCTATGGGCGTGGCATGGTATCCATGTCGTATCTGACACAGTCATACACACTGCGTACGGAAACAAGAAACGACTGAAAGAGCCCCACTAGAGCAGGTGTAGTAGAGTAGGCGTTGACTGACAGGAACTCACCGTCTGTGTCAGGAATTCTGAATGAATAGCACCACTGATGAATGATGATCTTCATTCGTGATTCATCAGTATGCTTCATTTGTTTGAAATGTGTCTGATTGCTATTCCACAAACGTGGTCCACTTATTTCCTGTATTCTTCTCGTTTGATTTGGAAATGGGGATCATCATTGATAAGTTTTCATGTTACCAACGACAATTCAATCTATAATAAGTAGTCTATTCATTGTAGGCTAGTATGGAGTAGTCTATTAAGTACCTAGTAGTAGTGCTGTCTTTGATGTTACCCAATCTTTAAAAACTTCTGTTCAGAAAGCATTGATAAAATGGTAACTCAAAATACCATAAGAATAAATAAAAATTTCATGTCCATTCATTTATTATTTTTATTAATTCATTTTCATGCTTTATTTCTTTCTACGATTTTAAGACTCATTTGAAATCATCCTCATCAAGAAACAAATCAAAATTTCTTCAAGTTTGAGTAATTTATTAAAGTAATTCAATTTTTTAATTCTAATTTTATTACAGTAATTTATTAATTTAGTCATTGAAGTAATGCATGGAATAAAATAAATAAAACTTGTGAATGCGTTCATCATCGATGAAGAAATATGTTTTTGTTATACATTTCTTTCCAAAAAAGCTTGGAGAAGTTTAAATATTGTGTAGATGCCAAATTTAAAAATAATAAATTCTCGTGAAGTATGAAATTTTGATTTTGAATTTTGTTACTGAATATTCTATAATTTTATTTTTCTTAATTTTTCATTCAGTTGATTTTGAATGTTTTAAACAGTTTACTGAGTATTCTGTAATTTTTTATACAATTTATGAATTCTCAATTCATTTGCAGGTGAATGGGTGTTCTATATCACATTATATTGGCTATAATGGTTACTCAAACTTTGCAGTATCGTAATTCGGATATATCATATTTTTTCCATTGTAGAATTTTTTCATTTGACTTTTTTCATTCATTGCTGGTGTATATGTTGAGGATGAGTAATTGCAACATCTTTGAGTGTTGAAATATTCACTCAGATGATTTAAAATATGGCGAAAATACAAAATGATTTCATTCTCTAATCATAATGATGAACAGTACTTATAGTGATTAGTAGCGGTCTAGTTTTTTTAGTATCCAGATCAATTAGTGTCGCAAGGTTTTTCATCAATCACGGTCCGCCACTTGGTTGATGGCACAGTTGCAGTAGAACTTAGAATAGTACTACAACAGTATTATATTGGTTGAGTTCATCCGTTATATAAATCCCTACTCCCAAATTTCCAGGTCAAATCCAATTCAAAATACGTTTCTGTTCTACGATACAATCCAATGCTTTTTTCTCATTGAATATACGGTACAGTGTTTGGTATTGAGATATCTCTAAAAACGTTCAGTGTTTGTATAGAAGATTTTCGTGAATTAATTGATGAAATAATTGATTGAAAAGGTTGTACAACACTATTGTTTTTTTTCCTTATGAAACACTAACCTATTCAGGAAATCAGTGCTTAGGCCTATTGAATTCATTTATGGAGATTCTCCATCATATTTTATGTTGAATATATACAGTTTGAATGATATTGTATTTTCTTATTTTTTACAGTCAAGATCTAGATTTTCATTTATGGATGTTGATCATATTAACATTAAAATAATATAATTACTGTATATTCCGTATTGATAAATCAAGTACATAAATCGGAACCGAAGAGAATAAAATATTGAACCTTTATCGAAATGTTCTTACTTAATGAGAGAAAACTATTCTTATATCTTATCTGCAATGTGCTTGTGTTAATAATTGTGCAATAGTGTGTTAAGTTACAAATTCATGAATAGATCCAAAGAATCTCTAAGATAACTTCGTTTCTAGGAATTAAATCTCACAGTTGGACCTATTAATTCAGTTTGAAAAATTCCAAGAATAACTTAACGACTAACTGCATTGTTTAGTTATAGTTAGGTGAAAGACTAATGAATTCAGAAAATTTATTACTTTTTGAGTTAGCCTACTATTGACTATTGCCTACTTTTATTGACTATGGAACCCATTGGGTGAGGAATAAGTTTGTCTCTCTTTGGTCAACCTTTCCCTTACGGTACAATCTTGATGGACGTTTTACTATAAGGCGCTTGGTTGCTTGTTATTTAATGTACCAGCGTTGCTGTAAAAACTGATTTCAGCTCAAGTTACAAAAAACCTCATCCAGTATCACTTGCTTTTTGTTCAGATAGGTCTGTTCGATCATACTTGCTTGTTAGCAGTTGATTTTGGCGCAATAGAGACAGACTCGGTGTTTGTGCTTAGTGGTGTGTGAAGAGAACGAGCTCCACTCACGCCTGATCATGTTATGTCAGTTTGCAAACCTCTCTTCGACGTTGAAATTGCATGCTCGTAAGCCCATCAATTGTGTTCAATCGAGCCTATGCACTATGTACCATGGTTGAGTCCTTTTTACTACAGTAGAAGTTTTTTTTTTTAAATTGGTACGAAATTCTGGTAGTTTCGTGATGATAATGTACTTAATGATAGTAGACAAGCTACCGGTATTTATCAACATGTTGTGTTCAAAATCCATTATAAGCTACTTTTCAATGTTTTCCTTGACTTCAACCACTCATTACAAATTAATTGAAACTTCACATCAATTGTTAAAATTTTAATCATATTACATTCAATATGTACAATTAATAATAAGTTTTTTATTCAAAATTTATTATTTTATCAATGAGGGGTCTGGGGGGTATGGAATTTTAATATTTGACACGTACATAACACTGTTTTAGACTACTTTTAAGGTCTGGCGATAGCAGAAATTCGAACATTATTCTATTAGAAGAAACAATCATTTACTATTAAAATTAAATTTCGACAATTTTCCTGTATTTGCTACGCCACTGTTGAGAATATTAGAACTAGTGTAATATGGAAGAGAAAAATGCTCCTCAAATCTTTATACTGGAGAAAAATTACATGAAATATCATTTATTTATTTACAAACAGGTATGGAAACAACAGTCTTTGACAGCCTGAGTTGAGTTGATTAATTTGTAACTCAAGCTTTATGAATCATTTTTTAAATAATCCGCGGTTCATTCTATCACCTACTCTGGCTACTCAATACAGTTTTCCAAAAATGAGTGAGAAATGTGAGTCAGTAGCTAAGCTGTTTTCCGCTCGACATGTCTGCTCAGATGTCTGAGTCAATCTCGGCTCATAATCTTTTCATAGAAAACGTTGTGCATCTTTACAAGAATAGTCTGAAATTCGTGACGTTCACAAGGACAAAAAGCAGTCGAAACCTGGGAACCGCGAGCGCATCCAAAATCTAAAAGTATCATCTTTCAATTCAAATCCTTCTTCCAGAATCACGTTCGATTCTTCCACTACAAAAAGAAAGCTGTTCTCACAAAGTCGAATATTGATAATTATCTTGTAAATGCTGTACATTCATCGACATCTGTTGTTGTTGGCAACTTGTGTTATCTCTTGCTAAAAACATAAATTTAGGTTCCGTTTATTTATTTATTTCTTGGCAATAAATTTTCGGGAAGGTGATTTGTAACCTATAATTGAAACGGATTGAGTCGATAACTAGTAGCTGACCTTTTCTGTTGAAAAGTTTAACCAGATCAATCTATTCAGTTTTTCTCCTTTCAGTTCCAAGGGCGTTATGGACTATTGATTTCTTGCATCCTGAACTATACAAACCAGCACAGTATACATGTCTAGACTTTCTTGAGCTTACTGGTTTTCCGCTACCCACTTTATTACAGAACTCTTCAAGAATATTTATACGTAAAACACAGTAAACTGAGACCATAGCGCAGTACCTACAACCAGTGGTAGTGTACAAGTAGCCAGTATATTTTAACCATTTATATTAAGTGAAAAACCGGCAACTGTAAATCAAAAACAAAATCCCTATGTCCACACTTGGTCGATTTTGTGTGCTGCACAGCATACTACTAACTAATGCTTAAGCATATTCAGCATCCTGTGAAGCACCAAAAATCGACCAGAGGTGGACTTAAAGGTTGTGAGACGTAAGTGAAAACTCACATTATTATAGGCCTACAGTATTTGGTACTTCCAGTTGCACATCTAGGTACTACTTGCACAATGTATACATCTTAATCTCCAATTAACAACGTTTATTTTTAAGATTAATAAACGTCAACTTTAATAATTATCTGTGCAATACAGGCCGTTCATTTATTCAAGCTAAAAAGTTTCAAAAATTGATAATCAGTTCTCAAAATGATGACTTAGCCCCTGCGCCCACTTCGCAACTGCTATCTGATTTCAGTCAGCAACCCAATGTTGCCAGATGACATTTGGCTGTTTTTCGGGTAATCGGGTAATCTAACCTATCAGCGAAAGTCATCTGGCAACGCTGGGTTGCTGACTGAAATCAGATAGCAGTTGCTTAGTGGGCGCAGGGGCTGAGGTGTTGTTCTCACGATCAAACCGTTTCATCTTTATCTCTTCTTTTTGGAAGTCAACTGACAAAAAGCACTAATGAAAAAATCCGACTAATTCATTCCCACCTGAAATAAGGACCACACAAGAAAGAATAGCCTAATAGAACTGATACGAATCTATCAGTGGAGCAGATAATAAGAACGGTGTGACTTTGACAACCCGAAAATCGGAGAAAGATAAACATTCTAATGATGGTAATTCTTTCCACTTCGAGATAGAGCTAGAACTGATCTTGAACAAGAACAAAAAATGAAGAGAAACTGAGAACAAGATTCGAAAACTTTCACTGATGTTTTACGATTCGAGTGACAAGTATTGTTAAGTCGATGTTTAGTTATGCTATATAACCAAAACTGGCTTAGTCTTGGTAGGTGTTGGTGGATGGAATTTGAAACTAGACATTTACATTTCAATATAAAGCTCAACATCTTGTATTTTCCTTCTAGTGCTATGTACTTCATGTTTTTCTTTCCAGTGTATTGTGTGGTTTATTCGAAATGCCTCTCGTGAATGAATTTGAGAAAGTAAACAATTCAATAAGTAGTGACAGGGCCGGATTTCAACCTATTGCCGCCCCTAGGCACTATTCCGTCTGCCGCCCCTTGGCATATCAGATCTTATATATATTAGGCCTATGTATGTTATTAGGCTATATATTATGTTATGTATATTATATAAGTTATCATGATAATGAAATAAATACCAAATTTACCAGTCAATAATGATGGTTTTAGATACTTTTAGATTTTCATTATATTTTAAAATGTCTATGCCCACTCAAAGTAAAAAATAACTGACAATGAAAAATGAAATTCATAAACAAAATAAATTCCTAAATAAACTCACTACTAATACTCCAGTAGTAAAAATTTTCTTAATACTTGGATAAAACGAAAAATTTACAAATATAAACTAACTTAGCTCCCGAGAGCCGTGCCGCCCCTAGGCAAGTGCCTAGTGTGCCTAGTGGGAAATCCAGGCCTGAGTAGTGATAGAGGAACTTGGTTATTCTTATTCAGGTCACTGAACTTATTGTGAGAATGAGAAATCACAAAATTAATCAATTTGTGAGACAAATACACTAAATTGAAAAATTACTCACGTTCTTCAACTTAATGTATCAGTGAAAAAAGATAGATCAAAAACGACGGCAACAAACCCAAAATTTTTAACTTATTTGTAGAAATCTTATCCTCTCCAAAAAATTCTCCAAAAAAGAATTCATATTCATTAAAAGAAAAACATATTTTGTAATTGAAAAATGAAATCTTTCCGTTCCATTGGATTGATGTGAATCTCCATAATGAAATAAAGCACAGTGTTTTATTTTAAACCCAAAATAGTTCCTTGAACTATAAATATGAGCTTGAATGAACTTTTCAAGCCTATCAGTTTTTCTACATACATTTCCTTCATTATATAAATTTTTATTTGGCCTACTTGAAATAATACCTATATTATCTCTATCGCTTCAAATTCCTATGTAACGGCATTTTGTTTCGACTACTGTAACAATACTGAATTCAAATACTGACAAGCAAAACTAGAAAATTAGATAATATGATTCTTATTAGAATTGTCCATGTAATGTTTAGTCTTTTTGATTAAATGCCACTTCATCTGCTTAATAATATTTCGTGAGAAAAATCCTGCTACGAATTTGATTGAAAAATATTCTTCTGCTCTAGGCATTCCTGATTTGATTCCTGTTGGTAACAAACTGACAATGCTGAAGAATGTCCTGCCCCGAAACAAGATCCAATCATTGGATGATTCGTCTTCTCAACTGTTTGTCACGAATCTGAGCATAGTTTCTTTTGAGATTGACTGCCGCACCACCCGCCCTCTAGATACGTGGTTGTTGTTGAAAATTGTCCACTACAGACATTGATTACCACTAGACAGACATGATCTACAGTACTTTACAGACGTGATCCGAGTCAGATTTTTGGGCCTTTGTCAGTTGAGTAGCTCTTCGACTCTAGTTTCAAGTTTGACAAAGAATCCGAGTAGATTATTGTCTTACTACGTTTCAAAGGAGTTACGGAGTCAATATTCTAGAGCCGAAAGGAAGCGTAATGATCGGTCACGTCCAGGGTCTCTAGATCTTGACCCATATAAATTGAAGAATCGTCATTGTCTGGCCAGATCTGTGCATTTGGAGGTCAAATTCAAAGGTTTTGTCTACAGTCTATCGTGTTTGATAGTATACAGCCTTTGTTTTGGAAGACGATTTTCTATTGGTAGGCTACATACCTTTTAAAAAAATCAATGCACATATTTAATTTTAATTCTATTGATGTTTTACATCACCTACTCCATGTTATGGTCCAATTGTTACTATTAACATCATTATCTATATTTATGCAGTTATAATAATTATAACTGAAAAAAAATATTCTTTTAAGAATCTCTTAACCCTTTAAGACCCTAATGGCTAAAATAGAATCATTACACCGGTCTAAATTTTCTCTCTTTTAAGTTATGTTTTTTTAATACTTTATTTGTATTTCAAGCTTCTGAAAGAAAACAATTGAAAGACTTGATAGATTTCAATGCTTAAAAAAATCTATTTTTAACTTAGACTCAATAAATTTTTTAACCGTATTATCCAATAATTAATTGAAATTGAAATTTATTTCTCATACAACAATTAATGCAATATGAATTTTCATTTTACAAAAGTTATTGGCCACATATTAACCAATTGTTGTGGCTCAAATAAATAATATTGAAAAATACAAAATAATGAAAAATGAGTGAAAATAAAAAAATAGAAGTATTGAGAGTATTTTGTGATCGAAGGTGAAGGCTGAAGGTGTACCTTATTTTTGTTGAAGATCTTTACATATAGTTGTGATATAATTATATGAACTAGTTTCTACCTACTAAATAGATATATAGGCAATTAACTGACTTATCAATTTCGATATACTTTCTCACCACTCACATAAATCAATTAGTCCACTTCTTGACATTACCTAATCCTTCTCATGGTATGTCAAAATTTCTCAACAATGAGACACTAGTTTCTGAATGAAAATATAGTTCTTTGTGGACTAGACCTGAATGGGCCCTACTGATTTTCACAATATTCACCTGAAAGCTTGGAACTAAGTCAGTTCTCACAATTAGTTCATGTCCGTTGGTGTTAATTGCTTCTGAGCCGACGGACTTTGTGTTTATTCGCAACGGCGAGTTTGATAATAGGCCAACATTGTTCTTTCAATTAACGCGGCTCCGGTCATTCCCACAGGTTACACAAGGTCCAGTGACCTAGTGTTTTACTTTTCATCTTAGCTGCTCTCATTTAATTTTCTGTTTTCAATAGATTGTCGAAGGTGTGGAAATGCTCGATTGAGAATTTTCGGGAGTTTGTCTAAAGAGATATGTTATCTCTTCCTGTAGTGTGAGAAAAGGTTAACTTGAAAGATGTTTTTGATTTTTGGAGAAATTGTTTCTTATGTGGGAACTAGGAATAAGCTTGTGTCCTGTTTCCTAGTCGAAATGATTCTGTAGTTGATTTTGAAATTATGCGCGTGCTCAATTTATTCTAACTTAATGAAAAACATAGTTTTAGGTTGTGAAGCCTAGAGCTCTTTTCAATTCTCATTTCCCATTTATGTCTTTATTTGATCTTATTCATTCCTCATTCTACCTTATAATGTCGTCCATATACAATGTTAATTATTAGATCAACCAATTATAAGGATGTTAAAAACTTTTAATCATAAACGAGTTTTGGGATGTTATATTGATTCACATTGACTTGTGATATTTGTCCAAATACAGGCAAATTAAAAATGTTTAAATGAAAAAGTGTCAATTTATAGTGACAAGTAACTAATTTGAATCACTGTTTTTTAAATCAATAGTCATTTTAATTACTATTATCAAGTGTATTCAGCAAATACTCGTAAATATGTCTGATAAAATATTTATCTAATACTGAATTTTAGAAGTCGAAATCTCTCTTCTTCTCATATCAAACATCATAAAGTTGAGGATAATTTAAAATTCATGATCAGAAAAAACACAGCCAGCACAGATCCAAAATGATTATAATATCCTTTTAATGACAGTAATTAGCCTTGAGTAATTATCTTTATTATGTTTTAATAATGTTTATTTTGATGATGGATACTTTCATTTTGCAGATTGTCTGTAAATTTTATAGATTGATACTGTACTTACTTATCCACAGTTCAAAAAAAGACTAGTGCATATTGCCAATGAATGTGAAATGAATATATAGTAAATAATTCTCCAAAAATAGACAAGTAACTAATTTGAATGAGTGTTTATTAAATCAATAGTTTGAATCAGAAGATAGTAATTTTTGTGATTTGTTACAGACTCCATGGCTCGTACGAAGCGCTCAAGTATGGAACACTATTGGATGGCTTGGCTGACCTTACGGGGGGCATCACAGAGAGCATCAGTATCAGGCAGGATCCGACAACATGTGGCCGCATGCTTAGCAAACTACTTGAAATGACCACGCTTATCACATGTACTGTGCAATCTTCTACTACGTTGGTAAGATATAATTTTATAGAGCTATCTACTTGAATGTTTCTTTGTAAAATACTTTTAGAAAATATTGATTGCATTGTAGTGTTTACAATGGATGTTCATTGAATTTCACTGTTTTCACTTGGTAATCTTGACCTATTATACGAGGCTTGTCAGTAAATTAAGTTCCACGGGCTGCCGCTGGCGCTAGGATGGTTCCTATGCGCGGCCAGGCAACAGAGGCAGGTTGTTTGGTTCCCCTCACTACAATCCCTCACGAAGCCAGCGTCGCTGCGACGTTTGGTTTGTCTCAGCAGCCGTCAGCGATGGAGCTTCCTCTTGCGTCTCCCGCCAGCTGAGAGTTGCGGTCTGTTATTCGTTTCCTGGCCGCTAAGAAGAAATCGGAGAAGGAAATTCATGAAGAACTTTGTCAAGTGTATGGAGAAGAGTGTATGAGCTCCAGGATGGTGCGCAGATGGGTCAGGGACCCATCAATGTCTTGATGTCTGCTCCAACAAATCCTGTCAGCAGGAAAAATCATGACTAGCGTTTTTTGGGATCGAAAGGTCGTATTGTTGTGCGAGTTTATGCCTCGTGGGACAACAATCAATGCTGACCGATACTGTGAGACCTTAAAGAATCTTAGACGTGCAATTCAGAACAAGAGAAGAGGAATGCTGACAAAAGAAGTGCGTTTTCACCATGACAACGCCCGACCGCACACCGCCAATCAAACCACAGCCATCATTGAAAGATTTGGATGGGGAATGGTGTCTCACCCACCCTACAGCCCAGAATTAGCGCCAAGTGACTTCCATCTCTTCCCCGAGTTGAAGAAAAACCTTGGTGGAATCCAATGCCACACTGATGAAGAGGTACAAAACGCGGTTGTTAGTTTTCTACACGGACAGGCGGCAGAGTTCTATGACTCTGGTTTAAAGAAGTGGGTGCCTCGAATGCAGAAGTGCATAGAACGCAACGGCGATTATGTAGAAAAATAAAAGAAAGACTGAACTTTCCAAAAATTTACTTTTCTTTGCAATTAAACCAGTTCTTTGATATGAAAAAAATTCGTGGAACTTATTTTACTGACACGCCTCGTATTATCCATATCAATCATTCTGCTAGAGATAAGTTTGAAAAAGATAAATGAATTCAAAGAATTGTAATCAATATTGATCAAAATCATTGTTTTTTCTTCAGGTAAGGAACCAGACAGAAAAACTAGCCAATGGAATACAGATTGGATCAAATTATCGGCTCTACGCTGTTGAAAGGGTGAGTTTACATTTGAAATGTCTATAAAAAATCATAAAATGTCAAATAAAAATCCATCTTTTCCAATCCTGAGCTGGAATTGGATTGGAACACGGATAAATGTTTTACTCAATTTTTGAGTTACACTTACCTAATGTATTAGACCTTTTAGCCAGTTGAAAACTGCTGAAAAGTTAACACACAGGAAAATTTTGCCACTTTTATTTCATGTTTCATACTGATGAAAATCACAACTGCCAATAATGAGGAATAAAAATTACAGCATAAAATCACCATATCCAGATCTATGGTCATTTTCTACTTTTACTTTGTATTGGGTTTGTGTAACCACAGAGAAGGAAGAACAGAAGTAAAATCGCCATACGGGACATTGTTACGCCCAAATACAGTTGCAATTCATACCGGTAGCCATGAATTGCGTCTGCAAGGGTTGATTTCTGTCCGAGCTCTGTTACAACTACAGTAGTTGTCGTGGTAGAGGGGAGTGGCATTCCATAACTCCCTCTCCTTAGCCGGAAAACAAAGAACTTGGGACCCAACTTTCAATGCCGGGGCCCATTTAGCGTAACAGTACATGCGTCCTCTGTTCTTCCTTCTCTGTGGTGTAACATAAATTTGAATTTGGATTCTACATTTTTATTTGTAAATAAGAATTTTTACCCACGGACAAGCCTAGAGCTAATGTAAATATCTTTCTCAGGAAAAAAAACTACTTTGGGCTTATTAATTTTTCACATAAATACTTGTGTAACATGGAAGGGTACACAACTCCATAAGAAGAAAATATAATAAGAGATAAATGGATCTTCCCACTGTACTCGTATATCGCCAGTGACTCACTATACAGTACTTTTCATGTATTGAATTTAAATTTTGAATGTTTTTATTTTGTGTCAGGTGGAGACATTCAGTGGCGAGCCGATCCAACTAGTTCGACTAAGGAATCCGCTTGGCGTGGTTGGTGGGGAGTATGTCGGAGCTTGGTCACGTGACTCCACCGAATGGGACGAAGTTCCGCCCCAGGAGAAGGAGCGGCTTGCAGTTAGGCATTGTGCTGATGGCGAATTCTGGTGAGAAATATTTAAAACTAAATTCAATAAGAAACAAAAAATAGAACGGATCAGAATATAACTTCATTTCCACCTAGATACCTATTAAATAGTCATTTCCAGACAACTAAGTTTTTGTGATTAGGCTAAAGCGAAACCTTTAAAGAAGTTCATTTTAGAACTTCTAAAGATGTTCTAAAATGTTGTCCATTCTAAAGGGGAAACATAATTTTATGATTTGACTCAAGCAAACCCTTTTTGAAGTTTCTAGATGTCTTTTGAAATCTGAATTTGTAAATTGGTATACTGCATGTCCCAACAAGTGTCTGAATACTACAAATCTTTAGTAGCTGGATAATCGTGTGATATCCCTTTAAACTTGAAAAACCTTGCTCTTTTGCATAATTTGTCTATTAGGTACCTCATTGAACACTGCAGTATCATTAACTCACATCACTCAGTCACATTTTGTGTTCTGAGCAAATTTAACATAAAGCCTGATCATGTCCATACCTAAATAAGCGACGAAACTTGAAACTTCTGCCTGTTTAATACTACGATTATTAACCATGGCGGATGGAGATCCATGAATGCCTACTACTGATCACGTTCATAACACGTTCAGTAACTGATCACGTTTATAACTAATTTGACGAGTTTTTAAATGGTCAAAGAGTGAAGTCGTTTGAATTTTAAGTTGAAAATTCGACACAAACTACGTGTTCCTAAAGTTTTTCATGTATATTATTATAAATCAAAGATTCAATATACATTGTAGCTCTAACGGAAGAAGTTCGTTCTAGTATTTTATACTAAGCAGGTAAGAATAAAATTGAAGAATCCGTTCAATGGTTCAAGCTTGAGTCTTTAATGAATTCTCTAGAATACCCTAATCTTCTCTTTTTTTCATTGGCTGAGTCTCCAGTCTAAATAATGCTTTCCTCTCAATGAATTCTACCACTGAATTATTTTGTAGATAGAGTTGTTTTGTAGATGGAATTGATCTATGTAACTTGCTGTGATAGTACGGTAACAACAAGTGATCTTGCTGTGATAGTAATAATCATCAACATGTCACAATGTAGTACAGACACATTCTATAATCATTATAAAGTTAAATGTAATGATTGATTGACATCTTTTGTTTCTTTTCGAAAAAATAGAACAATATTTTCAATTCAAGTTATTTATTTTTCTAGGATGTCGTATTCCGACTTCGTTAAAACGTTCACGCACTTGGAAGCAGTGCATTTGGACTCAGACACATCTAGGGATGAGCCTTCACTGCACCACAAACAGACGTGGCAGATGAGACTCTTCCAAGGCACCTGGCAGAAAGGAGTGTCTGCCGGTGGATGTAGAAATAATCCAGGTAAATTAATCTATTTGAAAAAATCTGTCTTACATGCGAAATCTTAGGCTAGGCGTACACCGGTTAGTCAAGACAAGACAAGAAAAGAGATTAGTCACGTTTAGTTACAGTACTTCACATAGTTGCTTGTGAAGCAACACACACCAATTAGTCATTGCATTGGTGTCTGCTGATTCATAAGCAGCTATGTGAATTACGTGGCTAAACGTGACTAATGTCGTCTTGTCTTGTCTTGACTAACCGGTGTACGCCTAGCCTTGAGGCGTAAGGTTAGAGGCTTAGATTATAAATTATGCGTGAGAAGGGCTCTGAATGATCAACTTAACGTCTAAAAATCTGATTAAATGTATTAAATGTGTATCAAACCATTGATTCATTTTGCACAAATATTTAACAAAACATACCGTATGCAACAAGATTTGTTTAATACAATATTTTTGGCGTGACTGGAATAATAGAAACCTTGAGGTGTTATAATTTCTCTATTGAGCTATGCATTTTTTTGATGGGGGTGATGCCCACCCACATGAGCTCTAGGGCTTGATGACATGAGAGGGGTGATGATGGGAGATGACGACTACTTTTCAGGCAGTCGGGAGTGGTCAAAATCCGTTCCGTCAACTGGAATTGATCTCGGAACATTTGGATTATCAGATTATTGCCGTCAAATACGAACCACTCCGTTGATAATTTATGTAATATAATAATATAGTATAATATAATGAGCTACGTTCAATAATATTTCAGTAAATGTTTCAAATCCGAACTTTATATACAGTTAATTTAGAAAGTAGCGGGAATAGAGTAAAATTTTTAATAATATGATATCGTTCATCATTGAAAACTTATCAGATTCTCATATTTTGATATTAATATCATATTAATATCAATGATATTAATATATCATTCAATCTTATGTAATTTATTGATTTTCCACAGATACATTTCACATTAACCCCCAATTGCATCTCATACTGAGCGAGATGGAAGAAGTCATCATTTCATTAAACCAACACAGCATAATGGAACCGAAGGTGGGTTGTAGTATATTTTTGATATTCGAATTTGGAATTAAACTATTTATGATTCAATGAATGTGGAAGTTTTACATTCAAATCCAATACAACTGTTGATGTGCTTTGGCTATGAACTTTGCTCTATATATACTGATGTAAATAGTATGATTGACTAATGTACTTTTTTTTGTTGTAAAGGTGTAAAATAAGCAATGTACTTGTAATGTACTATGTACTTGCTTTTGTTGTAAAGGTGTAAAACATTTCACATACAGGGTGCGGCAGAAAGGATGAACGGTTTTCGAAAAAGTAATATGTCGTTACCTGTGCATAAAAAAAACATCTATTTACAGAACAATATTCACATTATCTTACAATTTTAGAAAATTAATGTTTGAAAACAATATCTGACAGGTGACGGCCGTTTTCAGCGATGCACTTTACAAGCCGCTCTCGGAAGTTGGTTTGTACTCCTTCTAACATTGCCCTGCCAATTTGTTCGACTTCCTCACGAATTGCTTCCTTTAGTTCTTGAAGTGTACGTGGTTTATGCTGGTAAACACGTGACTTCAGGAAGCCCCACAAGAAGTAGTCGCACATGGACAGGTTTGGAGAACGAGGAGGCCAATCAATGTCACCAAACCGAGAAATGATGCGACCACGAAAAACAGCCCGAATTGCTTCCATTGAATTTCTTGATGTGTGAGCTGTCGCCCCGTCCTGCTGAAACCACTTGCTGGATAGGAATACGTTTCCTTCTTAATTCAGGTAGGAAGAATTCAGTGAACATCTGTCTATAACGTTCTGAGGTTACAGTTACAGTGGTCCCGTTGTCGTCTTCAAAAAAGTATGGACCAATAACAACTGTACTGCTCACAATTCAAATGAAAATGTGCTTCATCTGTCGTAAACAAAATTATGTTTTCATTTTGGTCAAGTATGGCCTCCATTTCTCGAGCAAAATTCAGCCGCTTTACATAATCGCCAGGATTCAATTGTTGAACCATGGCCATTTTGTAGGGATGAAATCCTAGATCTTTATGTAAAATACGCCTTACTGACCGATCACTGATGTTCAGTTCAGAAGAATGTCTCCTAGCAGATCGATCAGGACTACGGAGTATGGCTTGCCGAACTCTTTCCACGTTTTGTGGAGTGCGTACAGTGCGATGAGCCCCTGGTGGTCGTTTATTCATTACTGTTCCTACTGAACGAAATGATTTTACCCAACGTAAAATGGTGTTACGAGTGGGTACACTGTCATTTCTCGCAAGATTGAAATGACGACGAAACTCGCGCTGAACTGTAATGATACTCTCATTATTACGCACAAAACTGTCGTAAGTAAACACACGATGTTGCACATTCCACGAATCCATGATGCCGACTAAACAATGACTAGAAAAAATGGTATGATCTACCAAACACATGTTCACTTCAGCTGGCCCAATCCGACTACCCAGATCAGAATACTATCTGTTCTAAAAACATCCATCCTTCCTGCCGCACCTTACAGTGTTTGCAAGATTTTCCAATTTCTCGACAACAATATTATTATCACCTTTGGTTGTATCCAATAATTTTTCATCTCTTTTTCAGGTCATTGGATTCACAGCCTACTCATTACCAAAAAATAACTCAGATACCATTGGAAGAGCATTCTTCAAGAAAAATAAATCACTTGTTAATTCCCAATACACGAATAGTAGACAAGTAAGTACTTTCAATTCACGTTTACTATTTTGCCATCAAGAGAGGTGAATGAAAAATCGAATTGGAGTTTTTTCAAATTCAAAACTTATTTACGGAAACAATCCTCTTGTCAATATTATTAATTTGCATTTTGCAACTCTTTGTATAAATACCTAATGTTTTTGTAGTAGTTAAGTAACTTGAATTGTTCTCCACAATATTCAACTTTCTCTTGTGATTTATGTTTCATAATTATTATTTTCACTGTTTAGTTGGTCTATAGTATCTTATTTTTCCTTGTTCATGTTTTTCTTCTCAATTCCCCTGTTTTTTCTTCCTTTTTTACAACTTTCAGTTCAACTATTGACTGTTTTATTATGTTCTTCAACGGAATTATCATCTATTGTCTTTAATAAATCTATCTTCATTTGTTCAGCTGGTAATATGATTTTACAACATCACTCATTCCAGGTTAGCCATAGATGTCAATTGGAGCAGGGTGGATACCTGGTTATGCCGACCACTTTCGAGCCAGGACAGGAATCAAGTTTCACGTTACGAGTTTACTCCAGTAAACCACTCAAATTAAAGTAAGTAGAACAATAACATTATCAGTTTTTAATAGTTGTGATTTTTGTTTCATATATTGAATGGAAATAACTGTCATGTACACTATTGTGTTTACACAGTATACGTGGATTTATAGTTTATACATCTATTCATTCATATATTGACCCAGGTATATTGACTGGAATGCATGTAATCATGATTATCTCTTACAAGCTGTCCCGGCGAACTTCGTATCGCACTCTTCCCCCCCCCCCAAATGTCATGCCACCCCCAAAAAAATGTCATCCCACAGATGCCCCGCTCCATTCCCCGCCAAATGTCACCCCCGCATATCCCTCGTCATGTCATCCCCCTCTTGCCCATCAAATGACACCCGCCTCCTCCCTCCGATTATGTTTTTTATGTTTATTTATTTATTTATTTATTTCTTTCTTTTCAATTTTTTTTGATGTAGCCTATATTTTTTTAATTTTATTCCCGTTCTTCAAGTGTGTATCAGTCCTATTCTAATTAAAAGATTTTTTTTTCATATTTATTAATTTATTTTTAATTTTTTCATTTTAGTTGATTTTATTTTTTATTTTTTTTTTTATTTTATTTCCGTTCTTCAATTTTTATCAGTCCTATTCTAATTAAAATATTTTTTTCATATTTATTTCTTTCTTTTTAATTTTAATTTATTTTATTTTTTTTTTTAATTTTATTATTAGAAACAATAAAACATGCATGATACGAACGATAACTCATTCTTAATTGATGATTGTAGCGTAAAAAATAATTAAGAGTAGAAAACCTAGAGCAAAAAAAAAACAGTCCAGAGCGGGGTTTGAACCCGCAACCTCTAGGTTATCAAGCAGAGACTCTTGCACTGAGCCACGGGGACTTGAATAAGTTTGCTAATTTATCTGATCTTGAATTGCGATCATCTTTCCGTTGTAGGTACACGTTCGTGCCGGCAAGTTTGAACGTAGCTCTGTGAAATATTTGATAGGTTATGTCATTAATGTAATAACTATTTATTAATTGTAAAGGGATTTTCTTATATTTTAATACATATTATGTTAACTAGTGCTGTAAAAATTCAAACGAATCCAAAATCATCTAAATCGGTTCAGCCGTTCTCGAGTTATAAGCGAGCGTACAGACACCAACTCTCTTTTATTAATATAGAAGAAGATTATGTTTTTACTCACTAATAAGATGTGCTTTTAGGTCAATCACATCAGTCTTGAGTCTCTAGCACTCATGATCTGTTTGTAACACCATGATGAACATAAGTGTTCGATGAGATCGATCCAAAGTTATTGATTTTCAGTGTACACTGGTCTTTATAAAATGATAGTTTAAACTTTTGGATAAACCAAGATCCTGTAAGTTGAACAACCGAAAAGGAGGGAATTCTCTCTGGTTGAACTCAATTCAAACGAAGATACGGGCACCCTTAGTTGATTTCTTTCATCGAAATGTATAACTAATAACACCCTTAGTTATTTCTTTCATCGACACATATTATATAATATGACTTTAGCATATTACTGATTGGATACAAAATCTACCGAAATGTATAACTATCTGAACTAATTCTACATTTTAAAAAATAATTTTATCAATATATTAATTCTCTTAATAGCCCAGGCAAATTAGACCAAAAAAAGGGTCTAGGTCCTAAAAAATAACATAAGGCTGGAAATGATCTCAAACCACTTTGGGCATCCCAAAGAAGGCTAATATGAGTTTGCGACGGTTTCTGAGTGCCGCGTAATATAGGGTGCCCAAGAAACCTCGAAATTTCGGTTCCGTTTCTAGTTATCTTCAATTTACGTGGAAACTAAGCGTCGGGCAGAAAAACTAATTTCACCTTTTTTCTAGTAAATAAAATTACCAACAGATTGGTGCCTAACTCATTTCTCTAACTTCAATAACTACCGAGTTATGATTTTTCAAAAAAAAGGGTAATTTTTGGAGAGAAACTAAAATTCAAGCATTCTAAGTTTTTGATTGTTCATATCTTCCGTATGATGTATTAGAATTGTGTGAATCAAAATCCCTCTGGGGATAATTTTCTTCTCTACAATTTGAGACCAAGTAGGCCTTCTTATCTTGTCTACTATTTGAGCTAGAGCTGTTAACAAAATTCCTTGCATTTCAAAAAGGACCATATTTTTGATGGTGAAGTCTAACACACGTTTCTATGTACTTCTATTGAAGTATGTACTCAACTTGAGAATGCGATATATTGGTCGCAAATGATCGCAAATGGAAGAGGAGATTCTGTTCTACAATTTGAGACCAAATATAATTTTTTATCATCAACGGCATTTAAGATAGATGTATTTGAAAACAAAAAATCGCCTTTTTCTCGGTATATGGGAATAAAGTCAATGGACATCAAACACATCTATCTTAAATGCCGTTGATGATAAAAAATTATATTTGGTCTCAAATTGTAGAACAGAATCTCCTCTTCCATTTGCGATCATTTGCGACCAAAATATCGCATTCTCAAGTTGAGTACATGCAATCTAAAAAGATGAGAAAACTATTTTTCACGTTTTTTCATTATTTTGCTGTTACTAGTTGGCTTCTAAATTGGGATTAATGGAAGTAAAGAACATGTATCTGGGCTCAAATTGTAGGAAATTTTATTCTCTACGTGTATAATTAGCTCAACTGCCCATTTAACTCCTTTAGTGGGGTGAAAAATTGATCTAAACATGAACAAGGGAAGAATTCTGATGATTTTTCGACTTACAAAACCAAATGTTTTCAACTTGAGAATGCGATATTCTGGTCGCAAATGATTGCAAATGAAAGACGAGATTCTGTTCTACAATTTGAGACCAAATACAATTTTTTATCATCAACGGCATTCAAGGTAGATGTATTTGAAAACAGAAAATAGCATTATTCTCGGTATATGGGAATAGAGTCAAAGGACTCTTTGGGCATAAAATTTTTAAATTTTGACCGAATTTAACATATGATATAAGAATTTGAACCGCCTTAATGAGCTGAAAACAATGAGCTATTGTTTGTTAAGATCCGTCCACTTATAGGAAAGTTAGGGGCGTCCTCAGTTTATCATCCTTGAAGGGTCCTTTCTTACCTCCTACTTCTTATAAAAGTTGATTTTTGGAGCCGCAAAGTAGATATTCTGAGGGAGAATGATCTAAGAAACAATATTTTAATAGGATACTTCAATAGAAGTACATAGAAACGTGTGTTAGACTTCACCACCAAAATATGGTCCTTTTTGAAATGCAAGGAATTTTGTTAACAGCTCTAGCTCAAATAGTAGACAAGATAAGAAGGCCTACTTGGTCTCAAATTGTAGAGAAGAAAATTATCCCCAGAGGGATTTTGATTCACACAATTCTAATACATCATACGGAAGATATGAACAATCAAAAACTTAGAATGCTTGAATTTTAGTTTCTCTCCAAAAATTACCCTTTTTTTGAAAAAACATAACTCGGTAGTTATTGAACTTAGAGAAATGAGTTAGGCACCAATCTGTTGGTAATTTTATTTACTAGAAAAAAGGTGAAATTAGTTTTTCTGCCCGATGCTTAGTTTCCACGTAAATTGAAGATAACTAGAAACGGAACCAAAATTTCGAGGTTTCTTGGGCATCCTATATTACGCGGCA
This sequence comes from Laodelphax striatellus, assembly GCA_017141395.1. NCBI lineage: Eukaryota > Metazoa > Arthropoda > Insecta > Hemiptera > Delphacidae > Laodelphax > Laodelphax striatellus. The sequence goes on from CM029533.1 coordinate 16,968,833, forward strand.
CTCAGAAACCGTCGCAAACTCATATTAGCCTTCTTTGGGATGCCCAAAGTGGTTTGAGATCATTTCCAGCCTTAAGTTATTTTTTAGGACCTAGAAGTCTAATTTGCCTGGGCTATAATAGATAAGAAGATTGCGTGTCTATTTTCCAGTGTAATGTTGTGAATACACTATGAATTCAAATTAATTTTACCAATTGCCTTTCAGATTACTGGATACACACCCGTCATTAGTGAAATCTGCAGTTATAAAGGTAATATATAAGCATCTTTGAGTAAAGTAAGTAAAGTATAAGCATCACTAATATTAAGTCCTTATTTTGAATACTAATACAGGGCAGACATGAAATGGTTCCTGAAAATATTTAAATGAGACTAAGTTGGATATAAAAAGTTGAATCAATAAATATTTTTTGTATTCCTTGAATATGTGAAAATATAAAGCAGGGGGCTCCTACGCCTCAACTTAGCACCCAGCTTTGCATATCACCATCTGATATGCACACAAATTATCCTATTTCATTATATTACAGAGTAGACAGTATTCCATGAGTTGATCATCATTGCTTAGAACTGTAGTTTCAAACATTTTTGTAATTATACAGGCCTGCAGTAATTCATAAATAACGTTTCTCAGACCTCTATTTCAATTTTGTATATTATTTTCCATCAATTTATTTTGTGTTATAAGATTATTTATAAATATAATTTTCCAGGCACCGGCTACGCTGGATGGTAAAAGTTTTAGTCAATACGAAGCAGTTTTCCTGCAACTGGCTGACGAACATAGGACGGTGAATGCGTTCGAATTACAAGAACTTCTTGATGCATGTTTACCAAATGGTATGTATCTCTTACCAAATATTCATGGTATGAATAGGAGTTTCTGATAAGCAAAAGATGTTTTAAGAACATTTACAATTATAATTTAACGGAAATAATTTTTTTAGCCGTACTAAAAAGAGGACTCATGTTTAGTTGTAATGAATTCAATAGTAATTTAATAGTTGCAATTCATGAATATTCATTTCGGTTTAAAATTCTAAAAATTGATCAATTAAAAATCTGGCTTCACTTTGATAATTGGATGGTCATAGGTACAGAAATTTTCGTTAAACATATGGAATCAATAATCCAAATCATTCAAATGAATCTGAAGTAAAATTCTAACGATTTAGATCAATTTCTACTGTTTTCTGGGCTATCTGATTATTGCATTTCTATTATTGATTTGAAAGTACCCTCCTATCTTCTAGTTTCAAACTTTACTGGAAAACGTTCAATTCCTACTTTACAAGTACCTGCAATTTTAAACGTTATCATGACTATCTAATTTTAAATTACCAATCGCATTAGATTGTTCGTATTATTTATTAATATTCACCATTCTCTTTTCAGATTACATCAAAAGTTGTGCCTGTATGGAGGTTTGCAGACAAGTTGTCTTAACGTTGGATGTATCCTTTCGCACTCAATGTTATAAAGTATTTATTATGTTTGTTTTAAATTTGTACAAAGCTGTATCTCATTCTAGATATAATTTTTCACCTAAAACCCCTAAAAAAATACAGTACCTACATCAGATACCTTTCTAGGCGATACCATGTTCCAAACACTATTTATAACGAGTATTTGGTTGGACCTAGATGTAAACTCATAACAGCTCCTACTTTGTAAATTAAGAAATTATTCTTCAAATTAATCAATAAAAAGTTCACTTCTTCAATAAATTGATTAGTTTGAATGACTGTCGATCGATAATCGACCTAATCATCGATAATCGACGTATTAATTTACCCTCAAAAATATTGATAACTAGTTGGGTCACAAATCCTGTTAAAAGTGTGTAGAAAATAAGCCTTTCAATTGATCAAAAGGTTTCTCATTTAAATTTGAATGTCCAAACTAGAAAATTATTATTTAATCTCATATACTTGAATAAAAATTCTACATCCTAATTCAGTACCATAATATCAATTTAGGAGAAGAAATTCCTATTGGAACTTCACCATTGCATTCACTGAGTGATAGTAGTTGAAGTAAAACTGCTATAGTCCAATTCACGTCAAGAAGTCAGCATTGTTTATATGAGGAGCATTGATGCCAAGTTTCATTGAGAGAGAAAGAGAAAACTGCACCAAACGTGTTTGTTGGGACTGTGTGCGACAACAATGCACAGTGCGGCAACTATGCAAAGAGCGAATAGGATAGAGACATCAGCAACTGCCTTGTGCTGAACAAGGAGAGCAAACTCCCATCTAAGACTTCTTGACGTGAATCGCACTATAGCCCCATTTTTACAAATACCTAATAGATCATTTTTACAAATTTTCTTATTTTTTAAAATCGGTTGAGTTTGTTCTCACAAAAGTTGTTTATTGTTACATCTTGCATTTTTATTAGGTGTATTTGTTTTTTGAAATTATTTCTATTTCGATGGAAAACCTCTTCCGATTCTGATTCGATCCTTGACTAAAGATATTAGACAACTGGCAGCGGTCGATTGAAGCTGGGCGACTTCAAAGATCTGATGTGCAGTCTGAAATACTGGCAGACGGCCTTCAAAAATCATACGAGAGAACGAGCCGGCATATTGAAGGCTGAAAGGTTAAAAGACGCACTTCTGGAAGTTGGTGAGTCAAACGATTTCCATTTCATTTGTAATCTAATTACAATACGCTATATAAACAATTTTCAGCGATGGTTTATTCCATTATGAAGAGTATAATCGCAAGCTTATACAGAATACGGTACTTTCAGCCCAGCCATTAAAGGACTCTTCATTGACTGTAGGACTCTTTTGGAGCAACAAACTAACGGCTATTGTACGGCAATCGATATGTACATCCTCTATAAAAACCCTAAAATCTATAATTTCTTATACTTCTATAGCCTATCTTAACAAAACATAGCATTGAATTGAACTTTTTATTGTGAATGGTGATATATGATGAAATAATGTTCATAATGTTCACTTTCATAATGTCAAGAACAGTTAGGCCTATATCAACGATAATCACGAAAATTTAATAATTTTAACAACATTCCTTTTCTATTCTCTAGTTGAGATTATTATTTTTCTATTTCATTTTATATTCGATCTCATTCACGAACACATCTATAAGCAACATGACCATTGAATAAAACTCCTTTCCAAAATATTATCTTGAATGGATCTCATCAATGTTGAAATAGGATGAATCCTAGCTTAATTTTATGAATCGGTGTGATTTATAGATATGTGTTTTTCAAAGTAAGCCATTAGATTACGTTTAGATGTATAGTTGTTCATTTTTCATCTGGAATACTATGGGTTTTTAATTCCTTAAAAGATAACTCAGAAAGTAGATAATGTTTAACAATAATTGGCTTATTGCAAGAAATAGGTTTAAATTTATCCGCCGTAGAATAGCGTCATCTAACGGAACTGAGTTACATTGGTACCGTTTAATGACGTCACTCTAAGGCTGTTACGTCTAATTGGCTTCTGTCATAGCCCCCTTTAAACTAGTTTTTGTAGTTTAAAGAGGGCTACGCTTCTGTGCAATCGGCCAATAGTATTGCATCGACTTTTTCGTTTTATATGATTACATGTTTCATCATTTTTAGTGATAAAACTAATAATATATTATATCATTTCCAATTTCAGGCTTCCAGTTGAGCACAGATGTGCTGTCTGTGATAATTCTGCGTTACATGAGAAAAGACGGCACGTTTAGGTTTGGAGACTTCGTTTCTACGATTCTTCATCTCACTGTTGCTTTCAGTAAGTACCTCAGCTTTCTACTTCAACAACAACTATCAAGAATACAAGGTAGTATTCACGCACATCTCAGTCTATTCAAAGCTCTGAGCTAGCTGATTGTGTGACGGTACTGGAGATCAACAGTTCGATTCTCCCTATTTTTCCCCTTAAAAAATTCAGCAATTTTATAAGTTTTTTTCGATAACTTCAAGCTTTTCAAACCTCTGCGACCTTTCTTGGGATTCATAGTATTTTTTCTTTAACTGTATGTAGTTGCAAGAACATAAGACTACTTAATGGTATGATTCGTAAATGTATTCGATGCAATGACTCTAGAGCATTCTACTTCAGGTATGGATTGAATAATAGAATGCTTTGAAATAATTTAGCTGTTTTATAGTATTGAAACTACAAATTAATGAAAATGAGCATACTGTGAAGCCCAGGAAAGGTCGCGGTGACTTGAAAATCATGCAGTTCATGAGAAAAAGAGATAAAATTGCGGAATTTAATATATAAAAGAGAGGGAAATCGAACTGTTGATCTCCAGTAGCGTCACTCGATCAACTGAATGAAGCTTGCTACTGCGCATCATCCTCCTGAACACACTTGACTTTCCACAGAGCACAAAAAGACCATAGACCTCCATCTGCATTGTAGTTAGCACTAACCAGCGACCCCATTATACAAATTATTATGTATTATTTGGTCGCTGGCCCTAACCGCCACAATAGGTTGAAAGAGAAAAAAGTTGGATAGTTTCTCACTGGTTTTAACCTTCCTTGGTAGCTAACCATCATGATAGGCTAGCCCTAACCGCTACGGTACGATAGGTTAGAAAAGAAAAAGGTTACAGCTCTGTCAGTGCAGGTGGAGGTCTGTGGTCTTTTTGTGCTCTATGAAACGTCAACTCGTGAACACTAGCTTGTATTCCATTCACCTTGACATCAACTTGAGAAATATACTGTACACCATGATTATGAAATTCAATACACTGTAATAGTATCTAACTAATGGCCAATTGCACGAAAGCCTATTAAATTCAGCCGCCGTACAATTACACGGTACTTAATTTGACAAAATCAATGATATTATTTTCCTACTGAGTTCCGTTTGTTGATTCTAGGACGGATGAATTTTGTTGGCGATTGTGTAATCGGCCGTAAATAGTTCAAAATTCAACTGTATAAGAGCTCACAATATTTCAACGGTGGGAAAATGTCTTTATCTAAAGTTGATTGCATTGGTTCATTCAAATTTGTCATTTTACGGTGAACTTTTATTGGCTTGACGATTTGAAATCGGCCATATGAATTTGATGTTCCTCTTAACTTATCTTTTATTTTCAATGTTTATTGCTCTTTTGTAGCCTGATGGTGAATAGGTAATATTGAATTGCGAATGTTCCTTCGAATAATTTCCAGGTTTGTGAAAAAAGTCCATCCCTTATGGATAGAGTACTCATTTGCATTTCATGAAACATAATACTTACATTTCAACAATCTTCATACATTTAGTATGTTTTAGAAAATAATAAATAAATACATTAAGTGATTTTTATTTTTTATTTTCAGACATTTTTGAGTCCAAGGATCCTCTACAAAATGGAAACATAAAATTGACATTACCAGAAGTAAGTGATTTATTCAAACTTATTCAGTATTATTTCTGAACTTAGTTTGGTTATTGTCAACCTTTCAACTGTATTTTTAATATGTAGGTCACTTGTAAATTTCCTTGAGGCCTAATTGAAGGAATTTTAATGTCATATAATTTTTGATTCTGGATTTAAAATATTCAAATTAAATCCAGACTATCATCTCAAAAATTATAATATTCACATTTGATACAGCATGTGATTATATTATAATATTTATTTTTACTGTAAAATCATCAACCCCAAACAGGATGTCTCAGAAATTTCTTGAGCGTTATTTTGCGTAATACAGTCTTAATCAATATTGTCCTTTTATTCACTACTTTTCCATTATTTCTATTCACCCGAGACCTGGTGCTGCTCTTAATTCCTACATTCAATACTGAATTGAATGAGAATTGAATTTCTCACTAGAAATCGTGAGACTTGAGTATGAGCTGGTATGTCGAGTATTACATAGAGAATGTAAGAATTGGATAAGTGAAAATACATATAAATAATTAAGTTATATAGAGAATGCATATAAATGTACGGATATTAATGGAGAATTCAGGTGGAAATAAAAGGAACTTGAACATTGGACTAAATAATGATTATTTTCTTTGTTTTCAGTGGCTCAAAACGTCGTTAATGTGCTGATGAAGGTGTTTACTCAATTTTGAGTGCTGTAAAAATGTTTCAATACTCAAACACAAAGAACATCACGGACATAATTCACCGCAATATGCTTATAAATATTACCGTTGATCTCTTCGTTCAATGTACTGTATTTATTTGTTTTGAATTTATTGATACATTAATTTTTTATACATTAATATTGGCTCTTGTTCAATATATCTGTAAGTACATAGTTTTATTTATGTAAATGATGATAGGTAATGCCATCATTGTAAACTGATATTGCAAGTATTACTTGTAATAATATAAATGATATTGTAAATTAATAACAAAGTATTAATCACAATACTATAAAGTCAATATTAACGCATATAAGAGTAATAAGAGTAAAGTAATATTTTGTTCAGTAATGCATTTTTATGGCTATTGACATTGTGGTTTTCCATCCAGTTTGTCACAAGAATCAATCATGAACGTGATTATATGATTGCAAATAGAAGTACATCATTATCATTTCACAAATTTCTTGTATTGATATTTCCACAAATAAAATAAATCCATTCATCAGAAAATAATTTGATTATGTAATAGAAATACAAATATTTAATTGAATTGTTGAAAGATTGAATTTTAATCCAATTGTTTTTTATATTATGACATTTGTTATTCTGAGTATTCCTTTGTATTATGGTCCTTTGTATTTATAAAAGCTGTACAGGACGTGTTTGTTGTAAATATATAAATAGTGACTGTTACTTGTGTATTTTTAACTGTCCAGAACCCAACTCCTCCCTAGAAATAAGAGTAGGTGTAGGATAATGTTGAAGGAAATTGGGTAAATGAATAGTGAAAAATAAATATAAATTTACAAAAAAAAAATTCACTAGAAGCTTCTCTGAGAACAAAAATGGGAGAATCCGAAAAAAATATTATCAACAATCAATAATTGTTTAAGTTTTTCTGCCTTCAAACTGATGAGAAAATTATCAGCAATTCGTAAAAGTTTGAATTTACCGCCATAAATGAAGATTCAGAATGAAATAAACATCTGGAACTGAAATATAACACAGCTGCTTCAAATAATGGCACTCGCTGAATAATCTGATACGCGAATATTTGAATTTTTTGCTGCAACCCACAACAGCTAGGAATATTAGTCAGGCAAACCGCAAAACAGCATTTATTCAACCTTGACGAATATGAATTAATTGTGGGCAGAATACAGCTCCTGCTGCAGAATTTGGAAGTTCTCAATAAATAAATTTAAATTTTTATAGAAAATTATCTAATTCGGTTGATTTGCTAATGATTTTTAATCATTCCAGCCCTTTCAATTGTGATATTTAGGCTGAAAATGTATAAATTGACAAAACCAACAGAATTGGATAAATATAATATAAATCAGTTGAGTTTCTCCAGTCGGTTGCAGTTTGGTAATATTCAAACAGCCCGCCACGTAAATTAGATGTGAGCGCCTTCATTTCATCAAGGATAGGCAACCAACAATACACGAATGGATAAAATTCCTGCCAAATTTTCGATTATCGACTTTAACTTCGATTTTTAATCCTTGGTCTCGAGCAAATCTGTCTAAAAAATAAAAGTTGCTTCCAGCGCTAATAGTTCTGTACACGAAAATTCTACCAGGCAACCAGGAGTGACAAAGAGATGCACTGGACTCTTTCGTTTCACCAAGGAGGAAAGAAATGTATTCTTTACTCCATGTGTTGCCTGAATTGCCGCCAAAAATTCAAATGTACGCTTATCAGATTTATCAACCAACGACATTTTCAATCAGCTGACATTCTTTATTTCAGTTCCAGATATCAGAATCTTCATTTATGGCGGTAAATTCAAACTTTTGAAGTCCTCGACAGTGAGGCAGTTTCAAATGTTCAGTGCATTTTCATGCTAATTTGACTTTTCACGGCTCTCCACTTCGTTTTAAACTTGAAAAAGATCTATTTATATGTAAATCCATCTGATAAATCAATCTAGGTATGTTTCAAGAACGTATCTCGAGCAGTTTTCGAGTAAAAATGATTTTATTTCAAAAAACTCATAGGATATAATAAATTATGAATGATTTCTTTTTTAGGGGGGTTCCATCTTGATATTTCGGGGCTGATATATCACCCTCCCCCCCCCCTGGGGGGCATTCTCCGCCATTCTATGAATCGCGAAAGTTTGAACTCATCACTTTTAGAGTAAACCCACCTGCTTCTAAAAAATCTAAATGGTTCAACTAAAAACAATGAGTTCTATTTTGACGACTAGAAATCTCGATGAAGGCTAGGTCTAAAGTGATAAGATAATAGGAAAAATAAAGTCATAAGCGATAATATAAAATTAATCTACATTTTAATGAATCAATGCTTCATTCAATGTACAAACAGCAGTAAGTAATTAAGCAGAGCAAGAAGCAAATTAATAATTGATCAAAATAAAAACTATTTCCTCTTTTCAACAAACTATTATAAGAATCAACATAGTTAAATAATACAACGATCAACATTCACAGCATATTCACTCATATTTATCAAAATATAATAATATATTGTCACTTCACTGCATTTATTATTACATGACAATGATTATGGAACTCATAATGACAAGTATCTGCTCAAATACAGCTTTTTACACAACAATAATGAGTATCCAATCAATATTTGATTTATAATATTGTACATTTTACACACTTAAGCTATGATTTATCTTAAAAAATCATCGAACAATTTCATATACTGTACTTATATTTTCCAGTTGATAGTCAAATGAATATTTTAATAGAATAGTTTTTGAAAGTAGTTGAAGCAAGCTTTAAAAGGAATATGGTAGTCAGTAGAGTTGGTCTGGTGTTTTAAAGTTCTGATAATAAGTGATGAGTAAGTTTATAAGTTAGGATAGAAAAAGATGATAGTGGTTGACCCTGTGTAAAAATTATATGATATGTCCAGCAAGACGGGAGTTTCAGATTCAGATGAGGTTCGTCAGTTGATATCCAGCAGGCACAAGATACGGCGAGCTGATTATGCACATTGCTTGACAACCAATCAGTGGATTCTGCTGCAACCGATAATAAACAAATAGGGAAATTACAAAATTGAAATTACAAATATTCAAAGATTACCACAGTTGATGTGATATATTGTAATCTAGTTGAACAAACAGAAAATGGAATAGAAGTTAATTATAATAGACTATAATTATGATAGAAATAGAAAAATAAAAATAAAATAGAAAAAATGAAAATCCACATCACAACATTCCCCTTACTTTACTGTGAGTCGTGAGTGTATGTGTGTGTCTGCGCATCCAATTGTGCGCAGCTTGGTCATTCCCTCCACTTTTCTGTTCTCGCTACACACTATAGAAGGAGAACTCGATTTTCCCTCTTCATGTAAGAAGTAATATCTCACGGATTTTTTTTAGTGAAACATTCACTGATTTCATCACTGACGAAATACATGAATGGGTGAAGTCAGGGTCGAGTCCTATCCTATTATATTAAGCGAGCAATTTCTGTATGTTTATATATATGTTTAGCTGCGTCCATACTCAACAAATGTTTGACAAACATTTTTGAAAAACATGTTTGTTGAGGAGCTCAAGGAACAAACATTTTTAAAAGTTCGGCAAACATTGTTTGTCAAACAAAAATTATAGCAGGATTATTTTAAATTGTCAGAAACAGCTAATTGATGTACGCTCGTTTACTAACGTTAAATCAGCTGTTTTCTGACAAGTTAAAAGAATCCTGCTATACTGTTTTGCCAAACATTTTCGGCGTTTGCTGTGTGTGATGATATCGAATCATCATATGTTCTTATGTTATCATATTTTCTTGTGTTGATTTTGTATTAATTTTAATTATTAATTAAATTATAATTATTAATTAATGTAGATTTTTAATTTTTTTAAGATTACGTGATGATTGTATTAAAATTATGTAAAGTCTATTTTGTATTTATCTATTCATTTTCACAGCTAACCAATTCACATGGGAAAGTATTTCCATACTTGAAATAAAATGGGCCATTAAAATTGAATACGAGTAACATCACTTGTTGCTATGGAAATTTCAAATAACTAGCTATTCATGAGGCGCCATGCTAAAAAAGTATACTCTACAAACAGTTTGCTAGTTTTCGCTACCAGAGCAAACATTAATAGTCCAAACAAAAATGGCGGCGCGACACAAAATCTGTTCTACCCAAGGAGGATAGAGAGTTTTCATAATGTTCACCCTGCGCAGATCAAGATGCGCCTAGAACTCAAAAAACGCTCTCCATGGTTTTCTTCCTCCTTGGCTTACACACACCTTCAAACATTTTGTTTGTATCGCGTCCACACTGGCCACGGACAAACATTGTTTGTAAAACAAAATAAAATTTGTCCAAACTGTTTCAACAAACATGTTTGTCAAAAATTTGTTCAGTATGGACGCAGCTTTTATATATATGTTTGTATGTCTAACGGATCTCGAAAACGGCTCTAACGATTTTGACGAAATTTGGAATATAGGAGGTTTGTGATACAAAAATTAGTTTGCGCCGGGTCTCATCCCTGGGATAACTCGCTGAAGGACCTTAAAAAGGAAAAACCGATCCTTTAGGAATCAGCTGACAGCAGAAACAAATTTCCGTCGGCTGTAATAATGATAAGAAAGGCTATGTACACATGGTAGCGTCGCACCGCGCGGTGCGACGCGCGTCCAAAATTCTGCAGTTGTACACATGCGAGCGTTTTATACGCGGCGTCCACCTCCAGTTTAGCAATGGAAGTTGAAGAGGTAACATGTATGTGGCTTGTGTATCGTAGATATAAAGCGAGAAAACGAAGGCAAAGAAACTTTTGGGTTCACCCTATTTTGACCGATAGATTTTTCTTTTCTTCCTCTGTAGTATCCTCTTTACAAAATATTTCTACCAATTGTTGCCAAGCTGTTCTCTTCAACACCCTGTTCTTGTAATCAGGACTCGCCATATCCCATATGACACGTCGACTTTTTACTTCTTCTATAAACAATTCTGTGTCAAAATTGTTCATTTCCATGGCTGCACACTGAACAGAGTTGCTGTAAAATCACTACACAAAACAAGTGAACTAGATCAAAACTCGCGTCCGACTGCTCTCATGTGTACAGTCCAACTGACTGTAGTGTACTGGGAACTGCGCTGTCGCCGCGCGGTTCAGGTTGAAAGTCTGGGCGGCGCAGTGCGCGGCGCGTCCAGATTTGAGTGAGTGGTGCATGTGGACGCTGCCATTAGCTCCATTGTATATCGCACCGCGCGGTCGGACGCGCGTCTCAAACCGCGCGGTGCGACGCTACCATGTGTACATAGCCAAAGAGTGAGAGCGGTGATTGTGGGAGTGAGACAAGATTATTTCAGCTGCTGAGATAATGCATTTCAATCACATGATCACTCGTGAAATACACAACTACACTAACTTTTTTGGTAAAACCAGCGGTTCCATTACTAGAATTGAAACACATAAGCTGCTCCTATTCCCCTTTTTATTTCTGATTTTTATTTATCTATAGAAAATTAAAAGAAATAAGAAATTTTGAAAATATTCCATATTGTACTGTATTGTTATTTTTAAATTTGAGGCATGAAGTTAGCCATGTGATCTGTTTTTATTTATTTGAGAAAAATCGTCAAGAGTTCATCAAAACAGCTGAGCTAAAAATTGTTGTAGCAGGAATATTTTAAATTGTCAAAAAACAGCTGATTGATCTACGCTCGTTTACTGACGTTAAATCAGCTGTTTTCTGACAAGTTAAAATGATCCTACTATATCAACCCATATTATTATTTCTATGAAGCAAAATTTTATAAGTGCGATTTTTCTTATGATAATGCATTGAAACTCGATTATTCATAATATTTCGAAAGCTGAAATTGATTTTTTATAGTGCATAAGACTGATGGCTGTACTTGATAAATTGTTTAATTTCATTCCTTTTTCCTTTAAAATTTCCATTCCTGTGCCTTTGTAGGCCTACCCCCGAGCAGAGCTCGGTACCCCGATATTCTTACTCTTATCTTTAACATTGATCTCACTCACTCTAATCAGTAAGTTATGTTTCAATATCTTAGAGCACCAGGAACAGACAGGATAGATTGCGAGCAATATGCGAGAACCAGCATTTGTAGGTGAAGCAGGTCAAACTGTTTTTAGGGTAGAATTCGTATGAACATTGATTACGAATTATGTGTTATGATACGATCAATTTTAATAGATAACTTATATATTAATGTAATACAATATAGGGAACTATAGTGCTTTTCATCCTTGAAGAAATTTCAGTACAGAAACAGTACCCCACAACTTTCCGAGCTAGCCAATCACACGCCTCAACGTTGCCAATACGCACACTCCAATAATAGTAATGAACAGATGTTTCATTTCTGATCATCTGTGCTACTTGTAAATCATCCAAGTTAACCCACCGCGTCGTGTTATCAAGCTGGAATTTCGGTTTAATACGCATGCGTGCACAGATGATTGAACAACACACAATATGACAACATTGCCTGACATTTCAATTGGATAGCGCACCAAGCTGGCCAGGATGAGAAGCACTATTGTGTATTTTAGTAAATTAAAAATACATGTTCTTTTGAGAGTATTTCGGAATATTATGAGATAACTAGGTAAAACAAACATTAAGAGTGGGCAGAGTAGTCAGCCGTATTGGAAATGGTCCCATAAGATCAATGTAATCTTTTGAACCATGTGCCGTTATTTTTTGATAGAAAATTACGTTTGAAGTGTCATTGGAAAGAGAATAAAATTCTTCAGGGGTTCTTCTTTCTACGTTTTTAATTCGAAAATTATTGCAATAATTACAGCAAAAATGAAAATTTTTCAAGTTTGAACATTTTTGGAGTTTTTTTGGAAGAAATATTTAAAATTTGAAAAAGACATGTCCCTGTAACATTTAATAATTTATCAAATGAATTTTTTTCGAAAAATGCATGTTTAAGCTTAAAATTATACACTGATCTTATGGGACATCAATCCAATATGGCCGACTACTACCGCCCACTCTTGAAGATCAGTTCTCACTTACTCAGCAACGTTGAAGGCACAAGAGATGACTAAGAGCTGCTTATTCTAAGCTTTTGTTTTTTCACGAAATCTTGCGCTTGCTTGTCCCAGTTCCTTGACTCTAGTGTTTGCAGAATTGGGTGACCTGTGAAAGGAAAATTTATTAAAAAATAACATAGGAATTATATTAATGAATATGTGATTATAATGAGTGAAGCTACAGGGACCTAAAATCAATAACTAAATTTATTCTTGTGAATTATGAATAAGCACGAAAACATGCACCTCGTAAATTTAGACTATTTTAAAATTATGAATGCGTTTCTGCGTGATTTTATTAATCTAGTAAGTTTATTCATGAGAATTATATGAATAATTTAAAGAATAACCTGAATGACTAGCCTACCATTAAATAGTAAGATTTTTATGATACCACAATGCTCTAATATCAATTATAATACAATTTTGAAGAAAAAATTAACGGTTCCGCACATGAAATTTTAGAAATTAATCAGAAACTAGTCAACTGGGAGCTAGTCGTCTAGGAGCCTAACATGTGACAGAGGCATAAGTGAACAATAGCATTACTGGGTAATAGTTTATCACAATATCTGATGAAGCTATGAGATTTTTCAGAAAGCATTGAATCTTTTTAGCTTTGAATATTGACCGTCAATTTCCAACAATATTACGGAAGTAGCTTCTTATTATCCCTCTATATATAATCTTCCTAATTAACCCCTTGAATGTTTTATCACAAACAGCAACAGAATTTTCATAAAGACTCACATTTATTCTTTTGATGCATGAGGAACAGCTCGACCTGTTTGAGACCATGGAAGTTGTCGGCATTACAGGCCGAGTTCACGCCCGGAATACTTCCCAGTGACAGAAACGCTTCGCCCGCGAAATCGTTGGCAGTCAAGACGTCGTGATCCATCACTGTGAATGCTATCATCGCTCCTTCACTTCTGCATTGAGAAAGGGTCACTGAGCTGTAATCAAACAACAAATCATTAATTTTATTCTTATTAGGTAGGTAAATGTGACGTCACAGAACTGTTTGGAAACCTGTAATTGCATTTGAAAAAAATGTGAACATGTTTCCAAATATTTTTAGAAATACGTGTAAAAGTATATGTGTTACAGGTTATGTTATTGTTTAAATATGTCATCACTGACACGGTCTATTGAAAATTAATTTATGGGTGCTTGAATTTTAGGTCATATCAAGAATAGGATAGACATGGGCAACATCTTGAGAGAGTTTAGAGTTCTACAAAGTAAAAGACAGTTTAAACTTGTACGAGTTGAAAATTATAATTGGGTGATGAACATGGAACGATATTTTCAAGTACAATAATGTAATAAATAATAGTATGAATAAATTATAAGTTTTAATCGCCACTTTTTGAAAAATTTAACCATATTTTTGTTGCTGATACTTACAATTCGAAGCATTCGTCGAACAATGGGTTAAGCGTTTTCTTTTGTACATTGGTCGTTTGTTCGGCGCAATGGGCAAAAACTGTGCGGGGAAGAAGTTCTACTATCACAAAAGGATCACTGAAACCTGTAATATAGAAAACAAAATCATTAGAGAACACATAGGAAGGTAGTATATTACAGAATAAAATCACTAGTTTTTGAAAATTATTATTAGGGAACATTTTTCAAATCAACTTCAACTCGAAATATTGTACCTAAATCATGACTTCTTTTTAAAGTAAATAAATAGTGATTTTCAATATAGTGCCAGAGATAATCCATTCAGTTCATCTATTTTGATAGTACAAGTATATGATACCGCTATGTCAAGGATATAGTTTCAAATGATACAATCCAAATTGAGTTGTCTGGGCAGGCCACTCGTTCCAAATTACTGTTCAAATACTGATAAAACCAATTAACTCTTGTTGAGTTTCAGCTCTGCCCCGTAATATTCATATTGAAATTACATAATAGATTATTCCAGTGGTATACAGGCTGCTTATAAATGAAAATCGAAGTTATATAGCTGTACAACAGAAATTTCAAGAACTATTTAAAATATTATCAATTTACGAACATTTTGTAAATTATGGAAAATAGCAAAAACTAGATTGAGGACTTCATCGAAAGTATTTGCCTCTTTTGAAGCCTCAACCCCGAAAACCTCAATATACATTCGTGAATATTTTATACTACCGGGTGGCGCAAAAAGAACGCATGGATTTTAGTAAGGTAGTATTAGTGGAGTTGAGCTGTCTGTGACTGCCGTGCGACACCATTTAGTAGGTTAATGTATGCAGTTTTTGTAACTGGCGCAATTTACCTTGCAACATCGCGTATTATTGCTGTTGAACAATATTTCAAATAGAATAAATCTTTTATCGTCGTTCAACGGAGCTTTAGTAGAGTTTTTAGGCATGTGATTCTTCTTCACTTGAAATTCAAAGTTTACTGTCGTAAATAACGTTCAATTGATGATCTGAATACTGCCGTAAATACTGTCGTAAATATATTTTTTTTGAGGGTGATGCCCACATGAGCTCTAGGCTTGTCCAATCGTTTAATCGATATCGTTCAATTGATGATCTGAATACTGAAATACATGAAGAAATTGCTGCTGTATCAAATGTTATGGACCAATTTGTGGCTTTTAATGAGCATTAACGCATTAAGGGCTCGATCTTTCCTATGTAATTTTTTTTAAATACTCAAGTGTTTTGGAGTTTTTCATACAAGTTCTCAAATTGCGTTATTCGCTTAGTATTTTGGTGTAAGTAACAAAATTAAATTTCTTATAACACTCTGAAAAAGATGCGTTCTTTATGCACCATTGTTTATAATCCAAGTTAAATAGAATGCAATGTATTCGAATTACTTTGCTATAATCTAGTTGATAACAATAATTTCTCGATAGGAGAGTTGCTAACAACTGACCGTTAGGATCCAAAGGAATGACATCGCGTGCGTTGAGGACCTCCACACAGAGCGAGTCGTGGTGGAAGTAGGCTCGCACCGTCAGAGTGCCGTACTCAGTGCTCTCCACCGTCAGCTGTTCATGTAAGCGCTCCATGTAGTACAGAGTGATCAGCGTCTCGGTGTCTGTTTTATGGTACTGCAGTCGCATTTCCACTCCGCGATACGTTTCTGCAACAGTAGGGCAAATATTAAAAACGACAATTTCACTTGAATCAAGCACGATTTGAGTAGTCCATTTACAGTACACGATGGGACAAGAATAAAGCTCGAAGTTTCAAGTATTATTCAAGAGAGGTAAATATAAATTTCTGAAACTGGCCTTTTCAAGATTGATATAGACATGAGTGAAGTAAGCTCTTTCAAACGTTAATAGTTAACATAAGTTAATCGTGATCTGCCCCGTACATTGAAACTAGGCAGAGAAATTCCAAATTTATTAAGCTTAGTGTAGATGATTTCCCAGAGCCCCTTATTGAGAAGTCTCCTTCTTCCCATTTGTATACAGGGTGTTTCAGAACTCCCTACCAATACTCTAGGGCATTGATCCTGGGTGAAAACCATATCTAAATATCATATTTAAATTGTCCGAAAGTCCTTAGTTACTCACACAGCTGCCATTTTGTTTTTTTCACTTAATATTTTTTCTCTCAATAATGGTGAAACATATGAAATTGAAACGTTGCACAAACATTCATGTACTAGGCAATGTATTTATAATAGACCAATACCTGATAGTGTAAATTAACTTCTTTACTTCAAATAAACCTGCCGTTCCTTCAACAACTTAAGGCTATGGTAACATTGGATGTGAGTTTGTACGAGTTGCGAGCGAACTTGGAATATAGCTTTAATTCTAGCTTAAATTCAGGCTAGAATCAAAGTAGTAGACATGAGTGAATTCCTACTCTCAAGAGTTAGCTCTCAAGAGGAATATAGCTTTAATTCTAGCTTAAATTCAGGCTAGAATCAAAGTAGTAGACATGAGTGAATTCCTACTCTCACGAGTTCCAACTTGCATTTTTTGCAGGTTGGAACGAACATTTTGTTAAATGATTTGTTGGTTAACCTACAGGTTGAGCTGGACTCATATGTAAGAGAATTGATAAATATATTGTCCTTACCAGACTTGATCGCCTCCATAGGCAACCCCTTGCCTTCAGCATGGAAAAAGTCGGTTAGAATATCGAGAGCCTCGTAGAGTCGATCATAGAACCCGGGCAGCTTATCCTGGGCGTGGCCGTCCATCTGGATGGCCAGTTCCTGGAGGCCAGTGTCCCAGATCACGGACAGCACTCGCTCGAAGTTCCTGGGCAGCAGAGCCGCGTTCAGACTGATCAGGTGCGAGTCTAGGTATTCCAGCATCGGAGAGATCGCTTCGCTGGCTGGCAGCGAATCGGGCGACCACGCCAGGTGGAACATCGCTTTTTTCAGGGCACCTCTCATCTGCAAACAACATTCAAATTCAATTCAAAATCACAGTTAATATAAGCTACAACTCACACTGGCGCACAAGGTACCTTTCCTTTTGCCAGTGTTTTTGCCACAAATAATAAATGGAAAGTGTTTGCAAAATAATTGTTAAGTAATACATTTTTATTTTGTAATTTAACCTAAGTACCTGCATGTACATTCATTATTTTTATTTCTAATTTAAATTTAGGTGAGCGAATTTTTTTTATAATTGATTTTTTTCTTTTCATTTGTATTGTGAATTGTGATTCAAATAATGTTTGTAAAATGGCAAATAAAATATTTCATTCATTAATTAAAAATAAATTAAAAACATGTGTGTCTCATTAGAAAACTAGTAAACGAATGGAGGTGTGGCTACTCGAGTCAATAAAACAAGAGTAGATAAAGATAAAGTGCTATTTTCATAACTATTGATTTTATTTTTATTCATTTATCTAATAAATTTTTATTTTGATATATTTTTTATAAATATTGATGAATCCTGTGTAAGAGGCAAAAGACGGACATACACTAAACATAGATAGAAAGGTGTACTAAATTGAGTATTAATTTTATGATTCTAGTGAGTGTCCTCAGTTTCCTGTCTAGACTAAGGCCCGATTCCACCAAGAACGAAACGCTCCGTTAGAGGTATCATTAACTAACAGCTGGTCGTTAATTGACAAAATTTCAATTCATTTTAATTCATTCATTCATAACGAAGCGTTTCGTTCTTGGTGGAATCGGGCCTTAGTTAGAAACTGTTCAAGACAATTCATATCTCTGCACTGCATCTAATATGTTTCTGTATTATTTATTTCAATATTTCTGTCTCATTTATTATAAGTGTGAAATTTTCGGGGGAATTGAAAAAATAATTAATTGTTAGATGAAACCTGTATCTTACAAATCCAAACCTGACCTTTAATCAAATTCTGGAAAAGATAAAGATTCATGAATCGGCAGATTGGTAATAATATTTTTCAAAATGAATATATAAAAGTAATTCCTATTAGCATCTAGTTGGAAATGAAGGACCGAGATAAATAGAAAATGACAACCTGAAACCGTACCAACCATATCTATGCACTGAACTAATATTTTTATGTATTGCTCATTCCACGCTCTTACGGACAGTTGCACGAAAATCCAATATCATTTTATTTAACCAAAGTAAAATAACGTTATTGTGTTAAAACGTGCTCTCTTGATGACTTGATATTAGCCAATGGCGGCTACACATTGGAATTCTATGATATAAGTTATATGTATGTTTTAATCTTATAGATGTTTTTTTTATTACAGTACCTATTATTATTTTAGTCTGACCTGGGCACGGGAAATAAATAAATAATTGTATTAACATCATATTCGTTGTATTGGTTCCGTTAGATGGCATCATTTTCAATTGTCTGCTGCTGAGTTGAATGCTAGATTTTCGTGCCGTTGGTTTTATTTATTGTATAAATGTATATTATTATGGTTATATTCACTGTACATATGTATAATTATTTATTGTATATGTTTATACAAATATACAATTTACTTTCTGGAAGAATAAATTGAATAGACGAAAAGTGAGAAACCGACCTTGATGCCGATGCGTCCGATGATGTTCATTACGTCAGCCTGCAATTGGCTGGTGCACGCCTCGAGGGTGGCCATCATGGCATCGCGCCACTGGCCGCTGCGGTCGCCCGCACACTCGATCACCTCCAGCACGGCCTCCAGCTGCAGTTCGTCGGGCAACAGGCTCACCGAACGGCGCACGTACTCCAGGTCGTTCATCGCTACGCACATCTGCAACAACCATGTCACGTGCTGTGCTACACTCATATCTTTTCACATCTACTTCATCATTACTGAATATAACCAGAGAGAAAGCTTTACGCAAGTAGATGGCTCATGCCATTTGTAAGACTCCCTCCAGCGGTCCGTAAGTTAATCTTACGTGCTGGATTGTATATTCTCATTCAGATTGATTTTGTTTTGTTTATTATTTTGTACAATAGTGTATGGTTGGTTTTTTCTGACATGTTTGTATATATGTATATATTTGTATTTGTATATTTGGTATTGAGAATAAATTTCAATTCAATTCAATGCCCATGTTACAGAGTGAAGGCCAGTTCTTGTATGATTTTCTTAAGGCCACTTAAGATTCAACTTCACCCATACTAAGCAAGCTAGAAAATGAGCATTATTCTGCTTGCTTTATTTCCATCAATATCTCAAGAATGGAACCAAATTTTTTCTTGAAAGCTTGCATGATTAATCTTCATACTTTTACAAATAGTGCCAGTTTTTAAAAATTCATTTTTCTCTTCAAGTTTTTCTTATTTTGGGAATTAAACATCAAAATGCTATTTCCGAAAAGAAGCTTCAATGAGCGTAGGAAGGAAGTAAACAAGCTAAGGAAGTAGACAAGTAGTCGAAGGGAAAACTGTCCGTAGTCAGGTGGCACAGGTTCTCTATGCTGCTAACCTACTAGCGAGGTTATAGATACCAAGAAAGGTTAAGACCGGTGAGAACCTAGAGAGCTACTACGGCCAGTTTTCCCTTCTAATTGGGAACATCCCGCCCCTTAATACCTTTGACTGAATTTAGCCTATAAAAAGGAGGTGATTTTTGCTTGCGCAGGTGACGGGGGCTCAAAACGAGTTCACTCCTTCGGACGCTATTTTCCAACCGATAATCATAAAAATGACACCAAATTGTTCAGAAAGATCTGTAGAATTGTTGTATAACCTTGAAAATTCGATTTTCAATTTTTAAACTGCAGTATAAGTTGTTGAACAAATTTTATCAACTTGTAATTAAGATCGACTTATACTGTCATTTTAAAGTTGAAAATCTAATTTTCAAGGTTATACAACAATTCTACAGATCTTTCTGAACAATATGGTACCATTTTCATGATTATCGGTAGGAAAATAGCGACCGAAGGAGTGAACTCGTTTTGTCTTCACCTGCGCACGCAAAAATCACCTCGATTTTATAAATTCAATCAAAGGTACTAAGGGGCCTTAAAGGAATAAAGTTCATTATTTAATTTTGAATTTAGATGGTGCCAATATCTCTTAGGACTCTATGGTACTTGGTGTGAACGACCGTGTTTATACATGACGAGACTTCTAGCGCCCCTAGCTTGACCGTACAGAAACAAAGTGGCCGTACAGCGAAATCGCAACAATTTTTCCTATCCCATGAGATATCTACTTGCGTAATGCTTTTTCTATGATATAAAATTATAGTGGAACCTCTGTTAACCGTCACCGTCGACCAGGGTCCTTATAAATGGAATTTTACAAGTCCTTTCAAACAGGAAAAAGGCACTGCACGAGCAAAGTATACAACGCAAGAGCTTTGTAAGGGCATTGAAAAAGTAAACTTTCTTTTCGCCACACTAGGACGTAATGAACTGTTTTTCATACCTCTATTGGAGGCCGAAAATGTTCGATTTCCGACGAGGTCAGCTGGAGGCCTGAATGAAAAGAAAATGATGAATCACAGCTGTTTCTATCTGAACAACAGCATTGTATAGCAGAATCCAATTGTCAGAAATCAGCTGTTTCAAAGAGCAATTTCACAATACTTAACCTACAAATGCTGAATCTCGCAGATTATTGAAAAGGTCTTTAAAAAGGTATTTTTTTCTTTAAAGGTCTTTTTAAAGACTTTAAAGGTTCTTTAGACTTTCAAGCCTTTTGATTATTGTGTCGAAATCACTGTTTAATTATTACTGGATCAGCTGCTTTATGCCAAGTTTATTGGCTCCTGCTATATGTGTTTTTGCAGGTCTGAAAAGAAAATTACCTTGAATGACAGCTGTTTCTAATCAAAAGCATTGTATTTGTGTTCTTTGTAGAATCCTAACCTCAAAGTTTTGTTGGTCACTAAGTTGATATTTCCATTGGTTTTGCATTATTTTGTTTTTTTGTTTTTTTGTGTTGTGGAAAATAGCGTTCGCAACGCGGGCAAAAATTTGTTAAGTCCTCTCGAACTTGAAAACTGCGATCTCAAGCCGGCAAACATCCATTTTCCGCCCTAGGTGCGAAATATACTATTACAGTAAATTGCCTTCACTTTGACCAACAAAATACAGAAGAGCAATCCTCATTAGGCTGAGCCTGTGTGGAGGTTCGTTCATAATGAACTGAACAGTTCGTTTCATAATGAAAAAATTAATAGAAATTAAATACAAATTATATATTGAAATACAGCACAGAATGACATTAAAAGATTATCATAAACTACATAGCTACAATTGAATATTAAAAACTGAACAAAAATGACTTTTAAATGAGAAAGTGGTTCTACATAATACTCACAAGAAATTTTAAAACAATAATTAATGAAGATAATACTGGATAATGTTTGAGATACATTAAAAGTGAAGAATATGCTCCTCAATTATTAGAATGTAGAATTTTACAATGTTTTCAAACACCATGATGTCAAATATCCGTAATAATATATAGTAATATGAAAGTAATCTGCAGCTATTAAGCAGAAACCCTCCCTACAGTCTTCTTGGGGGAATTCCACTAAATTTTTATTTTAAATTGATGTACAGTATTTCAACAGTTCATAGTTCTTTGCCATTTAGTGCATAATTAATTTTCATTTCCATTCTCCTATATCTATATTTATAGTTTTTCAACGGTCGAATTAAAAAACTATTGGATTTTCTAATATGTTTAGATGAATGCACCGATAACTTGACTTATCTAGAGATCACGACACACAGACAGCACAGGGTACATAAAGTAAGGGTACTTGTCAGAAAAAAGTGGTGGGAAATACACATAATAGATTTTCAATTTTGTTTTTCAAGAGAACATTTCAAGAATTCCAAAGACGATAGTTATGTGCGCATGACTGAAAAGGAGGAAGCTAACATATTCGGTAGATAGATTGTGCAATGCATAACACAAGAGTGTGTAGAGGGAAGGTTTCGATCCATATTCTGGTTGAAAAAAGCAAATATTTTTGAAATGAACACGTTTTTCACAAAAATCTAGAATGCCGTATTAAAAAAAATTGACAGAAATAGTTCATAATCCAACAAGTTGACTATATTTAAGTTGACGGATTTGAATTCAACATTTTAATCATGATTAATTAGAAAACATATATATTTGAATTAATATACTATTTGGACTCGGTTGAAGGAGAAATTCCTTCGCAATCAAAAATAAAAATTATAATATTGGGGTATAAATTTGATCAAAATTGTCAAAGCCGTTTTCGAGAAAATCGAATTTGGGGTACCTTAATGTTTTTTGGATCGCAATACTTTCCTTACCTATGGTAGTAGGTAGGGCAAGGAAAGTAAAAACTTTATTGCATATTTTATTAAATTCCAGGGAATAGTAGGTTTTATCTCGCACAAATGATAATAATTGAAGTTCGATCCACGAGAAACAATTATAGCAAATTCAAAATTCAACAACTAATGAAGTTTTATTTTTGATGAACGTTAAGTGTTACCGGTGTTAGTTACGGATTGTTAGAATAGTATCAAAATTAGTGTAGATGAGTTTTACGTAGTTATACTGTATAGTACAAAATTATTTTTTCCAAAATTTGACTTCGACTTATTTATTGCTCATATTTGAAAACGTCTTATCACCAGAAAAATACGTGTTCATGAAGGAATCAAACGAAGTTTTGGATCAATTTAGGAAATGGAATCACATAACACATATTGATACGAATTACAGACATATTGGGTTAACAACACATAGGCAGGTTTCACATAGAGTAGGAAAGTATGGTCTATACTCATGCTTTTACTAGAATAGCAAATATAAAACAGTCTAAGATCCTTTCCAAATTACATTGATTTCAATCATAATACTGTATAGAATTACACTGCAAATATATTCTACAATTTTCGATTATACTGTAATATGAATAAATCTTCCATTTTTTCACTGCTGAATCTCACAGGCCGTATTTTAAATCGAGATTCGGTCTGTTATTTCTTGATTTGGATTTTCGCGCTACCAGAGCCTAGGTAATTGTAATAGTCACAATCATGATAAAAAGAATAATTTTAATGTAATTGACAGAGCTTTTTTGTAACGGTACACACCGGAACTTATAGGTGAAGGCTCTCAGACCCCACTCCCGTTTTCAGTGGAGTATCAAGCCTCTTACTGACAGTACTAGTACTTCATATATTTCACAAAAAAAAGCTGGTAATAAATATATGGTTATTACAACATTGTATTTTACTACTATTATTTTATAACAGACACTACAAAAACAGAGATTCCATCACTATCACTGTCACAGATGACAGTGATTATCATAATAATTATTATCATTGATATTATAAATTAGCTTTTCAAAAACTGATCCAATGCTTTTTTAGGATAGCGTTGACATTTTATTTCATAGAATCTGATCATATTTTTCCAATTTTAAGCTAAGAGCTTATGTGGGTATCAACACAGCAAAAAGTCTGATGTTGGAGCTTTGTCATTGAGAAATAGGAATGAAAGTGTTCAACAGAAAACTGATTTTCCCCAATACTTCAGAAGAACAACATTCGCTTATCGCTTGAACCGAGCATGAAGTTAAGATGTTGAAACTATCAAGGTACATTCCAGAGATAATGAAACGGTAATATTAAAAAAGTCCATTAGATATTACAGAAGCATGGGATAAGAGAATAGAGAAAACTACACGGACATTACCTGATGCATACAAATAAATCTAAAGATTTCAAGAGAAAAGGAAATAGAGAACAAATATACCACTTACCATAGAATTAACTTAGCATTACAAAGCAAGGCAAAATTTTAATTGACAAGCAAGAAATATATCATTAATAAAAACGAATAAGATACAAAAACACATAACCATACACTGTACATACACATACGTACATACATACATCCATAATTGATTGGCTAGAGCAAAAAAGGTATTCTTAAAAGCATTAAACATTTATCATAAGCATTATTAATTGATTAAATTCAAAAATGACTTATGCATAACTTTGCTGGTTGCTGATAATGCATTGAAATTTTGATTACGGTAAATTTGGAGGAATATTGAAAAATGTAAATATTGTCTGAAAAGAAACTTCAAGATCATCATCAAAAATTATGTTCAAAATGCATTTCATTAGCAGAATTTGAAATATAAATGGAAAATAGACTATAATAAATAAATAATCGAAAATGTTCAAATCGGATCAAGTCTCTTCCACCAAGAAAATTACTAAATTTTAGAATTATAGCCAACTATCACAGTAATGATAAGTTGAAAACGAGATAAAGTGGACTTTACAAAACTTACAAACACAAATTAACATATTGACCTCACATATTTAACCATTCTGGGCATACCTGAAGTCAAATTTGAAAAGGTTCAAAACGTTGGAGATGATAATTACAAGGTAACAAATAATTATAGATGGGAAAAGTTAATTAATGAATATTAATTTCAGTAAGAACAAGAACCCTTTCTCCCAAAAACTATTTTCACGAAAAAAATAGTTGCTGCACATCCAATAGTTGCTCATCCAGAGAAGTCGGGTTTTTTGCGATACCATATTCAATAAGTGCGATTTTCAATAAGCGATAACAGTATCAGTTTTGTAACAGATTTTTGAATAAGAAATCTCAAAAAAGATGATTCTCAATAAAACGTTCCACCTCACCGATTTATCCACAAGTTTCAGAAAATTTCGATTAAATTTCTAGTTGAAGATGAACAAAATAATAATTTTGACAATCTCAACCGGTGAAACATCTTGAAATTATCTCAATGCTTTTACTTGGGAATTATAGTAAAACACATAAAACGTCTACGGTGCGTAAATTGTGTTCCCTGAAGTTTTCAAAAAAGAAGGGTTATACTGCTTTCATTATTTTCAGAGAACATCAACCATTCACTTAATAGTATCCAACTATAATTTTGTACTAGTATTTGTTATAGCATGGAACAAAATACGGCACTAAGACTTGTAAATAATTTTATTAAAAATCCAAAATTAATCATTCCTTTCATACAGTTACAAAAGCAGCTACTTGCATTTTGTAGGATCCAAGGCAATAATGTTGTATGTAATTCATGGCCTAAAAGCAAACTTTCAAATTTTAAATAATTCGGAGTGAATAAGAAAGTGCAAGGATCTTACCTCGTCGGTGGTTTTATAAGAACCTGAGTCCTCATAATAGCCCGTTTCTTGAAGTTTCTGTTGTACGAGTTGTGAATAATGTAACGATCCACTACATATAATCTGAAACACGAAGAAAATTTAATAATTTATGAAACCATTTTTCTTATAATAATGTATTTATTAAAAACAATTTCATAATGATCAATTTATTTATTTATTTGATGGTAATTAGTTTTCATGTGAATAACAATTAGAAGAAGATTACAGTATTCTTGCAAACCCGTAACTTCATCAAAGTGATCAACTTTACTAAACAAATAATTTTATATTTTTATAAAAAAAGGTTTAAATATTTTTTTAAATTTAATAATTGGAGTATATATATTTTTTAAACAGGATCACAGCTCAAAAAACAGGACTTTATCTATTTGATTGATAATCTTTTACTTGAATTCTTGATAACATAATTATTATCACAATACTATCTTGGAGCTACAGAAATACATTATTTTCCTTGTATAAATCCTTTGTAACATATCCTCATTCATGAAAAAGATTGATAACATTAACAAAAAAGGATAACATAGATCATTCTTAAATCATAAAAATTAAGAAAAATGTAAACTAACAGTTAAGTTGAAAATTACAGACAAAAGAATGAGGTATGTAATTTACCTATTGGAGGTCACCTTCTCTCCGATAAATGTATCTGATAACCAGCCTATGAAAATAGTTCAATAACTTGATACTCACATCTACAAGTTTCATAAGAAGATTATATGATCCAACCACATCTGGCCAGGCTAACTGTCTCCAGAATTCTTTGATCTAAAACAAAGAAATAGAATAAGAAATCAAAATTTCAGATTCAGATGAGAAAAACATACTACAGAAAAGATCCAGTCAAACATGATCAACTCTGAAAGTATATAATTACTGTTTAGTATATACTTTAAAATTCAAATTGAATCCTAAAAGCGATTGAAAGTTACAGTTATTTGTTACAGTGAATATTTGGGAACTTCAATAATCTTGGATACAGGTGAGGTTTGTTGCATAAAATATTGCGAGAAAAAATAGTCACATCAAGTCACTTCGAAGAATAACAATTATTACTGTCTCTATAGGTTTAGCCATCGGTTTTCAAGTTGATAAATAGAATAAATAAAATGGTGTGCTACATGAATAGAGATAAATAACGGAAATAGATTGATGATAATAATCTTTCAAGGTCAATAAACATGACTATGCACCTATATATTTTCAAATCTTCATGATTTTATTCCAGCATGAAAGAGAGTGGGATAATATATTACTTAATTGGAGCGCACATGCTTTTATTTATTTCATTCACCGATACAGAACAATATGATTGTGAAAAGAAACAACATGCTCAGCCCAGAACTCTCTTTCGAATTTCAATAAATAATGTATGCTTCATTTGTTTGAGTACATGTAATTATTATTTTGAAAAAATGTATTAATTTATTTACTTGATAGAAGCAGGCACTTGTATCCACCGCCGATGTACTGTGTTTGACAATCAAGTCTCCAATACAAAATCTGTTGAGCTCCATCGCTTTTCGTATCCTGTTCAGAGCCTGCAATCAGTTCATCAATTAGTAAACACTTCAACATAATATACAGTATAAATCAACTATCCTAACATGCGTGTATTATTCATTTCATAACCATTCCCGTGAATCGTTGGACAGTTTGAAGACAGTGGCTTTTCATCCAATGAACTACAAAAAATTATTAAAATCAATTTTAGGACCACCCTAATTGAATGTGAACAAGAAAATGACAGAAAAAATATTGATAAAATAACACAGTTTAAAATTGCCTAATATGGAGTTCCAATACATATCTAGAAAAAAATGAAGAGCTGAAGAAGTAAGTTATGGAAAAAACAGACAATAATCTGAAATGTTAGTTACTGCAATTTTAAACATATGAATCAACAGAAAACTATGGAAAATTATATTTTCCTAGGTGACATACCTTGAATTTGGCAAGATCCATCCATTTATCAATGGCAGGTTCGAACCACTCATAAAATTGGGAGACTTGGAGCATTTTATGATCCGGAATGTGTTCTCGGAGACTGTAACAATATGTTTATTAATGAATTATTTCCCTACTCTTAGAATTGTCATGGCCGTTCCCAGAATGCAAATCATCATAATTATTACTAAATAATAATTGATTGCGTTTTAAAGATGGTGAAGAATGGGAGATTGAAGGAAGAGAGGTGCTTGATACAGTGAAGATTAACAGTGAAGATAACAGTGAAGTCAAATATCTTGGGCATATACTGCGGAATGGATACAGGTATGGTTTGTTGCATAAAATATTGTGAAAATACAGGGAATTCAGTGTTGATAGGAGATGAATTTCATGATTGGAAAATTTAATAACATTGTTTGGTAGAGCACCATTGAATAGTTCTAAGAAGTAGGAAATCAAGTCAAAGTTAGTGCATGACAACCAACATCCAAAACAGATAGGAACTGAAAGAAGGAGTAATACTGTACATTAAACACTGCTTTCTATAATAGGTACCTTATACAACCTATTCCAATATACTTTACAGCATTGCTTGTTAATAATATTACTGACTAATTCTTAAACAGAATAAAGAAGCCTAAAATATTATTAGGTAGTGAATAATGAGGGATAAAAATGAATTACGCTTTAAATTAACAAAAATACTAAAAGAATCATCACAGTAGAGATAATTCGTGGTTAAATTAATGGTAGAGTGGACATTATTGTCTAAACTTCGCCACGTCAGAAAAATAAAGAAGCCATTCATTCTAAATAATGTATAGTAGTATTTTTTTAATTTGTCGGATGGCGAATGACTTTCATTTAACGTTTCCATGGTAACGGGTGATGTTCTGTTGATATATTTTTTAATATGTTTTTTTACATGTTATATACTGTATTCACGTGAAAAAAATCCACATAATATCACCCGTTGCCATAGAAACGTTAAATGAAAGTCATTCACCATCCGCCAAATTAAAAAATAATACTATACATATTATATATATAAATACCTAGCCGTAAAAAGCGTGACCTCAGTATTACTACGGTACTCCAGATAGAACTCCTTAATAAGCTGGAAGTAACAAAAATTTCATTAGAAAAAATGGTAATCTTAAGTATACAGCAGCCACTTATTTGAGTTAGCTCAATTTAGTTTGTGGAATTCTGTGTTTATACTGAAGTAACGCTTTTCTGGGACACCCTAAATAGACTGGTCCTTATATTAAATTGAATTTTTTAATTTTCCAAAAAACACTGTACAAGCAAAGAAACAAAATATATATATATAGATTGTACTTTACGATACATCATTCATAGAGATTGACACTTTATTGCAATAATCGTATTTAATTTAAACTGTAGGTAATTTGATTACTTTGAAAATGATATACGGGTTTTCATTAAAAATTGATGCTTCAGGGTCAAAATTGGACAAACGTAAAAGTGCAAATTCTTGCCATTTTTACAGGTTTTTGCGGTGATCCGGAAGGTTGTCGAGATCGAAAACTTGGAATTAACATCCCAGGACTATCATAGAATGTACTAAATAAACAAAAGAAACCAACTACCCTTTATCATGCAAGGTGGACCCTACTTTTGATGACAATTTTACTGAGCTACATGCTTTACAACTTATTCTTCACAAAAAGTAGAATGAACAAACAAATGTTTTCAAACTAAATAAATGTAGAACAAGACAAACTTTGCGAATTCCTGTATGGAGAGGTAGAGCTCGAATATCGGAGTGCCAACTTCGGCCCCCGGGGGGAGGGTGGGGGGCTCGTTTCCGATTTCAGACGTCTTCAGCTGTTGACAGAGCGCCATCACTTCGGGTCCTACTTCTGTTACAGCCTGTACAAGAAAAACATACAATTTAGAACTTGAAATAGTAAAAAAACCACTACTGTAATAATAAATGACTACTTGAAATAGTAGTAGTACTTAATAAATAGTAGTTGTAATATAAATTTGAAATAGTTATCACGTGAATGTTATTCAAAAGAAAATATGTCTTGGTAATATTCTTACAATGTATCAAGTGAACCATCTCATCTTAACAGTAGTAAAACATTAGTTGTAATATCAATTTTATTATTGATTGAATGTTCCTTTTTCAATATTTATTCAATACTTCAAACTGTATACTGTATTGTGTGTAGGTGGCAAAATGGGCTTCCGCCTGTTATAATCATTGAAAAAATTATTCATTATAAATAATCATTACAATCAATTCAACATTAAATCAATATTTATATCAAGTCATTATAATTCATCATAAATTTATTTGTATCCCAAGTAGGATATACGATGTATTATGATAAATATTTTGCTCCAATATTCTATGTAGGCTGAATCTGAACATCATTGTGACGAAGATGTCAGAGTCTAGTATTGTTTTTTGTTTATAATGAACAGATCCAAAGTACAATATTTTTTGACGGAGCTATGAAAACCTCTTTATAAGAATAAAAAAATTAATTTTCTTGATCTAAGGTGAAGTTTTCCCCTATGTACTGTTCTTATTCTCCTTTGAGAATCAATCAATATAATATATGGTGCTTGAAATTATTCATTCTTGGTTCTTTATAATAATTTTCAAACAAAATTTATTGAGACACAATCTCTATGATCTGAATATCATAGTAAAATTAAAAAAATGACAAAAAATCACAAGAAAAAGTTCAAAAAAGCCTACTTATTAGAATAGAGAAAGTGGGAAATCTACTGTGTTCTCATGAGATTATATTATCGATTATTATTATTATTGACTAATTTTTCTGACAGTCCCATTTTACAATATATCCAAATAATTATGTTATTTCCTAAAATAATTATTATAATACAACAATATGTTTCAAGCAAAGTACTATAAGTTATTTTAAAAGACATCCTACATGAATATAAACAATATTATGATTGATACGTAGTTTAAATTATTTTAATTCAAGCTAATTTTGATTCAATCGTTTACCCGTTTACACCTTTCCACCAACTCTTGCATTTTTGATTTTTTTTCAATAATCAATAGTTCTTTTTTTTATAAAACTCAATATGTACTTACTGTACGGTTATATCAAAAACTCATTCAAAAATTTTAGTTTTGAAAAAAATTTGAGGATGAAAATCTAAATAGATAATAATTTAATTTACAAGTTGAGCTTTCGAGAACAACTTGGTGATAATGACAATGGAATAGACTTCGCTCAAATATCATAACAGCTTTTATTGTCGATTTGATGGTTTAAACATCATCTTCGATTAATCTGAGACAAACCAACTTCATCACATTGAATCCTCTTATAAATCGTGGAATATTTCACATACACATGCCAAAAACATTAGTGATTTTTTTAAACATTCAATCGATTATTGAAATACATTAATAATTTTTAGACAAAATATCATATCAAACTATGTACAGCTTATAATATATCTATGGTGAAATTATAGTGCGTATTGTGAGCGTATTAAGCGTTATTGGATAAACACTGCGTGAATAAACGTGTATTTGTGTTGTGTTGGAAGCTAAACATTTAAAAGGAAACAGTATATGATTTTGTATACCCTGTGCATGAGAATTATAGCCTAGTATCATGTGAAATAAGATATCCCCTTGAATACCTCAAATTCAGCTTACGACGAACTACTGTAGTAAAAGTAAACATTAGATGATGGGTCTGAATATTACGAAGAACCTAAGAAGCAATATTTAAAACATGAGTAATAGGAAATGAACTCTTGTGAGTAATTTTTTCTGTTAAAAAAGCCTACCAGTTGATTTCCAAATTAGTTTGAAATGTAATCTTTATCGAATAACTCGAATGCACATCACCATGCGTTAATATTGATTTCAAGTATACCTCACTAGTTAACTTGATGGTTCACCTGAAACCATTTGATTTCAAGCAATCCCATACTGCACAACAGAATGAATGTGAAAATACACAAGGTATCAGGAAAATAAAACGTTTCCTGTCTTTGTGGAAAGAATAATTTCGATTTAATTATGTATGTAATGCGAACATTACTAGTATTTGAACAATATTATTATTACCATTCACGCATTAATTTTAGCAAAGAAGACTATCACTTAATATGGTTGAAACTGTCTTTATTTTATAGAAAGAGGCTTCAACGATTTACTAAACGAACTATTTGTGTAATTTCTTCCAATAAATGGGCCTACTAAAAGTACTATAATTTATAGACAAGAAGCAGGCACGATGATCGTATTTCTCATTTTTATGGCGATTGAATTATTGAATTACAGATTAGTGTACAAGATAGTATTCGATAGGCCTACTGGAAAAATATTCAATTGATGGAACGGGATAACCGCCATATCGTGGTGTGATACTGAAATTCGCGAACAATAGAATGATGTGTCAGACCAATTACTGAATTCAATAAGTACATCTTCAGTGAATATGAATGTCAGATGGATGATTACTACAAAAATTTATGAATCATAGTTTAGTAAGAGATAAAAATTAGTCCAAAAGTTGGAGTAAATCTTGACCAAAATCATTGATAACCAAAGATAGGGACTTTGAAAAATAATTTCAAGTAAAGAGGAATAACGATTTTTATTCTAATTTATTTGATATTTTCATTATCATTACATCAGTTTAATTATCATTATTTTTCGTTATTGGTCATTACCGGGAAAAGTTAACAATTCCTTGATAATACCTAAGCAAGGACCTTAAAGATGAAGATTATTTCTTTATTTGTTGACAATTATATACTGCACAATATGTGGGAAGAAATAGCAGGCATAGCCCAGAACTACTTCAATCCCAAATTTGGATTACACGTTCTAGAGGTTATGTACTTATGTTCATATTATGAGTCTTTTTCCATTGATAATATTGATCCAAAAACTACAAAACAACAACAATTTTGACTTTTGAAGATTAAGATGCTGTATAAAAATTAGAGACTTCCATGAGAAGATTAAAGCTTAAAGCTGAGAAGATTAAAGTACCAGCATGGATTTAAAAATTTCCAAAATTTAGAAAAACTCCAAATAAACGTTTATTATTTAATTACCTTGAAAATATTACACACCGGTAGTTTAATAAAACTTTTATGGAATATAATTTAAATTTCATATTATTAATGACAACATGAATGTTGAATGCCACTACGAAATGCTGACTGCTAACACTGCATTCACTCTCTATTCAACGAACACTTTAAAAGCTTGGCATTGAGATAACATAGGCTTGCATCTAACAATTTTCTATGAACACAGAGAGATCCCAATATAGGAGAGCTTAGCAAATTCAAAATGCACGATTAAACGATTATATGCATAATAGTCTTTACAGGAGTATCTATCACGTTTACCAAGTATCTAAACAATGCATGCATTACCACTGTACGCACACTTGTTTGAATTTATAAGTGTGCCAATAAATATAGTAGACAACGATCAATTCTAGAATTAAATGATACTGTAATCTCACCAGAATCTAGTTTGGAGGGCTA
Source organism: Laodelphax striatellus (assembly GCA_017141395.1). Lineage (NCBI taxonomy): Eukaryota > Metazoa > Arthropoda > Insecta > Hemiptera > Delphacidae > Laodelphax > Laodelphax striatellus. Next base: position 17,002,015 of record CM029533.1, read on the forward strand.
CCCATTTCAATGTAAATTAAATCACCACAAGTAGATGAATTCTATTGAGTTATTGCATCGGAACTACAATACACAACGAAGCCCTCTCAAACTGCAGGCCATGATTCTTCAATTGTAATCAATTTCAGTCTAGAATTCTTTGTTATAGTTGATAAAATTTATTTCACATTCAATTTCATACTCAACAATATGCCTACTTGGTGATTCGAAGCAATACCACATACCTAGTGTATGTGAATTTTAAATTGTTTTCCCACCTAAAAAACAATGGTTCCATATTCGAATATAGCCTATACTAGGGATTTTTGTACGCCATTAACAACGAATCAACAGAATACCATACTCAAACTTGTTTTTCAATTAGCCTATCACAAAAGGGCACTATATATATATTTTTTTTAATTCACAATTAATTGCGAACAAACTGCTTTTTTTTACAATTTTGATGTTGTAAAAGCTATCTAAAGGAACAAAACTCTAGACAAAAAACGTATACAAGTACTCAAGGGTGACAGAACAAGAAAATACATGCGTCATAAAGCAGAACAATCATTGCCGCCCTTCTAAAAACAAGCAAAACAGAGAATTTAGTTAAATTTTCCTGCTCAGATCCAATTACAATAATATAAATTATTTTTCAACCACTATTCAGCTCATACTTCTGCACATGAAGTTTAAAAAACAAGAATATATTTAGGAAAAGATTATCCATGAGAATCTATGATGAATTTATTTTAAAAAGTCAATATAATATCGACTTTGATCTCTATTCTTTGAGATTTATTCTTATAATCTGATATTCTTGTCTCATCATGCAATTCAACATATTTTTGACTGTTTGTACTTTTAGTGCTACCAATTGGATCTGAACATGAATCGTATAGTCCCATAGAGAAACTTCATTGATATTCAACAAAAATTTAAAAATTCTTAGAATAATTTCAAATGCTCGAATGAAAATTAGAAATATTATGATAATAAAAATGTAAACTTCAATTGTAATAGAAAGTTGAAATATAATGAAGCTTCAATTATTCATTTCAAGATCTGCAATAGATTATCGATTTGTATTAAGAGCTGAGGATTAAAAGCATCATCAGTCAGCATATGCACAGAAAAAATTGTAATTACCAAGAATTAAATTTATTACATCGTAATCTATTACGATCAATATATCATCGATTTGATATTTGAGATTGAATTGAATAAGTAATTGGAATCTGTATTCATCATTCCAAGCTACTAATGTTGGATAAAATCATACTGTTGATGTGAAGGCATAAATAATGTTTGGAATGTTTTGGAATTGACATCTTTTAAAAATGTTCAGAAAATAGATCAAGTAGTAGTAATAATAGCACAGAAATCACATTGCAATGAGAATAGCAGGAAATACGATTTCTCAATGTTTATGATTTCCAATCAAGGTTTGTACGTGGATACGAGAGTAAATAATGACAAGAAATGAATTGCTTCGATCGAGCCGGAAAGCGTAAAGTAGAATAAAAGACTAATACTATGTCACACGGGACTAGCCAATTTATATTGATGATAGGACATTCAAGTTACAGTTCTATGTTGAAGTCGTCAAGAATAAATTTATGAATTGGAATTTAAATTTTGTTGTCATTTTTTCTGTGATAATGCCAACTGATGGTATCTAAAAAGCGAGCAATGCAATTATCGTTTGTTTGACCGTCGTCAATAGAATACCTCCAGTATATCCAAGATTTTTTTGAAATCCTTTGCCAACTGAGAAAAACAATTCAGATAACAATCGTTCAACATTCAATTGTTGCAAGCAATTGTTTCAACTCTGTTGAAAGACTGCTAAATATTTAGAAATATTAAAATAGACAGATGATAAGGTATGTTCTAAAAAATAATAACAAAATCTGGTTCACTAGTTCAACTAAAAATTCAATTCTACATACATATACTGTATTATGATAAGTTGACGGTGAATGAGTTAATGGAACCAACATTAAGAGAAGATGGATTATGATAAAAAAATAATAATCAGCCAATTGTGATTTAATGTTGATGATCAATTCCAAAGAAGGTATTCGGTCGACTAATAAAATCTTACTACTTATTGAGTGTATCAGTCTTTTTCTAGATTCCTGATTTACGAGTTCAGATAGATACTGTATGTACACTCGTTGATAAATCAGGACTGGATTGATTTATAAGAGCACTCTCGGTTTGATCGGCCTTGAATGTGCTCAAAATCATTAAATAATCTACCGCTGAAATTTATCTGTCTTTTGATTCCATATTTTTGGAAATTCATTGCGAATTAGATCATCTTGATTATTAACTTCATAGAGCATATGATTGGCATAAGAATGTTCTACAGATACTACTCAACTATATCAGTAACAGTAGGCTACTAATAAGAAATTATTGTAATTGAGTTCAAACGGAGAGATTCGTTTGTTCAAAACTATGAAATAATTAATAATTTCAGACAGATGGCAGATTGTGATATAACAAAATGGAATTCAAGTTTATAAAAATATAACTTGAGTTGATCGATAATGAATACTCAAAGGAATATTGTAGTATGAAAACAGGTTGAAATAAAGAAGGTGAAAGATTCGATACGCGATGAAAGAATGATGGATGAAGAAAAGGGGGAGAGTACAAAGAATCATACATAGAATAGTAGGTCTAAGCACAGAGAAAGAGAAGATACAGAATAAGCAAGACAAGAAAGATGAAAATATCCCAAGTCAAGAAATAGGATTTTATATTGAAGAGATTAATAATTGTTAGCACTGAATTTCAAAAACTTTTTTGTACAATTATTTCCAGAAAAAGAGTAACTCGAAAGGATATTAATTTTTTAAATGTAATTTATCGACAGTACACTCGTCTACTCCTATAAAATTAGGCAGCAATATCTTTTTGAATTTATTCAAATTTGTACAACATATTGTTGTAAATAATGATGAGTAAAATTTATTCATTTCTGGTCCTATTGAGTTTCAATTCAACACTAAAGATGTTCGGGTCAAAACATTCCCATATTGTAGTCACAAGTTTTACAACTAAATCTGTCTAATAAGAGTTAAAGAAACTATTTTAGCAGGCAAGAAAGTTTATTCAGCTTACCATTTTCTCGAATGTTTTGTATACAGAGCTGAAGTAGGCTACTCCATTTGTACTGTGAACAGTGTTGAAACATTGAAGTATTAGAGTAAATCCCATTACAGATTGACAACATTTTTAAGTTAAAAAAGAAGATAAATATACTTTGAATTTAATATTTCATTTTATTTGTAAAGTAATAATTAACAATAGAGTGATAATAGATTTCATTACTAACTACAAGACTGTACTCCAGAACGAATAATATCAATATGAACGTGTTAATATCTTGCTTGCCTAATATTTCAAAAAAATTCCACAGAACCTATTCAAGTGGAAGTTATATTTTTAATCTTGAAAATTGATCAGTTCGATATTGAAGTTCCAAGACGTTAGCGTGATATTAATTCACAATAAAATTATGAAATCGACAATTGCCACATACAAAGAACAAAGTGAGAGAATTTTCCATACTTTTCGAAAGTGGCATTGTAGTAGTCCAGTCCACGCTGTAAGTCCACAATTAGAGCCGTGATCAGTTTCACCAGTCCATGTATTCTCGTATCGGGATCGGCCCTTGTTCCAGCAACAACTTTATGGTGTTCTTCATACCTGAAAAAATGTTAAGAATATTAGTATTCAATTCCCATTCCTGCAAGAAGGACAAGAATAAATGGGTGTAACATACTAATCTAACATTAGTTGTAAATTAGAGTCTGATTTTTATTAAGTTGATTACAAAAAATTAAATTCCAATTCCAGCTAGAAGAACATAAATATAATATGGATATAACATTCCAATCGAACATTAGTTGTAAATCAGAGTCTGTACAAGGAAAAAACATGAACCAAATTGATGCCTATCAGTCCACAATACACTCATCAGTACGTGAAAATCGAAATAACATTATTGCATTGATTACATGAAAAATTTGTTTATTCAAGTGATTTGCCGTACAGTCAAAGTGTCAAAGTTAAGCTCATAGCACACAGGAGACGCGCCGCGCCTCGCCTCGCCGCGCCTCGCTTTTTCGAGTGTTCAGTCGCACACTGGAGACACCGTTTTTGAGCCTCGCCGCGCTGCCTTTTTTCAATCTCATCCACTATCCATAATATTCTACCTGTTCACAGCTTCTACCTGTACAATCTTCTTATCTACTATTATTGTTTTCTATCCAATGATTACACACTTATGAAGGACAATGCAATAATAAGTGGTCAAAAAACCAATTTATTTTCAAATACAATTTATTATCATTATTATCACAGTCTAGTTTCATAGCTACATCAATATTGAAGTTCAAAATCAATATCAATATAGGATATTGGAAGATTCACAAAATCTGAGCAACTCTTTTGCAACATAAATCAACACAGAGCTAAGCTTTATTATTATACTTTAAGCTTTTATTATACTTTTGGAATGCACTTCCAAAACTATAGCGATTGAGTGAATAAACTATCTATGAGGGTTTGATACAAAAGAATCTTCTACTTTTTCAAACCCAGATTTATGTCTTTATTAATGGCTTTAAAGAGCTGGCCCGCCCAAATTTGGTAACGCCTGAAACAAGTACTTGAGAATTCTAAACAAACTTCAAATTTGCCAAAACAAACCTAAATTAACGCTAAACTAACGATTTATAACAATTTCATTTGTCGAGCTGTATCTAAATGTATTTGAAGGGCGGCAGCGCTCAGAGAAAAGTTCCACTCCTATCGCACACTGCGAGCGCGCCGCGCCTCGGCGCGCAGCCACAGACGAAAAATTCCACTCTGTATTCTCCCAAAACTTCCGGCAGCGGAATTATTCCACGGCGTCCACGGCTGCGCGGCGCGCCGAGGCGAGGCGCGCTTCCGGTGTGCTTTGTTCTAACTTACAGAGTGATCGTAAAGTCGCGCAACCCAAAATAATAACAGTCTTATGCCCGGTTTTTCAGTCGCTCAATAGACATTTTATGGATCCAATAGTACTATTGAATGAATAACCATGTGTTTTCAAATGCAAAAAAAGTTATTGATTCAATAAGTTTATTGAACGACTGAAAAACCGGGCATTAGAAAGCTGTAATGTGTTATTGATTTTTTTTTATATAGTCGATTTGTTTGGTACTTTAGCATCTGGAAAGACATTGGAGAAATGTTCTTGACACTTTGCGTAGGATTTCGATTCACAGTAACTCAAAACCATAGAAACACGTTGTTCTTGCGTAAAAGACATTGTGACTTGAACTGGACAAACAAACTGATTTCTGGCTAATTGTCGCCCGATGGCGTGATCTGGCAGTGCAGCCACCTGCTGTACTACTGGACGAAAAATTCCCATATGCAAATCTTACTTTACAAATTTACCTGTCATTCCTACACGGCTTCAAACATTGGGTTGCGCGACTTTACGATCACCCGGTTAAGTATTCAAGTGGAATATTTTTCATTTGCGAGGCGAGGCGCGGCGCGGCGCGTCTCCGGTGTGCTATGAGCTTTATTGTTCATTTTTACAATAATTATGTATTTTCATGGAGAAGGAGAATAGTAATTCGGTAATTCCTATCAAATCACAAACAAATAGAAAAATAGAAAAATATCAGTATCATAATAGCCAATAATAATTACGTGGGTAAGTCAAAAATTATCTGGACTTTTACCGTTTTCAACCTTTGTGTTGATCATAGCACCATGCGCTATTGCATGCTTACAGTTCGTACTACTGTAGTGGTGTGTGCAACATCTGTATCCGATCGGATCAGTAGTAGTCTGTCAGCGACAACGTAAGCATGTCCGCTCCGCTAGCAATTTGCACCAAGGAGAAACAAAGATCTGTAGTTCGTTTTCTTTGGTCGGAAGGAGTAAAGGGGGCTGAAATTCATCGCAGAACTTCAGCACAGTACGGGGACAATGCCTTGTCACGTGCCAGTGAGCCTGAATCAAAACGCCAGAGTAAGGAGTGGAAACACCCCAGATCACCGACAAAGAAAAGATTCAAGACTGTGGCATCGGCAGGAAAGGTAATGCTAACAGCTTTTTGGGATGCAAATGGGCAAACTGGGCAAACTTACTGGAAGATAATATGGAAAAGGGGACCACAATCAACGAAGAAAAGTACAAGGTATTGTTAACAAACGAATTAAAGCCAGCAATTCGTAGCAAACGACGAGGTCTGTTGTCACAAGGAGTGTTGCTGTTGCACGACAACGCCCGCCCACACACGACTGGACACACCGTTGAAACCATAAGAAAATCGGGCTTCGAAGTGCTGGATCATCCTCCTTACAGCCCAGATCTTGCCCCGTTGGACTTTCATTTGTTTGGAACCACTCAAGGACACTTTACGGGGTCGCCGATTTTTTTCGGACACAGAGGTGCAAGAAGCGGTGCACAAGTGGCTTCGCGGGCAACTAAAAACCTTCTTCTCAACATGCATACATAACCTTGCGAAACGTTGTACCTAGTACATCGAAGAGCTAGAATACTATGTAGAAAAGTAATGTATGTATCTAACTGAAATTCCTTGTAAATTTATTTTAAAATAAAAAAAGTCCAGATAATTTTTGACTTGCCCTAATATAATGTATTGAACAAAATTTAGCTGATGCATTTATTAAACGCATATCAGCACAAATAAAACTGGTTCAATGAGGATATGGAATATTGTAAATAGTAGAACTCTTGTGATGGTAAATATTTTTTAATGGATAATTTTTCTGTAAATTACTGACTACGGTCACGGAACCATGGTTGAGCAGGCCTTTAAAATATGAAATAAAAGATGTATTCCAATAAACAATCACTTACCATTCCAGTGTACCCTTTTTCAATGCAGTTGTGATCTCTCCTCTTATCTCCTTATTGAAAGGACACACTTTCCAAAACGCTTTCATCGATGATAGTAATCCTAAACATCTGTAAATGAAAAGATAGATTATAAGTAACTTGACACTGGGAGAAGGAAATTGTCAAGACATAGTTCTGATATCAAAATTTCATCACATATCTGTATGTATTTTTCCTGATCCAACCGAAATAATTTCTGGTAATAAAAAACATAGGATCTATACTGTAATGAATTTTCTGTTTCAACATCCAAAAAATATTTATTGACTAACCGCAATAATATTTCAAGTGAATTCAACTAAATCTTACCTAAGAAGATTGTCAAGGCGTGCCATGGATGGTCTGTGGTACGGTGGAAATAGAATCCTGTGCTTTCTAATCAGTTGTAACGAGTAGTCCAGAAAAATGTTGAACGATTCAGCCAACCATTCTTCCTGAAAAAATTGAACAAGATAAATATTATTTCAACTGTCAATTTGGAATCTTAATTAATTCTATGCTGTTTCAGAAATAATGTAGAATTATTCCATAAAATAATAACACAACAATATGATTGTTGTCTTTTTCTTCTATTCACAAAAAACATCACTTTCAACGCAATACTTTTTCCTATTTCACTCCTTGCAGATAGATTATTATCAATGATCCAGCAAGTAGTATTTGAAATTCATTTCAAAGCCTTCACCCTTCGAGAACCTGCTCAACTGCTCCTTTTGTTTTTGGAGAGTATTTCGGATATATTCTGTACCTATACACCTCAAGTATTTTGTAATCTGTATACTCCTGGAGTATTTTGTATAACTCTCAAAGGTTTTGTATTCTGCATAAGTACTCATTGAGTAAATTATTATTTCATTTGATTTCGATTAAAAAAATTTCAATCTTTAAAAATGATAATCCGTTTAAAATGTATAAATATATATAATGCACGAAAATGAAACTGACCTCCTCTTTTGAGAGGACTTCCAAGCCCCAATAGTTTTCGAGATTCTGCAGCTGTCGATATAGTACTTTGGGATCTAAACTAGATTGAACACGACTGTAGGCTAGCCACTCGACAGCAGCCAACTGCAGCTCAGTCAGGTCTGCCTGAATGGCGTGCTGATGAAGAATGCTCAGAGCAATGTGAGGAAGTTCTCCGTTCCATGAACCCTGTGGCACAAAATAGAATTATGTTATAATTATTAACAAAACACGAGTTATTTTATTCCATTCAAATTTTGAAAAGGTTATAATTTATTTCTTCAAGCCCTACACAGGTATGAATTCTTGGGGCTCTTTGAAATAATTTGTTATTTCATTGTTTCCATTCTTGTATCACAACTTTTCATATCGTTGAGATTATTCAAAGGCTACATTATGCTGAACCATTGTATTTCCATTAATATAATATATACTCTGTTTTCTCAATAACTTTCAATTTCAAATTTAGCCTTTCACCTTTTTATTAATTTTTTTTTTTAATTTTATCCTATGATTTCTTGGAATCTACTCATTGTAGGGTTTTAGTCGAATCTATTTAACTCTTGAAATGAGCTCCTCTAGGCCATATCTTTAAGATGTAACACTAGCTCTTCAAGAAATTTTCACAAGAATAAATTATTGTCTGTTATTTATTGACTGCAAAGTGGGAAGATACGAAAAACATTCGCTTCAAATTTCTTGCCTATCAAATAAGAAAATTGGTCAACAATCAATCAGGTACGAATATTCGAATTCTCTAAAGAAATCAATAAATGAACCAAAATCTATCCGAAATTCAAACAGCAGTCCAGAGTATACCTCTTCATCAATTCATGATCTACACCTCTCACTAAGAAAAATTATCATAGTGAACATCCTAGAATGAATACAATTGATGTATTGTGCGACTGAATATCTACTTACAATACTAAAAATCAATCATGTAATAACATTTATTTTAGAATTTTCTGGAAAAATATTAAATCAAATTACAAATTGAAGCAGCAGTCCTGAGGTTATGCTTCTACACCTCAGTTCTGATGTTAATGTTTTACACCTCACTGATTGACAGAACAGATTTTGAACACAAAACGGCCACTCCTGACTGCCTGAAAAGCAGTCGTCATCTATAGCTCGGAGGCCTACGCAGCCTAGAGCTCATGTGAGCATCACCTTCGGCAAAATAAATATATAGAGAATGCCATCATAGTAAACGTTTTTAAACCAATACAGTTGTTATCAAATGTCATCTTACAGTAATAAAATCAACAAGAATATTGATATTTTTGAACTCTTTATGAAAACCAATCATTCAACCACAATCTATTCCGTAGCCGGGAGTGGTCCGTAGCCGAGGGCGATAAGCGCCTGTCTGATAATCCAAGTTCGAATACAGTTGTCGGAACGGATTTTGGCAGAAACGGCCACTCCCGTCTTTCGGAGGAGACGAAAAGCCGTCGGTCCTGACTGCGTAAAAACAGTCGTCATCTCTAATCATCACCCCTCTCATCACCCACGCACAAGCCTAGAGCTCATGTGGGCATCACCCGCAAAAAAAATTCAAACAGCCGCCCAGAGATTATGTTCACACTTCATGAATTGGAACTTTATTATTGAGAACATTAAATAATTAATACAGTTATCGAAAGTCTGTTGATTTTTCTCACATTGTAGTCACATGATTTATTTATTTCAATAATTTATTATCAATGGATGAATGTGTCAACTTACGGAACACCTGGCCATCTCGTAGTCGATGAATATGGCATGCAGCCGCTCCTGCTGCTGAATGTCAGACCAGGTGTCCTCCTCAGAGGTGCCGCGGTCCTCCCGTGTCGACAGCCACATCTTGAGCCGGATGCGGCCCTGGATGTTCGACCGCTGTGTTCTCGCCTCCAGCTTGTACCAACAGTCCAGGCCCGTCGACGGAATGTCCTGAAATTTGCACAGAATTACTTAAGTAAATAAAAGAGTCTCCAAAGGTTGGATATCAGAATCAGAATAAAGTGAGGGTTTACAAGAAAAAAAAATGAATAAATGGATAACAGATTCCCCGTCGACGGAATGTCCTGAAATTCGCTGAATAATGTCCTGAAAATATAATCTTCATCTTAAAGAAGATATATCAGAATGAGTGAAGGTGTATTGAAATAGAAGTTTATGAAATGGTTGTTTTATGAGAGCCTTTAAACGACGAGTGAGATACCGATGTTGAGCAGCATCACCGAGAGTTCTTTTAAGGTATCTTACAAGACGTTTAAAGGCTAAAATACAACCATTGCATACACTCTTTTATCTACGACCAACAAAAAAAAGTAATATCTACATTTTCAATCTAAACTAAGCTAACCTTGATTCAAACGACCACTGTTCTATTTCAATGTTTATCTTATAGGTTAGGAAGCTGCTAAAAGCACACACGCATGAGCAACTACAGTGCTTTTATCAGCTGCGATTGTGTTTTGTTCCGTTCCAGTGTTTTAAAACTGGAACAGATTGAACTAGAACCGTTTCATAATATAGCAAACGTTTCATAAAGTCGTCATTATGATACAAGTTTCAAATTCCATTTCGAAAAAGCAACTGTTTCGATTTCAATTATGAAACTGTAATGATTGCGTTATAACACGGTCGTAGATAAATGGAAAACGGATTTGACATAGTTTCATGAGTGATCATCTAATATAATGGATGAGAAGATGCAAATTTAGTGCAGGTCTACAGTTTCAATCATGCCTTTTTTGGTGTCTTTTAATTTTTGTTTTGAAGTATGCAATGCATTGCTAAAGCAATGTAAATTCAATAAAACAGCGGTGAACCTCACCTGTACTGGAATATTGACACATCCTAAAAAATCGTCCTGGCTTCCTGAGCGAGCACTTTGTGCTATTTGCTTGAAGAACCGTCCAAGTCCTTTGACACCTCTCACCTCGTTTAGTTTGCTAACCGCATCTAGTACACTCGATTCATCATCATGGTCCCTGCAAACCAAAACACACACATACAAATTATATACACAGTTCAACGCTTAACTAGAATTTATAACACAAATTTCATTATTATTCACATAATATCATAACTCAAAATTTGATAATTTTCTTGTGGTTTATTCTTTTGGAGTGTAAGTACTTGATGGAAACAGAAATTATGAGATAATATCAAAATTCAGACTATTATGATACTAAATCGAGAATTGAAGTTTTGGGCGATTGCCTGTTTCTCTTCCCAAAATATTTAATTTTTAACTAATCAATCAATCAAACTCTTTATTCAACACATACAATTTATGTACATGAATGCGTAATTGAATAATGTAATAAATATAATCATCACTGACAAATAGTAGAGGGTAGACTACTGTACATTTTTGTGATAGCTTATTATGCTTTTCATTATAATCTTATTGTGTATAGAACTGAAATTTGTATAAATACAAGCTCGATAGCAAATATAAAAGAGCTTACAGACTTGCGCGTTGCGCCGCTGGCGAACATGAATGGCAAATTGATGCGGTGCTCCTCTCGCACCGTACAAGCTAGGCGAGTTCATATTCTTACGCGGCGCGCAAGTCTGCACGCAACTTAATGATTACTCATTCATTTATTAGAGAATACTAATCAATAAAAGACAATAGCCTACCTAATTTGAAAATACCTAGGAAGTCAATACAAAATTCTTACATTAAAAGACAATACCTAATTTGAAAATACCTTGAAAAACAATACAAAATTCTTACATTAGACAAAGAAAAGTGGTTATGATGTTGAAAAAATGACTACAGAGTCTAATAGATGTTGCACTTGAGATAAAACTCGTTTTAAACAAAAAATAGTCAGCTATCACTTCTACGCTACTGTATTTATGATACTTCTGTTAGCCAAGTTACAGAGAATCAAGTGATTGAATACACTTACCAAATATCAAGATGTAATATGTCGGATGCAACATCATCGATATCACTGCAAAAAGTTCAAGAGTAAGTCAATTTCTTAATTTTAAATAAACATTTTAAAATATTTCATGCTTTTTCTAACTAACATGCTCGATTAATACGGGTAATAGAATTGCGCGATATCGTTAAAATTGTATGCAATGGATTGCAAATTTTACACGATCTTGCCTTCCATTTAAATTTCTCCTTGGGGCTTTGGAGGAAATAACTAAAATTTGTTGAAAATCTTATTTTTTCAATCATGCTTACTAGAACTATATATTACGCTCCTGGAAAATAAACTTGATAAACCATAAATACAATATTACTCCACTACTACGACTACCCCACAATACTACTTATACTCCACTACTAGTGCATAAATATGTTTTCTAGAAAATTCTATCGGCTTGACAGTAAACTTGCATGAATTTCTAGCATTTTAGCTGGATGAATCTAACTAAAATTTTAGCTGGGTGATAATAAGTAGAATTTTAACTGGGTAAATGTCCAAAGATTAAATCATGTATACAACTTAAAAATGAAATTATTAATGAATTAGGGAAACAGAAATTGAGATTTGATTCTTTAGAAGTAAACACTTACAATCGAAATTTCTCGTTCCACCTTGGATTCAGCGTTTGTGTTCTGACAGTGGTGGCACGAATGAATTTGGCGGGAACTGCTGAGCTAATACTATCTCTGTGCTCTCTTCTTTCCTTCCGTTTGAAGCTTAGCCTGAAACTGAGAAAAACAATGGACAAGTGAGATTTAAAACGAGAGGATGAAGAAGTAAATTAACCAGTCGATTCTCTCGATGGTACAGCCACTGAAATTTGATCTCTATTATAATAAGCAGCAGTAACTCAAGCAAAATTTCTATATTCAGCGTTTAATTAGAATAAATATGGACAATATGAACTGAATTTCATCCTCAAACTAAATTTCAAGCTTAAAGCAAGCGAGGGGAAAAACAACTGAAATTCTCTGTCAGAGTAGATACCGTACTTCTGAACTTTTTTCTATCGAATACATACTACAACATTTAAAATTAGCCCAAGAGCGATGCTAATACATTACAAATAGAAAATGTATTCAAGTTGCAAAAGCATTATAAAGAAGACCAGTGGTCCTGTCCTGGAAAATTACTAGAGCATAAGTTATCTGATAAACTAATAAAAAATGACTGATAAACTGTTCCGATTATCATGAATTTTTTCCTTATTCGTTGATTTTGACTATCACAAAATAATACATTATTGAATAATTTCAACAAACTACATAAATAACATGCATTCACTTTTATTCCCATTTAAAACTCTATTTGAAATCTTATGGGAAGAATCTCCTCTCTTGGCATTATGAAGCGAAAATCTTTCTACTGATAATACTCATTCTCCTACCTTTTCAATATTCTATGAAGATTCTGAGGTAATTTTCTAATTCTTCGAAAACGTTTATGCTTTTTTGCATTCGTTAGTCTTCCATTACTCTGGTGACCCTTCTTACATCTGTTTAATTAGAATTTTGAAATGAATTAAATGGAATAATATAACAATTAATAGCCTACAGAAAATAAAACAACAATATTGAGATAACTGTCATATTGAAAAAATCAACTTGAGTAATGAGGAAAACAACTTTCCTCTGAAAATATAATAACAAAAGTTAATTAAAATCAAAAGAACTAAAACTAGTGGAAAACCTAGATAAAGTTTCAAATTTAATGACCGGTCATGTCATGTTATTAATATGATGGTTTGCAGGATGCTTCATAAGTCATGCACTCTTGACGATTTGATAAGAGCCAATGACAAAGCCGTAATGATGGCTACGTACTGTAAAACCAGTATATAGATTGTTTTATATTCTTCTATCTATTTTTATTGTTGTTTTAAATGATTTCAAGTTATGCTTTTAAACAATAAGTGGTCTGACCTTGATATGGAAATGAACGAACTATGTAATTTAATTTTAATTTTTCAGATATTTCTGATCAAATTAGCATCATTTCATGATTATTGGTTGAAAAATAAAGTCCTAAACACGCGGCTTGCCATGTCCTCTAATCACCTGTATACCGCTCAATTCTGGCTCTGTCAAATCAATCCAATCAATGATATCACATAATAGGATTCTCGAATACTATTCAATTGAATTAATACTGTTAAGTGGGTAAAGTTTCAAATTAATTCATGATCTGTTATGTAAGAACGGCTAATAAACAGTCAATAATGAATACGACATAAATAGAGGGAGTGTTACACTTCAATGCTATTAACATCCAATGACTGTGGCATAGTTTATCTTCTGTAATAGATTATTAGAATACACGGTTGGGTGAGCATATTCCAGCCTAGATATTGAGAAGTGTGACGTCACCCTGAACCGAAATAGACAAGTGTTATTTGATGTACCATGGTAACCGGTTAAAAGCTACGTAAAAATCGCTGCTTACATTATTTTATGCTTCCCAAGGTTATTAGATATAAGGTTGAACCATCCCTAATGCTTTTTGAATTCACAAGCTGTTGGAGTGAGGGGACTGATTCGGCTGACGTCATTTTGATCATTTATTTTGATATCAGCTGTTGATAATTGATTGATAATAGGCGGACCGCGGGTGTGACGTAACGTGAATCAAGAAATCAGACTTCCCCTTCCACTTTGCGCCTTACACCAGCGATGGTTCAACCTTCTCTCTAATAACCTTGTATGCTTCCTACTCATGACCCATACGGTGTAATCCAGTATCCAGTAATGATAGTTGATGAAAATGATACAATAAATATAATAATAAAGAAATGAATAATGAAATTCCAATTCTCAACAACGCCATCAAACTCTACAGTAAGCCACAAAGTGTACATTGATGTGTACCTGTGGTGTTTTCGTAGTTTCTCATGGTGTGCCTGTTCGGGAGGGTCGAGGCCGCCCTCAGACAGCGCTCGCGAACTGGCCGACCTGCCAGGCGACGGCGATCCGGGCGAAGACGGCTGCGGCGAGGCCATTGTGCCCGGCTGGATGCCAAGCATGCAGTACGGATCGCTGAATCCTGAAATTAAGATGCCCATTTCAAAATTACCGATTTGTTAACTTATAACTAACTAACTTCCATGACTTTATACTATAATTATTACATGACTTTATACTTATACCATGACTTTATTGTATTTTCGAATTCGAAACAATCTGCTTCATTGAAAAACAGTTGAATACAGGCGAAACATTTCATCAATCTTCAACAAGTTATAGCTGCAAGAGAGGATACAACTAAACGATCATGTATGAGCGAGGAGTAAGGAGTTCAGGTAGTTTGTATGATTTATTGCCAGCTCATATAAAAAACTGACAGGGAAAGAATTTGGAGTTCAATTGAAGAAGTAGCTGCTGTCCATATGCGCTTACTCAGTGAAGGAATTCAGATAGTATTACGAACCTTGAGATGGGTGCTTGAGAGGGTAGATTAACTATTTTATGTTCAGCTTGCGACTAGGACAAGTTCATACACCCATTTTACGGTTAGTGGATGCGATGAAAATAAATATTAAAAAAAAACTCTTATGACGTTAATCTATCTGTACTTGGCAATCTGTGACAAAGCTCTATTGTTGTTTATAAAAAGCTCTTCAGTAAATATAATTGATTTATTTATGAGAGTACTGCTGTAGATGTTCTTGTGGGCTATTCGTCAAAACAAAGAAAAAATTACATACAAAAATATTTGTATAAATTATGCTTTGTTACCAAGATTCAATTTTGTAGTAGGATGAAGTTTGAGAAAGAAATATTGTATACAAATAAAAAATGTTTAAATTAACATTTAAACTGAAAAAATATTTGAAAAAATTTTCAAAACAAAAAAATAGTTTGGCTTATATACAAGTACTGTATGAAAATGGTTAGATTTTGTGTTAAATTTGGTAACGAATCAGATGAAACCAGTTACAAAAAGTTTGTAGCAGCAATAATAATTGAGATGATTAGCAAAATATGCTGAAAATATTATTCTTCAGCTAAAATAGATAAAACTTGATTATTATAAATTTACGCCATCTTCAACTCGGTAACTAAGCATTTCCCAAAATTTTTGCATTGATTTTTCCTCTTTCTTATGGCGAATGCAACACCTAAGAATATTCAGAATTGAAGGGCACTCAGTTAATTTACATTTGTACATAAAGTCACGAAAAACTCCAACTCTAGCAAATAGAATAAAATAATCAATGATGATGAAAAATTAAGTACCGGTATTACATAAATTTATTAATACTTTTTTAAACGTTCTAGTCAGAACAGAGTGGAAATCAAAAAGAAAAATAATAGAGTAAACTTGAAATAAAACCCATTTCAGTCGTCCTCTTAGATCTGATAATGTTTTTGAAGCATCAACCTCCTAGATGTTTAGCTTTTCGATTTGAAAGCAATTACTTATGGAGGGTAGCTCTATTCCCACTGCTTATTCTCATAGAAATATCTTTCCATTGACCCTATTTCGTGAAGTTGTTCCCCAAGAGCAATGAATTCGAATTTCTTGCAACAGGGTTTACTATTTTGCGAAATAGTACACATTCAAATACATCCATCTGAAAACTCTCTCATTTACAAACTGAGTAATAGTGTTTGATGATAATCATATCAATCAGTCTCAAGTTATGATATTATTTTCATGAACCAAGATTTTTGGAGTTGTGATTACCGTAGGCCTATGTTATTAATAAAAATGTTATTGTACCTGAAATCTTAGAGCGGATTTACAGTTTCATTATTTTTCTTTGATACAAAATACTAGTTTTTTTCAGGTGTAGAAAATACGAGGAAGGAGATTTTCATGAAGAGAAACTCTCTTAGGCCTAATTTTGAACTCAACTTATCAACAGTAGTTTCATTCTCATTGTAAGTAGCAGTTTGTATTAAGGGAAGCTTCGCCGGAAAATCCTTCACGCGTTCTTTCGTAGATGAGTTCACTTTATTCCAAAATTTTAATCCGTCCAGCACAGGTTTTATTAAGCGGCAGTTCTGCCTCGACCAACACTCGCCCATTAACTGGAGCTTAGATTATTTTTATCCGAGTAAATTCCATCTCAAGAGTGCTTTTGAATCTCTTGGATTAGTTGCATGGTGAGTTGCCGTGTTCTTTGTGATTCACTTAAATGGAAGGATCAAACAATAAAAATCTCAAAAACTAAAAAAATTTTCCACGAAAAAGTGCTGAGATCTATAATTCCTTATTAAAGATCAAAGTGGTTATTTTTTGTCGAACCCCCATTACCCTAGTTAAGCTTTATTACAGTGTTTGTTTAGTATAGCTTATATAGACCTCATTTGTTAAATTTCCAAGAATTTTCGTGAAGCTTATAAAGATACTCGTACTTCATCGGTTACAAAGGTTTTATAATTACATATTCTTATTCAAATTCATAACATTAAAATTAAGAAATAAAATCAAGGAAGGATAGTCTGTTAATCGAATCTCAGTTTCCCGTGAAGTATTATGATATTTTGTTGTTAGAAACATCAACATAAGTCGTTATGCATCAAGTTTATTTAATAAATTGACTGAGGGTGTTTTACAGAAATTGGGAAGTCCTGTAAGACATGATCAGTAGACTCAAAGATATTTTTTTATGGAACTACATTGCTTTATTGATTGAATAGCGCAACGTGCTTTACCAGTATAGTGGTGCAGGTGAATTAGTCAATTGTTCCCGTGATACTGGAACCACTGCATAGAAGGGGCATGTCAATATGAGTAAATTCCATTGATGATTATTAGGAGTTTAGTACATAATTATTCTCGTATGTACCATTATTCTTTCTATACATTATTTTATGAAAACAAAATCGTTTTATGATAGTTAAATAGTACCTATGCAATTGAACAATAAAAACAGGACCATATTACATTCTTTCAATCCTTGATTGATATAAGTATTATTTTTTAAGGAATATACGTACATATAAATTTGAATTTAAGTTTACATATAGCCTAGATTATAAATTTTTTATATTGTTGTATGATTTATTCTTCACGTTATATTTATTTATTTTTTTTATTTCATTATTATTGATTTATTATGAATTTACGTATGTATTTCATTTTGTGATTTGAAGTTGCATTTCATTTCATTTTCTTTCCTGATTTGAAATTGAATTTTTTATGGCAAATAAAATAATGATTTTCATGATTTTTTAAATTTTGATATCACCCGTTTCTGTGAAATTTCAAGCAAATTACTTTTAAATCACTTTTTTGAAATCATAGGAATAGAACAGTGCTAATATTGCAACTCACCCACCACATTCTTTAAACAACTTGTGATCGAAATTGCTTGTTTTGTGACACCTATTTCAAAGCAATGACCCACTATTTGCGGAAGAATTCGCTCTGCTCGTCTGACCAGACTCTAATGGAATAGGGGCCGACATTTTTCGAAGTGGGGAAGTGGTAGGCCTACCTGCCCCACTTTAGTGCCCCAGTCACGTAGCCTCGAGCATAGACAACCCTCCTGATTTCAGAAACAAATTGGGGTCATTGTGGCCGCGTTTGGTCTTTGTGACTAGCTACCACTCTTGATTGACCTCACTTCAACATCAACAGCCCTTCTAAATTCACAACACGCATGTCTCATAGTGCAAACTCATAACATTGTTGGTGAAGGATGACAGAGTGAATTTGCTATTGCTTCCCTCACCATCGGAATGACTGGAGCATATTAGCAAAAGGGGTTCAATTAATTTGCAAGATTTATGGTGTGCGCCAGCCCTCAGCTTCCGGCTGTATTAATGAGAGCACCATTACTATTAGACGGCATGCCGCTCTACGTTTAGCTAACAGTTCATCGCTGTTTTGATAGGAATTATTCTACGACGCTGAACATTGTGTAAGCAAAAGTAAAACCTCACGAATTTTATTCAAGTTGCGTTTATACTATGTAGCAAATTGGGCTGTGAAAAGTTTGCTGTAAATTATGTAGTATTTGCTAGGCATAGAAATGCTGAATACACATTTCATTTAAACTTTTCCAAAATCTGTTACAAATAGAAACTGTGATTATCTTTACGTGTTGCAATGTTAAAGAACGTTTGATAGGACTTTTCTACTCTAGAGTAGGCTATTAAAAACTGTTTTTAGCGAAATTTATACAACTTCTGCTAAATTATACGAAAGTGTACATGCACCTTAAATTGATATTTTCATCAACTTTGCTACCCTATTTTCCCTGATTATTCAAGTTCAAGACCAGAAGGTTGATGATATCATTGAAAGGTCTATCGCGACACAAAATTTTCTTGTATTGGAAGATGTAATTTTTATCACTAAAGCATCCAATATTGAATTAGGGTGGTGAAAAATTAAAAATGTTAATATTAATAAAGATATAGCCTAACCTTTTTTACTCTAGGTTACTCTGCTTCTCTGCTTATTCTGCTTTATGTTAAAGTTCAAGAAATTCATTTGGCTATTAGGTTAATGCTCAAGAAATTCATTTGGCTCACTTTTGATGTATTGAAACATAAGTACATTTCAATGACAATAAAGTGAACTAATTATTGTTATTAGTATTATCATCATCATTAAATTGATGATGATAATACTAATAACAATAATGAATTCACTTTATGATTTCAACAACAATATGTAGTTGATACGGTTATTTAGTTCATCGTTAATTTCTTTTTTTTTTAAATCCCAATCACTATATTGATTTCGCCCAGTATTGGTAGGAAATATGAGAGATCTGATACAAAAACACATTTTGAGGAAGAGAAATTTGAAACCAGCGTATTGAGAGTGCTTTGCTGTGCTATACCAGCGTCAGGCAAAGAGCTCTAAACAAAGTCTGCTCTACTCTGAGCGCCCTGACATCCCACGATCCCACTATACAAAATTCAGTTTCTCCCTCAAGTAATTTCTGCCTCTCAAGAACAACAGAACGTCCCTCCCTCATCGCCCCATTCCTCAGCAAGGTATCTATCCGTTTTAATTGAAACATCCTCCTCATTTCGGGATTAAGTGAAACGGTATCTTTTTCTCTGGAAGAGCACGTAAAAAATTGGACGAAAAGAAGAAAAAGCTCGAGCCGACAAAAGCCCAACAGCGAACTTTTATTCCAACAAAAACAATACCCGCATTGTTTTCCTTCTACGTGTGACTGTCAGGAAGTATTATACCTCGCTTATTCCACCGGGTTAATGAGCAAAACGGTTTTTAACTTTCGTTTCCGGTATTTCTCTTCTCTATTGAAGTCAAATCTCGCGACAAACTTTTTAGAAACTTTAAATGCATATAAAAAACATTGTTAAATTCTTTTAAGATGACTGGCAATTATTCACATTACTCATTAGGCCTATCTGTGAAATTGAATTCAAAGCAAATTTATTCCACAGCGTGTATAGTCTTCAATATAAAAGCTCTACGGTTTTAGCCACATAAATTCTGAAATAACACTATTACAGCAAAAATCCCTAACAATAGACTACTCAATTTGAATACTAAATAAATATATGAAAACGCATCAAAATTCTACTACTGCATACAGAATGATGCCGGTCAACAAGACAGATGAATAAGCTCACGGGCTTAGCTTAGTAGGTAAATTAAAAATAAGTTAAACGCATTTTCAAATGTTGACTGACTACAACACTTCTTCAACATTCATACACTACGCTTACCCTAATTCAACTGAGGTCAATTTAAAACAAAGGCACATTTCACGTAGTCACTAGCACTAGCCAACTATTATAAAAAAGTATAAGCATAGATTAACAGATAACTCCTATTTCTTATCTCTATGGTATAAGTTACCGGTACAAGGTAGGCCTATTAATAGTACCTATAAGGTATAAGTTACACACGGCAACATGTTGTCTGTAATGAATCCGTTTTCTTCACATGAATGGGGGAATTCTACTAATGGAATTGAAGAGAAAATCAAGTGTAGCAGTCTTCGAGTACCAAATAATGATAGCTGAAAATCTGGCGCTATAATTATTTATTATGTTGTGTTTCAGCTTTCAGGACTCCTAACCCTACATTCTTGACCTACATGTTTGAATGACTCTAATTCTGAACTCAAACACCTTATCATTACTTCTAAGATAATTGTTAACATCATTTTCTTATTATAACATAATTTACTGTCTTACTTTCCATACCTGCTGAAAGATAAGCTGAGGGTACTGAGTAGTTTACTTCTCGAAGTTTTCATCTTTACAGATGTAAAAGTTTAGCAAGTTTCAAATTCAAACACAACTAGATTCAACACTTCAAACTTTCTAAGTCTAAAAACTTTTTACAATGTGAATGAAGAATAACAATTAAACTACAATATTATTAAAAGTCCAAAAACGATAGACCCGCATGTCCGTTCGGTGTCGAGATGTCATGTCGATTGTCGATGTCACGTCAATTGTGTCAGTGCCACCTAAAGTTCTAAATAGCATCGTCGATGTTTTCAGTCGCCATATTAAAAGCGCTCGAAATTCGAAAATCAGCGCAAAATGACAACATGATGACTACACACTGAGAAATAAATTGACTTTTAATAAATAATTACCGAATTGAACACTGCTTTCAGAATTGTTTCATAACGAAATATGTAATAACACATTATATTGTCTTTTTCTACTTGGGCAGTTTTATTAATATCAAAACTTAAATTTCAATACTCATGGCAATCATCATCTTTCAGTTGAATGTAGAATGGAAACTAAAACTTAGTTTTGCCATGAGCATTGAAACTTAAGTTTGGATATTAATAAAACTACCCAAGTATAGAAAGACAATGATATTGTGTTACTATCTCATTATGAAATAAATTGACTTCACATATCGGAAAAGAGCATGGATGGATAAAACCTCTTGAATATTAGACATTGCATTAAATTCTCAACTTCCATGTCTTGACCTGAAACCACAATACCTCCCACTCAGTAAAAATTATTCCTTTTTGTGAGATAAAACTTTCTGATACTCCCCCATACATCACAGTACAACCCAATCGAATTTGACTAAACCTTTTCGAGCACTGACACAGATTTTGATGTAGAGTCTTTGACATTGACAGATCACATTCGTAGTGTTTCACACAATCCCCCCATGCTACAGGAAGATAAGATATTTTCTTGCTTTAGAAGAAAATGCGGAATTTTTCTTTTCTTCTGAAAAGAAAAAAGTTAAGGAAATCTTGTTAGAGATGGAAGAGAATAAGAATTTGCTGAGTTTCTTCAGTTTGAGGTAAGCCATGACTTTCTGACTTGTTTTAAAAGCTGCAGAACTTGGAAACTTACTGCTCAGGCAAGAGGCAACGTAAAATGACATTACATGGTGGCTTTATTAAGTGGTTTTTCATTTGAATACCTCAAATTTTACTTAATTTGAAGCGCGCAGACGAAAAGGATATTATTTTAATGGAAGGCAAATAAATATTTGTATCAATCAATAATGAATATGCAAACCATCAACATTATTCACAACATTTTATAACTGAACAATTATTTTCCATCATTAACTTTTCTACCATTATGCATCATATCAGAGTACTCGTTCCATAGAATGAAATAATTTTGCCAATGAAACACTGCTTATTCTAATGGTCTGGGAGAAAAACAGAGTTTATAGTTTCTAATAATACTTTTGAGCAAGGACTTATGTTCTACTACATTTGCAGGTATTATATAGCTAAAACTTACAAAAATCTGTGTTTATTCACAGAACCTTTTGATTAATTTTAACCTGATTTTCTACTTTTCATTCTCATATTTTCAGAAATTCTTACAATATTCCTTGTAACCTTCATAAACTTCCTATATAACGTACCCAAACTGTTTTTATATTTTCTAATCTCCTTTATTATTCCTTCCTCAAACTGAAATATTCATTTCTTCATTCCCTCTAATGAATATTTCAAACGTAATACTGTCAACTCAATAAGTAAATTATTCTACCAAATAATAAATAGATTGGCGTATTCAACAACCAAAGCAGAAGGCAGTATAAATTTCACACAATTTTTTTTTTAATATTTAATATTCATCTTCTACAGCTATTTCAATGATGTAATGAAATAATAGTTCAATGATGCTTTCTAACTACAGATGAAGTAAACAACAGGATTGACAGTATTAAACAGGATAGTACTTTTATCAGTGCAGTATTAACTCTCAACTCAATCCACTCGTCACTCTATTTCTCTATACCAGCAATTAAATGTTTCAATTAAATTTTTTTGTATCTTCCATGATACAAAAAAATCATATTCGAATTTTAGTTATTTGTTATTTCAGTATTATATCGACTCAATAATACTTTCACCACTACTTTACTTCATCGCCACTTACATACTTCCATGACAGTAATACAATCTGAAAAAGCATGAAAGTCGCAGTTTACTCTTGGTCGCTATTTTCAAAGCTTGGAATGGGTAGATGACCTTAAATTGAATTTAAACATTGCTAGAATTGTTCTTGTATCTCAGAATTTTATTATCACTCATCTCACTCTTCTGATTGAAGGTTTAAATTAGTAAAATTTGATGCATGTTGAAATCGACTTTTATACTGTCATTATTTTATATCATTCAATACGAAAATAATAGAAGTAATACCTATTAAGTAAGGGATGAAATGCAAATTTCTAAATTAATTTGTACCAGTGCCATTTTCTTCCACATTGTTTGCTCTAGCCCATTCATTAAATAATTTGTCACCTTATTCATTCATTGAATCAGAATTCTCTACGAGAGACACAGTAAAAAATTCGAGGGTGTATTTTTTTGAAAGAGCTTCGAGTGGCTTCTTTCATGTTTGAAGGTGCGCAAACGCAAAACGCAGCCATTAGTAACAACCTTTCCGAATACCTACCTACCTACCTTTCCGTGAGCACTGTCAGTTATTATTAATTTTTATCGTTGCACGGTCACGTTTCAAGCATTCCCAAAGCCTTTGCCGGCTGCAAAATCATTACCGTTTCAAAAGTCAGCTGCTAATTGTCCATTAGCGGCGCAAATAGAGAAAAATCTCGCTTTCCTCCCCGAATTAACCCCGTTAGCGTGCACACTAGACAAAGCTAGGTACATCAAACGGAAAATTTGTTTACAAAGCACAAGGGCCTTCCCTGAGTTTATTGAAAAAGAATAATTCTTTTCATATTTCACAGTTCTTTTTGAAGGATATAGAGGTATAGAGTACACGTTCCCTTTCCAATAATTTGAACGTGTACTTCTTTCTTTCATCAAATGTCACGAGTAAATTACAACAAACAAATATTATGAACCAAAATATTTTTAAAATAATTATATCACAAGCAGCCGATTGCAAGGAATTTAATTAAATTCAAACAATTGGAATCAGGTACTTCATTGACAGAGATCAACAGGGATTTCGTTGAAAAATGATGTCATTCAACGGTGTTTAGATTCAATAATTGGCTTTTATGCAGTTGTCCTTCTCAAGTTATATTATGAACATCATGAGAAGGCCTTTGACATTTTCAGGTATTATTAACATGTTATAGGGCCTTGGTGGTTTACAATCAAAACAGCCAAATTGAAAAATAAATAAATAAAATCAAATGATATTTTCATCTAAAAATATATTTATTTATCATGCATATTTCAATAATGTGCATATCAAAGATTCGAATAATGTTGTCTTTATCTCATTTTACACTTACTGGCGAATTCAAGTGAAACAAATGAAAAAAGAAAGATGAAATAAAGAAGAGGATATTAATTTGCTATCGATAATATTCCAGCAATATTGCTGAAATGATTCTCCTTCTCTATGAAGAGAATGCAATTTCTGGACCGTATCACATACACAAATAGCCTATATTTCTTTTAAATGGTACTACAAATATTGAATTAGTTCTTCAAAGAAGCGAATTCAAGTCTGTCAAGTTGACATGGATATTGAAACTGAATCAGCCATTTAATATGTAACCCTTTCTCGATGAAAATACAGGAAACTAGTATTTATGACTGGATTACAGAACCTAGAATTCTACTAGGAATGATTGTGAGGGATTGTTTCGAGTTTTCCGAAATAATTATGGTATTTTGAAGGGCAGTCGGCTCTACTCTCTGAGTTTCATTGAAAAAAAATTAATTTGGGAAGTACACCCCTCTCGGGCTTAAGCCTAGGAGTGTGAATTTCATTTTGCACTTATAAAATGTTACAAAAAAATATTTTTTCGTTATCTTATTGTTACTAGAAGTATAATTTTTTGTAATTGTAACGTTGAAATCATGATTGTAAACTGTTGTGTGCAAAATAAAATAATAAATTTTGAATTGAATTGAAATATTGTTAGGTTCAGGATACTAGCTTGTTACAGATACACAACCATGTTCAACTGAACATGGCACTGGTAATAATCCTTGTATATTATTGTAACTCAAGAAATAAACACGTCCACACATTAAACTTACTGCTGAAATGTGGTAATTTTCGTATCAATTTCCTACATGATGGAGTTTTGTCATACATTTAGTAATACCAAACATATCTTTCAAACTTGTGTAAACAAACTTCTCATAAAATCGTTCCAAGATTCCAGGAAAATCTATCATTTGCATGAGTGCAGAATGAGTTACATCATTCCTTGTAAATTAAATACTGCTCTACATATGCAACGAACAAGTTGTCAGGAATTCTGAACAAGACTGAATTTCTGAAAATTATTAGTTGCAGCTCAGACGAATAATTTGGTTTAAAGTTGGCTGTATCTTAATTGGAATACATAAGTTTACAACAAGTTGCTCCAACCACTCGTGTATGCTGCATTTGAAACGTCTGGAATTATCGTGAATTAACGATTCAATTCCGGAGCAAGAGGAATTATCTTGAATTAACGATTCAATTCAGAAGAGAGATTTCAAGGTTATAGTCAGTAATTAGAGTGAATGATCCATAAAGAAGATCGACCGACCATCTCATGGTTGCTTCTAAATTAAATTCCTTGTGCCCCACAAGTTTATCTGTGTTACACAAACAAATAATCAACGTGAACAAGAGTATCTCTGGATCCTATTTTGGAAGTTTTCTAATAATCGGTTGTTTCTGTACTAGTAAAAATGATGTTGGCGACAAACTCGGTATACCACAACCAGAGACAATAATACTTCTTATTGATAGAATTGTCTGTGCTATAACTATAACTATAAAAAATGAAATGTTTATTAATTATTTTTACTAAATTTGAAAATACTACTATTCTTATCTACTTGCATTGTAGCAATTTACTGTCTAAACTAGAGATTAGTGCAACAAAAAGTAGAATTATAGAATTTACTAAACTAAGAAAATATTGAACTTATGTATTACTAGGACTTTTTGTGTCGCACGAAACTGTGACTTTATTGAACTACGTGAAATATTTTGCAATCCTCTTCCTCCTCCTTCTCCTCCTCATCATCCACCTCCTCCTACTAATCCTCCACTCTCCTCCTTCTACCTCTCCTCCTCCTACTCCTCATCCTCTCTTCACCTCTCTTTCCCTCTCTTCTATCCCTCCTCTTTACTCTCACTCCCTTACCCTCTTTCATTTTCTCTATTTCCCTCACTTCCTTTCTTTCTCACCGTTCTCTCACTATTATTCTCAATTCTCCTCTCTTCTTCTCCACCCTTCTCTGCCACTCTCTCTTGCTCTTTTCCTCTTCTTCTCTCCACCACTCTTCCTCTCTCGTTCTTCCTCCTTGTCTCTTCCCTTTTCTACTGTGTCTATTTTTTCCTCTCACTCACTCCCTCCCTTACCACCCTTTCCCTCCCTCTGTTTCTCCCCGTTCTCTCTCTCTCACTCTTTCTCTTACTCTCTTTCTCTCTCTCGGCACAAATGCCTTTACAGTTGCAGTGAACAATGAAAAATGAAATTTCAGTATCAAAACAGAGCTGATCATAAAATCATAAGCTAAAATGTAAAAATTATCAGCTCACATATCCCTATGCTGAAGCAACCGTGGCGAAGCGTGGTATACTTATTTGGTCATTGCCGGGTATATTTCCTATAGGAAATATACCCGGCGATGACCAAATAAGTATACCACGCCTCGTCACTATGAAGCAATGACAAAAATTGAAGTTTTGACCGTTCATTTCTCATGTCCACGATGACATTCTTCAAAATATAAGACCTTATCAAACATCTCAATTATATCTTTCACATGAATGGTTTTATTTGAAACTGAAGTGGTTAGTAAACTTCAGGTACTCTTAGGCAAGGTTATTGGAATTATACATCTCTCTCTCTCTCTACATGCCTTGACTCTTAGGTAGGTACTGTAGCTACTGTTAGTCTGTCTCTAAGGTACACCATGCTCTCTACATGAACTCAGGAATCCATCATCCTAATTATGACACATATCATATTCGAAATAGAGTATCGGTATTACACATATATCAACCTCAACATTCTCAAATGAGTGATGAGCAATGAGTAGCCTAATTATCTGTCATTGAGAATGATGAATGATGAGAGGAAACACTGATTAATAATCTCATGTTTCAATGATTAATTGGTAAGTTCAAAAGCTGGCATAATTATTGTGAATAAAGGTGGAGTCTGATGAGTGCTCTGGGCTATTCATGGTTATAATAGTGTGAATTTAGCCTAGGCTATTGAACTATTATAATTATTATTTTGAGGGAGGTCTTCGAACATTAAATTATGTCAACAGGTACTTCATGACTGTTTTGTTTGTAGTGATTAGTTGATGAAACATCAGGGGTATCCTTGGTACTCAATGGAAAACAAAGTGAAATCCAAAGAATTAAATATTTGAATTCGATTAGAGATCTATGTAAAATCTTTTCCACAGATTTCAAATAATTTTATACAAGGAAAATAACTTAATCATAAAAAAGAGTGCTTTATCTTGAAATTAATCATTGTGTCAATTGGAAAAATTTAGATTGTTTTGATTATTACTGTATAGAATTTCACTATTCAGATAAGAATTCTAAAAACATATCCATGATTTTAGATTATTTCTGTATTATTTGTGACAATAATACAACATTTTAGGTCGTATTGATTCAAGTTCAAGTTTAAGTTAAATTGGAGTTTAAGGTTTAGGGTATGAATTTGTTTGTTCATTTTATAATTGATATTCAATTCAACTGAATGAATTGAATAATGATGACTCAATGAAAAAGTATTATTATATAAAAAACATGCGTTTGTGCTATGAAGCGACCACAATACAAATTTGTATTATGTGGCCGCTGAGGCTATGCCTGTTGCAATTTCAGACTCATGTATGTTATAATGAATTTTCGGAGTGCTATGGATTTAATAAGTCAATGAATTAGATTTATGCGGTTATGAAAGATATTCAACAATCTCAATCACAATTCCCTCAACGTTCATAACACATGTTACAATGTAGAGGATTGATTGAACGTTTGCCTATTATTATGTTGATAATGAAGAAGTCAGCTATAAATAAATAGCTATTGTTTTGAACCATGACAGACTCTTCCTGGAGCACTGCGGTGCATCGTTCAAGCAGGATAGGTACTACACACTCCTTCGCATTGACAGCGTCACCGCAGTTATATCAGGTACGATACGAGATACGATTCAGAGCGAGCAGCTTCCTAAATTGTCGTGGTTGGTGTTCTAGGTACCTTACCTTTTCCGATGATGATGATGATGTAGAAAGTGAGAGAGAGAGAGATAGAGAGAATGCAGGAGGAGGAGAGGAGAGAAATGGGGAGGAGGAAGGAGAGAAGAGAAATACAGAGGAAGAAGAGAAGAGTGATAGGGAGGAAGAAGAAGAAAAAGAAATGGGGTAGACAAATTGAAGAAGAAGAAGGAGGAGGAGAAGAAGAAGAAGGAGAAGAAGGAGGAGGAGGAGGAATGAAGAAGCAGCAAGAAGAAGAGCATGAAAGAGAATGAGGAGGAGGAGGAGGAGGAGGAGGAGGAGGAGGAGGAGGAGAAGAAGAAGGAAAAGGAAATGGGATAGGCAGATTGAAGAAGAAAAGAAGGAGAAGGAGGACGAGGTGAAGAGCATGAAAAAGGAGGAGAAGAAGGAGAAGAAGGTGGAGGGGGAGGAGGAGAAGGAGGAAGATAAAGAAGAAGAAGAAGGAGGAGGAGGAGGTGAAGAGCATGAGAGAGATGAAGGAAGACGAGGAGGAGAAGAAGAAAAAGAGAAAGAAGAGGAAGAGTGGTAACAGAAGGGGTGAAGGATAATAGAAAGCAGAAGAGAAAAAATGATTAAGTTAGAGAAAGAAAAGAGGTAAACAGAAAGAAGTTGAATGAAAGAATTAAAAGTAAACTAGGAGAAATCAATGAAGAATTAGGAAAAATGATGAAGTTTGATAGGTAGTTTGATAATAAATTGAAGAAGCGAGAATTGAGAAATGGCCTTCAAAAAAAAAGCAAAGTAGGAGAGAACGTAAAAGGAAGAAGGAGGCAAAGGGAGAAAAAGATAGAAAAGAAGAAGCATAACGGAGATGAGAAATGAAAAGAGTAATTGAAGGGGTGAAATGAAAGGAAAATAGGTAGAAGAAATATAGAAGAAATAGAAGATCACAAAAACAGATAGAAAAGGAAGAAAATGAAGAAGAAGTTGGAGTTGAAGATGAAGGGCAGAACGGAGAAGGAATGAAAAATGAGAGGAATAAAAAGAAGGAGGAGGAAAAGAAGAAGAAGAAGAAGAAGAAGAAGAAGAAGAAGAACAAAGAAGACGACGAAGAAGAAGAAAAGAAGACGACGACGAAGAAGAAGGAGAAGAAACAGGAGAGAAAAATGATGATAATAATGATGATGATGTTGATATTTACCAGCAATAACTTTGTGTACCAAGCCGAAACTCAGATATACCACATTCGAACGCGCTTGCACGCCAGCACACGAACGATCAAAAGGAAGCTGTAAGAAACTCATTGAACCCTTTTACACTGTCTCTCCAGCTTTATACTCTCTTACTCTCTCTCCCAGTCTAGCGCCCCGTACTTTATGGCGATATTGGATCCCTGGGTCACTTGTGGGAACTCGCTTATTAAACCACTTATCGAAGTTTAAAGGAGAGAATATTGAACAAAAAAATATGAGGAATCAGATGCTCTTCCCCTCTCTCGAATTTTTCGTTTGAAATTTCAATATTTTTTGGCCTTATGGGGATATAACGGTCGTCAAGAGAGAAATTTATGGGGATATGAGAGAAGGAATTATGGGGATATAAGAGAATGGAATTATGGGGATATGAGAGAAGGGAATTATGGAGATATGAGAGAGGGAATTATGGGGATATGAGAGAAGGGAATTATGGGGATATGAGAGAAGGGAATTATGGGGATATGAGAGAAGGAATTACGGGGATATGAGAGAAGGTAATTATGGGGATATTAGAGAAGGAATTATGAGGCTATGAGAGAAGGAATTATGAGGATATTAGAGGGGAATTAAGGGGATATAGGAGAATAATTATGGGTATAATGAGAGAAGGATATTTCACCCTAATATATTTGTTTTCTTCAAACATATTTGAATTTTTGTTACTTTTCCAGTGTCTGTAGCAACTGGAGAGAGGAGTTTCAGTAAATTGAAGCTCATAAAAACCTATTTGAGGAACGCTATGCAACAGAAAATACTCACAAATCGTATTATTATCTCAATTGAACACGAAAGGGCTTCAATGATTTCTTTTGATAGCATAATTCAGAAATTTGCGGCAAAAAAGGCAAGAAAGATTAGATTAGATTATTCTTTATTTGTAAATAAATTGAATTAATTCCTAGAATAAGGATATCCTTACAATCAACACTAATTAATCATAGATATTGTGTACCACAAACTGAAAATTATAAGAAAGTTGAGACCTTGAATGAGGTGTAAAAATATTAGAGGGATAGTGATTATGATTTATTAAAAATTGACAAAATTATAATTTATAATTATAATTATTGATTGAAAATTATTAGACTGTGGATAAATGATTAAAATGACAAAAATTATGTTTACAATTGATAGGGTTAATTTACAATACGAATTTTATTGGAAGGAATTATTAGATGTGGCAGTCCAACTGATATGAATACATGAATTATTGCATAGAATCGTATATATAGCTTTTTTTGGATTTTTGTTTCTCTAATAATAATATTATGATGTTTATTACTAAGATTTTATTTTATTTAAGCTATTTGTTTTATGATCAATGAAACAGGACAAGGGATATTTTGAAATCACATAATTTTTCACTCTATCTTACCTAATTTCAATATTTATTTTGTATGTAAATGTATAATTTTGTAAAATGTTTTTTTTTTTTTTGGCAAATATTAATTAAAATATTAATATTGATGTACAGTTTATAGGGAATTATAGCTGCTTATAATTTATATTTAATATAATATATGTAATGGGAAGTATGCTCATAGGATTCGTAAATCTACGAAGTCAACACACCTGAGATTAATAATGATAGATATCGTTTGGAATTGGGCTCTCCTTCTGCTAGGAAACTGGCTTCTTTTGTGGGCTTCTATGATCTGGCTCTCTGTAACTTAGTTCTTAATTGTAATGATCGTATTCTGGGCCTAGTATTTTCTAATGTTGATATCAGGGTCGAGCGAAGTGATTGTTCCCTGGTTCCTGAGGACGCTCATCATCCTTCTCTTGTTGTCACAGTTCAGGTATGGTATGGTCCACTGCTAATTCTCAGTTGAGTTGCATTGAACTGTTTGACTTTTGGAGGGCTGACTTTCTCCTGGTTTATAATCAGTTGAGAGCCTATCACTGGGGGCTTATGGATAATTTAAGTAATGTAGATGAGGCTGTGGATTTATTTTATACCTTCATCTATGAGTGCTTTGACTATTGTATTCCAAAGAGGATGGTCAGGCCTGGGGGTACTAAGTATCCACCTTGGTTCAATGCTGAAATAATTCGGCTGTTGAAGAGGAAGGACAGATGCGCTAAGAAGCACTTCTCTCTATATCACAATGAGCAATTCAAAAGGTTGAGAACTCAGGTTAAGCAATTTATTGCTCATGAATATCATAATTATTTAGATGGGGTTGAGACTAATATTAAGAGCGATGCTAAGAGCTTCTGGGGATTTGTCAATGCAAGAAGAGCTAACAGTTCTACACAGGAGGTTATGCATTGGGATCTTTGGACTCCATGATATGCCTAATGGTTTTGCTTAGTATTTTTCTTCAGTATTTTCTGATGAGTCGTAGTTGGATGTTGACAATGAGGTGAACCTAGACAGTAGATTGAATGTCCCTTCTCTCTCAATCAGTTCTGTTGATTTGAGAGTCATAATTGCAGCAATAGGTGATTTGAGACTGTTCTGGTTGTGGACCAAATAACCTTCCTTCATTTGTTGTAAGGGTTGTGCTGAAATTTCGGGTCCCCCCTTGAAGATCATTTTTGATCTGTCCTTGAGATCCTCGATATCCCCCTCCAGATGGAAAATTGGCAGGGTGACTCCTATATTCAAATCTGGTAGGAGAAATGACATATCCAACCTCCGCCCAATAACTCAATTGTCACCTTTTGCTAAAGTGTTTGATGATTGCCTTTGAGAGTGCTTTATGATTGTGTCAGTAGTCGTATTCGACCTTTTGTATCAATTATCGACCTAATTATATTAGAATTGTGTCATCCTCCTTAAGTTAACTCCTAGCCTTCCACCTCCGGGATAGGGTTACCATACGTCAGGATTCTGATGCTACGTTAGATAAATATTTAACAACTATATTTGAAAAAAACTATGATCGATACAACCAAAAATACTCCGTGCAGATTTTTCAAACAAGTGTAAAATCTATTGAAATCTTGTGGAATCTTTAATGAGACTTAATAAGTCTTCAAAAGTATTTTCAAATTGCTTTGAATTCTTCAAAATTAGAGATAAAAGATAAGTAATTCTTTTTAAATATACCTGTTTTCTAATGTATTTATGTCATATCATTCCTATCCATCCAGTTTCAATTCAAGTAGATAGCTGTAGGCTACCATATTTGTTTTGTAAAATACAAATATAATTGTTCACTCGCGCTTTGCGGCGCTCGCAGGTGGTTACACCCTCCGTACCCCGTTGGGTCCGTACAATGGTTAGAAAATGGTAAAATTAAAATTTTAAATGATAAATTGAGACAAGATTTGAGGCTTATAAAACTTACCTACCTGTTTTCTAATGTATTTATGTCATATAATTCCTATCCATCCAGTTTCAATTCAACTAGATAGCTGTAGGCTACCATATTTGTTTTGTAAAATACAAATTGTTTACTCGCGCCACAGATAATGTACAATCCTTATACCTTATTTATACCTTATACCTTTTATATGCCTTATACCTTATCTGTGCTCGCACTTTGCGGCGCTCGCAGGTGGTTACACCCTCCGTACCCCCGTTGGGTCCGTACAATGGTTAGAAAATGGTAAAATTAAAAATTTTAAATGATAAATTGAGACAAGATTTGAGGCTTATAAAACTTACCTACCTGTTTTCTAATGTATTTATGTCATATAATTCCTATCCATCCAGTTTCAATTCAACTAGATAGCTGTAGGCTACCATATTTGTTTTGTAAAATACAAATTGTTTACTCGCGCCACAGATAATGTACAATCCTTATACCTTATTTATACCTTATACCTTTTATATGCCTTATACCTTATCTGTGCTCGCACTTTGCGGCGCTCGCAGGTGGTTACACCCTCCGTACCCCCGTTGGGTCCGTACAATGGTTAGAAAATGATAAATTTGAAAATGTGTGCATACCCTATGAGTTAGTGCTGTTTGTAATTAAAAATGATTGGAATAGCTGTTGAGCTCTGCTCCTACAGGCCCAACAACAGGTATCACATGGAAGACTGGGAAGCTGTGATTATTGTTTGAAAATTTTCAATTTGTCTATAAACTATTTAAATTCGCCAAATGCAGAACTTTAAAATTTAATGAGAGATATTATTTTGTGGCATTTGTTTGTATTCAGAATCGGATGAACCTACTATCAAGTTGGATAGTTGAGAGTACAGCAATGGCAAGGATTAATGGGGCCGGTTTCTCCAACGTCGATTAAACCAATTTTTAGTTTAAACTTGGGGTTTTACCAATCACTAGAAACGTTTTTGTCAGAAAGTTCGATGTCCGAACAGCGGACCATTTGAGGCTAACATTAATCATAGGATAGTTGTATGGTGTATGATTATATAATATATAATCATACACCATACATCATATATCATATTCTTTTAAATAAATAAATAATTATTTATTTTCCAATAAAACCTATAACTATTACAACTATATTTGGTGTATCCAACATTAAAGTGTGACGCTCGCTTTACCAGTGGCTGCGCCCCTTGGGTTCCAACGAGTGAGTCACAAGTGACCCACAGGCTCGCTTCGCTCGCCCATTTTCCGATTTTACCATGTTTTACAGGCTTTGATCATTGAATTTTCCTAATCTCAAGCCGTTTTGAACATTGTTTCCCTCTAGTGACTTAGGGTGCTACATAATACCGTACCCAGAAAACAGTTCTTGGCTTTCTTTTGCATCTTCATAACGAGTCAATCACTGCTCACCTCATCCCTTCGGAAAAATTCGAAATTTGCATCAAACAATAAAGTTTATTCTACACTGTGCCATAGATTTTCACCAATTTTCATGAAAAATAGATTTTTCAACCCTAACTCTTTTTCGCGTGATTTTAAAGAATTAACTCAAACGGTGTTCAACACAGTTTTTGGAGCCGTATCCGATGCAAAAATTCATTTTTCAAAAATATCAATATTTTGATTTACCCCCCTATCAAACCCACCTCCAGATTCCGCCATTTTGAATCGAGAAACGTGATTTTCTCATAATCTAATTCAAATGTAGTTAATTTTCACCTAAAAGTGATAAAGTACAAAAAAACTTTCAAAAAAGATTTTTAATCAATAATTTATATAGAAGAGGCCTTTTTTCCAATATGGCGGCTCAAATTTTCATCCGAAAAACTTTTCCCATATACCATCCGAATCAGCTTTCGATGCTCTATACAATGGAAAAAAGAATTTTTCAAAAATTCTAATATTTAAAAAGTCGAGAATTTTCACCCCTAGACGCACTTACCCCAATCACCCGAAAAAGTTCAAATCTTGAAAAACGTCATCTACTCACTCTCTGCTACCATTTCACGTCGAGAAAACCGAAATTTTCCTTTGGACAAAGATTTTCAATAATTGACCTCTATTTCGCGCACCACCCTGTATCTATTTGAAATAGAGGAGAGTTCAAAAAACGAAAAAAATCTCCTCGAAAAACTGAATCGATTGGCATTTGAAATTTCTCAAATATCGCAAAGAATAGAAAGTTCTTTTTTTTACCTTCCCCCCCTGTACCTAAAAATCGCCCAAAAATAAAAAAACAACAATGCAAACCTGTATAGAATCCCTTCCTCTTCAATTTTAAGCGATAAAGTAAAATTTAATATTTCACAAAAAATAAGGGGGGTTTTTCGCGGTTTAAAAAAAAAAGGAGACTTTTTCGAAACGTCAGATTTTTCCTGACGGTTTCAGCCAAAATCGAATCAATCCCCCACCACCCCTAACCTCCCACGAGACCCCATCATCAAAATCTTTAATATCGGCCTCTAGGTCTTTCAATTGGTAAAGTATATTAGGCAGACGCAGGCACTGGACCTGGACGCTAGGAGTTATGAGATTGTCAACTTGGCAACAGTGCCTCACTGTTGCCAGTTCGCAGTCTCACAAGTGACTATTGATACACAATTATTCTCTCTGAAATTCAAATGAGCCAATCACAGCTCATCTCCCCATATGGACCATTTTCTTCTCTCTTTTTGAAGAGATAAAACTGCTTTCAGCGCAGCCCTGGCGGTTTATACCCCAACTTGGCAAATCGTCTGAAAAACACTTATGAGGATATTTTTCGATTTCGATAAAAATGAGTTTATTATACTTCCAGAAGCAAATATTAACAATTCCAGCTATAAAAACGGCCACGTCCTTATGAGGACATCCCCATAAGGACATATAGCCCCACAAGTGCTTCTGAGGCGAGTGCATATCCCCATATGTCACGGGGCGCTAGACCTCTCTACTCTCTCTCTCTCTCTCTCTCTCTCTCTCTACTCTCTTACTACCCTACTCTTTTACTCTTTGAACTCTCTTATTCTCTGTACTCTCTCTGTTTCCACTCTTTACTCTCTCTACTTTCCTACTCTCTCTCTACTCTCTTTAATCATTTGCTCTCTCTTCTCTCCTACCTCCCTATTCCCCACTGTTTTTACTCTCTCTACTGTTTTACTCCTCAAATATCTACAAACCTCGGGATATTCTCCCTCCCCCTACCACTTTCCTTTTCGACAATCATCCCATCCCAGTCTCCATTCAATCGACAGGTGGTGTGCTATTTGCACTCGATCGCTGTTCACCAAACCAGCGTGCGAATAGAGTGAAAAGTGGGGAGGTCACGAAGAAATATGATGAGGACAAGAATGAGAAACTGATGAATAGGAGACCAAAAATCTTGAAGAATCTTGGTGGGTCCGAGAAGAAGGGTTGGAAAGTATCAGAGATAATCCAAATATATGGTTGGTCTATGATAACACTGTATGTAACATGTAGTATGTTAGTATACGTTTAAAAGTATAATGCCCGGTTTCTCAGTTGCTCAATAAACTACTGAAACAATATTTATTGCATTTGAAAACACATACATCAAATTGTTTGTTAAAATGAACAAATTGTCAATAAAAAAAATGTATTAAAATTTTTTCGGAGCGTTGTAGGCTATTTTCGGACAAAATTGAAGCGCTCCGCCGAATAACGTTGTAAACGTCAAAAATGAAATTTCTCAGAAGACACACCATAACAACTACCAACGTACACATATTAAAAAACGAAATATACCACGTCGTTGAGAATGTTGTTTACAACTCTATTCTGTGAAAAGCTCAGTTTCACAAAAGTTGGCGTTTGCAACGTTGTTCGGCGGAGCGCTTCAATTTATTTGTAAAAACGGTTTCGGGAAAAAGATTTTCGGAGAAATAGTCGTTCGGAGTAGAAGTATTTCGGAGAATAGGATAGAAATGGACGGATACCGTGGCATGTATAAAAAACAGATATTATCCTCAACTGACAAGTAAATACATTGTTGAACATGTTCTCATGAGCCGCAGAAACCAATAATAATACAGTGTCACCACAACAAAGTGAATCAGTCTGATCCTGTTACATCTATTCTTTGATTATCACTGTGGAAAATGTGCGTAGCTGCCTCCTATTACAGAAAGTGAAATCATGCACTTGATTAAACGTTATTAATTACGTTTCATGGAATTACTTCCACGTAAATACGCTATTGAATTGATTGACGTGCTGAGAAATGTCTAATTCAATACCTTTATCCACTGCATTCATGGACACATGGATGCATGCGTATCACAAGTAGAAATTATTATTTTTATTTATAATCGTGTTTCGTAATTCGCTCTACTCCAATGTAATAGCAATTCAATATTAGATAATGTATTTTTTGTGTATTTCTACTACAATGTTTCCTATTTTTACAGGGGCTATATAAAATTCATCATCAAACCTCAATACTAGTATTATTCTGAGTGTTACCTCACTTTTAAGAACACATTGAGAAATGAAGTTTTTAAGAAAAACGCAGTTTACAGTGATAACCTCATAGGAATATCATATTTCAATACTGTATTCAATTTACATGAATCAATCATTCATTCGGTTTGAATTGCCGAAGGCTCAATGACTTCCTCATTCCATTTTGCCGATTTGCTGTCATCATTCGTAATGCAGATAAAGGTTGTCGCTTGAATATCAGGAGTGCTTTTGAGTCTTACGGATTTTCCAATAGTGGATCATGAAACGACAACAAGATTCATTTGAAATACTTTGTAGGATAGATATAAATATAGTATTTGAAGTACGATAACTCTTCTGAGCAGCAGAGTTTCGAAGAATTTCAATTGTTCAGTTTATTGAACAGTGTAATATTCACCTACCAATCGCTATCTACGAATTTGTGGATTGCTATAATATAACGATCAACAGCAGAAGATAGATATAATAATACAGGGTGTACAATGTATGTATCTAATAGATGATAGTGATGAATGGGATAATAACTTAAAGAGCCCTTTTTTATACTTTTGGACGTAAATATTACAATGAATGAAATGTCAAAGACGTTGGACTGCGATTTTCTGAGAAATATTATAGAATGAATGGATTCAGTTTTCTTATCTCGGAATGAAAATTATCCGACTTCTCACAGCTCGCGATGAGAATTATTGACAGAATGAAGCTGCATTATTAAGATTCAATTAAATTCGCATATCCACTTATAAGTTGACGGTTGGCTCCGGGTTGAGAAGCAGAGTGGTTCTTCCGGGCTTTTTGGTGCGAACCGAATAAGAGGTTTCTCCATTATTAAAAGCTGAAAGGAGGCGGCAAAAGCGCGCCAAAACTCCACCAGGTCAAACTTTCCATATAACTTTTGATTTAATTATAAGCTTGCCTATAGTTTGCTGCCACTTCCAACTTGTGACTTATCTCGTCTGACGCTCCTGCTAATTGAATATTAATTTTCGTGTAACTGAAACAATCGGAGAAGTCAATGAAAAAATATCAATAAATAGAGGGGCGTTGGATTCTCAAGTGGAAGTTATGGGATGTGACGAGGATTGTCGTCAATGGCTGCTTTTTAAAGAGTGATGGAATCTATTGTCAGTACTGTGAAAATGAACAATTTTAGAAGTAGAATTTGAGGGATTAATGTTTGTAAATTGAACTTTTAAAATTATATTCCACGGGAATTTCAAGTGTTTAATTGCACATGGGGTGTTTTGAAAACTGTATTCGAGAATTGAACTATTGTTGAACATTTTGAAATGGAAACATTACCTAATGAGTTAAGACTGCAATATTAATCAAAATTCGGGAAAAATCCGTTTTGGGCTGAGCCTATTGAGCCTTTCTACGTGATCATATATTATAATTATTTCGGTTTTTTTATTATTAAATCAATTGAGTTGGATTGAACATACATGTATTATCTTGAGAATATCAAGTTCAATGTTGGAGTGATGAAATTCTGAATTCTCAGTATAATATTTTTATCATGTTGTGTGATACTTGTTCTACCTGATCATTGAAAAGTCTACACTTAAATTAAGAAAAACTTTTCTAAAAAGTATTTTCCTTCAATAATAAGAAAATCAATGATCAACAGCTCCATTGATGTCATAAATTTCAAATGTAATTTGTTTATTCATTTAGGACCCGATAGGGCCTAAATACGATCGTACTCGTGCCCGTCCGTACGCACGATATCCAACGAAGGGAAGGCCGTACACTTTTAAAATTTGGAATATAATATCTTCATAGATAAAGGAAGAGGCCTATGGATTTTGAACATTAGGGGTTGAATTTAAAAAACGTTACAAGCAAATAATAGGTATTCTTATCTCAAAATGCGCTATTTTGGCGGTTGCCGACATTGAGAATTCTCTATGTTGTTTACTACCACATCTGGTTTTGGATACTTTGTTATATTGGTTTATTATCCCTCATATTATTCATGAGAGAGCCTCAGACTCACGACTCTGAGAAACAAAAATTAAAAACAAGATTCCAAGACAATTCATGATACGTCGTTCAGTCATCATTCTATGGTACAAATGGTGTGGCATTCTATGGCGGGAATGGTGTAAATCTAATGAAAGTGGAACTAGAAAGAGAATGTCCCTGAGCCCTTCAAGATTATTTTCACTTAAGATTTGCAACATAACATCAATTTCTATTAAAAAAGTAGCCTAATAGCTTCTATGAAATGGCCTTTCCAAAGTCTATTGTTGTTTAAACAACACTACAGAGTAACCAACCAAGAAGCATGAAGAGCAAGAAGCAGTGGGCAGAAAGTTGGTGTTGAACTGAACAATGGCCGTGTTGCAAAGGGGAAGATACAGTATTAAGATGGATGTCCAACTTTATAGACCACTAACGATATTGTAATCTACTCTATAGAGAGACCACCCAGTACCCGGCGCAGAGCACAGAAAGGGTGACCAAAGTTTGAAGAGTTGTCAAGATAGTCAGCAATACGTCACACGATGATTGATGATCCCAACTCTGCAGCAGCTGTCCTTTGCTGTGCTACGGTATGTGAGAGAGATGGAGAGAGGGAGGAGAAGAGAGACATAAAGATGGAGTGAGTAAGAGAGTAGGATGAAGCAAAAATATTTTAGAAGGAAAAATGAGCGAGAAAGATGGAATGAAGAACAAGGTGAGAAATATGAAAAGAGGGTGAAGGAAAAGGAGAGACAGAAAAAGAAAGTCAGTGAGAGGAAAAATGTGAGAGAGAAGGATGAAGAGAAAGATAAGGAAGAATAAAATAGAATAGAATGACTGCCTTTATTTTGACCTAGGAGGGCGAAGTTAGGGCGCAGTTGGCTCTCTTCAGAAGAAGGAAGAGTAAGAGGGGAGAAAGGGTGATGACAAAGGAAGGCAGGAAAGAGAAGTAGAAGAAGGAGATGAGAAAGTTGAAGGAAGAGGAATAATTAGGAGGCAAAAGAAAAAGAAAATTGAAGATGAAGGAATATTATAAAAAGGATGGATATTATAAGAGAGTGAGTGAGAGTGAGATTGGTTTTTAATTAGATTTAAAATCAACATAAGATATTGGAAATAATAAGGTTGAGAGTAAAATGGGAAATTTGGAGATGATGATGATGATGATGAAGAGAGAAAGATCAATGAAGAATAGAAGAGAACAAAAATTTAAGAGAGCTGGGGAAAAATAGAAAAAGATTGGTTAGAGTATTGAGACTAAGGAAACAAAAAAGATGAAAATTCAAAAAAGAGGGTATGCGACCAAAAGAGAGTACAGCAGAGAAGGATTGAGAGGAAGGAATGGGAGAAAAAGAGAGGGAGTAAAAGAGAAAGAGAGTAAGAGAGAGGTCGGAAAGAAGAAAGTTCAAGACGTCGGAAAAAATAATTTATTGATGATATAGGGAAATAGAGGAAAATAGAACTTGAGAGACAACAATGATAGAACGAATGAGTTTAAGGAAGAAAAAGAAAGAGAAAGAGCGGAAGAGAGAGAGAGAGAGGGAGATGGGGAGAGAAAGAAAGAAGAAAAAACAAATGATAAGATAGAGAAAGAGTACAAGAGAAGATGGGAGAAATAGTGATAGAGGAAAGGAAAACAAATGACATAGAAGAGGAGCTTGAGACACAGGGATGAGATGAGGGAGTGAGTTGGAGGTAGAATGAGGGAGAGAAGTAGAGAAATAGGGAGAAGGAAGAAGAGATAGAAAATAACGACCGCGGTTTATAAAAAGAGTAGCTTATAGAAACTTACACAGATAATATAAGGATGATGAGACAAAAACCAAAGAAAGCGAGAGGAATATGAAGAGAGTTCAGGAGAGAAGGATTGAGAGAAAGAAATGGAAGAAGAAGGGAGCGAGTGAAAGATAGAGAGAGAACAAGAAAGAGAGAGAGAGGGTGATAGAAAGAGTAAAGGAGAGGGCGAAAAGAAGGAAGTTCAAGATGTCGGAGTATAAAGAAGATGTATAAAGAGTATAAAGAAGAAGGAGTATAAAGAGATGAAGAGAGAGGAGTATAAAGAGAGGAATATAAAGAGAGAGGAGTATTCAGAGAGAAGAATATAAATTAATAGAAAAGAAAGGGACTGGAAAGAACACAGAAGAAAAAAGGAAAGGGAAAAGGTTAGGGAGAGGGAGAGATAGAGAGCGAGTGACAGGGAAAAAGGGATTGTCGTCGCATGCTTTGCTTCATCAATATTCGTAGCACGTGATCTGGGCGCCTCTCCGACAATGGCTTCACTGGCTCTGAAGGCAAGGCGTTCTTACATCTGCTCCATAACTCGATTTGACGAAAAATGAGCTGTAAAAATCTGCACTTTGCGGCTGCTAAACACCGATTATGGTGTCACTGGCGCTGGCTCTGGCTAATGTCATTCTACAATATAAGGCTGCCATAATGTCACCATCTGGAAAAGTTTTGTAGCGGTTTGCTTCAAGGGTTTCTGACTCTATAGAAAGTGGATTTATGTTGTAATCCTTCAAAATTCTATGAATAATACTTAGGTTATCTAGAATAGAATAGAAATTTGAAGAATACGATAAAAATCGTATTCTACTATAGTGGATCAGATATTAATGTGGAAGACCTCACAATGATGGTAGAGGATCAAATGTGTGGTAGCCTCTTACATGAGGAAGTACCTACTGAATAAACAGTAGGATAAATTACGCTTGAAAGATAAGAGACAGTGAGTTTTAATGGCAATCTTAAAAATGTAGGAGCCATTTTATTGAACAGCCTCCAATGATAATCATTTCAAACGATTTCATTTTAAACAGCATAGGGCCTGCTCCGCTAAATATAATTTATAAGCATCAAAATCGCTTCCTGGTGGTTCGGAACCCAGCTAAAATTGCACCTCCACTCATCTCTCAAAGTCTATCCAATTACTCACGTACAAGATAAAGGGTCATGTGCATATCACCCTCAGTAAAATTATATAGTAAAAGGAGTAGGAACACTTATTACAATTCTGAAACAATATATCTATTTATGTCCAAACACCTGCATGATGGAATAATAACCGGGTGATCCTAGTTGATGATATAAAACACTTCCAATCCAGTGGTATGCTGCAGTGAGATGAAACTTTACGGCAAGAAAACAATGAAACTGGATTACCCAGCTCCAGTTTCACGAGTAAAGTTCGTTGCTTTTCATTGTAGCCCGTCCTATTTATGGAAGCAACTGGTGTTCAATTCTAAGCAGGTTTATGACTCTGATAATATAATCAACTTGCGAGAATGCAGGTTGATTTAGGGGTCGGATTACTAAGAGTAATTGAGGTTGTATTGGTCGGGAGTAAAGGTGAAGAAGGAGAGGAAAGGATAGAGGAAAGGATAAGGAGGACAGAGAGGAGAAGAGTAATGGAAGAGGAAGAACGAGTTGACTATTAAATAGAGTGAGAGGGAGGGAAAGCATGAGCAATAATAAAAGGAAAAGATGGAGAATCTGACTTGAAGGACAAAGAGAGAAGCGTAGTAGAGTAGAAGCTGAAGAAGAAGAAGCGAATAAGAATAGAAGCTGAGCGAAGAGAAAGAACCACAAACAATAGAAGGTAAGTGGGGGAAGACATCAACGAAGACTGATAAATGGAAGAAGGCGAGAGGCACATTAAAAAAAAGAAGAATCAGGGAAGAGAAGAGGAGATGTAGGAGGACGAAAACCAGAGAAGAATGAAAAGGGAGAAGGATGGAAGTGAAATAATGTTTAAGAAGCGGAAGTTGAAGAGAAAGGAAAAGGAGAAGAAGAATCAGACAAAACGGAGAAAAATCAATTACAAAGGAGCAAGGAAGAATGAGGGATGCATAATGAGGCGCAAAAAGTAGGAGGAGAAGGCGAAATTAAAAAAAGAGAGAAAGATCGAATGGGGAAAACATGAGTGGGAAGAGGTGGAAAAAGAAATATGATGGAATATTTCGAGAAATAAGCGAAAAGGAGGAAGAGATGTTAGGAAAAAAGTTGAGAATTGAAATGAGGAAGAAAATGGAGCAGAGAAAAGAAGTTGTGTTCAAGTAGAGAAAAATAGAAAGAGGATAGACAGTTTGGAAGTAAAGAAGAGAATGGAATGGAGAGAGATGGAACAGAAGAGATGAAAGACTTGGGAAAAGAA
This sequence comes from Laodelphax striatellus, assembly GCA_017141395.1. Classification (NCBI taxonomy): domain Eukaryota; kingdom Metazoa; phylum Arthropoda; class Insecta; order Hemiptera; family Delphacidae; genus Laodelphax; species Laodelphax striatellus. The sequence continues at coordinate 17,045,555 of CM029533.1, forward strand.
AGGGTTAAAAAAAACTTAATTCGCAAGTGGTAGAATAGGGCGAAAAAAGTGGAGAAGTAACAAAAAATGTGTCAGTAGGTATGGGTATGCCCATAAGTCATTTGCGGATAGCGAAGTTGGGTGGGTGGGGGGTGAAGGGGTTGTAGTCGTGATTGTGAATGGGCGTGCGAGTGGCGGTGAGGCAACAACACAAGAGACCAGATGATGATGTTTGTATGATGGTGGTAGTAGCAGAGGGCTGCGATCAAGAGGGGAGAAGACAGACCTAGACGAGGCGACGAGGAGTTGAAGAATACGAAAAAAGTAAAGAAGGAGGAGAAGAAAGAAGAATAAGAGAAAGAGGAAAAGAAGAGGAAGAAGAGGAATGAAAAAGGAGAAAACAAAAAAGAAGAGAAAAAGGGAGAAGAAGAGAAAGGAGACATGAAAGAAGAAGTGGATGAGGGTAAAGAGGAAGAGAGATGGAAGGGGAAACAGGAGACTTAGACGAGGAGGGGATGAAGGAGGTTGTAGGAAGAAGACGAAGAAAAAGGAAAATGGAAGAGCTAGAAGAAAAAGAGGACGATGGTATAAAAGAAGAAGTAGTAGAAATAGGTATAGAGGTACAGGAAGAAAAAAGGAGAAGAAGCAGGGGAAGTGGAGGAGAACAAGGAAGAAAATGAAGAAAATGAAGAAGAAGAGAAGAAATAAGAAGTGAAAGGATAATAAGATAGAGGCTGAAAAGCAGAAGGAAGAACAAAGAAATGTAAAGAAGGAGGAAGAAGATAAACTAGAAGCCTTGGAAGAAGAAAGGGAAGGAGGAGCAGAAAAAGAAAAAGGAGCAGAAGGTGATAAGAAGATCCAAGAGGGAGAGAAAGCGAGAGAGAGCAAAGAGATGGCTGTATGTGGGGATTAGAGTGAGGCAGACTATGTCAACAGGTGCTTGTTGCTATGGCGACAGCGTTCAAAACAAAATCGATAAATTTCCCTTCCCCCCCCCCTCCTACCAAAGAGTGAGTGGGACACAATCCTCCGCCCTAGGCAGTTCTCGGTGTTTCATCACTCATCGCTCTCTTAGTCGTCTCCTCCTCCTTCTACTCCTCTTCATCCTCCTCTTCATTCTTCTCTTCCTGCTCCTCGTCCTCCACCTCATCCTCCTCATCCTCCTCCTCCTCCTCCTACTCCTCAAACTGTTCGTTTTTCTCCTCTTCATTCTCCCCTCCCACCTCCTCCTCTTCCTCCTCCTCCTCCACATCTTACTCCTCTTCCTCTTCGTTCTCCTCTTCGTTTTCCTCTTCCTCCTTCTTCTCTTCCTCCTTTTTCTCTTCATCCTCCTCCTCCTCTTCATTCTCCTCTCTCTCCTCCCCCTTCTTCGCTTTATGCCATTTTGTGCACTATAGTAAACATTGTGCTCCCCCCCTCCCGACCACGAATAGAGAGGAGGCAGGAGACATCTTCCATCACATCATATTGAGACATAGACCACCGAGGATGTTTGATCGCACCAATAACCGAGAGTGTATGCGAGCTGGAGGAATGACGAGTGAGTGAGAGGATTCATTCACAAGTGAGAGAGATACATGGCGCAGTTGAACGAAGATTAATGTAGAATGAAGTGGAGGAAAGGGTGCAAAAAGAGAGACAGAATGAAATGAAGGAGAAAGTATAAAAGAGGAACACGTGAAGAAGATAGAGGAGAAAGAAATAGAAGATAAAGAACTGAGGAAAGTTGAGAATGTAACAAAAGAAGAAGAGAGATCGAGAAGGAAGGAAGGAAGGAATGTAGAAGGAAGTGGAGGAAAGGGAGAAAAAGGGAAGAAAGATTGAAGTAGAGAAGGAAGTAGAATAGAATAGAATAGAACTTTATTTACACAATGCACAGACTATAATAAAATAAAAATCAATTTTTAATAAAATAATACATCATTTTTTCTCCTATTTAAAAAGTTCTTAGGCTTAGCCGAAGCCGTCAGCCGACAGAGAAGGAAGTATAAAAGAGGATCAAATGAAGAAGATAGGGGGAAATGAATAGAAGATAAAGTACTAAGGAAAAATGCGAAAGTAACAAAAGAAGAAGAGGGATGGAAAGAGGAAGCGAAGAAGAGTTTAAAGAGGTAAAGAAGGAAGTTGAAAGCGGAGGAAAGAATGAAGTGAAGATGAAAATACAACAGAAGAGGTAGAGAAGAAGAGGAAAAGGAATTAGAAGATAAAAGTGGAGAGCAGAATGGAGAAGAAGTAAAGAACGAGTTGAAGAAGTGATTTAGAATTATTGAAGGTGAGAAAAAGAGTGAAAGAGAAATATGAAAAAAAACGAGATGGAAGTGTAAAAAGTTAGCATGAAAGAGAGGGGTGGGAAGCTTGAAAGAAAATTGGATGGAATAAATTTCCCCAAACCTGTGATTCATTATTACTTTTTGTATTTCAAATCTATTTAGAGAACGTGAAATCTATTTTGAAGTGATGCTAGGGATATACAAAAATGACAAACATATTCTTGGTCAGAAGTAGTTTGGAATAGAAGGGAGAAATCATGTGTTGTATGTGTGTGTAGTCTATATAATTATGTAAGTTGATTTATTCTTAAGAGAGTTGTGTGGAGGTCAATTTCGTGTATTTTGGTGTATTTTTCAGGTACAAATTAATCATTTGAGATGAAGCCGTATATAAGAGAAAGAGAGAGATATTCAAGAGACTGAAAGTAGAGAGAAAGACAAAAAGAGTAAAAGAAAGAGAAAAAGATTAGAAGAAAAGGCTGGAGGTGAAGAAAAATTAGAAAAAGTCTGAAATCGGAAAGTCTGAGAAAGAATTAAATAAAAAGAAATGGATAAAAATATGGTAAGAGGTAACGGAAGAAATACGAAAGAAAACATTTTGGAGAAAGAGTTAGGAGAGAAGAAGAGAAGAAGAGCGAATGTTGAAGAAAGACTGGAAAGAATTCATCGACATGGTCCCTCTCCCTATCACAGAACGAAAGTGACATACGAGCAGTTTAGCAGTTTAGGAGTCCAGAGAAATGCTTTTCTCGACGGATGATATTCTTCAACAAGGAAAACTTCCTGAGAGATGTTTGAGGTCTGCTCCATTATTAACCTACTCACCCTATAGGAATCATCTTCGGTTATAACACCAATCATAACGAACATTTTACTCCTTTCTATGGACGGTAAAACCTCTGATAGCAGAAACAAGGGTTTAAAAGTACAAGGACCGGTTGCAAAAAAGTGAATTTAAGTTAGTTAATTAAAATTTCTCACATGACATCAAGCTTAACATACCTTTGTGTAACTGGGAATGAGACGTGGAAACAGAAAATTAACTTTTTCTCTATCCATTCCAAGTTTTTCCGAATTCACCAGAACGAAATATTCATATGATCCGGAATAGATAAAGGTGCGTTTTCTATGTTTCATACTCTCACAGAAGAAATGGGATATAAAAAAGACAGAGGTTGAAGCTAGATAAGATGGTATAAATGGATATTGTATAAATGAAGTAAATGAGTATGTAAATACGAGTACAGTAAAATGTTAAGGAAGAAATACTATGGTTCATCAATAGCTTAATCACCGCTTTGAAAGCGATTAAAAATTCTATTCTTTTCAATCAATTATTGATGAAATAATCATTTTGTTCCATACAAGAAATTGGAAACGTTGAATACAAACAACTCACGAATTAAGAAAGTATGAATGATAGGTTATAACGAAATGATTCAGTTACTAAATGTATAAAACCAAAAATTAAATAGCTGCATAAACAATACTATCAATTAATGATGACGCTAACTACAAGTTAGAAATAAGTGTAATGTCCTACTAAAATGTTATCCATTAAAAATTGTTTAAATAGAATAGTTCCCATAATATATTTTTTTTATTAGAGAACAATGCCCGTTCTGAAAATTTTCTCATTTGGTCCATTTCGCTTGATGGACAGCAATTTCAGATAAATGTGCTCTGATAAAGAGAATTTCCAATGAGCTATTCGATATTCAGGAGAGGCATTGTCAAAAAGCGCGAGTTTTCAGTCATCATCTATTATTCTGAACGAAAATTCTTTGAAGAATGAAAAATAAGAGGAACAGCCGTTCCATATTTATTATTTTTTCATTCCACCCACATTAACAACAATACATCGTATTTATAAAACAGTAATGAATTTATCATTCAGTATAAATTTTGTTCTATGATAACGATAATGTACTTTCAAATCATGGAATTTATTGATTGTATTGTATCAATTGTTTTTTAGCAAGATTATACTTCATGCAAATGAATGTTAATGTCGCATAATGAAAGAAAAAATCAACATAGAATATAGAGAAGAAGCAAGAAAGACATGGAAAATAGACAGCTAAGATGCATAGCTGTATATTTCTGATATATAGATGTCTAATTAATGTAGGAAGAGAAATCATTTTTGCTGAAATCTAATACTGTTTTTTTTCCGAAGCATAGTACTATTCAAAATTCAACTTCAACCTACCGTATACAGTATGAAACTATATCCTCTAGAGTTAGTTATAAGCTCCAAATCATAATATCACCTCGTAGATTGGAATAATTTCAATACTTAGTCATACTAGAGATAACTGAAAGGTTTTCACCTCCTTTTCTGTGGTCATACACACATTATAATTACATAATTATTCCAATTTACATATTTATTGATAACAATGAAGTAATATTGAAGATCAGGCTTACAGATTCAAAAATTAAAACATGTGTAGACTGGTAATTACAATCCAATGTACAATAAACTTTATTACGAAGCATTAATACTTGTTCTAAATACCGTAGTTATTCGACCCATCAATTATCCCAAGTACAGAAAAAATAGAATTCGACTATTATGTTACTCTGCATAGAACGAGTATTAGTTTTGTTGTCAAAGAGCAAAAAACATAAATCATAAACTATGATGATTAAGGTAGGAATGAGCTGTGATATCAAAAAATGGAGCACGTATATCAACGCATGAAAACTGTAGGATAATAATAGCTAATAATGTATTATTTCTCCTCTCCCCTCGGACGACGGAGTTCATCTCTCCAGATTCAAGCACCCAGAAAGACCATACCAACAATTAAAATTTCAAATTACACTTTTTTCAGCCACCGGCACTAAGTAATTACGGTCATACTACACCAAAAATTAAATGTCACTCAAAAAATATCAAATTACACACTCCCTGGAACATCATACCGTACCGTAAATAATTAATTTAGCAATTCATATTAAATTTTAGTAAGCCAAGATCTCACTAGTGGATGAACTTATGACAGGAAGAGACCTTTGACAGCTATCATGAAATTACTTCTGTGCCTTTGTCAAGTGTAAACAGTCTAACTGAATAATTAATTAATCAAACAAAGCTGGGGGCTGAATAGGACCAGTTTTGTCGCTTGTTGTGAGTGGGGGTTTGAATAGCTCAGGCTCTGCTAGCGTATAGCGTTAGCGTCGAAAAGGGTATTGAATCAACGCGTTATCCCTTTATCAGGACCTCCATAAATGAACACCCCGTTGTTATTTCTATTGATCGGGTAACTTGTAGCAGCACTTTGACATTCCAGTGCTGACCTGCATAGTAGACTAGAGTAGCATCTGCCACGTTATCTGCTGTGTTGATAACTCTACTGGCGCTCAGCCCCCTCCCCTCTCCATGCCTCCCATGTGACAAACTTCAACTTCAAAACACACTTCACTTTCAAAACACAGTTTCCAAATCGGTACCGCACTCACTCGAGCACTCCACTTTTCCCTATTCAGCTTTTCATGGGACTAAATAATCCCGGCCGTCAATCAACGCTGTATTTTTAGGCTTGGAATCTCTGAGGTTGTAGAGAATCAGGCTAGGCGTACACCGGTTAGTCAAGAAAAGACAAGACAAGATTAGTCACGTTTAGTCACAGTAATACACATAGTTGCTTATGAAGCAGCACACACGGATGCAATGACTAATCGGTGTGTGTTGCTTCAAAAGCAACTATGTAAAGTACTGTGACTAAACGTGACTAATGTCGTCTTGTCTTGACTAACCGGTGTCCGCCTAGCCTAAATGAAAGGTCAGATTTACATAAAACGTCGAGAGTGATTTTGAGTATTGTAAAGATACAGATGGTTATAAGATTGGAGTCTCTTTATTTTAGAATAAATTAAACCGATACAACGGAGTATCCAAGGACCCGATATTGTAGAGTACCACAAAAGACACATTTTGAGGTTAGAATCCAATATTATTATAAATATGTGTATAAACTACAACAAATGTGGGGAATGGATGGGGCCAAATCTGAAACTAACAACTCCAGACTATATTATTGAAAACTAACGACGTTCATCAGAAAATGATGTTCATCCTCGGTGCTCTGAGCTACGAAATTCAAAGTCTTTGTTCAATTGAAATATTAGTTTTATCGACCACCGTGTTATAACGCAATCATTACAGTTACATAATTGGAATCGAAACAGTAGCTTTTTTCGAAATGGAATTTGAATCTTTTATCATAATGGCCTCATTACGATACAGATTGTATATCATGAAACGGTTCTAGTTCGATCTGTTCCAGTTTTGAAACACTGGAACGGAACAAAAGACAATCGCAGTGCTGATAAAAGCACTGTGTGGCTCATGCGTGTGCTTGGCTAGCAGCTGTCCTAACCTATAATACCATAGCCCCCTCTAATACATGGCCGCGGCCTTCAATGTGACAACGTCGCAATTCCCACTGCTCACCGTCCGACCGATACACTCAACCAGATAACTCTGTCATAGAGTTCTTGGTTTTGTTATTCTAATTAGATTGCCTATCAATCTGATCGGAGCAAACAATACTGCGACGGGAAGAAAAATACATAATACATTCTTTAAACTTTCTAAAACATGAACTATAACGAATGTAAGTATAGTTTTGGCAGGTTGAGAAATATCATTATTAGCAACACCAAAAATACAGCCAGTTTTGTAATCAAGAGTTTCCTATACATGAATCTGATCAATTTGAAGAGCTTTTTTTATCACCTTCGAAATCTTTCACAATGTCTTTCAAAAAATTACTATTCTCATTATTGTTATTTGGTGAAATATGAAATGAAGCACATAGTTTTTGCAAGTATCTAGAATGAGGTATATAAGTAATATGGTAAGTAAGTAATAAGTAATATGGCATTTAGTCTTATAGCATTATAGCATTTAACTGATTGCATGTGTACAAAAAAAGCTGTCAAAACTGGCATTATTGTATTTTGGCTTTTTTAGAAAAAGAAGACTGATTTGGTCACGTAAATCTTTCACTGTTTTGGTGGTTGCTACCGGTACAAGTTCATTATTACCTTCTTCCAAATTGAAATTGAAATTGAAATTTATTGATCACATCATCATTACAAATCAAATTAAATCAACATAATCATCATGACAAAGAAAAACAAAATTACAAAATGTCAAATTGGAATAATAATAGAACACAATAACTGAAATAAGTGACTTAAAACATACTTTTCCTTCAAATGACAATGAAACTTTGTATTATTATTACAATTAAGAGATAAAGAAAAGATGATTAAGATGGACATCAACATACATGATAACTGATGCGATCAAAAATACTAATTCACAAAAAGACTTCCGTGAAGCCCTTGTCTGTGAATAGGAGTTGGAAAAAAGGATATTAGATAGAAAAAAGAGAAGAAACACATTAGCACACACACACACCCAATCACACATAATCAAATACAGACATAAAAACATGTCCATGCATTTCGAAATGAATAAGAATCACCAAAGAATTAGACACAGTAACATCCACCTTCAACAAAATAAAGATCTTTTAATATATAAGATATAATATCAACAAAGATAATTTGATAACAGAGAATAAGAGGAAGTCACTGGAAGATTTTTTAGGAAATAAGATGAGAGAAAATAATTTTTTTTTTATCTTAAGAACCCAAAGCATATGGTATTACGATTAACATGTCAGCCCACCACTTTGAAGAATGTTTCCAATTCCATTGGTGAATGAAGCCATAGCCAACTCTTTGTTTTATGAACAAATTTCTTGTAAAGTTTCTCTTTTCTAATTTCATCTGGGAGAATGTTGAAAACTTGGGACCCAGAAAGAGGAAACATCTTTGAAATGCTGTGGCATCTGGGCTTGGGAGTTTCAACATCAGTCGTGTTGACTGTCTGGTTACCTGGTGATTGTTTTCATGATCAGCTGAAAATCCTCTACTACCACTCATTCTGTAGAATAAGGATAACACCTTCAGGACATAAATATATCTTAAGGGGAGTATTCCCAATAATTTGAAAATTGGAAAAGTATGCGTTCTTCTATTTACACCATGAATTATTCTAACTACTGATTGGTGTAAAGTTATGAGGTTTTTAAAATGGGATAGAAAAGTGGAAGCATAACAAGAAATTCCATATTCCAGCCGACAATTGAAAAAGGCAAAATACATTACTCGCAAAATACTTTCAGGAAAAAACTGTTTCAATTGATAAAATCTCCTTATTAAATAAACTAGGTATATCTTGATTTTTTGTATATGTAAGTTCCAGGTCAAATTATAATCAAGTGTCAATCCTAAATACTTGACAGAGTCCACTTGTTGAATTACTTCACAGCTACAACTTACATGGTTGCAGCCCATCTGATGATATTTGATTGGATCAGGAAATTGGAATGGAATTGATAATGAAAAGTTTATGTAACACGTTTTTTTAGCATTAAGTGCCAATTTGTTAAAATTAAACCAGCAACTCAAATCTACCAAGTCAATTTGGATCATCTCCTGTAGTTCAATTTCACTTTTGGCAGAGTATGCCAATGCCGTGTCATCAGCAAATGAAGTTAAAGATCCATTGAAAGTGTTGGAAAACAAATCATTAATGTAGGCTAGAAAAAGAATTGGACCCAACACCGATCCCTGCGGCACACCATGCTCAACTGTTGCCAACTCACTGTTGAAATTTCCAATTGTCACATACTGTTTCCGGCAAGAAAGGTAAGACTTCATCCACATGATGGCCACTCCACGAATACCAGCAATATATAATTTCTCAAGCAGGATATCATGTTGAACAGTATCGAAGGCTTTTTTTATGTCAAGAAATAAACCTGTGGTCCGTGGTCTATGGGGCTGATTTATTCCATTATAAATATCTGACATGAATTTATTCAATGCCTGTTCTGTACTTAGGCCCTCTTGGAATCCATACTGTGCTTTATTAAAATAATTTGTTTTCTTAAAAAAGCTCATTATTCTTTTTTTGAATAATTTTTCCAAAAGTTTGGAAAAAACAGAAAGCAGGGATATAGGCCTGTAATTTGATATGTCAGTTTTCAGTCCACTCTTAAAAATAGGTATGACTTTAGCCATTTTGAGTCTAGAGGAATTTTCCTTCTTGAAAACTGGCGTTGAAAATTTCGCATAATACTGGTACTATAGGAATTGAAATCTTTTTATCAGATATGATGATATTTTATCAGGCCCTGAGATTTACCATTTTTTAGCATATTTATTTCAGTTAGAAGTTCGTGATAAGTTATTGGTTTCAAAAATAGTGAATCACAGGAATTGGTCATTTTGAATTTAGTATTATAATATTCTCTAGTGAGCTCATCTGGATCATGTATGGAGGAGATAACTTGATTCGACACATTAATAAAATATTCATTGAATTTATTTGCCAAAGCCCTTCATCCTCTATAACATCATCTCCACACTGCAAAATTATAGGTTTCTTTTTTGAAGTAGATTGACCACAATGATCATTTATGATCTCCCATTGTTTTTTAACAGGATAGGTTTGTAAATTGGAGAAAAATTTATGCTTTTGTTGTTTTATTAATTTATTGATAAGTTTTTTTAGCCAGAAAATCATGCCTCAGTTGTTCATTATGTGGATTATTTTATGTTTTTATACAGTCTATCACGGTACCGAATTTCTATACAAATATTCTCAGTCATCCATGGTTTTAAGCGTCTGCCAGGGTTATTAAATTGTGATTTACGACATTTTACAGTGCACCGCTCAATATAAGCCAGCAAAACATCAATAAATAATGAAAACTTACCATCAACATTATCACATAAAGATATACTGCTCCAATCATGTTCCATGAGTAATTTAATTAAAAATTTAGTATCGAGAGTCTATTTAATAGCTGATGGAGCATTATTTTTCTGTGAGTGGGCCTTGACATTGATATAGAGACAGCTCTGTGATCTGAAATGTGTGACTCAATGACTGCACTTTGAATAATATTTCTACTAAATTTTGATTTATAGAAAATGTGGTCAATACAGGTTGAACTTGAAGCAGATACTCGAGTGTCAATATCTATTAGCGATTGATACCCCTTAGAATGCAACAATTCCAGGTATTCGAAAGCACCATGATTATTCAAATTATTTATATTTATATTTATGTCTCCTACAATTATTGAGTCACAAGGGGGCAGTCTTTCAGTGTCCAGAAACTGACCAAGACTATCCACAAAAACATTTATTCCGACGGAATGCCATCTGTACAGGCTTAATATACTTAAATTATAATTGGAAATTTTGAAATTCAATAACAAAGAATCAGCTCCCGCAATCTCTAAATCTTCTTGTGAACATGTAATCTCTCTGCCGGACGTGACAAAGATCGCGATACCCGATGCCCTATTAACATCACTTCCAACAAAATAGCTTTCATAACCGTCAATATTGTAGGGGGATCTACCCTGAATCGGCTGAAACCAAGTCTCAGTCAGAATTACAATATCCGGCTTTGATTTCCAACAACTAATATATGCTAGGAAGGAATCGAAATTCATATTTAGGCTTCGTATATTCTGATGCAGAACAGTAATATTACCCTTGTCAGTCAGAAAGCATGAGTTGACTTCAGTGACATCCTCCACAAATTTACAAGCTTCTACCATAATTCAGTTTTAGGATAAAAAATACATATCGAAGGTTAATATGCTTGGAACCATTTGGTGACACTTTATTAATTCGAACAACATTCATTCTAGCTATTTGATCAACATTCATACTGAAAATATTAAAGGATACATAATATAGAAATCCATAATGAGCACACATACCAGTTCAATACGGATCAATCGTGAGAGCCTACCTTTATAACACATAAAAAAAAGCACATGACAAAATGCTATGAGAAAGAGTGAATATAAAATTCAATATTATTATTATTATTTAATACCGTGAAGAAATGGTTGAGTAATGAGTTAATTATAATATGATAAGTGATGTTGCTTGTAAATAATAATGAACCAGATAATGTTAGTATATGAAGAGAAAAAGAAAATTATATGTTAACAATAAATGGTTTCATGAAGCGACAAATTCAACTTGGAAATTAAAACTTTTATAGAAGTTGAAGATTGAAATTTTTGCTAGATAAAATAAATAAAAACCTAAATTCATTAGAGTCTTTCAACATAATAACCATTATCATTGAAATCATCAAAAGAAGAATCAATATTTTTGCGAGATAAATAAAAACAAAAATAGTTATACATAATATTGATTATTGACTCCTTCTCTCGCAAAGCAGCATAATAATCATTATTGAAATCAAAAAAATCAAATCAAACATGAAATTAAACAAAACAAAACGAATCAATATTATATTTGCGAGAGAAAAAAATATATAGTCTTAAATAATAAAAATTACTGTCTCTTTCTCTCGCAAATCAGTTTTGAATATTAAAGTCACTGATACTTTGTATGATTACACTCTTAGCAGCATCGTCTTTCTTCACAAAAACATTCCCATTTTTAAACCACACATATTTCAGTAGGTTTTCCTTTTGCATCTTTTTCCCCTTTTGAAAAAGTTCTCTATTCAATGGAGACATGCTTTCACTGATGTAGAGAATATTCATGTTACCGCCCCAACCCAGGTCACTCATGGTGATTTTCCCTTTCATGTTCTTTTTACGCATAAACACTTGCTTATCCATATTCTTGTTGAATTTAACAATAATTTGAGGTGGAAACAATTTAGTGGTGTCATGTTTCGAGAGTCTATGGCAGTTGTCAACCATTTCGTATTTAAAGTCGAAACCTATGCACTGGGATATTTTTTGCAGGATATAGAAAATATCTTCGTTGTTTTCAAATGGCACACCAGCAATATTAATAGAGTTTTTACGAGTGTACTGTTGCAAAGAAGCTAGTTCGTGATTCACTTTCTTTAATTGACGCTTTAATGTGTCAACCTCATTTGAAGTAACGTCGATGTTATTGACACAGGAATTCAATAATGTCTCTTGGTTTTGGATAGAGCTTTTATTTTCCTCACACATGGCGAAGCAATGATCAATTGATTTAATAATGTCACTTTGTTCAGCTCGAATTGCCTCTACATCGGACTTTATTACTTTCAGTACTTTGAGATCGTTTATAATTGAATCCAGCTTACTGTCAAAATCATTTTTGTTATTGACGTTCATTTCACTGTTACCTGGTTTATCTTGTTGGCTTGAATTGTTATCTTCCTCGTCCGTGGTCGACTTCTTATCTACTGCAGCAACAACTGACCTTGTATTTTTGGGTGGCATCGTTGAAAATAAAATGTAGAAAAACTGACCCGAATGCAAAATACAAAACACTTATAACTTCGTCTGTATACCACGCACGATAATAAGAATCACACGAAACGATGTCAAAATTAAAGGACTTTTACTGTACTGAAAATGAATGTCATGTGCACTGATGTTCCTACGTATTTTAAGTTGAAAGGTAGAGCTTCTCACAGACCGTCCGCACTAACCAAGCATACTGAATCAACTGATTCTTATCAGTTTATTTTTTTCATTGAGAATTGTTTATCAAAAACTCAATGTTTTCAAGAATGATACCAGGAAGACTGTCTTTGTCTTTGCTTGATTTTCTATAATCTCTACAGAAATTAATTGAATGAAATAACTGACTCCAGTGGCTTAATTAAAAAATCACAAAGTATCGATGAATTATTTTCCTTAAATGCACAAGAGTTTTGTTTGGAATTAATCCTCCATTAATATGGGTCTCCACACTTAAATCATTATTAATATTCTAATGCTGAAACTAACTATAGGAATATTACTTGGATCTAATGAATAAACAATGCAGCTGGTTTCAGTTTTGAATGAGGAAAACTTAATACCAGTACTTTTAATTTTAGCTGATAGAACTTCTGAAAAAGAAGTATAGTCACAGATCTTATCCTCTTCTTCTGGTCGTTTCAATCTTTCCTCTTCTTCCTTCATCAGTTTTCTTTCATAATTAAGTATTCTTTCTTCAGGATCTGATCGTTTTCGGGCTGGACAGTTATTACTAAGATATGCTGGCAAATTGGGAAACAATTTTGGGACGGCGCAAGAGGTTTATCTCTTTTAAATTCGCACCATTCACCATCACTGTTTTTAAATTTTTCACTCCAGACTAAATTCGTCTCATGAAAATGTTTAATACAAACATAAGCTCTTTGAAGAGGAACCAATTTGAGCGAGAAATGGCCCGTATCGACTTACTACGAAGTTTTTCATCTTTGGGAAATCTAAATATCTGCTCATAACCCTCCTTTTTTCACGGCACTTTCGTAATTGTTGGAACATCCCGGTACAACACACTTGTCAGGCATTTCACTTATTTATAACATTTCACACTACAAAACAATAACGTCAAAATCGCTGTCAAAACTGACAAAACGACCGATTTGCATGAACGCACAATGCAAACTGTATGCTGAAGTGTTGGCTCAGTAAGACGATACTGCGACGTTGCCATTTACCTCTCGCCGCGGCCATGTATTAGAGGGGGCTATGATAATACGGTAAACATTGAAATAGAACAATGGTCATTAGAATCAAGGTTAGTTTCGATTGATAATGTAGATATTAATTGTTTTTTGTTGGTCATAACATAAAATGGTGTATGCAATGGTTGTATTTAAGCCTTTAAACGACTTGTGAGATACCATAAACCATACCATAACATAACATAGAATTAACATAACATATCTTAAAAAAGAGCATTGCCGCCCAGCATCTCACTCATCGTTTACAGGCTCTCATAATACAACCATTATTACTCTCATAGTACAACCATTGCATTAACTACTATTACTGTACAGCAAGCAGATAATTATGATTCTATTTCATTAATTGTTGCAGTACAATAAGTATGGACTCTCTGAATCATCTCTGGCATGGATAACCACTGGAACGATACTTCATGTTATATTGCAACATTGTTATTTTTCAACCGCAGTTTTCAACTGCAGCTTGATCTTCGCTTCAGTATTCCAAAAATCTTGCCTAATGGTCATATTGTCTAACTAAAATGCAGGCGATTCGAATTGGAATTAGTTTGTCTGAAAGTTTATCGACGGGAATGAGAGCTCATTTTCCCTCTCACTTATCTCTTTCACCACAGTAATCAATCAAAACTTATCAAATTTGTGGTAATTGAAAGTTATCAGCCAAACAAAGATAAATCAATTGTTATCCAAGTTTGTAATTGACGAAGAGGGCTGTGCGCGGAGTTCCATTCTATCAGCAATAACAATTACAACCCTTTACCGGTTTATTCGCCCCAAATGGAGTTTAATTCCGATACTGTAATTGCTTCAACCAGACATTCAGATGTTCCCATTAATCCCTTCTCGCTTTCTCTGGGGGTTCTCGCAATCCCTGCTAATGATTGCAATCTTAACCTCCTTTCGATCCAATAATCAGAAAGTATAACCAGCTCAATTTAAGAGAAATAGTATGATGGACAGAAAATATTTGTTAACAAACCAATAAAAGGGGAAGAGGGTGGTGGAAGCCATAAAATAAACTTTCACTGTCAAACAGAAACTGATAACCGTCTAAATGAATCCACCAAATTTTATAAAAAAAAACGTCATACTCACACATTTCCTTGAGAAATCACAGTAGAAATACATCTGCAGCATCACAGTAATCTCTAGCGCCCACTGAGGTGGAGTGGCGATGGCGTGGCAACACGCTTAATATAAACATATGTAACTAAATGAAACAGCGCACATCGAGGTGATGTTTCAAGTTCATATGTTTATATTTAGCGTGTTGCCACGCCATCGCCACGCCATCGTCACTCCATCTCAGTGGGCGCTAGGGCTAGAGACCTGAAAGGAACTGCGAGACAAGGTAGTAGAAGTGATTCCACTTCTACTGAAAGGACATATATCGTATGAGAACTAGAATTTGTTGGGTGTGGTGCAGCCAATGTAACCGACTATTCTTATGGGATATGGAAATTAACTTAGGACTCCTTGTAGCACGGAATATACAAAATTCTATAATTCTATTATCGAAATAACTAGTCAAGAAAAATCGAGAAAAAATGTATCTAATTTGCAGTTTTGTGTCAAATAAAATAACAGATAATCGAATATGAAAAATAATTCCTCAAGCAACAAAGAATTTTCCAAACATATAACTCTTGGCAAGACTGTAATACTATCATCGATTCAAATCGGATTGAGATTCATATAATCTCTGATTAACACTAAGTTAAGATCAAATTTGTTCCGAAAATTCATGCAATGAAGGCAAAACTTGATACAAACATGTCAGCGCTAAAAGAGCAGTACTACATTAATTGACAAGGAAATAAGGAATAAATTTCTCATTTGGGTGAAATTTCAGTTCAGTTTAGACTTCAATTCGTCGTCGGTTAGCTCCTCCTATTGTGGGCGTGTCAAGACTCAGTTGAGAGCCAATTGGAGGCTTTCATTCTGTCAGCCATTTTCTCCATTCATTTGTCGGCCATTTTCTCGACATTTCGTTCACCATTTTTTTTTTTTTAGAGATTTTAACAGCCATTTTCTTAACAGTTCCCTCTCATATGACAAATTAATAATAGTTGTTAAGTTACAAGTAGTCATTGAAGTTTGACGAGCATTGAAAATAGACTATTGTATTGAGTACATTGTATACATTATGTTAATTAGTTCTATTAAGTGATTGTAGAAACAAAAAATACTATAATAGCTGAAGAAATAAGATTACTCATACTCAATTCATTGGAGATATCAACAAGTTGAGTGAAAACCTTTCCATTTGTGAAATAATAGCAAAGGGAATTTTCTCCCATCTAATAAAAGAAATGATATTGTGGATGTATAAACCAAAAAATGTAATTTTCCATAACATAGAACTCCTATTTTCGAATATAATATGTGTATAATTTAAAAAATAAACCACATCAAGACAAACCAGTTGATGGATCACGCAGGGAAGGAAGGACAGGAGTTGGAATATATGGGCCAGGTACTAAATTCTATAGGGCCCTGGGAAAAACGGCAACTGTCTTTCAGGCTGAGGTAATGGCCATAGAGATGTGCGCTAATCAACTCATTGAAAGAGGACTGAAAAGGGCAAAGATCTCTATTTTGAGTGACAGCCAGGCAGCCCTAAAGGCGATGCAGGCCTGTTCCAGCAGCTCAAAGCTGTTAACACAGTGTCAAAATTCCCTAAGGGAACTGGCTATCAGGAATCAGGTTAGCCTGATGTCGGTACCGGGGCACAAGGGTATCTATGGAAATGAAATAGCTGATCGCCTTGCAAAAAAAAGGTGCAGATTCTCCATTTGTAGGACCGGAACCAGGTTGTGGGGTTCCTTTTAGCTATTGTAAAGCTAAAGTCCGAGAATGGGAGGAAAAGAAGACAGAAGGAGGAATAGGACAGAAGGACTACAACAATCAAAAATGTTGATTAAACCCTCAACAAAGGCTTCCCGCAATGTAATAAGCCTGGAAAAGAGGGAGCTGAGGCAAATAGTAAGCCTCCTGACAGGACACGGCCCATTCAGGTATATGTTACGGAAGAAGGGACTATGTCAGGATGATAAATGCAGATTCTGCATAGAAGAAACAGAATCAGCAGCACATTTGCTGCTGGAATGTCCAGCACTCTTGCAAATGAGGAGGAGACTTCTTGGAAAGGCAACCCTCCTACCAGAGGAGGCAAGAGAACTGGACTTCAAGGCCCTGAGTAAATTCTGCTCTGGCCTTGGATTTTGGAACATGACATAAGCCAAAGAGGGGATGCCACAAAAGATCGAATAGCGGTCGCGGTGGCTAAGGGTTACAAAGCCCAACCCAATTCCATAGAAAAAGACAAACCAGTTCCATATATTTTCATAGATTATTATTGTTGAATCATCATTTTGAAATGAATTTGATGGTCATAGATGTTCGGATTGACCTCATTTCAAGTATTCAAATACATGAAATGTACATTGGGAACACAATGACCAGCATTCCTGAATGATATTCTTCTGGAAGTACAAACCACACCCGAGTAGAAAATATATACGTATAATAACAAAGAATCTGATTTCTCGACTTGGCTGATTTCGTTTCCAGCAGAGATTCCAAGCTCTCGTCGAAAAACAGAACTCAAACTCTTGTTAAAATAGCATGGCGATTTCGCAGCGTGCAAAAGAGTTTTTAATTTTATTTCGCTGAGAACGTTCAGGAGAGAAGTTAGTTGATCGCGGTTCTTCGTTCTAATAGAAAATTCTGCTCAACATTCATTGAATCATGAGAGAAAGATAGTTGGCTTGTGTTATCATGCACTCATGCCGGGGGAACTTGCGCGTCTGTCTGCTCACACCACACTTTCATCGCAAAAACCCGTGCTTTTCGCAGTTTTTGCGTGTGAAAAGTTTTCAACTCTGAGCCGGAAAACGTGCCGAGCTGAATTTTCTCTCATAGTTGTCAGATTCTGTTCCTAGTTGCGATTAACATTTCACTTATTGCACTCTCGAGCAAAGCGTTGATTATTTTCGAAGGGCGGCTTCAATCCAAGTTTCATCGTTATACGTTCTCTAATGAAGGCTTTTGTCAGCGGGCATGCATTGCTTCTTGCAAACTTTCAAACTGATGTACTGCAATACCTTTTTTCCGTATTTTTTCACATGAACTTTCAAACTAATGACTAGTAGTAGTCAACTAAACTCGTTATGATTTTATATTCTATGAAACGGCTCGTGTGCTCATTGCACTGAAGGATGGGATGGATTTAGACTTGAATAAGATAGTGCAAAAAAGTTTGAAAGGTACCTGAGAGAAGAAATAACTGAAGAATTTTCGTAGGGTACAGCATAGAGGAGCTACAGAATAAAATTTTATTGATAAAAAAGAGCTCTTGCCAAAAATAATTTCAAATTTGATAGCGCGGTGAAGTTATAATAGGCAGTATGTTAACAAGCAATGCGATGTTACTGGAAATGAGCTTCGTAGCAAATGAATAACATCAATTTTTATCAACTTAACTGATAAAAACTATGTTCTATGAGGTTATCAAAGATAAAACAATCCTCGGAAGTAAGTTTTTTTACAGTTATTGGACTTATATCAAGAACGTTTTGAACAGTACTTAATAATTTATGAACTCTACAGTTTTGTTATATTAATGAATAATACGAAACAGCAAAATCTTATATTGAGTCTCGAACCAAACTTCCAAGAGTTCTCTTCAATGTAATTTCAACATTTAAAATGCGAACTAATACTTTAATAAGTAGGCCTACTGAATGAATCATAGTGAGTTTTCGATCAATAGAAAAATCGATTGATTGTAAATTCCAAGAGTTCTCTTCAACGTCATTCCAACATTTAAAATGCAAACTAATAGTTTAATAAGTAGGCCTACTGAGTTTTCGATCAATAGAAAAATCGATTGATTGTAAATTCTATCATTGACAGAAATCTATCATTAATTTTAAAAATTTTAGCATGTGAAAAAATTTGTACTTTAAAATCATATCGCGATGATGTACAATCAGTGCATAGCCCAACCCTACTTCCACTTAGTTTATAAAATACAATCATGTTCTTCAGATTATTACTTCATTTCAATATTTGTGAAATTCTACAAATCAGTTTACAACTGAACTTATGGATAGAAATGTAGAGTGACTCACGCTTGCATGTCACTTTGTTCGGGCACAAAAAGCTGGCGAAGCTGAGTGAAGACAAACATTTGAGGGCCCGGCTTCCCATTCCTGTCACGTCTTCTCTCAGAGTCTCTTTAAAAGTCATCACTAGCCCGAACCTTGCATCTTGCTGAGTTAACTGCTTTGTGTTTTGAAACAAATTTGTTACTTCCCACTTTTCATAAAAGAGAAAGAAGGATGTGGAGGAAAGAGATAGAGAAAGGAAGAGGTGAAGAAATGAGATAGAAGAAGAAGGAGGTTGAGAAAGACCTAGGTCGACGAAGAATTATGGAGGAAGACAGAGGAAGGGAGAGGAAGAGAAAGAAAACAAGAGAAAGGGAGAGATTCTGGAATTGGGACATGATGAAAGCCATGACAGAGCAACCTCAAGTTTAGTTTCGCTCTGTGTGACCTAATGCATATAAATTCTTTATTCACTGATGATTCCCGAAGTCTTTGTAATGTTAAAAGCTCAACACATGAATCCTATCCAGGAATAAGTATTTCCTTATTCTCTCATAGAAGAACTTGAGATTATTTTTAAAGATTTGATTATGGATTTGATATAAATGAAACAATGAAATGCTTTGAAGTAGACTTTCATTCTATCTAGTTATGGAGTTTCAAAATAATTTGGAGTATTGGTTGTAATTTAATACAATAAAAAATAACTATTTCATTCAGGTTTAAAAAGTTTGACATCAACGAAAAAAGTAGTCAAGGATTTGAGCAAATTCGTTGACAGAATTGAAGATAAGAATCATTTTGATCAATGAAAATTGAGCCAGTTAAAAACTGCAAATATTGTTAAATGTTCAACCAGTTAACAAGAGGCATTGGTTTTTTAATCGCAAGCCAGGCAGGATTTGAAGTCGGATTTTGATATGAAAGTGGCTGGTTTTAACTTAACCCAGTATTATTCCCCAACCAATAGGAGGCGTGTAATCCAATGAGAAACATAAGAAGCCTGAGCCACCCAAGTAAGAATCCAGTCAATAGCCAGATGTAGCTCTGCGCAAATTTTGATAAGCTTTCAAAACTGTATCAAAAATTGAACAGACTTATCTGTTTAGTTATCATTTTGATCGACTTTATCAGGTCGATTGTTGGTCTTGAATAGGCAAAAAAAACTATGTATGCTTCAAGTAAGTTCAAGTATGTTCACTTACAATCGATCTGAATCAATCAAAGAATCCAATGATCACAAGTTTTAAAGAGTTTCAATTGAGAACACTCACTATTTTATAAGAGGGAAAGGAAATGCCAACAGAACTCTAAGAAGAACAAATAAATACGGAAGGAAGAGATAGCATAAAAAAGGAAATGAAATACCAACAATTTTTCAACCTCACAAGAAAACAAACTGCAACAGGTAAATAATAGTTGGAACATGGAGCAACAAGTGATCTCATTTCCTCCAAATCCGGTAGTCAACCGTAAAGTCGTGAAATTTCCCCCTACCCACAACCAGAGTAGTTTCAGCCAACGCGATCTCCTCAAACCCCATCTTCGGAATGTGGCATTGAATTCTGATTTAATGCTCTCACTTACTTTCTGTTCTAAACATTTCTTGTCTATGACACCAGTTTTCAAAGTTGAATTGAATTGAATTTGATTGAATCGGAATCAGAATGATGAAAACCTATTTCACTGGTAGGAGCCAAGATTAATAATAGTCCAAAACACATTTATTCCTAAATTAAAGATTTCGCAACATTTTCCGCAAACAGTTTGGATCCAAATGCATACAAAGAAACGCATTGACTAGTGGCTAGCTAGATGAATGAGACGTGCTAAAGAAGGAAGTGCCATCTGAGCATTGGAAGAGAAAATTACGTCTATCTGTTACACTGTTAGCCTACACGAAGTTATAGTCACATTGAAGCTGCTAGCTTCTTATTGTTCGTTATTGATCTATTATAAACCATCTCACGTTGGGGTGAGAATGCTTTATAGGTTCAATGAAACTGCAGTGAACACTAGAAATCTAGCTGAGAGAATATGACATCAATCATACCCATTAGAGATTGTAGCAAGTTTTAATTTGTTCAATTATTAGCTTTGTTCATGTATGCCTACTTACAATCGATCACACGTTTTGAAGAGTTTCAATAATCAAAATGCTTTGGATTCCTGATGAAATTTGTAGAACAAATACAAATATTGATGTTGTGGAATTTTTTCATAATAGAAAACACTTTTTAATGGTCCTGTAAACATCGTGTCTATTAAAGTGGAGTTTGACAATTTCAAAAAGTGTTTTCTATTTTGGATTCCATTTTCAACGAGTGTAAACGCAGCATTCTATATAGAATTCCAATCCACATTCAAACATAATAAATACTTTAAAATATGTTAATATCCTGTGTTTAAGTTTAGGGGCCGGTTGTAACAAGGGAATTAAAGTTCGTCTTCAATTACACATAAAATTAACATTGTTCATTATAAATTAAGCTATCAGACCATTGTGCAATTGAGATTTGGTTTCCTTGATGTTACTCCAAAGTCTTCAGAGGTACTAAATATCTGCTAATGTAATGTGTGTCATCTGAGAATTCAAATAATACTTTCAAATATTATGTTAATACTTGTCCATGATACGTTCAAAGTTATAAGATGTGATTCCAGTCTTTCTTTGTACCTGGTAACTGTTCTCTTGGGTCTGTCATTTTGAGAGCTGTGAGTAATGGAGTGAATAACTGAGTTTAAAGTAATTTCGAGCCACCGGTTGAACTTGAAAAAATGAAATAAAAAATGAGACTGACACATAGAGTTCAAGGCATAAAACGTTTCAAAAGTCAATGCGATGAAAAGTAGGACAATTCAAACAAAAAGCGAGAGTGTAACTGAAGATTGTTCTTTCAGATCTTCAACACACCATTTGTAGTCGAAATTGCAGCAGGAGTTGTCTCAGAGTTATTCATATTCAGGACTCAGAAGCCGATTCGGGTAGCTTATCTGCATCAAGCTTTGAAACTTGCAAGAAGCTCTTTCCGATCCGGCCCGATAGTAGAAAGCCTCTTTATCACAGATGGTCTGCACACCATCTCCAATTCCTTGGAGATAAGGCAATTCATTTGTGGTCGAGTTCATTGTATGTGTGTGTGTTTGTGCGTTCAAGATTTCTCACAAATTTTTCTTCTCCTATGTTGTCTCCCCAAGGACTCTATAACACAGAACTCGAACTCACACTCTATTTTCTAACAGCATCTCTCTCTATCTTACTTTTTCTCTTCTTCTCCCTTCCTCTCTCCCACTTTCTCTCTTTCTTTCGCTCTCTTCCTACCAACCTTTCCACTCCCCGAAAATCATTCTTTTCTTCTTTTCTTTTCATTTTTCCTTCTCTATTACTTTATCCTTTTTTATCTGTGAAAAAACACGACTGACTTGTACTTAATCCACTATTACTATCTCACTCTATCAATCCAACCTCTCAAAATATCTTTCCCCGTATTTTTCTCTATATATTCTCCCTCTCTCTTTCAGATCTGTGAAACGCTTCGTTGTTGCTAATTCCACTGAAAGGTTCCGTTCCTTTTCTAAGGCATCCATCGGGTAAGTGGATGTCATCCGAGTGATTGAGACTTCCCCATTAAGGGGCAAACGGTGCTTGCAACAGCAACAATAGATCCATCCACAAACAACTACACTGCAACATAACACCTGACTTACTGCGAAATGTGCTTGTTGTCTCGAGAAAAACATGAGCATTTACAACATAGTGACTTGATGAAAAAAGAATGTTTTCAAGAAAATCATGGGCCGACATTTAACTGAATGAACACTGTAGTAACTTGGAATTATTTTGTGAAAAAAGCTTGGGTAAAATTTAAGTGCATCAGCAACATTGTAGCTTATAAAAGGAGTTTCACCTTAGTAAAAGATAGAATGTTCTATGGATGCAGTCAACATTGCACCTATGGAGAAAATCATATGAATTCAAGATTGTTATTCATGAATATCATGTACATCATTCAGAATACATTGTTATTTAGAATGATGAATACATAAACATGAATTCAAACTTGATAATAATTCTTTGATTGATTTCAATAGGAAATTCTCAATTGGTAATTTCAACAGGTGAGGAATGAGAACTTTTATCAACTCCCAACTTAAATTGTTGGTGAATAATTCCATAATAGGATCAAGTACACATAATTTTTAGAACAATCGCATCAAGTACCCACTTCTTGAGATAAGAGACTAGTGTCTTACAAGTTTACAAGGAAAGTTGTTCGAAACTACTTTGAAGTGGGAAGTGAAATGTGTGATTTCCAGATTGGGAATGACAACAAATGCGAGTGGAGACAAGCAAAGAAGGAGAAGTCCTTCGATAACTTTCTCCTGCTTGCAGATAAACTTTCAACTTGAAAAGCTCCTTTCCGAATCACAAATGCCAATAATAACAGACCCAAGTCTATTTGTTGAGCTTGATGTATTGCATGAAGATGAAAGTCTTGGTTTGTGGTGGGAAAATTGTGTGTTGAAACCAGAGCTTCGTGAGATAATAATTGAATTAAGTTATCATTGGAATCTAATTTCGATCAAGAAGGGTCAAATTCGGTGATTCTGGATGCATCTAGAACTGTATTGATTATTGCAGTCAACTCTTATATATGTAGTCAACTCTCATAATCGACATCTTATAATCAACTTATAATCATCTTATAATCTTACTTACTCAACTCTTATAATCGACATCACTCTCGATTATCAATATTATTCTTCTCGCATTTCAATAGTTCGGCATGGTTTCAGTAAAGGCATGGAGTGGCCACCGTAGCTGTGACACGACATAGCATCGACAATAAGAATCTTGGTTAATAATATAGCAGGATCCTTTTAACTTGTCAGAAATCAGCTGTTTCGGTAATAATTAAACAGTGATTTCGACACAATAATTGAATGGCTTGAAAGTCTTACCTAAGTCTTTAGAAGACCTTTTTAAAGAAGACCTTTCAAAGAATAACTTTTTAAAAGACCTTTTCAATAATCTGCGAGATTCAGCATTTTGTAGGTTAAGTATTGTACTGATGGCCGAGTAAAACATATGTTTTCTGACAAGTTAAAAGGATCCTGCTATATCTCTACGCAAAAAGATTAACCTTTTTACTAACAATTAACGTAAGCTAGTAGGTAGCTAGAGTAGCTGTGGTTTGTCGATGCTAAAATGGCCTCCCTAGATAATGTAGTACGAAGTGAGCTCTTCGCTGCAGTTACTCTCCAGTTGAACATAACGTGCAACTACCATCCTCATTTTCGGCAATATTATTGCAAGCGTTCTTGATTACAACGTAACAAGAACCAAAACACACATTACTCAAAGTGCAATTAAGCAGGCTAACAAGAATATGTTGCCCGATGTAGCTTGAAGCCATGAAACATTATATTGCAAAGTGCTGTTGCTTAATTACAATGGAACCGATCTTGAGCGTTCACTTCTGCCTTGGTCCACTCAATTTAATAATAAACAACAGCTTATTTCGTCTGCTCACTCTAATGTCTCGCATCAAATTTCCAGGGTAATTGAGCTTGAAAATTTGAAAGAGCGAGAGTCATGCAGACGCAATCCACATCATCACGGTTAGCGAATAACCTCGTTTAGTAAAACTGCGTATTTTGTATGAGAAGAGAATTTAGTGGCTAGATTGTTTAGAGGAAGTTGTTTTAAAGAGATAGGATTTCTAGAAATATGAACATAATTCCGATTGTCTTGTTTCTGTGATTTAGAAACTTGATATTATTGTTTATGAACCATAAACTATGAACATTATAGAGCTAACACAGTCAATTCCAATCAGTATAATCAGCCTACATTTATTAATCTTCTATTACAATTACACCTTTCAAGTTCTATTTTTTTATAACAATAAACAGATTATATCATTCATAATTCAATTTTGTTTAGTTTTAAATTAATTTAACACTTATAGCACGATCCTTTTAACTTGTCAGAAATCAGCTGTTCGGTAATAATTAAACAGTGATTTCGACACAATAATCAAAAAGCTTAAAAGTCTTAAAGACCTTTAAAGTCTTCAAAATAGCTTTTTAAAGAATACCTTTCAAAGAATAAATTTTTGAAATACCTTTTCAATAATCTGCAAGATTCAGCATTTGTAGGTTAAAAGTATTGTGATATTGCTCTTTGAGCAAAATCAGCTGTTGATTTCTGACAAGTTGAAAGGATCCTGCTATAATAAACACTAGATAAGATTGATATCACAGATAATATCACACTTTTCTCTATCAACAATTACACCCTTCAAGATTTTTTATAAGAATAAACATGAATGAAGAAACACGATACGATGACCTGAAACCGTCCTTATTCCAATCGAAATGACTTCGATTATCGACTCTGCAGCACTCGAAAAAAGAGTCGACTGTGTGAGCGAAAACCAATGACGGCCATTAATTGTATGAGTGTGTGTTGTCGAGCGATTGATGAGTGACTCAATCACAGATCGAGCGACTGCCAAGCAACTCAATCGGAAGCCACCGGCGACAAATCGTCGACTGTCGCCTGATACCTTTTCATTATCGCAACGACCTTCATTGTCTAGGATGCAAACGCCAACCAATAGTTACAGTGATAGAAAGGTCGCGGCAAGTTCACAGGTGAAAACTCGTAAAAGACAAATGGGAGCGATTCTTGATGACCTGGTGCCTGTTTCATTTAGAAGTACTGTAATACTTGATTCAAAATCATAACAGAAACCGATCACAAGAATATTATCGCAAAAGAAAACTATTGCCAAACACACGAGCTTTGGCGTTGCTGGATGAATGATTTCATGAGTTTTAGTACTCTGTCATGAGGCACTTACTAATAAGTTACTTGATCATAGAAATAATAATTTTCAATCAATCACTGTTGACTGCAACACTATTATTACCGCCACAAGAAAAATTTCACTCCATGATAACAGTCATATGAAATTAATAAATGCCATCAAGTGGAAATAGCAAATGAGACTCAATTCTTGCAATAAGGAATCTAAACATAAACTATATTTCAATTTCCATCTCCGATGTGGCGATTGTCTCCTCGAATTTCAAATAGGCTACTAATATGAACTATAATGAAAATGTCGGTAATTCTCTAATAATAAAATGGAATGTCTAAATTCTCTAGAAATACAATAGTACCATTGTAATATGAATTGTGAAGTACATTATGAAAATATAACTAGTGATAAGAACAGCATTGAATTGTCTTAAAAAAGATTAGATTTTGAAATGACATCAATATTTAAGGAGCAGCTATCAATTTGAATGGTTGCCGTTATCAAACTATAACTGAAAAGTAAGTTAGGAAAGTACAGTATGACTACAACTATATAACTAGAAAAGAATATTGGATGAGAATAAAAAGTTCAAATGGCTTTTTATCGGTAGAGGGACCCTAACTATGAGAAAATCCAGAACATTTAAAATGATTTTGATAGTACACTGGCACAGTCATGAGGAACAATGAGTTCAGTATTTGTATTGGTCAGAGGTCACGATTGTACAGTAGGATCCAGCCCTATACTGCCTTTGGTGCTAGCAGTATGCAAGGGACGTTACAGTTACTCACCAAAGTATCCCTTATCCCATTGGCCAGCACAAAGAACCCTATTACCGAAATGCGTATCCTACTTCAAAAGCTTTTCCGAATAATACTATCCTGCGCTATTATGCTAACAGGGAACGAGCTGAGATTGAATCTGACAACGTCCCATATCTCTATAGCCAGGTGTTGACTCACTGATTGATAGAAAAGATTTTGTACTTGCCGACATCGTAGGGGGTGTCAGTATACATCGTTGGAGAGAGGAAAGCGAGAAACTAACCAGAAAAATCTGAAAAGTTGGAAAAGTCCCCCCCTAAGGGGGGTTATGCCCCCCAAAATTTCTCAACTTTTTAGTTTGACTATTGACGGTGCTGGCGGTTGGATTTTCGGGTCCAGCTTGCAAAAGTAGCTGGATTTAAGAAATAAAATTTCTACCGGGTCAGCAGGGGGGGTCGTAGGGGGTCATTTTTAGATTTTTCAGTTTTTTGGCCAAATTTGCCAAATTTTCAAGTGCCATTTTTGAATGGATGTTGATATTTTAGTGCGGTTTTCGGGTGCGGGATTGTGTCGATGGCCGCCAGAGACCCGATTCTCATGATTCGCGACCCTCTTGAAAACCCAGGGGGGGCCCTGGGGGGGTAGGTCGAATTTGGCCAAATTTGGCCACTCATGAAATGGCCTGTATCTTTTTTTTTTGGCACCCGGAAAATGTCGACTGGTAGACCATTGGATTCAGCTCAAAAAGTTGGTCTAGAAAAGTCTGTATCCTTTGGATACAGGCTTCCGGTTTTTCGACCCCCTATCATTGAAAATAAATGGGAAAACCGGCTATTTATGTTTTTCCGTTTTCTTGCTCTGGTGTGTTTATTTTTCAACAAAAGTGTATGCTCTTGTATATCATTGTGATCAGCTCGACAAGGCGGAAGCAGCCATGTGTGATTTGATGGGATTGGGCGTGAAAAATTGATGTACATTTTTTTGCAACTTTTAGATTGCGTATTT
Organism: Laodelphax striatellus; assembly: GCA_017141395.1. Taxonomy (NCBI): domain Eukaryota; kingdom Metazoa; phylum Arthropoda; class Insecta; order Hemiptera; family Delphacidae; genus Laodelphax; species Laodelphax striatellus. The sequence goes on from CM029533.1 coordinate 17,073,068, forward strand.
TTGGGTGAGTTTTAGGTTTAAATATGTCATGTGGCACATCATAGAGCTTGGAATGACGACGAGAACCTGATATGATGGTTCATTTCATGATTTGAAGTAAAAAATTATACTCATATTTGTTAAGGATCCATTTCCCTATACCAAACATATGGGAAACATGTAATATGTTACTGTATGCTGCTGTTGTCTGTACAAGGGTGGTTAAATCGTGCTTAACACGGCAGATGAAGTTGAGCAAATGAACAGAAAAATCTGAAAAGTTGAAAAAGTCCCCCCCCCAAAGGGGGTTATGCGCCCCTGAAATTTTCCAACTTTTTTATTTGACGATTTAGAGCAAAAGTGCAAGAGACCTTTTTTGTTCAACTCGCCGAGATAGCACGATTTCAAAAATGAGATTCCAACCGGGCCAACAGGGGGCCCTGTGGGGGCATTTTTATATTTTTAGCTTTTCCGCCAATTTTTGCAAATTTTGAAGGGCCATTTTGGAATGTTTGTTGATATTTTAGTGCGGTTTTCGGGAGTGGGATTGTGTCGCTGGACGCCAGAGACACGATTGTCATGATTTTCGACCCTCTTGAAAAGAGGGGGCCCTGGGGGGGTAGGTCGAATTTGGCCAAATTTGGCCACTCATGAAATGGCCTGTATCTTTTTTTTTGGCACCCGGAAGATGTCCACAACTACATGATTGGATGCAGCTCAAAAAGTTGAAAAATTACCCCCTAACCCCCAGATTTTTTTAACTCTTGAGTTAACTTCTTTTGGTAATTATGATGGAATTTTTGTGTTCAGCTGCTTGCAAAAGTAGCTTGATTTTGAAAAAATTTTGTTTTCACAGGGAGGTCCTGGGGGCCACATTTTTAAATTTTCTGATTTTTGACAGTTCACCACATTGTCATGGGCTTTTTTTGTTTTTGATATTAGAGTATGAGATTGTGTTGCTGGGCTTTTATACCCTATTATCATGCATTTTGACCCTCTTGGATACTCAGGGGGTCAGGGGGTTAATGGATTCTGGATGGAAAAACACTTCTACCATTTTGAACACTACCTCCAGTGGAAACTGTCAATATTATTCTCCTCACACATAGTCATGAGAAAAGGTTTTGCGTGTTTTGTTTTTCCCCCACCTCCACAAAATTGCCTTCCAGGATGCACAGCACCACCACCCCTCTCCCAACAATATTGCAAGGGCGGAGCGCTTGCCTTCCAGGATGCACAGTGCCACCTCCCCCCTCCCAACAATATTGCAAGGGCGGAGCCCTTGCCTTCCAGGATGCACAGCACCACCTCCCCCCTCTCAACAATATTGCAAGGGCGGAGCCCTTGCCTTCCAGGATGCACACCACCACCTCCCCCCTAACAACAATATTGCAAGGGCAGAGTCCTTGCACCCCAGGATGCACAGCGCCACCCACCTCCCACAAAATATTGCATGGGCAGAGCCCTTGCCTTCCAGGATGCACAGCGCCACCTCCCCCCTCCCAACAATATTGCAAGGGCGGAGCCCTTGCCTCCCAGGATGCACAGCACCACCTCCCTCCTTTCAACAATATTGCAAGGACGGAGCCCTTGCCTCCCAGGATGCACTGCACCACCTCCCCCCTCTCAAAAATATTGCGAGGGCAGAGCCCTTGGTTCCCAGGATGCACATCACCACCTCCCCCCTCCCAGCAATATTGGAAAGGCGGAGCCCTTGCCTCCCCACTATGGGGTTCGATTTGTAAAGCATGTTTGTAAATTCAGTTTCTCCACTGAATCTTTGAAGTTGTACTCCCCTCCCCCTCCCCTGGTGGTGTGAAGTACTCACTTCGCTATCACGTGATTTGAAGCAGTACTAAAATTGAGAGATTAGATTTCATTTATGATGAATGGCTATGGGAAGTATTTTAGCCTAGGGAATGAAGTGATATTTGAGCATCAATTCTGAAATATCTAAAGGGAAAATTGAAATTTGAGCTTCCAGGTGCATAACATTGATATTTTTGGAAGCTCTATGCAAAATTTCAAGGTCTAGATCATTCTCATTTTTTTGGAACACAATCCACAACATTAGCTTGCTCCTTGCTAATAAACACACACACACACGTATCTTCTTCTATTTATATGATGATTACACAGATGCCATCTTCCCCTTCATTGAACATATGGAAAAAGTAATCTCTTGCCAGGACGCACTGCCCCATATATTTGATAACTAGAAGCCACCCGTGCTTCGCAACGGAGCTCCACAAAACAAAGCTAAAACTGATTTCTTCCCTACTATGTGTATCAAAGATATTTTTTTTCTGGATTAGGCTTTAAAATATTGTATAGCCAAATGCTATGCTAAAACTGAATATATATAAGGTGGGCAAAAATAGTTTAAATTTTTTGAGAAATTCATTTCATCCAATAAAGTAATAAATTGGATCAATTCAGAAATTAATGGGGGAAATATTAGGAAGGAGATGGAGAGAAGTATAATTGTGGCATAGGCTCCATGTTATTCTTGAACACATTAACACAACTGTATTTACTTAATGTAAGTAGTATTTATGCTACTTTACAGTAAACACATTCATCTTTTGTCAAGTAAGTTACCTGTAAGCTCAATATTCCCGTTAGCAGTTAGCATTTTTTAAGAAAGCCCGGTATTAAATCTTCATTAATGTACCACAATTTTCAGTACCAAACATCTATTCCATCAGATAATTCCATAACAATCTTGTAATTTTTATCAGTGTTGAAGACCACTAAGCCTGGCAAATTCCAATAATAGATTTGATTAGAATTGATTACGTACTATTTCCCAATATGTAATTTCAACACTCTAATATCATAGTGTATAGCAATTTGTAAAAAAAAATCAAAAAGTTTATTTTTTTGCAAAAAAATTCGAACTGAAATCAATATTATCTTAGCTTTTTTATCGAAATAGAATCAGTTCTTCGTTTGTTTCCAATTATTTATGAACCATATTGATTTTTACCTTATAAAAGAATATATATTCAATTTTTTAGCTCATAATTTTTTATTTTGCTGATAATTTTCAACTTGATTTTATAATTAGGACAAAGCCCTTGACCTCTGCATGACAGTTGGCCTCCTGGTATGTTTGAAAAGCCTCCCTGGTAAATGTAAAGCACTAACTTGAATATAAGGGAGGGAAGCCTTGGTCAGCAAATACCATTTATTTCATCAATGGGGAGCTAAATTTCTTGGAGAGTGCAAAGCACTCACTACCAAAAGTGCAAAGCATCCACTTCATTAATTGGAAGCAAAGATATTGAGACCATGAAGTGTTTTTCCATCAATTGTTAGCAAAGTCCTCTAGGAGAGAGCAGATCACATTACCGTACCTATGGGGTTTGATTTGTAAAGCACATTTGTAAATTCAGTTTTCCACTGAATCATTGAAGGTGTACTCCCCTGGTAAGTGTGAAGTACTCACTTCATCGAAGCAACTAACCAGCCAAACAAGAGGCACTTACCACAAGGGTATCAAAAGGGGGTGCAGGGGGCATAGCCCCCTGCCGAGCGAAAGCGAGTCCAGAATCTGAATTTGGAATTTTATTGAACATTATTTTGAATGGGTTGGTAATTATCATTCCTGTAGCCTTATAACTTATTACGTATTATTTGATATTATTATGTAATAAATAATTGATATTATGCGTCATCTTTGATGTAATAAGAAGCTTGAATAACATGAATGAAGAATGACGTTCGTGGCCTCAATACATTTTTGGAAAACGTCATGAATAATTCACTTCATAGTATATTGTTTCGGACGCCGGTTTTGAAGTTAAAACCCGGTTAAATGGTTACTATCGCTTATCAATTTCACACCTTGGTTAGAAAAATAGTTCTGGGGTTTTTGGCTGATATGAATTTTATGTATTAGCTAAAATCAAAATTTGATGGTGGGGAAGGTAGATAAGTATACTTTAAATATACGGTATCTGAACAATTCGATACCATTTTTATATATATTGGATTGAAAAGTAGAGTTCCAAACATTATTAAATGTTTGAAAGGATTTACTTATCTCCTTACCTTCACATGCACACTGCTAAAATCTGACTATTAGCATTGCCATTTCAGTTGAAGTTATTGTCCTTGACTAGGTATTGATACTCCGTTTACTCCCTCACCTAATTCGTCAGCTGTCTGGATATACATAGTCTGAGACTAGATATATGGTCACGGACAATGAATTGTTACTTATTCTTTTTTGTCGGTAGTCCTTCTTCTACTTCATTATAAGCAGATAGATTTATGATTTATTTTCAATCAAATTCACTCAAAACATATAAAAACTACTTATGCCCGGTTTTTCAGTCGCTCAATATAATCCAGTAGATATACACTTTTTACCTGGAAAATATTCCGAAGTCTAAGAAATTTTCACATGGTGTCTGGGGGTACTCTTGGATGTATATCCTGAGTTTTCCCCCTCCAGTACCCTGTGCTAACTTCGGGAGGGGCCAAAAACTTCAAAATTTTCGGTATTTTCTATGTTTTCGTGTATATCTTGTAAATTAAGCATATTTTGTGTACCATTGTGCATTACAAAGTTGTAGAGCATAAAATTTGCTAAATTTTGGTTGGTGAAACAATTTTGTAGACTCAATATTAACTGGAATACAGCCCACCAAAGTTTGAATTTTTTATTAAAAATGTAAACAAATTATTAAAAACTGAAGTTTTCGGCCCTGTAACTATTTTTATTACTATCATATTTGTTATGTAGTTATTTTAATAATTCATCAATAACAATATCTTGGAATATCCCTTTTTAATTCTTGGTTAGTAATTCTTCATCTTTTGAGAATAAGATTCGGATATTGAGCATACAGGGTTGGTGAAAATGATGGAAACGGCTTAATATTTATTAAACAAAGGTAATTTGACGGTAGGTGACATTGGAGATCGTACTAAAATTGAAAATACTACTTTACTGTGACTTCAAAAGTCTGGTCCGCCATCTTGATTCTAACTTCATTTTATTAAATGGGAAGGTGGTCATGTTATACATGATTTCGATACAGAATTTCAAGAGAAAATTAATGGCGAAAACCGCACATCGATATGTGGAGCCGTTTTTAAGATATTTCAATTATTAATCAGACGTATTAAATCGACTTCATTAACTATCTAAAAAACGGGTGAAAAAATTCAAACTTTGGTGGGCTGTATTCCAGTTAATATTGAGTCTACAAAATTGTTTCACCAACCAAAATTTAGCAAATTTTATGCTCTACAACTTTGTAATGCACAATGGTACCCAAAATATGCTTAATTTACAAGATATACACGAAAAACATAGAAAATACCGAAAATTTTGAAGTTTTTGGCCCCTCCCGAAGTTAGCACAGGGTACTGGAGGGGGAAAACTCAGGATATACATCCCAGAGTACCCCCAGACACCATGTAAAAATTTCATAGACTTCGGAATATTTTCCAGCAAACCCACTTTTTTTCATTATATCGACTGGACTAATAGCCAGTTTATGAATCCAATAGCACTATTAATAATCAATAACCATGTGTTTTCAAATGCAAAAAAAGTTATTAATTCAATAGTTTATTGAACGACTGAAAAACCGGGCAATAATCATTCAATATAAAACAATTATATGTAGACTGAAGACATGCAATACTAAGGATAATTATCTGTAATAAACTTTAACTAATGATATCTTCATTCCATATATTACGAAGCAAGATGCTTTGCTGTGAGGAGTAAATCAACTAAGGTGATTACAAGAAAGTTGGAGAATGGTTTTATATACAAACACTAATATATGTTTACAAATACTGTAACGTATTACCATGAATCCTATTGATATTATAGTCATATTTATAATATATAATTGATATACATATATATTGATAATATATAATATACACCTATATATTAATGTGCCTTTATATAGAACTCAGTTCTTGGAATGAAGACGGGAAGTTTATTACAGTTTGGTTTATTGGCGCGTAGTAGATATTTTGTGATCACAACAAACTTAGCCTTGAGCTTTTGAAGTTTAAAGGTTACTTATAAGACTTCCTCCAAGGTCTTTGGAAACAGGTACTCTCAAATATTTGACTGGGTTGTTTGATGGAAGTAACTCCTCGTACTGAGTCAACGGAAAGTTTCAATATTTCCTACTTGATCAGTCGAAATTATAAAAATAATTTGCTTGTAATAATAAGTTGTAACTTGGGTTTAGATATTCGATTCCCTAAATTTTCGGCTACCGAAATTCAAATGAGAGCTGATTTCATTATCTAATAGAAGAGTGTAATTTTTTGATTGATAGCTGGTTCATGTAGTAATAAAGACTCAGTGTAATGAACCGCAAACTTGTTATACGTGGAGATTTGTTAGAATAATGTTCAATAAAAAAACTACTTTTAAAAAGGTAGGCAGAAGAGGAAAAAGAAAAATAGAAGGTCAAAGAAAGGAAGAATGATAGTTTTCAACAAATTTCAGTACTTCTAGATAATATCGAAATGCACAGTCAATAAGACAATTCAATCATATTATCATTGTTCAACTTCGATTTTCTGTGGTAAGCTATTATATTATATCACCTGTGGTGAACTACTCTATATTTCCTGCTACGTGAAGAGAATGCTTTCAACTAAATTATTGATCCACAAATTCCATTGGCAGAGATACTCAAGTCTTCTCGAACTATCCTCTAATATTATCGCCAATAACAGAACATCAATCAATTTCCACTAAAAAACGTTTGGATATGGCCCTCCGTGGTCATTAGCAATCCATCATCATTGCACTTTGAGTTCCTAGGCTAAATAATTATTATTAACGCTTTCTTTTGAACGGTGGTTAGAAAGTGACAGCGATTAAGTTTGACGAACAACGAAAAAGTAATCAATCAGTCTCCGCCATCTATATAGTTTTTCTTTGTTCTTCATCTATTGATTTTATCATTTTCATCCGTAAAAGATACAAGAATGGATCATCGTTAACAAACTTTTTTGTTACATCATAAACAACATTCCAGTATCCAAATATAACTCTTAATCACACTCAGAAATAACCGGACCTAGCATTTTATAGTCTTTCATGGGAAATATAGTTCTATAGATTTATCGGCGAAATGACAATTCAAATAAATAGTTTATATTATTGATGGATGATGATATTGTAATAGTTTAACATTTATGAAATCGGCAGACTTATAACGAATCGAAAAGAAGTAATTATTATCAAAGAGAATAGATTCTATATTATGATATTGTCTGTCTCATTATCCTACTCTATTAGTGGCGAAGCGTGGTATACTTAACCGTCATCGCCGGGTATATTTCCTATAGGACATATACTCGGCGATGACAGGTTAAGTATACGACGCTTCGCCACGGTACTATTCAGGTATTATGATTGTATCTAAAATATTACTCACAATAATATATTATTAATAACAATATGTTATTAGGGAAAAGTGAACTTAGCTTGTCATGTTAAACCTCCAATTGTGTGAAGATCTCAAGTTCTTGAACAATATTCTAGAATCAGCGTCACGTTGTTCAATATTGAAATAAATTCGAGGATATTGAATATTGATAAATGAATTTGAATTGGAATTAACATGTCACATTTGATCTTATTAGGAGTTTACAATGATCGATTCTATTAGTTTATGATTGCACTTTCATTATCGTCAACTATACCCATCTATCCGCTGTTTCAACTTTTCTTTCCTTTCTATCACTGATCACTGGTCATGCAGACTCCTATTGAACTCAATCTCCAGCAATAAAGCTATGAGTGTACCATAAAACTTCACAATCCCCTCACTGTTTCAAACCGATATTGTTCATAGAATAACCATAGAAAGGTTGACAATATAAAGCAGACCCCTCCTATTTTACTGCGATCGAGTACATAACAATTTTTTGAACAGACATAACAATTCTCTGATACCACATCATTAATAGCTCATTTTATAGGGTTGAAGCGGTATGGATAGGGCGTCATAAAACCAAGTTCATGGCTGAATTTTCAGTTGAGGTAGCTTGCGGTGATTACCCCAGTTATTGATTTTAGATTACGATTATATTGGAATGGTTCAAATTCAACAGGGAACTAAGATTCTAATACTAATTCTAGTACTATTCCAATCTATAATTCAAGCTTATCAATCTGCAGGATTAAAAAGTGAGTAAATAGCACTTCTTATTATTTCTTTATCGATTCCTGAATACCGAGATAACAGAAAGACATGACTGTCCTTGCTGATGTTTCCTGGATTAGCCAAAGAATGACTAATGGATTGATCAAAGTGATGTACTGATAGATGAAGAAAATACAAATACAAGATCAAATAAAGTCGGATAAGCATTCTAGATTTCAATTGATTTGGTTTCAACTCACCATTGGCGTCTTTTGCTTCAAGGCCTTCAGCTTCCAAAACAACGACGTTCAAAACCACGATTGGTGGCTGAAAACGTAAAAATATCAACTTAGTCAAACCAATAACAAAACAGAGGATTTTTGAACCTCAACTGTTCTCGAAGGTGAATGTTTCAATGTTACAATAGAGTCGAACAGAATTATATAATAGGAAAATGAAACACAATTTATTCAATAGAATAATAATCAACAAAACACATTGGGTACAGTAGACATCATGATCTTAATTCAAATAATAATAGCTAAGTTTGATAGTTTGAAGTGAAAAAACCTTTTTATAAAAATAGCAACTAGCGATCGTTTGTGGAGAATATAATTAATGTATCATTATTTCAGCCAGATACAATACTGTTAATCAACCAATAAATCTAAGAAATGGAATATATAGAGATTGAAGTTCATCGTTGTTGTTGCATAAAATCGTTTCCCTTTTATAGTACGAAATTATAAATTAAAAGTGTATTCAGATGACATGGTATTCGGTATGGATGAGTACCAATATTATACTACGCGATAAAATAGGTATCAATTCAATTTTAACGACAAAATATAAACCACAGCGCCTATTTTTTCAAAGGTTAACAATCTTTTACTAATCTTTGCCAGCTAAAATTACACCTTAGTAATTAGTTCCCCTGTATGATCTGAAAAAATCAACTCTAGATTCACAATTAATATTTCTATCGCATATGGATTATCAAATGTGTACTCGATACTCGATATTGTTGTGTTACTCCTAAAATAATGTCGTGTGAGCTCCTTTCTATAAAGAATAAAGAATACTGGAAATAGATCAGAGATTGAGTGAGCTGGAATCTGAAAATATTGAAGAAAAAAATTAGAGTGTGTGTAACAAGATACCAAACAATGTAGGAAGTGGAAGCTAACCCATCAGGTTTTTTGTTGGTTTATCTCTGGATGAAACATCTTTCCCTCGTTCCAGGGAGTAGAGGAGGAACAACGAATTGAAGTACCTAGTTGTGGACTCGTGTGACGATAACTGATTTCCTGCCAAGCGACGAGAAACTTTTTCCGCAGAGTATCAAGAGATTTGTAGTGAAAAGTTGGATAAGCGTCAGCTACCGCTTTCAATGCATTGCATTGACCTACAAATGTTTCTTCTGAGAATCTTCGAAATTTATCAATATAGTTTCTTATATTATCGATAATTTATCACATTGAATGATAAGAAACATCTGGGAATCTTAGAAATTTATCGATATAATTTCTAATATTGTCGATATATTAGGTTATAAGAAACATGATAAAAACAAGGACAAGATCAGACTTCTAAGACAAGAAGTGATCATCGGAAAATCTAACTATATTTCGAAACCTGCAATGAAGTCGAAGACTTTTCCAGAATGATATAATTATTGAGATTCAAAGAATTGGACCTTAACAACCTATAATTCACCTTATTTCCCGAATCATTGGGGAACTTATTTGGCGAAGCGGAACACACTTCACCAAAAAAGCCATAAGCATAATAATAAGTAGAAATGTAATAATAGTCCTACAGTACACTTTACAATGATTCATTCTTGATAATTTACACCTTATAATGTTTACATAAGCAACTCTGACTTTGAAATCATCTACAATTCTACAACATTTATGGATCTACAAAATTATTTTACATAGGACATCAACAATGGAATCTTTTTAGATTTTGTGTATGATTGTGATAATACTCTTTTTAGATTTTGTGAAATGTGAAATAATCAACAAAATTTATAAGGCAACTGAAATTCTGTCCAGACTTCTTTTTTATAGTTAAGTTTTTTATGGCTTTTTATCCTTAGTATCTGAGTCGCATTCTTGAATGTGGAAATGTAAAATAGTCAACAAAGTTTATCAAGCACCTGAAATTCTGTCCAGACTTCTTTTTTATGCTATCCTCAATCAAATAATAATGAGTCAAAGAAGTTGAAACCGGAAACTTTGCTGATAACTCTTACTTTCATTCATGTCACAAAGTTGCGAACTTGAACTACAAGAACATTCCAAAAATGTTTCACACTTGCAAAGTAGAGTTTGAGCGAACTCTTCACTACTTCATTTCTTCCTTTAATCTCTTTCTCGACCTCCATTTTCACAGCTTTCTCGTACTCTTTCCTCTCAAATCTCTTTTATTACGTTCGCTTTCTGAAACATGTCATCCCCAGGGTGCTTTTTCCTCATTGAAATATTGCATTATTGAAACTTGAGCTTGTGGAATGAAATCCGTACAAAATATTTCGTTCCACTGGTAGCTCCGATAGATTTATTGATTGGAGCTTCCTGAATTCCTCGTTGGAAGGATGCTCGAGAGCTCACGTTTCCTGTTACTGCATTTTTCCTTTTTGTAAGGATCATTTTGCAAGCTATCTAGAAATTTGATACCTGGCAGTTTTCAAATTTCACTCATCTTCTTGCATCAATCAATTTCTCTCTTGATGGGATAGGGCACAAAAATGTATCAGTTACAGAGTACAGTTCACTATAATAGAGTTTCACAGAAAATTTTTCAAGCCAATTGGCTGATAGCAGCAATTTTTTTCTTTTATCAACGAGAAGTTCTCATGCAATCTAATTTAATGTCAATTCATTTTTGGTAAATTCAATTCTCATTGATATCATGCAATCTAATTAAATGTTAATTCATTTTTGGTAAATTCAATTCTCATTGATATCATGCAATCTAATTTAATGTCAATTCATTTTTGGTAAATTCAATTCTCATTGATATCATGCAATCTAATTCAATGTCAATTCATTTTTGGTAAATTCAATTCTTATTGATATCATGCAATCTAATTTAATGTCAATTCATTTTTGGATTTTGCTAAGTGAGATGAAAAACTAGATATGATGAAAACAATACGGAATGCTGTACTGAATGATATAATGTTTTACAATCCATTGAATTGAATAATTTGAAAAGAGTAGATATAGTGAACTCGAATTTGTTGTTTTCCCCCTGTCCATGCAAAAATGAGACTCTAGAATTGTTTTGTCTTGGAAGAATATCATAGGAGAGTTTGATTGGATATGGCTAGCATATTTTGTCGATACGTGTGTGTGAAACATCATCATAATAGCGCAGAATATTGGGTCTTTATGAGAAGCGTTAACATTTTTTTGAAATTTTCCAAATTACTTATTCACAAAGAATGCAAATACAGCAGACAAAAAATTTATATCGGGGAATTAAATTTTTCAATTTACAATAACAAATACATCGAATAAAATCAAATAATTATCTATCTCAGTAACAAATCATGAAAAATTCAATAAAATAATATACAGCATAGACAATAGAAATGTTGTAAGGATTTCTTCATTGTTTGTGTTTGATTTTTTCATTTCTTCATGATTGTGATCAATCCTCATGACACATTCAAGTAATCGATTCTCTGTATTCCACAAATGGCCTAGAGGTTATTGAATATACTATGACAATAGAACAACACAATAACAATTATTATTTTTTATTATCGTATGCCTTTTTATTGGTGGGGAGACCCTTACGGGTAGGTTCCATAACAATAACAATAAAAACTCATGAACTATTGTTATGAATTCATCTTGAACATCGAGCTGTACCTTGTAGCATATTTACTCAAACATGAATGAAAATGCACTAGATAGAAAGAGATGGATAATTCAACTACTCAATTGCTCTTTAAATCATAATTATTTATTGAAGGAAATACCTAATTAATAATGCTATAAAATTATCTGAAGACTTTCTTACTAGCTATTATTCTGTTGTCAATATTCGTAGTGCGGAAGTCTTCACAGTTTTCTATAGCTTTATTAATTAGGAATTTCGTTCAATAAATTATTATGAAAATACACTATTTAGCGGTGTGAAATGATATTGCCAACAACTGTCATCGCTACTAGGTATGAGACCGATAGATAAGTTCTGGAACGGAATCGAATTCTGGAAAATTCCAGACATCTCATGAAATGAAACCATCACCAGGGTTGTGAGTACTGTGAACTTATCAAAACGATATTGTGAATACGCCATTATTTCCGCTAATTCCAGAAAACGTTCATTCATTACAAAGAGAATCATCGCGGATGATTCATCAAATAAAACTCAGAACTCGATGTGATACGCTATTCTCGGAAATGTTGACTTTTTTTAAGGAGAGAATTGGATATTGAAAAAGACAAAAGATCGTTTTTCTGTTCAATATACACATCTCTTTCTAAAGCTTGCAGGCTAGTGAGCCTGTCACCACACCGCTACCATTGACAAACATTATATTGGAAACCCTCATGCCGCACAAAGCTAATTCAATTGTGAGGCGGTAAGTTATTGCCATGGTCGCTACACTTTGTGAGCTCTGCGTTGTTTCAACATTTCCTGCCCCCTCCATTTTTTTGTACAGGATACGCAATTCACTTCAATGTCAGTTACACAAAAGTGTAAAATTTCTAGCTCTGACTGATTCTTTTCTGTTGCGACAATTTGAAAATCTCCCCAGTGAGATTGAAATGAAGGGAAATTTGATCGAAATTGAGTTGTAATAAAAATTTCTAGTTTCATTTGAAATAATTATAAAGTTTTTTTTCTGTTTGATTGAAAAGGTTTCTGAGTGACTTAAACAAGAACAGTCTCTGAGAAGGGTAAAAGTGGAAAAAATCAAGATCAAGAAGAGATTAAAACTTAAAAAAAAAAAAAACAATTTTTTGAGCCAGAAAAATTTGAGAATCATTATCATTGACTTAATTTTATCGTAAAAGTTGATGTTTTTCAACATGTTAATTGTCTGTCTGGATATTAGATAGCATGGTTTGAACATAATTATTCCTTGTCGAAAATTGATGTTCGAATTTGATTGATTCTAGCTGAGAATGACATTCAACAAATGAACATATCGAATATAGGAACGCTAGATACACCATTTTTCTGGAATTATCAATGAATTATAAATTTTGTGACATCTACTTCAGTCAATAAAAGCCAAAAATTTCAATCTGGTGTCTCAAGGTGATATGTACACTGAATGGTGTATAATGCATATAGTATTTATGACATAAATAAATTTTAGAACGTTATAGTGATCAATCAGTGAAGAGGAACAGTTTTAGGCATAAGCTCTCCTATGTAAATGGATGAATATATGATTGATTCATTGATTGATAATCACTACTTTACGTTAATGAATTCATTTTGTAGAACTCTTTCATTACGTAATAATGAATTCATTTGTATTTCTCTTTTTCTTCTTAGTCATTCATTACACAGTACTCTTTTCCTTTGTAGTTACTCTTTCATTCTGTAGGACTGTACTTTAATCAGTCCTGGTATAGATTTTCGTACCGTTTTAACGAGATGTGCTTCCTTTCAACCTGCACTTCTAAATCCAATCACCGTTCAAAGCTGTCCAGCTAACAGCAATCGTCACTGAAGTCCAACATTTCCCGAACAATAATGTAGTTATCGGAATTCAGGAACAGAGACCGAACGATTTGTACTCTGTTTAGCCAGTCGCCAGAGTCCGGCCAATGCTGTGTGGCATATAATCGGGTCCCCGGGGCTATATAGGCAACCCGCTCCACCCTATATAGGTCATTCACAGAAAATATCACCAACAAATCCAACGAGAAAGTATGAGAACGTACGTACGGTATTTTTGTTTGAAACCCTTTATAAGACTGAGTGCCAGTATACTTTTCACGAATTTCTTGATTCAAAGCTATAAATTACATTAAGTTTACTCACATAATTATATCAATTTTAAAAATCAGTTTTATTACAAAAGTGTTGGGAATGTAATTAGTTTGTGTAACTGATATTACACAGTTTTAAAACTTGTTTCAACTTATTGCCTTGCTTCTTGGGATAGTACTTTACTTTAAGGGACGCATATCAATGCTGTGAGATTAATAGATGTGACATTCATAGAGATGGCTATAATTATCAGGCTATCTTACTATCTTTCTGTTATTACATAAATTCTCGTACTCTGAGAATTCAAGATGAAATAACTGCTCAAGTTCATATTTTGTGAGAATCAACAACAGAGTTTTCCCTATAAAATAGATTGAAGCGGGAACAACTCTGCAATGGACAACACATAATATGCCAAGTTATTGACAGTTGAGACGCAGAGTGACTGACATGCTTGTTACCTGTTTATTCAGCAACGTTTATAACAGTGGTGTGGACCTAGTCCTAGTGGCAATCAATCTGTAAGCGTGGAGCACCTGTTTGAGACACATAATATAATATGTCAAGTGGAGGTTTCTGCAGGGACTTATTAGCGTCTAGAGCTAATAACGTCACGCTATAATAGCGTGAGCTGAGCGGTCAACTGTTCACGCAGCGGACAAGCAAAGCGCCGTCCTTCCATGCTGCGTCACCTATTAGCATAAGACCGTCACGTCAACACTGTGGGGGTCCAGTGGTGGACGTTGATCAACAACTAGTTCAGTTAACGGTTTATTGTCTTTCAACGATCAACTGTTTCTCAGATGAAGCAGTTGATATTTCAACTATATTTCATAGAATGCATTTTTCGAAGACGCACATTAAAAACAAAGAGTATTACATAATACTAGATCAACCAACTATTCTCCGTATAGTTCAATACTGCGGTGTGAACGTACTTCCTCCAGACGCCGAGATACAGCGCTGAGATTACTTTGAATTTTCAACTTCTTAAACGATTTGTTGTCCAAAATACAAATAAAGCCTGCACAGTGCACATCTAGTACCAATAACCTTTTGGCGCAAACAGCATCTAAATTTGCCCAATATAACACAGTGATTGACATGCTTGTTATCTGTGGTCAAGGTGGCTGTCATCAGTTTTTACAAAAGTCTTCCAATATAATATATAAGGATAATGAGAGCTTCCATTTATTTTTCTGTCAGTTCCTACCATGCATGCTTTACTGACTAGGTTTGCTGCTGCTCAATACTACTTATTCCAAGCCTGGATTCTGTGAAAGTGAGATTTGCCTTGCCTAATGCCTGTGTTTGTAATATTGCATGCAACTACACTTGTCCATTTGTCTATGAACTTCCTCATTTGTTATATTGTAAGGATATGCGTGAACAAAAACATGAAATTGCTGAAATGATTGCGATTGCTCTTTTTGGTCCCAATAGCCTCATATGCTCTCTCCAAGATATTCTAAGAATGCTCCGATAAAACCTTGATTCAAATGATCCCAATTAAATATTCCACATTTTTTGAAGGTATCATGTATTAAATGTTTTCTATTAGAAATCGAAAATCGATTAGAGAGATCGAAATCTGCTTTGCACAATTTATAGAATTCTGCTTCTAGGAAACTCGCCTCTATCTCAACAATCATTATTCACCATAATCCACTTCCCTTGTGTGAAGGGTGCGCGTGCCCGGTGATTGAAAAAAAAACACTCTCATAAACTTTTCCCTGATATTCTGTTGGGAAAGCACGAAAACATGTAATTCACCGTTTACTGTCCTGGTCGTTGATTCTCAAGTTGGATAAGGGTGGATGGTTTTTTATGATAAGAGGTTCAAAAAAAGCGTCCGAAACAGAAATATAAAGTACACTAGTATTAACAATGTATATAACAACAGATAGTGGAGCGACAACACGGTGGTAACTGTTCTTCGTTTAATGACCATCTCCATTTTTCAACAAGTTCTTCGACCAGTTAATGTTCAATTGGAAACAGTTTCGTTCGTTGAAGTTTAGGGTTACGGGAAATGTTCGGCCAAGCTCGATGACGCTCGTCAACGCTCGTCAATGTTTGACTAACATTAAGCGAGCGACGGGGGAGCGTTGACCGAGTGACAGCCCGCTGACACCTTCAGCAATTACTGGCGATTGCTTACTGCTACGTCAACCAGATATGACTACGCAGCATAATGAGAGAGAGGGTTGGCGAGCAAGGGTTTGAGATGCAACGAGAGAGAGAAGGGAATAAGATAAAGTCAAACGTTGAGAGAGGGAGAGAGAGAGAGAGTCTGAAGGAAATGTATGAGAGAGATGTGTGAATGGAGGCGAAGGTGTGATAGAGGAAAAAGGTGTGATAATTGTCGAGAGAGTGGGAGGTTGTTGTATATTAATAAAAGAGAAATAATATGGTACTATATATGTATAGTTTATAATTATTATGGTACAATCTACAATCTAATATGAACCTCTACTATTGTGTTGCTGGAGAGAAAGATGTGAGAGAGAAGAAAGAAAAGGTGACAGATGGAGGGAGTGCGAAGGACTGTTTGAAAGAGAGGAAAATATGAAAAAGAATGAGAGAACAAAGAAAGAGCATGGGAGTGAGAATGATAAATAGGGAAATAATTTACGAATGAGTAAGATGAATTCATGGAGAATGAGAGAGATCAAGGAGAAACTGTAGAGATCAGATCATATCGATTGAAAAATAGATCGGAATTGAAGAAAGAATAAAATATGGATTGTGGTGTGGGTGAGAATTATTATAATGTGAGATGATTTGAAGTCAATATTGAGAGAATGGGACAACATTATCATCAAATGCTAGATATTTAGGTAGGACTGCAAGTAACTGCAATAGAAAATATGCTAATGTTTGAATAGGTTAATGATTGCATTGTAAATATTATTGAGCTATCCTTAGAAGAATGAATCACATGATAATTAAAATCGAATGCTTATAAAAATGCAGTTATATTTCCAACACAATATCACTATAAAACACGTTCGAATATATTCTCAACAATATTTTTTTTTTAACGTATGGCCTTTTATCGATAAAAGCCATATTGTTCTAACAATATTGAAAACATGTTGAACTCGTTCAATGAATATCAAGCAGCATGAGCCCCAATAAAAACAAGAAAAAATCATGATGATGTAAACATGTGAAAGATCAGTGTGACAGGCTATGCGATGAAAAAAGGAAGTGACAGATGACAAGTGCCCAAATGAAAACGCCAAAAGTGTCACGTCAAGTGTCATGAAAATGTCATTTTTGCTGACCGCTTTGTGACTCAAAGTTGCTTTGATCACACAGCTTGGGGAACAAAATATCATGATTAGACCAGCAAAGAAATTTAATTAATGTTTGCGAATTTATGACTTGAATGACAATGACGTACAGAATAAGTTGATCAAAGTTTTATAGCAAACAACAAACGATAACAGGATATTTTTTGCATGCTTTTTGTTCAAGTTTAGAACTGATGTAGAGAAAATGAACGAAATGAGCTTAGAGCAGAATAGCACTAATTCCAATAGCACGAATTATGAAATTGATCATAATACAACTTGTAAAGTTAAATTATACAGTACCTCTGTATTAGTAGAGTAGATGGTTTTTCAAGTTATAGAATATAGCATGGCCCGTGAATATTGTAACCAGATTAATGTCTTATCTGTAGTATGTAACATACCCATACTCATACACTATCAACACTATATTACCTCACAGTTGAAGCGAGAGTGCTTTCTAGCAGATTATGTTCGAATAGGTTTACAGGCACAAGTTGTGCGTGGTTATAGAAATGCTCAAATGTTTTAAAATGATAAAAATGTTTTAAAGTGCTAAAGAATACCAGTATAACTTGGAATCGAACCCATGCACGGAGCAGCAATGGAGGGTTGAGCTGCAAGCTCTACCCGACTTCGGCTGCCTAATGACTGTAAGGTTCTACAGGTAAAATTTTATGAATTTATTATAATAGGAATAGTTAAGTTATAAACACCTTCTCTGAGATCTCCCTCTAAGACTGATCCTCTACCTAATACTAACCATAGAGCTAAAACTATCAATAACAACAAATTCCGGTTTCAACAATAACAACAACAATGACACCTTATATTTTTACAAGAAAAAGAATAGTAAAAGCTGGTAATAAAGTTCCAGAGCTAAAGTATTTAGTAATAAAGGACACAATACTCTTTATATTGTGTAATACTGATACTCTACAACTTCTACAACTATTATTATTCTATAAACTAGTGTAATAAGAAGTTGGTTAACTAATAACTATAGGCTTTTATTGAGGTAGATCTGTTTGTTTTCTTAAATGTACTGCTGAATACTCACAACCTTATCTACTTTTTACAGTAAAAATGTAATCCCATCACCAAAATCATTATCTGTCATGAAAGACCTACTCATGCTAGACCTACTCAGGATGGGGTTTTCTTGGTTAGGAGAGTATAAGATACCAATTGTAAAAATGAGTTATTTATTACAGTTTATGAGACTTCAAGCCATCCTATCTTTGTCGAACAATGAATAGACCAACTTAATACAGCTCATGACTGTTTTAACAGCTCACAAGAGGCAACAGAAATTCCGATCATGTGCCGGGCATGACCCCATTGTTGCTTAGTATGAAGTCGATACGATGTCAGATATATCTATAGAATATAAACTATACATTACACTATATATATATCGACAAAAACCACAAGGGAGCCGACCAGAATCGCTGTGAATTGGCCAATTGGCCTTAAAATTGTTTATCAGCTCACGTAGCATGAGAGAGGATTGTCCTTTGCCACCCCTGCACTCTACTGCCCCTCTGTCACCCCCCCCCCACATTCAGCGGTTTGTCATCGCTCACAACACTTTCTTCTCATGGGTTCCAAAACGACAAGCAGAGAATCATCTCAATATATTATTGTACTCAATTCAATTGCACGACTCTCAAACTATTTCATTGTAGATGGTGGGGGAGAGAGAATGATTTCTCCATCGCAATCTAAAATAGTTATAGAATAATGATTAAATCGGTAGATTTTTTTTTTTTTTATCGTATGGCTTTTTATCGGTGGGGAGACCCTTACGGGTAGGTTCCACCTCGCCAAATTGCACAATTTTTTGTACCGGTCACCCATCCGAGAGCGGTCTTGAATGTTTGTTTCTTAACCACATGATTACTTTAGCAACCGCTCTCACCGAGTAATCAGTAGATGAATATCAATTAATCCTATACTGGACGACCTTTTTGTGTCGACTTATTCTAATTACCCTATCGAAAACTTCGGTTTGATAACAATAGAGTAAAAAAAAACAACTTATGAAGATCGCATTTTACAGTGTAAAATGGAAATTTATGTTTGAAACCGATAATTCAGATGGAATTAATTTCGTCAGTCATCTCGTTTTGTAGAGTCGAGACGTGCATCGGATGAATTTTGAAGATCTCATTAATAGTGGCGAAGCGTGGTATACTTATTTGGTCATCGATGAACAAATAAGTATACCACGCTTCGCCACGGCTCATTAATCAAGATCCACTCGATCTCTGAGCCAATAGAATAGCGAGTAATGAATTCGTCTGAACTGTTGAAAACTATTTTGTACACTGAATTTACTATGAATGTTAACTAACAGTGAGTCAACTAATTCACGGTAATCCCCTATTTCTCAAGAAGTTTATTTATGGTACAGTATTGATTGAACAGAATTCATGAGAGATCAAATTCGTAGTCTACTTGTTATAATAAAAGAGAAAAAACCGGTAGCCGATTGCCGAGTAGCATAGGCATAGAAGATTAATATAACTTGGCAGTGTACAGAGGATGAGCAAGAGAATAATCTATACTTGACTACCGCTGATTTTTTTAAAGTCATTACAGATAGAACTAATAGGAATTGAAGTATTACTTGAGCAAATACTGCAGATATACAAAGATATACAAGGTGTTCCAAAAATATCATTAAATGTGTGTTCAAACATAAGACTGTCTCTTGTGTGCATATTCCATCAAAGTTTCAATTTTACTTTTGAACAGAACAAATTTCGAACAAGTCTTGAATCTAAGGCTAGGCGTACACCGGTTAGTCAAGACAAGACAAGACAAGATCAGTCACGTTCAGTCACAGTAATTCACATAGTTGCTTATGAAGCAGCACACACCGATGCAATGACTAATTGGTGTGTTGCTTCATAAGCAACTATGTGAAGTACTGTGACTAAACGTGACTAATCTCGTCTTGTCTTGTCTTGACTAACCGGTGTACGCCTAGCTTCATACTGAATTTTTTTTCAAAAACTTCATATCTTTAAAATGTTCATCGTACAACGACTCTTATTATCTGAACCATCGAGTTATTAAATGAATCACAACATGCTTTCTGAATGCAAGCACGGGTTCTCTCACCATGTACCTTCAATAGGGCATCCGCCCTATGTGTGTGTGAGGTACTGCCTCACATACGCACATAATCGAATATGCCCCGTCAATGCAATTTGGTTGCGAGCCGACTCCGGCTAGCTCAGCTGCTGTGAATCAATTAGCAGACATGACTGTGTGTGTACCGACAGGAGCGTGTATGACCGAACACCACCTGTTGCAGCCAAATGACAGCGGCAAAAACTCATTTTCAGTGTATGCTAATGACAATAGTGGATTATGACTCAATTATTGAGCACTGTCAACCTTGTTTGACTGAAAAAACACGGCCATGATTTCGACAAGATTTTTTTAATGCTTTGGTTTCTATACTATTCGTTTCGTTTCCTGTATTTATATCATGAAGTGCTATGTTGTTCGCAATGTATGGTTTCTATACTATTCGTTTCGTTTCCTTTACATCATGAAGTGCTATGTTGTTTACAATGTATGGTTTCTATACTATTCGTTTCGTTTTCTGTATTGATATCATGAAGTGCTACATTGTTCACAATGTATGGTTTCTATACTATTCGTTTCGTTTCCTTTACTTTTATCATGAAGTGCTATGTTGTTTACAATTTTACAATGTATAAAGTTTATTTTTCATAGTTTGCGAGCATTGACTTGCATTTATAATCTGTTGCTCACGTACCCAGAGGAAAGTTTTATCTGATATTGCATTATTTAGATATTTTATAAGCACTTATTTGATAATTTGAAAAAAAAAACGAGAACTCATTCCTCTCCCATAAGTTGTGACCAACTCTTTCATCTTAAGAGTTACATCTTAAGATACATCTTAAGAGTTAGGAACTCTTTCAAAGATTCACTGTGCAAATTTAACTTGTAATGTGTATTGGAAAAAATAAATGAATATAAATTTGTTGTTTGATTATTCTTCGCTAAAATCTAGACTTTTCACATTAAAACTTCCAAAAAAATACAGTTGTAATAGAAACGAAGTGAATGTGGAGACTCATTTTAGGTCTATTCAAGAATATAACTTTGTCAGAATTATTCGAAATTTTCTTCAATTAAATTAATCATATCCCCAATATTGAAAATATTTAGAGATTAGTTTGTTATTCATTGATTGAGATGGAATTCTCATTTTGAATAGAATGTATTTGACCCATTTAATCTACTCCACTAACCCATTTAATAATTATTATTAATTCTAGTAAACAATTCGATTCTGTAGATAAGAGTAATGGCAGCGTTCCGCCGACATCGTCAGTCAAAATCAGCCTAATCCATTAAGATGATTGAATAGTCTTATCTACGAATCAGAGCTACGTCTTGTAGCTACTTAATCAATGGGTAGTGGGGGGTAAGAAGGGGTTGGCGGCAAGAGATGATTTATTGATAGCCTGATAACAGCAGACGTTAACTGACAGTTACATAGCGGCATGCTCTTTTGGAATACAGCCAATTTCCTTCGAGCCGAATTAAGAATGTATCGAGCGCTGAGAACTGCAAGATACAAAGCGACAGATACAGAACGAGAGGATAGAGGGAGGAGAGATGAATGGATAGATAAAGAGACAGAAAGAGAGAATGAGTGAGTGAGGGAGGGAATCAAAGAGCGTTATTTGAGTGGGTGTGTTGATAGTAACTGGAAGAGAACTGACAAGTCTTTTGTTTTCTTCGGTTACTTCATATTATCAATGTTGTCCGCCTCAACTACTACAGGCTGTACATTATATTATTTGAATTATGGAGTGATCCTTTCTGCTTACTCTCAGTAGCGTTTAAAGAGTGGTCCGCCTATAGAGCCACGGCAGAGGAGGGTGACCTAACGCTGAGCCCATACAAAAACTGAGATTGATAAACTCTAAAAATTGAAAATACTGAGTAGAATGTAGTATCATAATTTAAGTTTTGAACTGTTCGCATTCAAGCTGCATTATATTATTATAATACGTTGATTTTCCGTGAATGACTTTTTTAGAAGGTCATAAGAGTTGAGTATTTGTGATTGAGGACAATTTTTTTGTGAGCGAGGATATGGCCCGGAATGTGATACGATTAAAAAACGAAAAAACATTAAATATGCGGCAAGCCATTGTACTCTGTTCACGGAATCGGGAGTCGGCCATAACAAGTTGTTTGCATTTGTTTGCGTATAGAAGCGATGACTCACAGCTGTTTTCGATGAATTTTCTGTCCAATTCCAGTTCACAATACGTTCATTCAAGGTTAGACTGGAATCACGTAATGTTCTACTGTGAAACGGTCTAGCTGCTCTTAGCTAGACTCTCGCACGCACAGGTTTGTTTAAATCGTCTCTCCTTTCCCTGAACAGAGTAGCCTATAGTAGCCAGAACGCGTAAGCCAAGCATTGGCTAGTAGAATGCTCAGTGAGAAGATATTTTGATTCTACAATGTATGAAGATCAGATTTGAAACATTGCAAAACTCAACTGATACTGTTGATGCAATCATGAGCATCATGTTCTAATGCTCAGGGATAATTTGATAATGCTTTTAAATCTTCATGAAGACCAATAGATTAAAAAATCTTATTCTTGAATTGAACTGGAGAATTTCTTACCTTTTCCTCGCTGGCGATAGCGAGATACCTCCGATGTTGTTCGTGCGAAATGTTGAAGGCTTTTTGTGCGTATGAGTAGAGATCCTCCTGGTAGTGCGAGAATTGACCACTGGAGGCGCCTACTTTGTTCGTAATTGTGTAAAGCACCTCGATGTAGAGTTGTTCCAACTGAAAGAAGACAAAAACAAGGTTTTCAGTTATTTAATGTCAGAGAATTGGTTTTACCTGAATGATCAAAATGATATCGAATATTATCAAGTAGAGTATACAGTAAAGTAGAATTCTATATTTAGGTATAGTAGTATTAAGAGTTTTTGAATAATAAAGTAAGAATATAATCTTATAATATTATCTTATTGCATCTTCGAATATGATCTTATCAAATTTCAACACATCAAAGAGAGGAACCTAGAACAACTATCGACTATTCAAGAATATTCCTCCTTATGTTTCTTAATCGAATATATTACTTCGGGTCTCCCCACCGATAAAAGCCAAACGCTAATAATAATAATCGTCTATATGAAATCAAGCAGAAGAGGTAGGCTATCATTTTCTTATTAAACTCATTTTCATAGTTGAGCAACGGCTACACAAGAGAAGAAATGACAGCTTCAAATGAACATCCGAGCTAACAGAAAGTAATTCAAGTAGAGCGACGGTGAAAACTCTTTTCATTCTATTCTAAAACATTAACATCAACTTTCAGGAGCTTTAACCAGAAGAGATCAATGGCTTTTTGGCTTCAACATGCCAATATTAACGGAAATAAAGGTAGTATGCGGTTGGCCAGTTTCCAGTCCATACAACCCTTAGTGAAATCTCTTGCTATCGAGTAAATTTATCCGATAGAGGAATTTCAAATGAAACCGTTCTGTAAGGCTTCACACAAAACACGCTGTCTTTAGAAGCCGGTAAACATTTTGGCTAGGAACATAGGGGCGTTTAGGGCCAGCAATACGTTTTCCAAGCTTGAATAATACAATCGTTCTCACCCTTCGCGCAAACATTTCCAACCACATGAAGGCGAGCCGCTCTTTGTGAGCCAATTTCCAAACAAAATGCTCCAAACTCTGATCACAATGTCAACCTCCCAGCACGCTCTGTGCTCAGATTAAGCTCGATCTGTGTTATTCGGAGGCTTGAATTTCGTGCATGTGCATAATTTATGCTATTCGGGGCTTCAAAATTCGAACATGTGCATAATCTATGTTATTTATGACTTTGGATTATCAACGTAACCGAAGGTACCGAAATAACGATGATGGATAGCTGGAAACATTCACAGATTAGGAGGTTCTTGATTTTCATGGATATCACATGAGAAATTAATAATGATCGGAAAAGAATTGTTTCAATTCTTATCATTGTAACTCAAACCTATTCTTGTTAGATTGTATTGAATTTACCAGCAATTGAAATACTAACTTAAGTAGCGCATTAATCCTTCCAAACAAGTTGTGAATAATTCAGTGGTTAAAAATCCGAAATATTGCACACAGATATCACAGCCTATGTGAATAATATTATTATTCTATAATAATTATATTTATCAGTTGTATCTATTAATTGGCTTCTTCCAGAAGGTAGAAAGTAAAATTAAAAAGTACCTTTTTTCAGAAGCTATGGAGTAAATTAATCCAATTCAGTTCAAAATCGTAAAATTTCAATTGCAGTGATCTGTATCTTTATCAGTATTTGAGTACCTGTTTTCTTTGAAGAGAGAAGAGAAAATCTGTTACTTGGTTTATTTCAGGAGGAGTTAATCCAATTCAGTAGAAAATTTTAAAATTTCATCGGCAGTGATCTGCATCTATATCAGTATCTGTCTATACCTGTATTCTTTGAAGATGAGTGAATTAATCCAATTAATTAATTAAGTTCAGTTCAGATTTTGTAATTTCATCTGTACTCAAAGTCTACAGAATATCTAGTTGCAGATTGCAGTCGAACAGTTGCAGAGTAGGTGGAACATAGACACAGATTGGAATCGAGTTTGTATTGTTATTTGCCAAGCGCGCCAATTACACAAGTTGTCAAATGTCAGAGCTCAGCTGAATTGAGAGCGGCCCTACTTGAGTTAATTGGCGAACTTTGAATGGATTCCATTTATCTTTTAACGGCTCAAGTTTTAGTCCGGTAACAATCTTCAAACAGGAAATCAGGTTGGAAAAGCTTGCAATAAGGATAGCGGCCTACTTTCTAAATGAGAGAGTTTTTCAGGTCTTTTCCTCGAATCTATTGATCATTCATTAATTACAGAAAATAAAATAAGTCTTTGAGGGCCGCTTTCCCCAACGCTGCTTAAGCAATACATCTGGCTTAAGCCTTATTCGGAGAATAGTAAAAGTATAGAAAAAAATTGAGCGTCAGCTGTTATTACTTAAGCAGCGTTGGGGAAAGCGGCCCTAAGTCCCTTATTGATCGAATAAGTGAGAGAATTTATTGAACTACTGTGAAATTATGATAGAATAGTTGATTTCTGGAACTTTGAAATTATGATACAGAAACGTGATATTTTAATTCAATGACTATTTTAGCAATTTTCATCTCCAACTTGAAATCATCCACACATTTCTAACTTGAAGCGTCTGAATCAGCGA
Organism: Laodelphax striatellus; assembly: GCA_017141395.1. Taxonomy (NCBI): domain Eukaryota; kingdom Metazoa; phylum Arthropoda; class Insecta; order Hemiptera; family Delphacidae; genus Laodelphax; species Laodelphax striatellus. The sequence goes on from CM029533.1 coordinate 17,098,763, forward strand.
CGTGAATGTTTTCCGTCTTGCTTCTTCCAAAAGGATTGAAGATTCCTTATTTTTGCACGGTCAAGTGTTAATAGAAAGGATATCCTGGGACATACTTTTCGAAGATTTTTGAACTTCTCCTGAACTTTTCATGTAGATAAATTACGTTATTATCATCCCTTTACATCTGATATCTATATCGCTTGATAATAATTAATTTCTGGTTTCATGCAGTACATAGAATATTTATCTATAAATATTCTTTATTCTTGTATGAAAAGCATTAAGGGTGGGTTCATTTTAATTTATTAACATGTAATAATTAATTTCTGAATTCATGCAGCTCATATTGAGTGAGTATTAACTATTTATATTATATTTAATATACAATTTATACTGTCGTAGTCTAGAATCTATGCAGAAAAACTTTATTTACAAAAATGAAGAAATCCAATCCTTTTCAATCAAACTTGGTTTCTGTGTTGTTTTTCTTTTGGATGGAGAGAATTTGTGTTCCTCAGCATGCAATAAATTCTCTTCCATGGAAATCTTGTCCGCACGATGATTGCATGAGACACTCAGCAATGAAGAATAAAAAGCTTTCAACTACAGATTTCTGTTTCTAACATATTTCCAGCCATTGTCCGACAAGAGAAAGGGTTGAAGACAATAATTTGTTATTTATTTCTTTGCTTGATTACTGGCGGACCTGTAAGTGATTGTTTCTCAGAGAAGAATTAATATTTTACTCAAAAAACGTGTTAGACTGCATGGATAAAATATCCTATACATCACTAGATGTAATAAGGTGGATATTTGATTCCAATAGAACAGAATATACATTCAGTAAATATATTGTTTTCTACAAGTTTCCTTCAGTTATTGACAAAAATAATTAACTGTCAATAATCTAGAGCTGATACAATTTGCAATAACTCTTGAGAATCTTCTTTATTCATCCTATTCATTCTCTTTTCTATTTTTATATAGATCTGCTTAAAAAGGTTAACATGAACTCAACATGAATTATTAACATTAAGTTCACTTTTTAGATAACCCCCTTTTAAAAATCTCTATTCATTTATTTCATCAAATATATTTGTAATATTATAATGTATTATTTTAATTTAATTCATAAAACGTTTATACATAGTTGAAATAAGAAATGCAAGCCTTGTAATATTTTTCTACCAATACAAAATATTCCTCTTGATTGGCTGTGCCAGAAATCATTTGTTGAACATTTTTCTCTTTCTTCATAGTTTTGTATTCATTATTTTCATTGAACTCTTAGATCCTTCTTCCTACGATTGGTAGTTTTGGGTTCATGAAAAAATTTGATATAATAATTTCAATATTGAATCACTGTACCTTTCAGACTCACAGAGAACCTTACAACTTTCAACTGTGACATAATAGTTTATTTTTCCTTCCATTTTAACTTCTCATCTATTGAACTAGTCGATTAGAAATTCGACAGCATGAAAACCAATTCAATTTAATCCATACAAAATTACATAATTCAACTAAGATTATGAAGATTTGGTTGGATAGCGTCATATCGATCAACCTGCATCGACTTATTGACTTATCGAATTTAGTTTCTGTGTGTTTGAACTTCCTGGTTCTCTGTGGTGTGCTGCATTTCTTACTCATACTAGGCAATGGGTTGCATTTCATAGTCACTCATATTTTGCAAACCCATTCCAGTACAGACCCGTTTACTCTTCTACTATTCGCTTCCTTTTCTCTCGTCTTATCGTTCTCGACTAATCATTTCTAACTGTATTCTTTCAAAATTAAGTTTCCTACTATATTTATTAATCATTTTGCTCATGATCTTGGCGTTCATAGGCTTGACCCGCAAGCAATCCTTTTTCTCGTCTCATTATTCTCAATTTATTATTTCCAACTGTACTTTCAAGATTAAAAAAAAATAATTATCAATGAAAACTCCTACTTAGAATAGAATTTTATAAACTACTACCTTAGAATTTATCAACGTTTCATTTGTTGGAGATACTTATTTTCCAACAATATTAATCCACTTCTCACACAGAGGCGTTGAAGAGTGAATAATCGAAATGGAATTTGCAACTGTTTCAGGACAAATATTTGAAGCCCTTGTTCTGTTGAAGTTGGGCGCCTGCAGTTTCCTTGTTTGTTCTGCGAATCGTTCATTGACAGTATTTGCTCAATCGAGCCGACTAATCTGCCGCAATTGGCAAATGTTATTCACGTTGTTGATTCATGATTTCTGCTCAAAAATCTGGCCAGCCTACAGTTGTGGTTGAATCGAATGCGGATGTGGTAAGAGATCTATCAAACGTTTCCGACCCTGTTCATATTGATTTCATTTGCACTGATTCATTGAAGTGTTCCCAAGCAGGAAATCCAATGGGAAACACACATTTGAAAATAATTTCATTTGCTTTGTAATTAATTTCTCTTGTTGTATTCGTTTATTTTGTAATTGTCTATAATGTTCGTGTTATACCTGAATTGGAATTGGGACAGTTTTGGGCCGCTCCATAAGGGCCGTTTAGTTATAAATCATGTTAATCATTATTAACAACAGAATCATAGTAACAATAGGTCACTCGGTGAGAGCGGTTGCTGAGTAATCATGTGGTTAAGAAACAAACATTCAAGACCGCTCTCGGATGGGTGACCGGTACAAATAATTGTGCAATTTGGCGAGGAGGAACCTACCTGTAAGGGTCTCCCCACCGATAAAAAGCCATACGATAAAAAAAAAAAAACAACAGAATGTTTGGAACTGTTATAATAATTTTTATTTTTTTTATTATGTTTAATTACTGATATCTTTGAACTATTACTAGACTATCATTTTCTTTATTTAACTAGTGTTTTTTCTCCGTCTGATCAATGATGACTCCTCCCTGCACATCCATGCAGGGAGTATACACTGTAACACTTTTGTATTGTAAATATGTTTAAATGTTTCATTTATGAATAAATGTAATTTGAGTTTGAAAACTACTGAATAGATAAATACCGGAAAGTTTTGGATAGCGATTGAGTAGAGCCCATACAATGGGAGTTGAAAGTGAATCGATCTACCAACAAATAAAAAAGGAATCTCGAATTCCATTTATCATAAATGATTTATATTCGACAATATTTTTAACTAAAAAAAAAATTCATAAATACTCAAACAACAAAATAATACGGATAAAAATTTAATATGGCTATCCTGTGAAGAAATTTCCATTTACTCACAAAGGATCACGTCCAAGAGCTGTTCAAAGAGTCATGGTTTTTCCACATTTCAAATTTATCAACGATATACTGAGAAAATATCTTCTCTCCAAGCCCCACATTATAATACATGAATAAAGGAATTTTAACAATAAGACCTTGAGAATTGTATACAAGACTAAATATAGGACCTCAACTTATACGTTTAGGGTTTGTTGATAATTTATCAATACTCTTTGATCCTGGAAATTAATTAATACGACACTTTACTAAATCCATCTCACTGATGCCGATATAAAGGCAGACTCTTAATTAAGCATGGAGAAACAAACTTACAACTACTAAAACTACTTCAGCTTGGATCATATATAAACAAGTTTAACGGTAGGATCCCATCAACATCAACTTATTAGAAAACTAATTCAAACAGTTCAAATAATAACTCGATCCAATTCTCATAGTAGACTTAAATATTCAACGATAATTTTCCCAGGAGAAAAAGTTTTATAAACAATTTAGCAATTACGATGTTTTATTTATGCTAATTTTCTTGTCAGGCAAAATTCGGAAGAAAAAGTCAAAGTTGTGCCGAGTTTGGGAAAAGTCTACAAGAAAGAGTTGTTGCGCAGCGCAAAGGTGAGTTCTTTTTTCTTCGAGACACTCTTTCTCTGAGGAGCAGCAGCAGCAGCAGTGGACGTTGTGTTTTCTTCAACACAAAACAGGGCCTGAGAATTTCATTGGCTGCGTCTCTTGCACCTTGAGAGTTTACTCGGTTCTCACACCCCACTCCCACCACTTATCTCACCCATCACCAACTGTTGTGAGAAAAGTTTTTCCGAAATTTATCAACCGACCGACCCTTGCAGCTGGCTGGCTGCTGGTGAATGCCTGGAATTATATAAAAGTTGGTCTGAAAATAGTAAGGAGGCGAAAGTTTTCTCAACAAAACGCCACGCTCGCTGTCTGGTGTTGGCTCTCAGTACTAGTACTACTCGGACACACCAAAAAATATGAGAATGAAGCATCAGACATATTTTTTTTTGTGGCTGGACTAGGAAATTCCCACTGATTGAATCATTTTTGTGGTGTTTTCAATATATTTAGTGATCAGAATTTATGGGTCAAAATCTATTGACCGATCACGTTGGACTAGAACAATAATGTTCTCATTATTTGAGTCAGTAACTGGCAGGTCAAAAATATCAAAATGGGGAAAATGTATTGGGAATTCGAGCTGTAAAACGAGTTTCGAAACCAAAGTGCTGTATAATATTTTGAATGTTCCTAATTAGGGAGAGCTGTATAATATTTGGAATGTTCGTGGGTCCTAGGTCCCTGTTCCTATGATATGATTACTTTCATCTTTCATTACTAGAAATGCATAGATTAAGAATCTAAAGTAAAGGATGAAGTGAAACACGGTGGAAGGGTAATAGGAACACTGAAAGACTCTCATGTTTGTCTGTCTTCAAAGAAAGCATTAACTTATTTAAATGAGCATAAATCTATTAAGAACCAGTTGATACCTTCAAGCTCTGAAAACACTTATAAACAAATGGAATATTATAAGAATCACATTTTCTTTTATTGATATTTTATTTGATTGCTCAGGCCTACTTCTGTTATAAACGTTACAAATTATTTCATTACAACGCCCCGTGTTAGTAGTCCACAAGACCACGGTAACAATCTACTGATTCAAGCAGGATATATCATGATCTAGAAGACTTCCATGATCTGGAAATCTTCTACGATCTAAAATTCTTCTCCAATTTAAAAATCTTCAACGATCCAAATACTTTCTATTATCTAGAAATCTTCAGATAATGAAAGCATCTGGAGATCTTCTATGATCTAAAAATCTTCCTCGATTTGAAAATCTTCTACGATCTAAATATCTTCTATGACCTAGAAATAATTTGAACAGGATATTCAAGGTTTGAAATCTCACCTCCTTGGTGTGTATTCGGTGTGATATTGGTGGCTTGATGCCAACCGATGTCTCAGGAGGTGGCGGCTGGTCCTCGTGATGGTCCTGCATGGTCAGCAGTCGCCTGTTCTCCAGTTTCCATGACAGCGCCGTGAAACTCTCGAAAAACGAGCCATCCGTCTCTTGTACACTGCAAACACAAACAAAAATTTCATCGAAGAATTATTTATTTGATAAATAAGTCATGAGAGGTCATTCAGAGAGGACGATAATAAAGAATTTATCACTTACTAAGGGAATAGAGTTATTTGGATATTGAATTAAGTTAGTTTGAGTCATTTGAATTTTATTTCAAATTATTTGATAAAATCAATTGTAGAAAATCACTGGAGTTAGTACATAATATATACACAACTTATCAGCTCTTCACTAGTTAATGCATTTACAAAAAACTGAATTATTTGAATTAACTAGGTAGAATAAAAATCTGCCTTTTTCTGTTTACTAAGAGGGGGAAGATTTGAACCGCAGCTGTCCCTTCCACTGGAGAAATAACGGTTGAAGAGATTATTATAGTCCGTGGCGAAGCGTTGTATACTTCTTTGGTCATCGCCGTGTATATTTCCTATAGGATGACCAAATAAGTATACCACGCTTCGCCACTAATTATAGTCAAAAATTAAGAAACGTTTTACTCTCAGAGAATATTTTCAAGTGTTATTGTATTCATAAACATAATGAAAAAGTTCATGAAAAATAAATTAATGCTTCGATAATAAGGTAAAGATGGCAAAAAAATTAACATTGGTCTAACAATTTAGTATCCAATTTTGCCGATAACCAAAGTTCCAAGTATAGAAAGCTATCATGGTAATTAAAAGGTATTGATGGATAATTTTGTAGGTAAATGTATAGACATGTATCCAGTATCATATCACAATGAATAAAAGCACATATTACAAAAAATGATTATTCAAGTTACAATTTGAAAATGATATTATTATTATGCAATAATAGAAATTTCTATATAAAGATAACCGAGTAGAATGAATATTAATAACTCTGCATTGAAGTAATAGCTCATTCCAACTTTCAAATTGAATTTGAAAATTTCATGATAACAGAGTAGAGTAATAGTGATATTTTTTTTGGTAAATGAGCATTAAAGTTAAGTTCGAGTTCATTTAGAACCTTGCAGTCGTAACATGAAACAATGACACTTTTTGACCTGAGTCAGCGCAGCAGAATATTAGATTCAAATTCCAAACTTCTTGTCGTATTGTAGCTGCCAAATGCACTCGGTTATTAAATTCTGTCTTTCTTATTCTATTCTTCTTCCACCTCCCCTGTTTCTCCTTGGGTGAACTCAATTCTTCAGTGAATCTAGTCTTGAGTCTACAAGAGTTAATGTTTGGAATTTTTCATTTGCAAGGCTGGTATGAATGAAACTAATTAATGCATCAAGGCATTAATTTTATATTATTGTTTAAACAATGTTATTGAATATTCCTGTCACATATTTTTCACCTCCTTCCCACTCACATTTTCAACAATGAATCTGACGGCCAGAAGCACGAATATCCAATTAAATTAACTGCCCTGCCATAAAGTGATGTCATCTAACAGCACAAATGCACCGAGAACCAATGAACGAATCGCACGTCAATGAAATGACGTCATTTTAGGTTGGTTGCACTCCTTTTCACTGTCTTTAAATTTATCGTAAAATAATCTAAAATCGCTTACAAATAACATGCAAAGCAGACGAAGACTGTTGCATTGTTGTGGCAGACTTTAGCCGCATGCTAGCTAACCTCCAGCTAACCTTCAGCGGTCTCCTATCACTAAAGCTGCCATATCTTAGTTAATATTCGTTCAATCTTAAAAAATTGGGTGTCAATTGATTTGTGATTCAATTAACTAAAAAACGTTATTCTTGTAATATTTTTGTGAAATCAAAGCTTTTTTAGTTATTTAAGAAACAAAATGTTGAATGGACGCCATTTTGTTTTATGAATTTGAAAAATTGTCATAATTTTTTGTAGCTTTTTTTTTAGTTCTCATTGATGTTTGTGTAAGGTTTCAATCTCGCATGTTCAACTATTATTTAGAAAAATAAATAATAAGTGAAAAAAAAAATGGCAGCTGTGTGAGTAACTAAGGAATTCTGGACAATTTCAATATATTTAGATATGTTTCTTACCCAGGAACAATGTCCTAGAATATTGGTAGGCAACTCTGAAACACACTGTAGACTTATTCCACACATTATAGTGCGGAACAGCCCCGGATCAGACGGGATGAGAATGTTTAGACTGATAATAATTCACATGGGTGTAATCAGCCGATTTGGTATGAATATATCCATTAAGATTCATAAGTAATCCCGTCCGATCCGTGATCGCATCGCACTGGTGTGACAAAGCCTGATCAACTCACATTCAATGAATAATAAAGGCTTCGAGTCGATAACACATATATTTCCAATTTATTCTTACACCATAGTTGAAACGTTATCACCTGTCACTATTACTTCTCCATCTCGAGAGAGGATTTTTCCTATTGACATAGGTTATGTACCCATGTTATTGAACCCATATTCCACGAGTGGGAGTTCGGAACCGAGGATACATGAACAAATCGTTTAGAAACGATAACAAAAACCGCAATATATTGAAGAAGATATTCGTGTTATAGAGTCACACATTACTGAGCTAGGGTTGGGACGTTATCACACTTCTTCATCTCGAAAGAAGAAATCTGTTGATGGCGATTGAGGTGGCTATTTGACTAGTGACGTTGTAGAGGTTCTGGCTGCAACGACAAAAAGTCTGAAGGGAGCGTTTTGCGGGAAAGCCACATCTTGCCCTGGATGCGTTGGGGTATGGTGACACTGATTGCTGTAAAACACGCCACACTCGAGCGAGGATTTATTTCCAGCAAACCAAAACCCTTCTCACCTCCCATAACCACCCTCCTTCGACCCCAACTTGATTCCCCGACCCCCTCCACCCACCAGTCACGTGATCAGTCCGTTGTAAGTTCAGGTCGCCCAGAATCACTATTCGGTTCATCTCACTCTTATCAGTCACGTCAGAATATTGTCTCCTGTCCGCTGATATCGAGATAGAGAAGCACCAATTCAAGAAAATTATTTTTTAGGTTTTATGTTTTGAATTCAATAGAGTAGAATAGATAAGAAATAATAGGCGATTGGTATCATTTATGAAATGGGTATCATTCATTGAGTATCAATCATAATTTATCATCTTCATTATCAGTATCATTTATTGAGTATTATTCTTTGCTCAAAAAAATTAAATCAAATTCAGATTTTAACTGAGCTCTATTTGAACTTTCAAATCTTATTTTCTCATAAACTTATAGGTAGATTAAATATATGTGAAAACTTGGATTATTGTAATAAATCTTATCAATCACATCAGGATAACACAGATTATTGTGTCAAGCAATAGTGTTGGATTACACTCAATAAGCAAGTACAGTATAATAATGAAGTGTGATTGACCGCAGCATAATACTCAATTAGATTTGTTTTATTTATGAGAGAAAATTAAGTTTGGATTAAAATTGGTTGAAACTATATTTCCAGTTCAATCGAATTCATTAATTGATACAAGCACATTTCAAACGATATGTTGTTCTATCTTGAATCTTATTAAAACTAGAACTAAAAATTTATGATGGAATTTTCGTTACAACCATTCAAGAATTGAAAGATCAAATCGAGTTTTAAACTTGACTTGAAAATAACATTCAGTTACAACTATTGGCAGAAAGGCTTCCATTATCACTCACTTGATCTCTTTGTTAGAAACTTTATGAGACTTTATGAAACTTTATTAATGTGAAGGGACAATTCTTGTAAAACTCAATTCAAACCATATTTCATTTAGAAATTTTTATATTCTATCCCTTTTTTCATTTCATTCTTTTCATTCATTCATTCTTATTTACACACAATTTCCAAAAACAATACAATAATACAACATATAAATACAATACAAAATTGGAAAAAGTGCTTAGGTGACTTCATTGAAATCGTGTTGAGGCACCATAATAGGCTTTTTTCATATGAACATTCAGAAACTTCATTTATATTCCGTCAGCCAACACTGTGTAAAATAAGTAATTGAAGTTTTAACTTAAAATTGCACCATCAATATTTATACTATCAATCGTGCCTTTTGTATTTTGGCGAAATAAACGATTTGAGTTTGTAATGTAAAACTAGAAATGAAAATTGATGAAGGATCGGAACTTTCTTACAACCGTTTAATATCACTGATAGATATCGAGTCGACCAAGCAAGAATTTTGGAAAGGAATGGGACGAAAACAGCTTCAATAGACATCAGATAATTGAGTCTCTATTAGAAATAACACAGCTTCGCCTTCGACACCTTGATATTTTCGTGCACTGAGAATCGCTGAGCTAGCTTCTCACTCTTGGTGTTCATTCACATCAATCGGTCCAATTATATTGTTCAGTGGCGCGATATAACAACACAGCACTCCAAATTCGGCATCGATCAGTTCACAGTTCACAAGTCACTCAAGTTATCTTCAAAGTACTACAATGATAATGGTCTCATTGTGAATTTTGAATGGCACGTTCACTGATATTCTAGTTATAATTCATTTACAAAAATGAAGTTTTAACAACTGATTTTTGAGCATTTTGTACAGTAATTATTATTGAAGCAAATGAGTGGAAAAACTTCCCAAAATGTAGACTACTGCTCTCTACAAAAATGGAGTTTTAACGGTTGGTTTTGGGAAGTTGGGTACAGTAATTATTATAAGAGTAGTCGATTGAGGAAATAAAATGTTTTTTTTTCTGAATTAGATCAGGATTCGGTTATTTTTCTAGTGAAGGATATAATCCATTTAAAAGTTAATAGGCTTTCACATTGTTATGTCATATCATAAACATCTCCTAAATAAAACAACTGCTCTACTGAAAGGTTATGAAACTGAGAATACTTTAATATCATAAATGCATTATATTTAATGTTGGACCTGACAAAGCATTATTGCGATCGTACTCGTGCCCGTCCTTCTATCTGTCCTTTTGCACGATATCTAACGAACGGAAAATCGTACACTTTTGAAATTTGGAATGATATCTTCATAGATGAAGTAACAAGCTTATTCATTTTGAACATTGGGAGTTCATTGTGACTTTCAAAGAAGTTACTAGAAGAAACATGTATTTTAACCTCAAAATTTGTTACTGTATGTTAACTTGTCGGGTCCTTGGATAATCCGTTCTCCGTTGTATCGGTTTATTATTACAAGAAAAATTGTTGGAGATTATTTTTCAAAGAAGCAGAAACAAAAGAGATAAAAACAATTGTGAAATGAGTAGCTTGTTCCATTGTCTTTGTCACGAGCAAGAGAGATAGTGGGGGTAGTGGATCAAGTAGTTTATACTTTGAAAACCGAAAAAAAGAATGACAAAAATTTGATGCACCTCATTCTTGACGCATTCAAAAGACCTCTCATGAATACTCAGTTACTGCGTTGGCATTCATTCATCGTGACCTAACGGCTGTGAAATGAAGAAGTTTCAGTACCACATTTTATACGCTGGCTGAATAGAATGCAAAATAAGACCTAACGGACGACTATAACGCGTGTGAAATTGCCTCTAAATTGCCCCTGCAATAAACTTCACAGACGAAAAAGCTCGGTTCTATTTTCGTCATTTATCAAGAAGATATTCTCGAGTTATTATGCACCATTCCGTTCACCTTCAACTGTGAAGAATAATACTGTCGCAGTTCATTTACTTGGTTATTCCAAATGATTGAGGAATAATCTCTTAGAGTGAAAAATCATTTTTTTTACCATCTTCCTCAATCACTATTGCTATAAAGTATACTTCTTCAGAAATTATGGTTAAATAAGAGAGTCCTGCAAACAAATCTCAGGTAATGAAAGATAGATGTGTATGAGTAAGCTCCAGATATTATGGGATCTACTACCCATCTCTCATATAATTCTATTGGACTATGGTAATTTCTAGAATAATTAATTTGGAATTTCTAAAATTCTTTGGAATCAAAATTTTCATATCATTAGTCAGAAGTCAGAGATAAATACTTCGATTAATCCTCAGTTTCATTCTAGTGGTTTCATTTCTCACCATAATTAAATTATCGATTATGGGTGATATTTCATTTTCTGCTACCAACTTTTTTATTACAATAGACAGGGCAGATAAGATGATCATCTTCTTACTAGAAAAAATGGATTTGATCCTTATTGAAAAAAGCTTCTTTGTCATGATACCAGGGTAATCTCAGTGCCGTATCACTAGAGCTGAAAGAAAGCCTTGATTTTTTGCTGGAAAAAGTTTGGGCCTTCCATTTTCATTCATGCTATCATTTTCAATCAGTCGGTTCCAATAAGAGCCTGGCGGCTTACGCAGCAGCAAAGTGAACGATTTTTCTAAGGGATAAAATTCTAATGAAACTACAGGATATGGAAAGTCTGATCTGACATCCTGAGTTTTACTAGCGCTCATCTTTTTCACGAACCATAAATGTAGGAGCCTAAGAGCGTTCCACCATAACAGTTTTCAAGGCACAATGGATGCGTAGAAAAATCCTTGAAGACAGTAGGCTGAATAAATACTCACTGGGAACCTTTTAAAGGTGTGGATTCAATCTCTAACCCTCAAATACATATAAGTTACTCATAATACTTATTGTAAACAGAAATCCAATAACTATTTTGATGTTGAATTCAATGGGTGAAAATTTAAACTGTATTAGTCTCGCAATTGACTTATTCGACGTAGAGAAAGATTCTTACAACTTATAATGTTTACAGAATCTATGATAAAAAAAGTGATTCAACAACCACTTTCCAATTGGATCTCCAGAATTGAAGATACTTGAAACAAGTGTTTACCTTCAACAAACTTTTCAACCTAGATAAAAAGTAATTTTATTCCAGTCTTTTCCATCTATTTAATAAACGAATAACATATGAGATTTTAGAATGGGTATTACATGTACATCACCGTACCCCAAGTTTATGTGTTTCAGGAGAGGACTTGAATAAACATCCCTTCAGAAAATATCAAATTGAAAATACTCAATTCTGATGGAGTTTCTCCTACTTCACATTTGTTTAAAAAATTTGCATTTCTGGTTTTTGACATAATTTTTTATAAATAATTAGGATTAAAAAATCTTCAACTCTGGAAATATACTCGAATAACGATTGAGATTAACCTTCAATTCTTTGAAATAAGTATTTGGTACTAGCAATCTCTATATTGGGAACCTTTAGTATTGGAAAAACTTAAACGTTAGGAACCTAATACCAGAAACCTTCAATATTTGGAACTTCAGTAATAGGAAACCCGAATATTGGGAACCTGGAATATTAGGAACCTCAATATCAGGAACCTTTTTCTGCATCGAATGAATCCAACTGCAACGCAATTATCAGGTATTGAGAATGAATTCAATAATCCGAAATACTTCCGCAACTCAATATTTCAAGTGATTATGCAACTATTGCAAGTGATGAAGTGATCAATATTAATTTCCTTGAAAAGTATTATTTCACTCGAGTTCCTCATCGTTGAAATTTACACCCACCCAAAAAGCTCCACAGCAGCATTGCTTTCACTTCGCTATTGATCTTCTGTCAAATATCAACAAAGAAACTATACAGTTACTGCAAAGCCTCTCTCAGTAGGGATCAACTTGATGCAACAGTTAAATCTTCAGTATCTTATCTGCTAGCGGGGATTGAAATCGGATACAACAAAGCCGTACTGACTTGCCGACAAATCTGGCAGTAACTGAGAATACATGCCCTAAGCCTTTGCCTTGTGACGGATACGTGTATCGATGGCTTTTCCGAGGGTTCACCTTTCTCTCAAACCAGGCAGTCGAGGCTCTAAAACAATATTGAATCTCGGCTTTTTCTCTGCTGAATGAGTCTGTCCGCAACAGATTTATAATATAAGGTATAAAGGGGATTTAAAGTGAAATATTGAAAAATGATAAGGATTCAAAGTGAAAAATTAAAAATGATAAGGTGTAGAAGAGGATTTGAAGTGAGATATTCAAAAATTGATAAAGTGTTAAAGAAGCTAGAGGCTAGAGGTTGAGAGTGGGCAGTAGTAGTCGGCCATATTGGAAATGGTCCCATAAGATCAATGTAATCTCTTGACACATGTAGCACCGTTATTTTTGGACAGAAAACTACGATTGAAGTGTCATTAGAAAGAGAATACAATTCTTAAGGGATTTGTCTTTTACTTTTTTAATTAGAAATTTCTGCAATAATTACAGCAAAAATAAACATTTTCAAGTTTGAACATCTGTGGAGTTTTTTTGGAAGAAGTATTTAAAATTTGAAATTTTAAAACTCCCTGCAACATTCTATGATTTATCTAATACATTTTTTTCAAGAAGATCCGACGTAAACTGTAGACGTTATGTGTTACAAGAAAATGCGTGTTTTAGCATTTCCACTAAATTACATTGATCTTATGGGACATCAATCCAATCTTGCCGACTACTAGCGCTACTACCGCCCACTCCAACTGAACAAGAACACCAAAGTTGAGTGAATTTTTGAATGTGGAGATCAATGAATGAGTGTGTCATTTTGCTTTTATGTTTATAAATTGTAAATACAATAGATCAAATCAATTATCAACAATTATCATAATGTATAAATTATCAACAAATTAAAGACACGTCTACCATTGATTAATCATTGAAAACTTTGGACGAATTTTGTAGGCTAGCAACAAGCCTTCCATGTGAAAGGCCTTGTTTTAAAGGATTGATCTTGTTAATAAAGGTTTGAACGCTTATGTTTTGATAGAATTTTTATTTTCTTGTGTCCTTGACTATTCAATCTTAAAACTAGTTTCCAGTTTACATCCTACCGTAGGCTGGAAGTAACCAATAAAATTATTCTATATGTTATAATATTATAATTACCAATAATAATGGTAATATACTATTATAATAACCAATAATAATATTATCAAATCATTTTTCCGTTAAAGATTTTCCTTTGCTGGGGTTATCTCAAACTCTCTAAACTCAGTAATAATATTACTGTATTTAAAAATGATAATCATAGTTTTATCTTTTTTCTTTGTGAAATACGCAATGAAATTTTGATAGTCTAATTTTCTTTTAATCTGGCCTGTTTAATCCACTACGCAAGACAATGACAAATACAAATGTATAAAATTTAATATTTCAAATTGAAAATGAACCGTTTACTTCTGTTTATTTCGTGACCATTTCAATCATTGGATAATTTTCGACTCGACATAATCATGCTACACGTCTCTTTTCTCAATAAGAATAACATTATTACATTAGTGCAGAGGTTAGAATGATAAGATAGGTATCGCCTGTGTAATGGATGGGTGTGGCCTTCCTCAGATATCAACCAACGAAAATTTCTTTCTCTTTTCTTCCAAACTTGACAAAATCGTCTATCCTCAACTTTTGTTAGAATTAGACCAGCTAAGTTAATTTCATTTTGTAATCATTCGAAATCCTTTCGTTAGTCTGTGTTGGAACTTATTCAAAGAAATCTTCTAATACATTTTTCCCTGCTTTACTTGCTTTTTCTTCTTCTTTTCCTCCTTCTTTACCTTCTTAGTTTTCTTGCGAACTAATGATTACGGTGAGAGCAAGTGAAACAAGCATTTCATACGCCTGAAATGGTTCCAAGTGACATAGTAGTTTCACTTAAGGCACTTTAAAGACGGGATATTTGCACCGCTGCACCCACTACTGTATTATGATTAATGACATGAGGAGCCAAATTCACATGTAATTCAACAGTAAAATATCTGATAATATCTGATAATACCTGATACAATTCACATGCCATATTAAATCAACAGTCTTGCCTCATGCCTTTACAATATGTAAAGATAATTAAAGGTTTTTGATCGAGAACCAAGATGGCAGCTGCATCTACCTGCAATTTACAGAGCCCTAGTTTTACTTTCATGGTTGCGTCGTCATTGACTAACAACAGAGAATGCTTTTTAAAAAAGAAACAAACAAAGCTATAAAAATCAAATCACATAGAAATATCACAGACATCATTCAACAGAACATTTATTCCACTCAACATCAGTGTCATGTTCGTATTCAGTGGAAACAGTTCAACAGGAAAACTCGACTATCATATTCATTCAATCTGCTAGTAGTATATAGGTTGTGGGTGGCCTCTAAACCTGTGGAGCATGCTGAACTGGGGCTGCAATATTTCAGCCGGAATATACTCGTGATGTCGTGCAGTAATAAAATGTGATTCATAGGAGTGTAATGGTTACGAAAATTGAAAAATACAGAGCCGTGCGACACCCGGCACGTCGCTAACTCCCTAACTTTGCAACACGAATAATATCCTTTTGTATTGTCGCCGAATGTTGGCCTCACTGATTTATTCCATCCAACATTCTGACTTGCAGAAACTCCGCTACTTCTTTGCTCCTTCCCTTCCTTTTTCCTGATAATTCTTTCTATCCTTTTCAGTTCCTTTTTCTTCTAAATTTTCTTTTGACGCTTTTTATTAAAGTTTTTCCACGCTTCTCTCTGCTTCCTCATCGTTATCGTTCCGTTTTTCTACCCAGTCAACTTCTTCCTTTGAAAATGAATTTTACCTTAAACTTTCCTTCCATTTCTTGTGTTTCTCCTCCTTCTCCCCTTCTACAGTTGCTCACGATGGGAAGGATATCCTCGTATATCCTTTTCCAAGTAAATTCATATGTTCAAACTCCGCCTTTTTTTTGAAGATACAGCACAATCATATAACCGATAATTTTTTTTATTTTATAATCTTCTTCTCTCCTCTTCTTCTTTTCTTTCTTCTTCTCCTTCTTCCCTTCCCTTCTTCTCCTTCCATCTTCCTGATTCTTTTTTCTGCTCTTAATTTTCTATTTCAATTATTTCTCTTTTATACTGTACTTTTTCCTCTCATAAGTTTTTGTTGCGGTTCTCAATATTTCTTTATATTGTTAGAATTATTTTGTACCATCTCCATTTTATTAACATTTTCTTCTCTTTCTTCTACGCGTTCCCGCTTTCACTCTTCTCGATTTCATATCCCTTCATCCTATCATACACTAACTAAATATTGAATCCTTTTCTGTGCTCCTATTATTTTCCCCTCCTCTTCCTTTCTTATCATTCTAGTTGAATGAATTCATTCCTTCTTTTGATCGTTCTATTCTTTTTCATCATTTTCATATTCTTTTTCTTCTTCTTCATCTCCTTCATCATCTTCATCATCTTTATATTCTTCATCTTCTTCATCTTTTTTCATCTTCATCTGCTCCTTCTTCTTCTTCTTCATCTTCTTCGTCTTCTTCTTCTTCTTCTTCGTCTTCTTCTTCTTCTTCTTCTTCTTCTTCTTCTTCTTCTTCTTCTTCTTCTTCTTCTTCTTCTTCTTCTTCTTCGTCTTCTTCTTCTTCTTCTTCTTCTTCTTCTTCTTCTTCTTCTTCTTCTTCTTCTTCTTCTTCTTCTTCTTCTTCTTCTTCGTCTTCTTCTTCTTCTTCTTCGTCTTCTTCTTCTTCTTCTTCTTCTTCTTCTTCTTCTTCTTCTTCTTCTTCTTCTTCTTCTTCTTCTTCTTCTTCTTCTTCTTCTTCTTCTTCTTCTTCTTCTTCTTCTTCTTCCTTCTTCTTCTTCTTCTTCTTCTTCTTCTTCTTCTTCTTCTTCTTCTTCTTCTTCTTCTTCTTCTTCTTCTTCTTCTTCTTCTTCTTCTTCTTCCTTCTTCTTCTTCTTCTTCTTCCGTCTTCTTCATCTTCTCCTTCTGTCTGCTTCTTCTATCTCCTTCTTCTCCTTCTGTCTTCTTCTTCTGTTTCCTTCTTCTTCTTCTTCTTCTACTATTTTTTTTCCTTTATCCTTCTGTTCTTCTTCCTCAAATTACCCTTTCTCTTTCCCTTCTATTACTCCACAACATAATTTTCTTTCTCTTGTTCCGAATTCGCACCGCATTTTCCTCTTCTTCTCCTCTACTTGTTCCTCATCTAACTACCTCCTCTCATTCCAGCCTTCTTCTTTATTCTTGACTTCTCAGTTCTCTCAATCCTAACCCACGCTCCTACCCTCTATCGGTTCGAGATAGATAGACAGATACCCTGTCACTGTGCCTATATCTTTTATCTTTCTCCTTCAATCAGTCACTCTCACTCGCTCCCATCCATTTCTCGTGACATGTGACTTGTCAATCATTCTCGGCTGATCGCACATGAGATGTGACTCCCTTTTTCCCCCCCCCCCCCCCCCCCGCTTCCCACACCTGCCATAGCAGGGCTTTTCCGACCACAAATGGAAAGTTTACGATTCAATCGACTTTATCTCTCCGGGGAGATGACAGCCATTTCACTTTTGACTCTCGGTTCGACTTCGAAGGAGATCATTGTTGTCTTTCATACTTCATTATACTATACTACTATCGTTTAAAAAGTTGGTTATACTACTTAAAAAAACAATTCTGTTCTTATTATTCAACGCTATTATTTGATAGATCTATCAGTTTTAGTTTGATGTTGTAAAACATTTTCTCATTTTCCCTGCAATAAAAAATATATTCACTATCCGTATACTGTATCCACATGTATTCATGTATTATCCATAAAACTGGACAATGATTAATATTATACTGATTATTGTCCAGTATTATAGATTTTATCTGGGCCCAAACCACAGATAATACAGATAGATACATTTCCTGTGCCCAAGCTGGTTTTCCATCTAGTTCTGTAACCCAATATTCTCCAAAGGGGAGTATGACGTAACACTTTGTTATAGTAGACAATTTGAAGATGAATACACTTTCAATTGATGTGAAGTGACAATATTTCGAAGAATATAATTCCATTTTATGTGAAGCGACAACATCTCACATCTTTGAAATAAGGGAGTATCAAATAAGTATAAGTAAATCAGGAACATACAGGAAGTATCTCTGTTTACTAGCTGACCAACAATAGAGGAAGCAAACTCTAAAGATTGGGGCCGAATATTGCATTTGGCCGTTGACTCCAATCTCCATTGTTCCGTGGATGGAGGAGCTGCACACTAACCTAAGAAATAAATTGGAGTTAGAAACAAGCCGAGTGATAAGCGCTGCGGGAAGCCCTCCATAGGAAACACTTCACGGTGGGAGTCCCCTGAGTGCTTTAGCCCATCATGTATCCGTGCTTATTTTCAGCCCCTAGGCTCAAAGTCTATCGTAAAACTACTGCTTCTCATGAGCAAGTTCAGGTCACGAGTTGAGCAGCCAACTTGCACAATCTATTCCAGTAATTCTCTGGTTGCACCAGCCAGGATCAAACTGTTGTGGATCAGCTGATCACACACGTTTAGCATTGTAGCCTACTGATCCTGAATTGAAATTTATCTCGCTTGATGCTACCCAACATTAGAGATCCACAAAGTTTTATGTATTAAAGTTATTATTCACATTCATCGATGTGTAACAGAATAACTTTATTCACGTTTAGGCCTACTACTTTATCACTTTATTAATTTCAAAATGTTGATTTTGTTGAGCACAGTTCCCATGAGCAAGATGAACTACAGCACATGCAAAAGGTGTGTTGTAGCAAAAAACAATATAGCTTACAATTTGGTATTATTATGACATTCAATTATTGTCTTAGGATGTAGCTTTCAACACTATTGAAGTACTTTTCAATTAAATTAAACAAAGTGATAGCATTAGTGTTAGTAAGTGGGTTTATTATCTGCATACAAGCCGAGTGCTTGTAAATGTGAATGTAAATTATGTAACTGAACTATTATCTTATAAGATTCGACCAATGTGGATTGGTATATTTGTCGAAGCAGCGTGCTCTAATATTGATAAGATTTATGTGAATTTTCAACATGTACACCATAAATTTGATTCAAATGTCAGACAAGTACTACTTTGGAGAAACCGTTCAGAGACAGATGAGCACAAGTATTGTTGATAAAAATCTGTCAATTCATTGTCAAAAAATCTCAGAAAAAGACCAGAAGTGATCCTTGTTAAATTGTCAATAACAAAGAAATAAAAGTATTAGAAATTTTCATTTTATTGAGTGATCTGTAATGCGTATTATTAATATTTAATATTAAATTGTTAGTTGAAAACTACTTAAAAAATCTTCAATTAAACTAAATTCGAAAAGTGTAAAGTGTTCACTGTATAACCGCGTGTTCTGAAGATGGAAGAACAGCAGTCCGAAATAGCTATCAACACTAATCTGTGAGTACATGTCACTTTTCAAGTAAAGTAATTTCTCAAGTATAATAAATTTTGAAGGATTCAAATCATGAAAATCCTTCCTTCAACCATAAAGCCTTAGTGCAACTCCAAAATGATTCCCTGCATTCATATATTCTGTTCCAAATCATCATTAATAAAACGTTGCAATAGCATTGGAAGGGCACAGTAAATGCAATCAATTAGCAGCATTGGATTTTAATCTAGTTGCTAATCTGCGCTATTACAATATCCAGTCAGTAATCGCTGGTCCAGTGGACTGCAACTCAATAAGCAAAGTTGGCCTTTGGGACTTTGAATAGCATGAGGGACGGGGTATAAGAAAATAGCAGCGCTTTAATTAACGAAATGATAGGTTGTTTTTGGTGGACGCATCTATCCACTCAGTCCCCAACTTATCTGAATCTGCAAAGTTCGAAATGAAGATGGGCTAACTCCTTTCAGGGATGGGGGTAATTTCGGGGGGTACTGGGTTAGTGGTGACAGCTGTTAATCCCCGCTGTTAATGGAAGGAACGGCCGGACATCTGACCCCAGGGGTCCAAGAGCGACTCACTCAGTTATCTTTCACCCCTTTTTCATTAACACTCGCATTTCCTGTCTCTTATCTTCCTCTTCCTCTACTTTGCCATTCCTAGGTTTCTTCCTCTTTCTTCTGGTTCTCCGCTCTTACTTTTATTCCCTCTACACTTCCACTTCACTTTAATCCCTTTTACTTAACTCATACTTCTTTTCCCTCCTTCACAAGCAGCACCTTCTTTACATATATTTTTTCATCTATTTTTTTAAAAATTCTATTTTACCATCATTCTTCCTCCGACCATCATCATCATTAACTTCATTCCAATCTACTGCTTTCAAAATAATACTAAATTGTCAATCTCCATTCATCTCCTTGGAATTAACTTCAATTATTTCCATTTTCTCTTTTCATTCTCATTTCTTTGCTTCTTCTCCCTCTTCCTTATTTTATTTTACTCGTCTTTCTTTTTTCAATCATCTCAATTTCTGGATCTCCTCCTATTTTCATGTATTTTGTTTTCAATAATATTACTTTCTCTCATTTTTCTTTTCACCCTCCTTCTCCTGTTTTCCACCTCTCGTTCTCTTTATCTTTATCTTCTTCTTCTCCTTCGTCTTCTTCTTCTTCTTCTTCTTCTTCTTCTTCTTCTTCTTCTTCTTCTTCTTCTTCTTCGTCTTTCTATCCTTTTTACTTTTCTCCTCATCCTTTTTCCTCTCCAGCTTATTCTCGTAGGAAAAATTGAACGGATGTTAGTCATAGTCATCATCAAACTTTTTCTGTTTCTCTGTTCCTCTTCCTTGCTCTATTTCTTGAGAGCATCCTTCTCAATTTCTTACTATCTTGCATCTTCCAATTATTCTCTTATATCTCCTATTTTTTCTAACTTATATCTCTCCTCCTTCTTCTTCTACAGTCCTTTCTTCCACCTTCCTTTCATCTATTATCTTCTTCTCGTTTTACTCCGTCTTCATCTTCACCTTCTTCCTATTCTTTCCTTTCTCTAACTTGTACCCCTTCTTTTTTCTCTCCATCACCTTCTATAGTCCTTTTTATCACCGTCCCTCCTTCTGCCATTTTCCCCGGTTTTACTCCGTCTCCATCTTCACCTTCTTCCTATCCTTTCCTTTCTTTAACTTGTACCTTTTCTTTTTTCTAACACCTTCTACGGTCCTTTCTTTCACCGTCCCTCCTCCCATCATTCTCCTCCGTTTTACTCCGTCTTCATCTTCACCTTCTTCCTCCCCTTCCATGCTGATTTCCGTCTATCAGGGCGCTCACAGAACTTAGTCGTCAACTTGCCATCGCTCTGCTGTGCTCTGGTGGTGATCTTGGTCGCATCCATCTAATTGCGGTCGGAGCTGAGGCTGAGGCCATCACTTTGAAAGTATTAAAAGCTTCTCAGCCAGCCAATAGCCACCCACTGCTCATCTCAAACTGTTACCGTCTCAATATCATGACTGTGTGATAACAGACTTGCAAAATGGCAGTTCCTTCATTTATAAACTTATCACGGATAAGACAAGAATATAAGAAAATTTTAACTGGTTAGTCGGTCCATGATATTAAACTGTACAGGTTTATTGATATCCATCACTTCATCATTCGAAGACATATGAAATGATGATATTCAACTCTTTTCTTCCGAGAGTCAGCTGCCTCCTTTCATGAATTGCAGAGCAAACTGGAAAATGCTCTCAATAAAAAATTTAGAAATTTCATACGACCTACTTTAATGAGGTATATTCTATTAAGTGGATTAACTACACAAGTCACATCAAATACATAATAATTATTAATATTTTTGAACTTTTCATTCAATTTTAAGTTTCTGGATTGCAATTGTTCTATTCTTCTACAGTTAAGTTGAGGCAGTTCAGTAATAATTCAGGTGAAATGAATAATGGAAAGTAAGGTACTGTGTACTTGTGTATCGTGTAGACCCGTTGCCAAGCGTGGTATACTTATTTGGTCATCCAACGATGACCAAATAAATATACCACGCTTCGCTACTAGTGTAGACCTACTCTTTATTTTTCACACGATATCGATATTATTCCTATTATCGAATTTATTTATTATCGATATTTATTCCTGAATATTGCATTGAAACAACACGACCGGTAGCTGGTAATATTGCAGGAGAAGAATTGAAAGGAAAGCAGATAAAATGTATCAGTGTTGTAGAAGAGCGATTGCTGTAGAGCTCTTGAGAGTAAGAGACAAGTGCTATCAGGACAGTGTAGAGCTCTTGTCCAAGATTTATACAGCCTACGAGTTGTGTTGCGAAGATGTTATCTTTGACTTCGGCTCGACAGATATTTCACTCTCTATTCTGGACCCTTCTGCAATCGAATATGTGAGGAGACACATGAGGGTTTGGGGGGGCACCCAGGGGGGGAGCAGAAAGTGGGTAACACACACGAGGAGCTGTCATCAACAATGAATGACGTCAGGCACGTCTAGCCTGTCATCATTCTCTTTGCCATATTCGACAGAGGATTGAATTTCAACAACGGTAAATTGCATTGGAGAATGACGTATCACGTTATTTGACAAAAAACCGGCGATGGAAAAAGTTTGCGATAAATCTGACCCCCAATCTGTGTTAGATCGGAAAAACTGAGACATACTGCCTGCAAACCGTTATTAGGACAGTGTATGCCATTCCAAGAATCGAAAAATGAGTTTTTCACATTAATTTTAAATATTCCCTATCGGTAGCCTACAATAATCATTATTACAATTACAATTGGTTGAAATTACAATTGGTTACAATTACAGTTATTGTAATTGAAGTTGATTATCTTGTACAGTATCATCATTCACAACTGGGAAGGAACATATGTAGTAGGCCTACAAAGGAACGTGTAGTATGTTTTTATCATAATCACTTTCAATAAGGCTAGGCGTACACCGGTTAGTCAAGACAAGACAAGACAAGATTAGTCACGTTTAGTCACAGTAATTCACATAGCTGCTTATGAAGCAGCACACACTGATGCAATGACTGATCGGTGTGTGTTGCTTCATAAGCAACTATGTGAAGTACTGTGACTAAACGTGACTAATCTCGTCTTGTCTTGTCTTGACTAACCGGTGTACGCCTAGCCTAAGAGAGTATCCAGTTGAGTAGTCACTTGAACTTAGCCTCAAAAGAGCTGATATGATGTAAGTTATTGATGAAAAACTGAATTATTGATGCTGAATTTGAAAATTTACTTGTAAGATTCATATTGCAACTTCATAATTACTAAACTTTGTAATTGATTCCTAAATTTTCACAGTTACGGTGAAGTTAACTAATACGTCATTAGGTTGTGGATACAAAAGTTACATACTTCGTACTATGAAATTTTATATTACACTGAAATCTGTACCTGAGTCGAACGTATTTTGTTAGATATATGGGTTGGATGTATCCAAACACTCTTACATCTAGGTGCATATCAGATCTAATCACGGCAATTGAAGTGTATCGGCAGATGAAATAGATAATCTACACCAGTTTTAATCATTTGTTCTAAAAGATTGTGGAAAGTTTATCCAGTGAAAATTGTATTGATGGTCGATGGTTGCACGATGTGATGAGTACCACGAATGACAATCAACCACGGGGGAGTGGGAGCAGTGGGTGGTGGAGAGGGGGGGGGTGTATCAGCTGCTGAGGAAGATCGCGGTGGATTTTCCAATACAGGCTGTATTTCTCATGGGTGGAGCGGTGATATTTTCTGCTTCGATAATTCGCTCGCTTGCCTAGCGAGCTGAGTGCAATATTCTGCTCCACGAGGAATCCGCAATCATTGGAATTCTCGATGCGTGTGTGGGTGAGTGTACGATGGGAAGCTGGGGCTGCTGATCAACCATCATCATTCCTGCCTTATGTTTCTGGCGTGAATTTTTGCCTTCCAACGTTCACTTCTCTACAACGTGATTGTTACGTAGCACACTAATAAACTAGAGTGATTCGCTATTGTCTGAAGTAACACCATTGATCACTCCTGTGCAACTCATGATATGATCATTGAAGTATGTGATGTTTCTCAAGTAGGCCTATACAAGTATCTAAGTACCGTATTTCAATAAAACAGTAAGGAGATAGAACAATGCGAAATTAGAGAAATCAAGGAAATTCCGAGTAGGTATTGTAATGAAAAGCAGCCTGTAGTTGTGCTTCAGTGGAAACCTCAATTCTCTACAAATGACATTCACTAGAAATGCGAAATTGACAATCAAATAATAAAGTAAACCGTCCTTAAACTTAAAGAATCAAGTTGTCAGCAAATTTTTCTGATTATCTGAAGAACCTTACACAAGTTACAAAATTGTAACTGAGATTATTTATCGACAAATTTTACCCAGATAAGTCATCATGAAGTATGAAAACGTAATAGATGAAAAATAAAACGACGGATTTTTTTTGAGGGTGATGCCGACATGAGCTCTAGGCTTGTGCTTGGTTTATGAGAGGGGCGATGATGAGAGATGACGACTGTTTTTAGGCCGACGGCTTTTCGTCTCCTCTGAAAGACGGGAGTGGCCGTTTCTGTCATTACAGAAAACTTATTTCATAATTATCTAATTTTGTTTATTTCGATGTGTGAATACTGTGATCTTACTTGAACGACACATGAGATTGGATGGATTGCGAAAAGATTCTTAATAAAACTAATAATATTCTATGGATCAAATGGGACTGCTGGACTGAATGGAATTACATTAAAAATTCGATATTATGCAGTCAGGGATCTTGAATTGAAGTAGTTGTAGTGCGAAATGACCAAGAATTAGTAACCACCACTTGCCTATTCTTGAAACTGGACTTGAAAGAAAATATTACATTGCTCAGTAGCTTACTGAGCTACAGTATTAATCTAATCAATAGGTAGGTGTCGAATGAGTTATAGATTGTGCTCGGGAAATTAACCTTCGAGTAACCTTCGTTGAAATTTAAATTTCCTTCCTTCTTTTTTAGGAGTTGAGAACTATACGAACAACTAACTTTTCAATCCAGGTATAAATTTCGTGAAGTTGTGATTTCAGTCGACGGATAATCTTTCGCCAACTCTGAAAGCAGACAAAACTAGCGTACTCCTAAGTGAATTCTAGTGAATAATGAATGAATAATTTCAAACCAAGACAGAAGCGAGTACTTCAAGTAGGTACTCGACAGCTAGTCAGCTGGGTAATTCAATATTTGGCATTCAAGAGTAGTTCATTTGCCGCTTGACGGCTCATTAAAGAACTTTCGAGTAAGTTGAAGCTTGATATCACTCGAAATCGAGAATTATTTGCTGTTGATAAGCCCTGGTCATAAATTGAGAGTCACATGGAGAAAGAGAGGAAGAGAGAAAGAAGAGACAGAGAGTAGAAAAAGAAATAGACAATAGAAAAAAACTTATTTTATCCCAGAAAAGCACAACAAGTCTTATTTGATAAATCTAATTTCCCCGATTTTTTATGAGTGCTTAGAATTTCATCTTGTTGATGGCTGCCATTAAAGCATGCCGGGTCTCTTTGTTATGTTTCCGAACCAAAAAATCCGCATCTAATCCTTCTCAAGGCTTTTTTTAATACTTGTAGGTACATCACAAGCTGGCGCACACGGCAGACTGATTTCGAAAAGTAAGTAGCAAGCTATCAAACCGATTGCATTCTCCCGGTTACATTCACTCACAATCGGCAGCCCGCTTGCAAAGCTTTATCAATCCGATCTGGTCTGCTTTTAATCACAGTCAACATGGAAGTAGGATACTGTTATTTGTGAATTTGAAGCTTTTTATAGGCTACAACTCATGGGAGTGTTGGACAGATTCAAAGTCCTGCTGAATTGAAAAAACGAGACTTATGTACGATTCATCTTTCAGCATCACTTGTTTTTATTTCAAATACAGTTTGTTTCAACGTTGATGTTGTTTCAATGTTGAGAAAGACGATATAATCTGACAGTAGAATAACAAAGATCAAGTGATCAGAAGAATTACGATTATAAATGAGTTGGAAAAACGAGATTTATGTACAATTAATTATCTCTAAGCATCACTTTTTTGTTGAAAAAAGACAGTTTGTTTTGAACTCTTGATTTCCTTTCAAGCAATAGATTTGTTCAAAAAGACGATATAATCTGAACGTAGGATAACAAAGATCAAAATAATGATGAGAAGAGGTACCATAAGATTTTAAATAAATTGAGAAAAACTGGAATCATATCATGTACAAATCAAGAATAAAATCTAGTTGAACTCCGAAATTAAGTTAAAAGCTTCAGCCACTGGAGAACATTGAAAACATTCAGTTATTATATGACTGAAATAATCTTATCAAACAAATTCACCATCATATCGTGTTAGATTTGAAGTCAAACAGACATGGAAGAGAATAATTCAACACATTAATTGAATAACATTATACCTTGTTCATAGAAAGCTACAAATTTCAAATATATAATTCTCATATTTCTAGATTCTAGCAATTCAGATCTCTTGTAAAAAATTCAGTCCAGAATCTCATTGTAGCATTGATGAGATTACGTTAATGAAAGTAATAATTAAATTTGAAAAGTTATTATGGAGATATTACTTTTTTCGAAAGAATATTCGCTCTGATTTCCAAGAGATATTAAAACTTCAATAAGACAGAACTGTTTTGTGCAATTATTCCATTGAAAGTAAAAAAGAGGGGAGCAGATCTGGAATTCTTAGAATATTGCTGAGAATACGGGACAGGACAGAAGATCGGTGAAAGTACTGGAGCAACTTTTCCATTTTCAAGATTAGATTTCATTTCCTCAGCGAAAAGTTTCTTTCGATGAAAATTTGGATGAACGTGGATTTCTCCTGCATTGGACGATCATTTTTCTTAATGTTTATAGTGTTGTTAGCGAGAGAAGCAGGCAAGATCAACAAAGTATGGTTATCATTAATAGGATCGGGTTCGGAAACTTGTTTCAATCAAAACTTTTTCAATATTCCTGGATGATCTCTATCACGCACAAACTTTATTCAAGGATAATCACGGAACATTTACTCTTATCTTTATGCGTGTGTACTGAGGGAGAAAACTGTCTGGAAAAGGACAGACTTCAATAATTTGTGGGCTTGTTTCTACATAGATTTGCTTTTCAAAACTGATCATCTAAGAATAGCGACAAGTATTCATTCTGCAGGCATTTCTATGTATTGTAATTTTTTGTAAGATCAAGCAGCTAAGCTTAAGACATATTCAGTATTTCCAAAGTTTTAGAGGATAGTGGAAACAGATGAATAAAAAATATTTAAACATAATACAACCCCGTATATTATGTCTAATCTTTAAAAATTATATGGAAATATTCTTTCTTAGGCGAAGTTGAGACTTAATAATTGATTGCAAATTGAGACAAATATCTTATAAATATTATTATTTCTATCTTCTTAAAATATCAAAAACAGTAGCTTTTATTATTGCGATATTATTCCACTATTCTAAGAAATCAGAGCACATTCTTTTTCCTTTCCAGCTTTTAATCATTTGTATCATTTGTGCACTCTTACTAGTTCTCCGTCTCATTAGTGATCTACTATTTTTTTCTTTCACTTTAAACTTATCCCATTTCTTTCATTTAATTATTGAAATGTTTTCTATCAAAATACAAAATTAATCATTTAGATGTTATAGCTTATACATTAGTCTGTAAATATGATTTTTTTCATTTTTTTGTCTTTTTGTTTCAAATGGCCCACAAATTTACAAATTCTTTCTTACTTCAAATATCAGAGTGTAGACTCACCTATATGAAATTTCAAGTACAGTACACAGTCATATCAACTTGATTCTCAATGATAAGAAACCTAACTAAATTATAGAAACCTAGCTACTGTTTCCAATTATATTCAACCTGTATTTTGTATTATTTTCAGGAAATGATTTGTATTTTATTTCTCCTTCCACTTTGGACTTCTTCCATTCTTCTCATTTTTATCATCTATATTATTGAAATTTGTTTTGCCAGCAACTCCAATATTGGAGTCATCTATATGTGATTTCTTACTGTTGGCCTATAAACATTCTGTGGAAATGAATAAGTTTGTATAGTGACTCACCCAGAAGTAGCCTGTTGGTCGACTTCAGGCCAAGACAGTCGCCGGCGACAGAAGGCCAGCGGCTGCCTGGGATGGTGTGAGGGCTGGCGGAACGAGCCGACGCGCCTGGGTCCCTCGAGGGTGCGGCGTCGCGGCGGCGTGAGCGTACCCGGTGCGGGAACCACCTTCGGGAACCCCGGCACCGACGCCGACCGCCCTCCCGCCACGGGAGCCGCAGCCACCGCGCCGCCACCTCCGTTCTCATCGGCCGCTGCCGCCTCCGCCGCCGCCCCCGACTCCTTGCTCAGCGAGAACCGCTTCGGACTCAGGCTGAGGTTGGCCACACTGCTCGTCACGTACTGCTGCAGTGAGTTGAAGAAACTCATCTTGCCACCCCCGCTACGCACACCGCTGCACGCACACTAACTCATTATCGCACTCGCCAACCTGGAAAACAAACACAAAAAACATCCGTTACGATCAAGAATGGAATATTTCAACAAACAGTAATCTCAATATTGGTGTGGTAATAGTTTATTTCATTTATTGAATTAAATGGTTTATTTCATTTGAAGAGTATGATTATTTTCTTCATTTTATTCTACTGTGTATGTTATGTTTGATGTCTCAATCCAAAAATAAACCAATGATCGTTTCATTATTCGCAATGATGGTCATCGTCAATGGTTATTTCACAATAATTTGGAACTAAACTTGGAGATCATGAACGACACTAAAAAAACAACAATAATGATAATTATAAATGGTAATTTTACATTTTTTTTTAGGTTTGTGAGGTGATCTTCAACCTGGTTGAAGAAACTCATCAAGCCTAGGTTTGTGGGAGGGGGAGGGGGATGCGGTGAAAGATGACAACCACTTTTTAGGCAACCTTTGAATTATCAGAACGATAAGCTTCCATATCTCGGCTACCGGCTACTCCATTGAATACAGAATTAAGAATTTCATATCACAAAATAAATATAAAAACTTCCATTAAACGTATCTTTCGTCCATTCATCACACAGTACACGTACATTTCAATTTCGCGATTTAATCCAGAAATCTTCAGTTACATTGCTTTTTATGACACCACTTTTTACGAGTTGAATGCTAATTCAATTAGGGATACTTGAGCTAGCAGCGTAATTGGAATTGCGTTCAGTATCAATTTATGAAAAAAAGCGATGAAATTCCAATCAAGAACACTCAGAAATTCGGTGAACACTCAAATTGCGGATTACACAGTTCATCCTGTTTTGATTGGCTTTTCAACAGAGTTCAATATTGTGTTGCCGGTAAATTATTAGTCGCGTTTACATTTCCTGGTCGTGTGTAATTTTTCATCAATTTTCAATGAAGAATGAAACATTTGATGCCAAACGGAATTCTCATGTGTAGCTTTTTGTTTTAAGCCAACTGTTTCCCGATATTGTTCCACAAGTATGAATTGTTACAATTCTCGAATATTTTTTGAACTGGTCAGGATTATTTCGTTATATGGTACAGAGTGTTTTGGAGGAAATGGATTAGTATCGTTCCATGTAAGAAGCTTATCTTACCCGGCGCATGGCGTCGGCTACTGGATTTCAA
This sequence comes from Laodelphax striatellus, assembly GCA_017141395.1. Lineage (NCBI taxonomy): Eukaryota > Metazoa > Arthropoda > Insecta > Hemiptera > Delphacidae > Laodelphax > Laodelphax striatellus. Next base: position 17,128,372 of record CM029533.1, read on the forward strand.
TCGTAACGTCACAGTAAAACACAGTAAGTTGAAATTGTTTTGAGACGTTTGTTAGGAAACACATATGCCTCAGTCCTAATGGAAAAAATCCCCCCTTGGACTTTCTACTATCGAAAACTGGACTGTTATTTTCTTTCAGTTTCTTCAATTTCAAACATCAATGTATATTTCATAACAATAGCAAATTTTTATTATCTCTATGCAAACTAATAAGAAAAAGAAACATAATTTTGTTAAAGATTTTGATAATTCAGTCGATCTCTTCTTGAAATTCAATATCATCAAGTCAAGAGTACATGTTATGAAAACGATCATGGATGAAATTCATATCTTTCCAACATCTTTCACGAAACCTTACATAGCAAATTATTATAAACAATGAACTGAGGGAGAGGAAGTAGAATGAAAATCTAAGTTATGAGTTATGAGTATAATATTATTGAATTAATGACGTTTTTCTATGTCATCAGTTTGAAGGTTGGAAAACCTTCGTACCTGGTTCTCCAGGACTACAACAGGACTTTTCAGGATGGCTGTAAATGAGCTAGCCATAGTCAGACTGATCGCCAATATTCGGAGCGAAAAGGCACTAGCAGAAGAAGAAGTTTGAAGTCGAATATATTTTCCATTTATAGCTTTTCTAATTCACTTTTGAAGTGGACTTCTATACATTCCATTTTCAATCAATACAATTGACCTATAACACTCTTTATCAATTTTGTTTGCATTGTACTATTGACTATCAACCTACACGTTATTAGTACTAATTTATGGTAATAATTTAATTATGTTTAATTTGGTACTAATTATGTTTAATTATGGTATTAATTTAATTTAATTTAATTATGGTATGTTAATTTATGGTAGACGTGTATGTTGATAGTCAATGATTGTACCAATACATGTCAATGGATCGATTTGATATAATTTAATTTAAATATAACCCAAGCTCGAATAATTTTCTCTGAGTAAGTTAACTGATCAAGGATGAGAATGTTATGGCAATATTATCATAATATTTACTACAGTAAGGCAAAAAAATACTACAAAGTACTCGGAAAAACAGCACCGAACCAAAAATCAGCAACTAAGGCATAGGATCAAATTCACAGCAGCTCGATTCACCACCAAAGTCATCGACCGAAGTGGAACATGTCTCTAGAGAAGAGCAGAGAAGCACCTCACTCAGTGAATCCTGTTGATAACCTCATCTTGCCGGCTAAAAGGATTATCTTTTCAATGAAGTGAGGTTCTAATACGTGGTTGGGCGGGTGGGCGAACGCGTATAGTATTATCTGGGCTTATAAAGTCAAAGCTTTGTAACAGCTGTATAAGCTTCAAAGTCCTTCAACTCATCTGATGCTTAGCTGTCCTGCATCTCGCTTCAATTCAACATCAACGCCTCGGCCTACTGATGAACAAAACTTAGTTCTGCCCTGCTGGGTCTATCCTTGAATAATGCTTGCGAGAATCAGCAAACTCTCTACAACCGCTGATAAAACGGGTACTTGGGCGTTGCTTCTAAATCTATCGTATAGAATAGAACTAATTATTAATTATTGTTGCAAAGCGGAAGCATATTGCAAAAATTAACGAATTTTTGATAAAAAAACAGTATTATTTGATGTTGTCAATTCTACTACTTTGTTGTTACAGCACTGGACCGCGGTGATGTACATCAACGGAAAATTTACAAATAAATGTTGACACATTTATAATGTGTCATTATAGTTGACACATTTATAATGTTGACACAATATATTACAATTTAAGTTTCAATTTCACATTCCAAAAAATTGAAAGTTACAAAAGAGTTCTTCAAACCAATTATTTAAACACAGAACAAAAGGGTAAAATATAGAGGGTTAATGCAGGTACAAATCCATTTGAACTCTTGAAACTGGAAGTTTCGGTATTAGCTTGAAACTGATTATTCAGCACTATCATGAAGCTAGTCAAGGGTTGTTCAGAATCTGTGGTACTTCTCCATGACAAACTGTCCTTTGAAAAACTTCTGAATTCGCGAGTGTCACACAAAGAAAGCTGATAGCGGCATATGAGTGATCGTGTTGAAATACCAAGCAGCAAAAGGAATTCCAGTTGAAGACATTTTGCTGACTCAACAAAGTAGTCAGGAGGATGGGGAAGAAGTGGAGCCAGATGTGACACACGACTACAAAGAACTGGCTCACTTTTATACGAATCATTTCAAGCCAAATGTCAGCAATGGAGAGCGCATTCACTCAATGTTGAGATCATCTCGAAACTGGAACTAGGTCACCGGGTTCATTACAAGCCATTCCCTATTGACAGTAAAAATGTACATCAAACAAGATAGTAGAACAGATTTAGTGAATTTGCTCCACGAACCACCTCAAGTTCTTTCAGAGCTCCTATTATCAGCAAAGTAATAAAATCTGGTCAAACATGTCTCCTATCATACGAAGAGATGGAGACCCGTGAAGTCTCCCAACCAATAAAATCCAAAAGAATATAACGGTAGCCCAATCTAAGCACATTTCTCTCATTCGGGTTCATGAGGGTTGAAGTAATAAGCGCTCAACATAGAGAACGTTATTCAAGCTAACTTATCTGTATTTATTACGGTTGATGAGGGAGGTTATCATGGATTATTTACAAGGGATAATAATCAATGATAAGAGCTCACTGAAGAAAGCTTGATTCAAGTACACTTATCTATTCACTGGAAGATAACTATTGTTTTTATGAGTTAACTTTTTTTCCTAATGAGGATGTAGATAATAATATTATTATTGTATGTGTTACAAGAAATCTTGAATAGAAGTTGTATTTTTAAAGAAAGAATATCACAAACATGATCGATATGAAATCGATCGAGTGCAAAATATGAATTATAAAAAATTTATGAATAAAAATGATAATGACGAAATCTAGCTATAGAATTATTCTAATTTCTGAATTGTTATAATTATCTTCTAGAAAATGATTGATACCTAAGTAGAGAAATAGAAAAAAGTCTGGCTTTTGACCCATGACTTCTTAATTTTGAATTTTTGAAAGGAGTTTTAAAAAATCTCTGTTTCACTTCTACGATGACAATCATTGATGCCATCATAACATTGGTATCATTATCATCGGATTCATAAATGCGCCTCTCCCAGACATCCAAATGGAATGCAATCAAGCTAGAAGGAATGTTAATTAACTCCAGCCGATTGCTGCTACATTTGCGCAATCATTTGTCAAACCCAAATCAGCAAATCTGTCAATCACATTCATCAATCAAGTGACAGACAGAAAGTCATGTGAATCGTTCATTCGGCTTGCGAGTGAATCATTCATTCAATTCATTCGATTTCGAGTTGAGGTTTTCATTCCATATAAGCTACAATTCAATCACAGTATAGTTTTGAGTGTAAATCGAAACATCATCATACAATAAAATCAAGAGGTATCATATTTCTCAAACCATTTTATAACGTTTAAGAAATTTTTACATAATAATTTTATCAATGAATCTATCCTCCAACTAGAAGTAAATCCATAAAGAAAGCATTACGTGAAATGATAGTGAAACGCATTGATAGAAATGATAGATTTTACATTACTGTACGCTTCAAATAAACCCCCCCCCCCCTAATTACTGATATTTATTCTTTTCACTCTGATCTTCTCTATTCTACTGTTATCATATCTACTCCATTCTCTACTCTTTCTATCTGGTTTTATTTCCTGTAAAGGAACAGAACCAAAAAGCTTAGAATGATTTTAATATCAGTCATTTTTATGAAGGACGAACCCTTTCATGGAAGAAGACAGCTGGGTGTCACGTCAATTCCTCATTTCCCGCCATAATACGGAAACTTCGTGATTCTCAATTAAGATGTATCATGCTACAATAGCATGATTGGTAATTGATTAGCTTACTTTAAGAGAGGTTCACTTCACTTTGAAGAGGTTTACTTCAAGAGGTTCTTACTTTAATGAAAGAACCTGTGCAAATTGACCTGTGATTACCCTGTGCAAATTGACCAGTGATTTAACATGTGCGAATTGACCTGTCCAATATTTAGCCTGTGATAATTGATTGATGATTAAATGTGAATTAATATAATAAATAATCTCTCCAAGTTCAAGTGTACGACCATTGCCTTCTGATTAATAAACTTAGATTGCAAACAATTAAAATTCAAAGTTGAACATACAATAAATAAACGTATAACTGTAATATAGTAGCTTGTTTAACCCCAACTTTCCAGTCTAGCTCAAGTTCCAAGTTAATAATAAGCTGACTGATAAGACTAACTTATTATGGAGCTGGCTAAATTCCAGTGAAATCCAGAGGAAACCTTTGACGAAGATCCTGGAATTGAGTCTCCAATTAGCAGCGTCTGGATGATGTTAAACTTCAATTTTATCATGAGCAGGTATCACCTTTAATCAAGTTATCCTGCGAGATTTAAAAGTGAGCGTTTGAGCCAGAACACTGACTGAAGCGTTGAGGTTCAATTAGTGGAGAACTTTCTCGTTGAAAGAAAAAAGGGAAAGTTTTTAACTTGTTACTTTCCTCCAAGTATACCGGTAATTATTGACAGTGCGGTAAATAAATTGTATAATATTTTTCCAAGGAGGAACAAACAACGACCACTTAGTAACAAATTTTCACTAAGTTGTCGTTGACTACAAAGCATTTGATATCATGAGATTAAAATCTACTTCATAATCATATTGAAGATTTTGAGTCAAATCAAAATCTTATATCAGTTCTATATAGTTGCTACTTCAGAGAATGTTTAATTTAATTCATTTATCGCTAAAAACAATGAGTAAGGTAAAAATATACATACAATGATCATTTACATTAAATGAAAAAATTTCCAAGTGATTTGGCACTCGTATGATTACACAGTGTCTGTTCGAATAAAGTGTTTCTTGGTGACTTGATACTACGAATATACAGTGTCTGTAGTTAATAATACATCATATAACCTTCTAATGAATTACGACAAGTAAATTGAGTTATACAGAGACTCATATCACCGTTTCGTAACCTCCAACCCTTAGAGGCTTGTAAGGCACTTTGTTGTAGCAATGAATAAGCTGTAAACTATGAGACGAGGAAGAAAAGCCATTTGGAGGATAAATATTGTAGTCTGAGGGGATGCGAAATAACCACTCTTCCTATTAGCAGCAACTATAAGCAACAGGTGTATTGCCCATTCCCTTATTATAAAGTATCGCCCCCTCTAACGTACTTAGCTAGTGTGTTAAGGGGTTGGAGGGTTTTAAGGGTGCAGAGGAGTATTCTAGAGGGAGTCGGGGGTGAAGTATTTTGAGGATTGTGGGTGGAGGTGTGTGGTAGGGTAGGGGTGCTGAAACCAACACGTCTGTAACTATGACTCTGTGGATAGAGGCTCAAGCTGCCCAGTGTGTTCTATATTACATTGTATCCACACGAATATTTCACCCGCGACCACGCTGCTTTTCCTCAGAAAGAGCTGCTAATAGTGTCTCCCTCATCCCTTCAAACAATGACGCCGACGCCGCCTAAATCTTCAACGTTGGATTATGCAGCCTTAACACTAGCACGACATTATTCATGAGATAATCCCCTGGCGGGACATTTAGGGGCTTATCTTCAGATTTTTACTGAAATTATGAGCGTCTAAACACCCACCGCCCTCAGCCGCTCTCTTTATTAATTATCTGTCGTTTCGCTAAGCTCCTTTTAATAGAATTCGATTAAACACGGGATAATTGAATAGACGGGAGAAAGATAATAATGCTTCAAGATATCGGGCACCGCTTATAGAGGAGATGGGAATTGTGTTGTGAATCCAGCCTTCTTCTACTAATTAAATTACACTGATTTTGAAAAACTTCCGAAGTATGAAAGCATTGAACTCACATTGTTGGATTACACTGATTTTGAAAAACTTTTAGAGTACATGAAAGAATTGAGCTCAGATTGTATCCACCAATAGGAAGAAACTATCGTCACTACAATGTGAGTTTTATGTTTTCTACTTAGCTTAGCTAATTTTTTTTTCTTTCAAGATAACATTATTGCTTTTATTAATTGACCAATCGTTCGTAAATAAACACTGTACAAATGTTTTTGTTAGTACATCCAATTGTTTGGGTAGTAGTTGGGATACAATACAATATAATTTTCAACAAATAAATAAATACAGCCCTATTCAGTTTGTTGATGGCAATACTGTAGATGGATACCCACGATGAGAAAGTCTATTTTGTCACAACTATATTTAAAACATAGTTTGGTATATAATTTATTTAGAATGATTTGTAAGCTTAGATGATGTTACATCATACTAACTTCTAAAAAAATTGATATGCTTGTGAGAACATTGTAATAGATTACAGAATACACATAAAATAAGAATAAGAAAATTAGAGAAATAGCCTAAGCTTGGTTCTGAACTTGATAAAAACTAAAGAGAAAATCTGTAATTTCAAGAGAAACTCTTAAATTCTCCAATATTCTAATGTGCTTATGATTGATAATGATAATACAGTATTATAATAATTGGAATCGGAAAATGTGAATGAATTATTTTTTTTAAAGAAGCTTATACATTTTCTATATGATAATTGAATCTCAAAAATACTGTTGAACAATATAAAATCGATTGAGATGAACACACGTGTGGAAGATTCTCACACTTAGGAGAGAAAACCCCTGATGCATTCATTAGAGAGAAGTTGTAAACTCTCTGATGAATTTCCGAGAATTTAGACGCTTGAAAACGTCAATTTGAATGTATGTGTTTGATGCCTATTTCAAATACAGAACTGCTCAAGGTGACAAGAAAGCTCACAAAGCTTGTTTGAAACTAGGTTTTCGAACATGTATGCAGGCAATGTTTTATGTCTTGCCCTAGTCATGTATCCAGTCCAAACGCCACTGATTGAACACGGAACATGTCAAACTCAGCAGTGCTGTTACCTTTCAAACGTTTGTCGTTCATCTGAAGGGTCGATGCTTTAATAGGTGCGACGGTCCAGCTAAAGATCAGAAGTGTTATGTAGTAAAATAAAATTATAACCTGTATCTATAGAGTATACCTGAAAATTATATATATCAATATAACGCTACACGGTAATTGAATATAAAGTAGTGTACTAAACTATCCTGGTTCAAGCCAGAGAAAAGTTAGATTTCTTTGAGATAATTCAATTCAATGATTCAATTCAAAAAATCACACTTTCTTCTTCTCACTTTCATGCATCATTGTCTCTCCCGTGATCATCATTGTCTCTCTAATACTATGATTTTTTTGGTTGTATAAATTTTATTAATGAATGAATACAGATTACAATTAATATAATTTCTATTGATGTAATGTATATACTGTATAGTGATATTCAAGTCCTGTCGCTATCACAGGATATGGTAGTCAGGATATACATTATTACTGGATATCACTTTCCCCTGTATATAAGTGTGGAATAAAAAGTTCAATAAGTACGTGGAATGAGTTGCAACTTGCCAAGATGTAATATTATAATCACAAATTCAACATGCAATACATAATGCATGACATGATAATACATGTTATTATGTATTGACATTATGTCGAGAATAGCGTAACGTTAGTTTCCGCCCCATCACCCATATGCCACCCTTCCTTGAACATGCCATGTCTTTCAATAATGTATCCCTCCCTATCTTGTCACTGTGTGCATTCAATCATAGCAAACATTCAAACATGCTATTCAACAATACAAGGCATAAATTGACATGTCACCATGCTCGATTCGATAGCATCACTAGTTCAATGATGATCAACGGTCAAAATAAGATTTTAACACACATTAATGGAAAAAATCGGAATTATAAGTGAGGAGTAAAAAGCAATGAACGAATGAATGAATGCTTCTTAGTAAATTGTGCTAGTCAATGATTTGATTGAGCCAAATTTCATATCAAGAATGAAACTCTTCATTTATTCAAAATATACAGAAATTCACAAAACACGGAGAACATTTCAAGAGCAGGAGTGTTTCGTCTCATAATTATAAACCATTATTCAATAACAATAAAATATGATGTTATGAAAATATTATGAAGTTTTTTTTTGTTAACTTTCGAGCAGGATAAGAATTCAAAGAATAAGAAAAATTATAGAGTGCTGTTCTATATCAAAATTTGAGTAGGATAGATTTATTGAAATATTTCCATACCTTTTGAACTATTATCTGTCCACTAGTATGATTAGTTTAATTGAGTGTTATTGGAAATTTTCAAGATTCAAGCAAATTACAAGACAGATTGTCATTCATAAGATTTTCATCTCTCTTCAGCGGCACTACTATATACTCAAACCCTCTCTCTCATTCCTATATTTTTATTTCTCTCCTCTAATTCTCTCACTCTTCATCTATCACTTTCTCTCACCTACAGTATTTCTCGCTCTCTCTCTTTCTGTCTTCACTCCAGATGCATCAAACTCAAGATATCTATGGAGTTCGGGTATCGCCGCGATACATCGACATGATATTATCATTCTATGGTCCGGATAATGCAATAATAAAGCTCTCTACTCGTCGGAAACATGATATACCCTTAACTAATATGCTTACGTTGTGTGTTACCGGAACAATAACGGAGCTAAAGCTTGTCTACATCATGTGCCGTATAAAGCTTTCCCCCCCCCCTGCGCTCCTGGCTCACCATCTGCTATCGTGCTCTCAAAGTACAGCACCTCAATAAATTTCCACAACTCCTAACTACTAGACATAGAGGAGTCTTAAAATACTATCTAAATTGCCAATAACGCCGACTTTAACCTAGTTTTGAGAGAAATTCTGAAATTCAGCTACAACAAATCTCAAAGTTCTTATCGGTTGAACTAAATTTGTTGATCAACGTTTTTGGTGAAGGTGGTAGCGGAAACCTTTGTTGAATGTTAGAAAAGCTCGTAAAAGATCGTTATTGGAATCATTTCAAGATAAATATTTGAACCTTAAGGTGAAAAGGTCCAACTGAACGTCCAACTAAAAAAATTCAAATGTCCAACATTTAAACTTTTTGTTCTTCATTTTTTTAGATCTGATTTTTTTCTGATCTGATTATTATTGAACAAATTAACATAGGAGTATCTCAGCTATCTGCCAACTTCTCGATATAAGCTAGTCTTTCTGTGCGATGACTATACTAAAGCTAGGCGTACACCGATTAGTCAAGACAAGACAAGACGAGATTAGTCACGTTTAGTCACAGTACTTCACATAGTTGCTTATGAAGCAACACACACCGATTAGTCATTGCATCGGTGTGTGCTGCCTAGCCTAATACTGTAACTGATTAACTTATTTTTAGTGACAATCAATATTCTTGGGTAATTGTTCTAACAAAGACTTTATAATCATGGTATTGTCTTTGGTGGTACTGAGAATATTCATTCATTTTATTGGTGAAACAATCATCACATTGGGAAAATTATTAGTGTATTAATCCATTTGGAGTTATTAATTCAGTATAGTACAGTATTAGTACAGAGGTTGTATAAGAGTAATTCATCATCAATAGTATCAATAGCATTATCAATGGTACACAAAGCATTTAACGGACAATGATAATAGTGGTATTAAGGTTGGGTAACAAGTTAACTATGCAATAGCATCATTAACAAGAGACATGTAGAAGGATAAGATCAATGGTGCAAATCTCGAAATTATCGTCGAAATACGTCGTAACAAAGATGAGGTATTCACGATTTCGATCGTTACATTGGGTAGGCCTACCGTTCATACAAGCAATTAAGCAAGTATCCAATCTAGTGTTATGGTGGGCAGTTTATGATGCAGTAGCAGTAGGTAAAATGCTTTGGATACTGAAATTTTGATTGTTATAACAAGCTACCCTTCAGCTTACCAGTTGGACCGCTTAGAAATAACAATACGAACAGACGTAATAATATGTATGTCAAGACGTAACATGTATGTCTGTGACATGTATATTTTCTTTATACTTATTTTGAGGACTTGCAATCTTACATTCATGTAATAGGATTCATGTAACAGAATTCATTCATTCGTAGTATTCATGTAATCGGAGGAAAACATCCTCCAAAATGATAGGTATAAATTTGGAGTTCGGTAAGTCCTTATTCTCTTTACGGAAATGTAGGTTTCTCATATACAAATTCTATATGAAACAAGATTTCATGGTAATTGACATCACATAGAAAATGATATTATTTTTTGCATGTTACGGTTTTAGGCTGTGCTCTTGTTCCTTCAACTAAATTTTTCTCTTATCAGAGAAAGTTCTTACTGAGTGCATTAGTTAAGTGAATATAGTGAAATTATTTGAAGGGATTGAACCTAACTCAAATAGGGAAATGCCTTCGGTAGCTCGGTGGGAGGAGTGATGGAATCGTAAGACAAAATAAAAGATGGGTATTTTCAAATAATAAGAAAGACAATGTTCAATATCAAGGTATTAAGGGTATTAAACTATTAGTTTCTACCAAGATAAAATCAACTAAAAAAATATTTCAAGATCAAGCCACAATAATTTTCTTTCTAGGAGGAAGACTTGATTTCGAGATACTTATACTTGAAAACCTTGATCTCACTAAATTCAGATCACAAAAATGTGAAGCACAGGTTTGGGTGCTGTATTATAATTATATCAAAACAGTTGACGTAGGTTAATATTTATATGAGACCAGTTGAAAGCAAAGGAACTTGGCCAAATTTATTGCTGAATTGAAGTCAGGTGCTTTTACAGTCCAAACTTACGCCCTAACGTCACTTGTAGACTTGTATAATATTCAGAGTACGTGTAAAACAGGCTTTACTGAAGTGATGACTCTTCACTCAACTGTTTAGCGCTACTTGAAAGTTTCTGAAATCGTATCGATTAGCAATGCATATGTTAAGGTTTTGAATTCCAAGTGAAAAATTTGAATGAAACAATAGTGATGCCACAATAATTATGCGGTGATAGCATGCTATCAGCAAGGACTGCGATGTATGCAGTTACGCTTCATCGAAACTTATGAATATTAATGAAGTGATCATATGCAGCTTTTCATAGACCGTTACAATTCACTTTGAAAACATGACGGTCCCATTCCCGTTGTACATAAATGCTCTATAGATAAATAAATTGAATAGTGCACTGGATAATATTCGATGAGAGTATGGCACAGCAATAAAGGAATTTCATATCCCAACTCATGAAATAATCCAACAACAAAGTACTTTGTTAATCTGGGTTTCCTCGCCAGTGTAAACAACTCGGAAATCGCAATTATTTATCGGCGAATAACTGGGATGCCTGATTTTGTATTATTCTAAACTACTCAGCAATCGTAAAATTCCAATCTCATTTCAATATTATATTAAACAGCGAATCGATGACCTACATTTATAGCAATAAAACAATGAGCATATCTCTCTCTTGTGGAAGAGAAAGCAAGCAAATAAACTCATATTGAAATTGATCTTCATTATATGCTCTATTGTTTCATAATACCTATTATGGAAATTATTCAGCGCTCAGACATAGAATGCTTCAGGTACCATCAGCTTAATAAATTTCTTCACTTCCATTTTTTATTTAATATTTTACACATTTTTTGGAGTTTTCACATCATTATTGGCTGGAATTCATATACTTATGTTGTTCTGTTTATTTCATGATAAGAGGGTTATTTCTATTTTTCTTTTAACATTGATTCAATGATTGAATGTCAAAATATGTTGAAATCACGAACTGTGAATAAATTCTAGGTTATCTATTTTCTCGATGCAATATCTATGATTATTTAATAATAATAACACATTAATTAGAATACGTGAACTAGCTGAATATCTTAGTCTGGACTCACAAGCATTAAAGTACGTTCAACCCATTTGGGTCTCACTTGGGTATAGGTCCTACTATATTTATTGTAGCCCAGGCAAATTAGACCAAAAAAAGGGTCTAGGTCCTAAAAAATAACATAAGGCTGGAAATGATCTCAAACCACTTTGGGCATCCCAAAGAAGGCTAATATGAGTTTGCGACGGTTTCTGAGTGCCGCGTAATATAGGGTGCCCAAGAAACCTCGAAATTTTGGTTCCTTTTCTAGTTATCTTCAATTTACGTGGAAACTAAGCGTCGGACAGAAAAACTCATTTAACCTTTTTTCTAGTAAATAAAATTTTCAAGAGATTGGTGCCTAACTCATTTCTCTAAGTTCAATAACTACCGAGTTATGATTTTTCAAAAAAAGGGTAATTTTTGGAGAAAAACTAAAATTCAAGCATTCTAAGTTTTTGATTGTTCATATCTTCCGTATGATGTATTAGAATTGTGTGAATCAAAATCCCTCTGGGGATAATTTTTTTCTCTACAATTTTAGACCAAGTAGGCCTTCTTATCTTGTCTACTATTTGAGCTAGAGCTGTTAACAAAATTCCTTGCATTTCAAAAAGGACCATATTTTTGGTGTTGAAGTCTAACACACGTTTCTATGTACTTCTATTGAAGTATCCTATTAGAATATTGTTTCTGAGATCATTCTCCCTCAGAATATCTACTTTGCGGCTCCAAAAATCAACTTTTTTAAGAAGTAGGAGGTGAGAAAGGACCCTTCAAGGATGATAAACTGAGGACGCCCCTAACTTTCGTATAAGTGGACGGATCTTAACAAACAATAGCTCATTGTTTTCAGCTCATTAAGGCGGTTCAAATTCATATATCACATGTTAAATTCGGTCAAAATTTAAAAATTTTGTGCCCAAAGAGTCCTTTGACTCTATTCCCATATACCGAGAATAATGCTATTTTCTGTTTTCAAATACATCTACCTTGAATGCCGTTGATGATAAAAAATTGTATTTGGTCTCAAATTGTAGAACAGAATCTCGTCTTTCATTTGCAATCATTTGCGACCAGAATATCGCATTCTCAAGTTGAAAACATTTGGTTTTGTAAGTCGAAAAATCATCAGGATTCTTCCCTTGTTTATGTTTAGATCAATTTTTCACCCGACTAAAGGAGTTGAATGGGTATTTGAGCTAACTATACACGTAGAGAATAGAATTTCCTACAATTTGAGCCCAGATACATGTTCTTTACTTCCATTAATTTCAATTTAGAAGCCAACTAGTAACAGCAAAATAATGAAAAAACGTGAAAAATAGTTTTCTCATCTTTTTAGATTGCATGTACTCAACTTGAGAATGCGATATTTTGGTCGCAAATGATCGCAAATGGTAGAGGAGATTCTGTTCTACAATTTGAGACCAAATATAATTTTTATCATCAACGGCATTCAAGATAGATGTATTTGATGTCCTTTGACTTTATTCCCATATACCGAGAAGAAGGCGATTTTTTTGTTTTCAAATACATCTATCTTGAATGCCGTTGATGATAAAAAATTGTATTCAGTCTCAAATTGTAGAACAGAATCTCCTCTACCATTTGCGATCATTTGCGACCAAAATATCGCATTCTCAAGTTGAGTACATGCAATCTAAAAAGATGAGAAAACTATTTTTCACGTTTTTTCATTATTTTGCTGTTACTAGTTGGCTTCTAAATTGAAGTTAATGGAAGTAAAGAACATGTATCTGGGCTCAAATTGTAGGAAATTTTATTCTCTACGTGTATAGTTAGCTCAAATACCCATTCAACTCCTTTAGTCAGGTGAAAAATTGATCTAAACATAAACAAGGGAAGAATCCTGATGATTTTTCGACTTACAAAACCAAATGTTTTAAACTTGAGAATGCGATATTCTGGTAGCAAATGATTGCAAATGAAAGACGAGATTCTGTTCTACAATTTGAGACCAAATACAATTTTTTATCATCAACGGCATTCAAGGTAGATGTATTTGAAAACAGAAAATAGCATTATTCTCGGTATATGGGAATAGAGTCAAAGGACTCTTTGGGCACAAAATTTTTAAATTTTGACCGAATTTAACATGTGATATATGAATTTGAACCGCCTTAATGAGCTGAAAACAATGAGCTATTGTTTGTTAAGATCCGTCCACTTATACGAAAGTTAGGGGCGTCCTCAGTTTATCATCCTTGAAGGGTCCTTTTTCACCTCCTACTTCTTAAAAAAGTTGATTTTTGGAGCCGCAAAGTAGATATTCTGAGGGAGAATGATCTCAGAAACAATATTCCAATAGGATACTTCAATAGAAGTACATAGAAACGTGTGTTAGACTTCAACACCAAAAATATGGTCCTTTTTGAAATGCAAGGAATTTTGTTAACAGCTCTAGCTCAAATAGTAGACAAGATAAGAAGGCCTACTTGGTCTAAAATTGTAGAGAAAAAAATTATCCCCAGAGGGATTTTGATTCACACAATTCTAATACATCATACGGAAGATATGAACAATCAAAAACTTAGAATGCTTGAATTTTAGTTTCTTTCCAAAAATTACCCTTTTTTTTTGAAAAATCATAACTCGGTAGTTATTGAACTTAGAGAAATGAGTTAGGCACCAATCTCTTGAAAATTTTATTTACTAGAAAAAAGGTTGAATGAGTTTTTCTGTCCGACGCTTAGTTTCCACGTAAATTGAAGATAACTAGAAAAGGAACCAAAATTTCGAGGTTTCTTGGGCACCCTATATTACGCGGCACTCAGAAACCGTCGCAAACTCATATTAGCCTTCTTTGGGATGCCCAAAGTGGTTTGAGATCATTTCCAGCCTTATGTTATTTTTTAGGACCTAGAAGTCTAATTTGCCTGGGCTATTGGTATTTATAAGTGAAAATTTCTTCACTTTCAAGTAGAATATTTCTCATTTGTATTAATATTTCTATCTCAAATATTTGCACATCAACAATGCAATACTGTTGAGAATACCATGACCTACTTACTATTAGCACAGATAACGTAAATAGTTTCGTTATCTGTGATTATAATTATGATTATCTGTGATAACAGATTTACGTTATCTGTGCTATTAGCAATCACAGTAGCTAACAGATTACAGTTTCACACTGCCTTGCTAACTGACTAGTGACTACATTGAATAAACTCCTCCATTGTGAGCTCTGTTGAACTGTTCAAGGGCTGTATCTCAGATATAAAAAAATAATAGGAAATAGTTGAGAAAACGGGAAACTTTGAAGATCGATTATACAACATACAAGGAAGAAGAAGTACAGCATTAGCAACCTTACAATCAGGGATTTCAATACCTGATTCTCCCTCATTTAGGATTATGATGATATTAACTTATAATTCTCCGACTTATAACTGTAGATTGTGTTAAATACATATCAGCATAGACTAACCATATAGAGTTAGTCTATGATATCAGGATTAATAATTCAATGTAATTAGAATGGATACAATTAAAAATTCAAGTCCTTAGGTCAACCTCGGGATTGGCCGTATATAAACCCGGGATTTCAAGACACAGTACCAAAAATAGACCGGAATCCCGGGAATCCCTTCTTGCAATCATGTTTATAATTCATAGTGTTATCAATCAATCATAAAAAACTGCTACTCCGCCATCTGTATTTTGTGTGTTTCATGTTTCCGTGGTTCAATGATAGTGACCTGTAGAAGTAGACAAGTGCACAACAACAGTATAGCTACTGCTCTAAACTCTAGTCAAGCGCAGTCTGTCATTCCATTCATTACAACAATCATAACAATCATGATGATATCGAATGGAAAACAATAATGATAGTAATTAAATGACTCGATTCGAATGCCTGGTAGCAAGTTGAGTACTGTTCCAAATTCGGACAACTTTCAGGCTTGATGAAGTTGAGGAAATATCGCGGTGGCCGTGGCTCCCTCGCAGAAGTTTCCCAATTAACTGGTGCGCGGCGCGCGCTCTGTCGTTTGAGCGTTCATGTCCGCTGAACATTCACAACAGGCTGCACACATTAACACAGCTTCAAGAGTTCATTATTATCAAACTTGACTTTGATGATCTATAGGGTAGAGGGGGTAATACTCTCTATCAAAGGAAATAATTATTATTTGATAGTGTAGTCAAATTATTATTATTCATATTCAAATACTAGTAGAAGATTTTATCTTATTATGAAAATAGTTCCTTGCCCGACTTTGGAAAGTTCGAGACCGATTTCGAAGCGATTTGCGTCAAAAGATAGATAAAAATCGAATTTTTGCAGGCTCTATTTGTTTTTCAAAAATAATCATTTTAGATAGAGCTTGGAAAAGTTTTTCTGAAAGTAGTACAGTGACCAGTTACCAGTGACTGTACAAGGTAGGATTTCATTGGTATGACTGAGCTGCTGTCAGCTACAGATAATAAAAAATGCAACTATTTGAAACTAAGAATTCTAGAAAGTATGTGAGCGACGCTTTGTGCTGCTCGGGGTGAAATCGTTATTATGTGAATTCAATTCAAATTCATATCTTGAGTGTATTTTGTTTATTTGTTTACTTTATTTTATGGAGAATAAATTGATTGATCAACAGACTTTGGAGAAGACTATTAATTCACAAAATCTTTTAAAATGATTATTATTACAGTATTATCATCTAGTCTTCCTTGGAGCGTGAAAGCACAGAAAAAACAATCCTTGGATAGTCAGTCAGGTTGTCAGATAAAATACAAAGAAAATATGCTTCAGCGCTAAATTTGAATACAAGACTTATGTGTTCTCTAGTCTTTATAGCACTGTTATGTCTCTATTTTCTCAACTATTCTCTATTACTTGAATATTCTTACTATTTTCTCTATTACTTAACTATCCTTACATCATTTTCTTCACCATCTTCATTCTCCTCACATCCCATTAGGGCGGTTGCAGACGAACCACAATCGCATGTGGGATGTGGGACCGACATATGAACATATATGATCGTCAACTCTATACAAACAAATAGTCCAATGCACACCGTCTGGTGTGCGCTGGACTAAACATATTATATCCAAACATCAAACTAACAGGACTAAACACATATATCCAAACATCTTATACGATGGCTGGAAATATTCGATCGGTTGCTCGAAATTAAACCCCAAACGTAACGATTAAGACATCAAACGAATGCTTCCAAGCATCCGAAATTCCCATCCAATGTTATTTACAGCTCAGTACACCACTCTCGAAGTTTTGAGGACGATTTAGTAAGGTTTACAATTTGATAATTATTGAGGTGCGAGATTGGAGATGCTTCCCTACTCAAGGCTTCCAATGAATTCAGTATCCCTTCTTCCGATGATGCTGAGGATAGTTTGATATGGTGAAAAGGATGAGGATTGATGAGGTAACGAAAATGAGGACATGTGAGGTACAGAGAATGTTGTCTACTCAAGGCCTCCTCGCCCTGTGTGAGGCGTTTATTCTGTTGCAGAGGGCGATTAAACTGTTCAAACATGTGTCTGAATATTTTACCCTGAGTAGAACGCAACATGTCTCGATGCACTCAATTTATGAATATTCCACTAAGCGTCGTCTTAAATTGCTAGGCACTCCATAGATAGGCTGCCATGTTTATTCATGTATCTGAGCTATTATTAGTTGAACGCTACTGACACTGTTCAACGTTGCCGTATCGTAGAAGGAGAATAATACCCTGCACCCATACGACTTACACCTTCAATAGGGTTGGATTGTTGCGAATTTCCCCTACTTAGCATTTTGGCCTCGTTCGGATGAGGGTGCTACACTATAAATTTGTATCATGATACAGACAATGCTTCATGTTGAGTTACTTATATTGATTTGATACGTTTAATGCTTTGTACGTTCTAGCAGCCAAATCTGATACATTTGTTTCAACTATGCTTTTAGTTCTTATAGATGCAAAGATTTAAGAGTATTTGAAATAAAAATCATTTTAAAATAGATTATATTGGTGCTTGTCTTCTGATGTTCTCATGAAAAGGAATTTATTTATTCACTCCCAACAGCATACACCAATATTACCGAAAATACAGAAGGAAAAAATACACACAACATTTAAATAACTGAAGGAAAACATTAATAATGATCAAGTAATGAATAGAAGATGAAACAAAACAGTAAAATCACAAAAACAATAATAAGATAATATATCTTGGAAAGCTAGTTAAAAAAGCAATAAAAACAATTATATTGTAATATAACTACTTGAAATTAAAAATATACAAGATAATAATTTTATAAAAGTAAGCAAAGATATTTTTTCATCATAATAATTCGGAACTAACTCAAAATAAAAAAACAAAAAGCAAACAACAAATATTTGAGCTCATTGACTCATGAATCGAGTGAAAATTATTCTTGAGGACATGTGACTTTCATAATAATGTGCCAATGATATTAAAAGTAAAAAATACAGTATTTATTATTATCATTATGACATAATGTCCAAGGTTGAGTGGTGGAAAGGACTTTCTAGTCCTAACTCCGCCTGATAAAGAATATTTTCATTTCAAAATTTTTCTGCTTCTGCACACTATTCATTGATGAAGTGAACGAAGCACCAGATGATAGTCGAATATCAGGCTATACTATTAAATTAGCCGACTTGTCTTAACTTTCTTTGCATTCTATTGAATTGTATTGCATTGTAATTTATATCAGTAGATATTGAAAGGTACAGCATTTGATGAATAATAAATAGATTCAGATAGCGTTAATTAAATAATGAATAATTCAGATATCATTGAATAAGTAGTCACTGATTCATTGGATTACAATTATCAAGTGCTCAGTTAACTGTGAGATCATTGCATGAAAGAAGCCTGCAGCAGTGAACTTCAATAGTTCGATTCACATTACTTCCAGTTTCACAACAGTTTCAAACCAGTTGCACACTAATGACTGCCGAGGTCTAGTTCGTTACTGGTCTGCCATTGGCTGGGGCGCCTCTTGTTATCAGGCGGAGACGCGTTTCGAGCCGCTGAACTGAAGATTAACCGGGTGCATGCCAGACCACATCGTTATCCCTGATCATGACCAAATCCCCAATCTCACGTAAATCCCCCTCTAATTTCACCATCCCTCCCCCACCCCCATCGGTTATCATCCCAGTGAGCAGGGGCAGTCAGCAATGCTCGCTACTATGCAGTCGCACTGACAATGGTTGGTCAGATTGTGTAGCTGCAACAGTCACTGTTATTGGTGCGACTTGTTACCATGACTTCATGATGTCATTAAGTAAAGGTATCATGTTTTCGAGAGAATAAGTAGAATATATTTATATAGTATCATACTTCAAGTCGTTTTATTAACATATATGTAGACTTCATGACTTCATGATGACATTAAGAAAAGGATCGTGTTTCCGATCAAATGGGATAAGAAGACTATATTATAAGCATTCTTCAGCTTCCAGTAATAGTAAAACCTGTATAAGACGGAACGCGACCGGAGTGAAAAAACTTTTCCGTTTTAGCAGGTTTCCGGCTTACAAAGGTACTTTTACCTTTATAAAAAATTCCTTGGGACCAGAAAAACCATTCCGTCTCAACAGGTTTTCGTCTTACACAGGATCCGCCTTAGACAGGTTTCACTGTATTATTCAATATTATATCATTATCAAGACAGTAAAATACTCTAAGGCTGCAGAGGAAAAAAATGTAAACATTATGTCTCAGTTTCGGCATTGTCAAGTGGTTTGGGTTGTTTCAATATTAAATGGAGAACAGATTGTCAAGCGACTATTCATACTACTTACATACATTTACACTGTGAATTCATACATAGAAATAGTATAGACATAGCATAATTATATAGAATATTTCGTTCCTTATATTTAATTTATAATTTTAAACCCATACTCTATCTTATGAATGGTGATAAAGACAATATCAAATTTCCTTTATTCATTATGGAAAGTTAACACATGAACTATAACATATCTTCAAAATCCATAGGTGTTTATTGGCTTTCGTTTACGATTAGAAATCATTGATGAGAATATAGATTTGGGCATTACTCAATTGTACAGTGTACTTTACTCGTAACATTACATATTAATTGTACATTAACCACTAGCACAGTAAAATTTTCACATTCACTTTACTAGTCATACGAGTATACTCATTTGAGTACTCGAATAAATTATCACTTTTGACCATCTATTAACACATTTCGAAAGAGAAGAAGTTCTGTGCTAATTTATTCCTTATTCCCTAGTATTTGTCTATTCGGAAAGTAAAATTGTATAGTTCTGGAAACTCATTTTCGACTTATTTGAGGGAATGTGTTCCATCAACATTTATTGTCTTTGACTTATGAATAGGTGAGTTTTATGATAGTGGTTGCAAAACATTATCTTATCATATTTTATACTAGAAGCCACCCGTGCTTCGCAACGGAGTTCCACAAAACAAAGCTGAAATTGATTTCATCTCTACTATGTGTATCAAAGATATTATTCTTTTTTTCTGGATTAGGCCTTAAAAATGGTATAGCCAATTTCTATGCTAAAACTGGATATAGGCCTATATGAGGTGGGCAAAAATAGTTTGAATTTATTAAGAAATTCATTTCATCCAATAAAGTAATAAATTGTACCAATTCAGAAATTAATGGGAAAAATATTAGGAAGGAGATGTAGCCCAGTAAAATAGTAGCCTACATTTTACCTTGCATGGAATGGGGTAGTCGGTTTCTTTTTTTAATAATGTTAATGGTAGTCCTGGGATGCTAAATCCAAGTTTTAGACCTCGGCAAACTATGGGATCATCTCCAAAAATCATACAAAATGGCGGAATTTTGCACTTTTTTACGTTTGGCCAATTTTCACCCTGAAGAATCACTTTTACATATAGGACATTGTACATATTTTTTTAATTATATTGAATTACCGTCAATTTGAGACCAAATTTATCATTGTAGGCCCAACCGTTTGCGAGATACAGCTCTTCAAAACTCATCAAATTAACGAAAATTTACCCTTTTTTTTCAATTTTTCTCAATTTTGATCCTGAAGAATCACTTTTTCATATAGGACATCTAACATAGGGTTGAAAGTAAATTTGAATACCTACAATTTGCCACCTGATTAGTTATTGTAGGCCCAACCGTTTGTGAAATACAGCTCTTCAAAGTTCATCAAATTATAGTAATTTTTCACTTGTTTTTACGTTTGGTCAATTTTGACCGTGAAGCATCACTTTTTCGAAGGTGACTTTCAGCAAAATTTTGAAAGATAATTTAAAAAGCTACAATTTGAGACCAAATTGATCATTGTAGACCCAATAGTTTGCGAGATGTAGGCCTTCAAAGTTTATCATATTGTTGAATTTTTCCACTTTTTCTACATTTCTTCAATTATGACCCTGAAGAATCACTTTTTCATATAGAACATTTCACAAAGTTTTGAAAGCTGATTAAATTACCTACAATTTAAGATCAAATTTGTTATTGTAGGCTAAACCGTTTGCGAAATACAGCTCTTCAAAGTTTATTGAATTATCGTAATTTTTCACTTGTTTTTACATTTGGTCAATTTTGACCGTGAGGTATCACTTATTCGAGTAGGACATGCAATATAATTCTCAAAGTATATTAAATTACCTACAATTTGAGACTAAATTGGTCATTGTGGGCCTGATAGAATTTTTTTGTAAAAAAATTCTAACCAGAGATGGGTTCGAACCCAAGCCTAGAGCGTCTGGGTTGAGACCGGGATCAACTGCAAACAGCATCGCTACCAAACACGCCACCAAGTCAGCTGAAGTGATTGTGATCCAACGCCGTAGTAGAATTGAGAGGTTAGAAACTCGTTTCATTTATGATGAATGGCTACGGGAAGTATTTTAGCCTAGCAAATGAAGTGATATTTGAGCATCAATTCTGAAATATCTAAAGGGAAAATTGAGATTTGGGCTTCGAGGTGCATAACATTGATATTTTTGGAAGCTGTATGCAAAATTTCAAGGTCTAGATCATTCTCATTTTTTCGGAACACAATCCACAACATTAGCTTGTTCCTTGCTAATAAACACACACACACACACACACACACACACACGCAAACGTATCTTCTTTTATTTATTTAGATTTTTCGGAACACAATCCACAACATTAGCTTGTTCCTTGCTAATAAACACACACACACACACACACACACACGCGCAAACGTATCTTCTTTTATTTATTTAGATGACAGGGAAGAGTCACTGGAATTTTAGTTACGTTTCGTTATTTTTATCAAGGTTTTTTAGGCTTATCAGTGTTATTAAAACTGGGTTGACTTTGGATAATGCCCTGTCATAAAAAGCTGCCGAAATTCAACGGGTTTTATAGGCGTGGCTCTCGGTCACGCATTAATATTGTTATACGCTCCCCTTTTTTTTCTATCTAGGTACACTACTTCTAAGAATGAATGTTATCATGGAGATCCCCAAAATACTATTTTTTTGAAAGGAAGGTTATCACGTTCCACTTTATTACTCGAAAACATACTTCTTCTACTAATTTTATTGAAGCTACAAGTTCTTTACAGGCTGAATTTGTTTTTATTTTTTTATAAGATTGTGATATGGAATAACTGTCATACAACTGAATAATTCGGATTTCGACTCTTTCAAATAATTCTTCTCATAGACTGAATTAAAAGTTCTATTATCTATAAACCATTTGAAAATAAAAACGTGATTTTCGTAATTAGAATTTATTTGCGAAACAGTCTCTCTGTAAGAGAATTCTTGGAAACAATTCGATAATGTTTCTCAGATTTCAAATGGTGTTCGTTCATTATCGTGGTTCCCATTTCAAGTTGAACGATATCAATTCAGTTACTATTAGGGGCAAGAATGGATTTCAATTAATTAGAGTGACCGAGAGTGGTTCGAAGTTGAAGATAATAATTAACTGCAAAAACAGTTGAGACGTGATGAGATGGATTGGATGCAAAGGAGGCGTTTTTCGTTCGTTCAGAGTGCCGAGTGATTAATTATTTCTGGGTATGATTTGATGGTGGATGGTTGTAAACGGGCAGATTAAGTAGGTTCAACGCGAGTTGAAACGTTCTGCAAGAAACTCAAGTGTTTCCCAACACCGGCAAGAAAATCTACCGTGGATACTTTCCGTACAGCTTCATTTCTCTCTGAATTAATCACGGCTTTATTGCTACTTCAACACATCCAACATAACTGGAACACCTTGCAAACTCCATCTCTCAGCCACGATTTATATAGTTCATTATATAAGCTTTCTAATGAAGTTCTCTCTCAACTTCTACATTGGTGAAGAAATGATTATCATAATATCTTCTGCGTAAATAATTTAATGCTGCTGCATCTACTCCAGTACTACAGTACCGGAGTACTGTATCTGTAACACAGTACTATGTACTACAGTAATCCACACTCATTTTCACTGAAGTACTTGGATACCTGCTTGGAATGATTGATCTTTATCATATTTAAATTGGATTTTTCACCGACTAAAAAAATAAAATTATGTTTGAACTAATTCTCACGAGGAAACTATTGCTAATTATACACTCAATAAGATTATTATTCCAAGTTCATGCATCACAAGAAATTTATCAATTTATTATAAATTCATTCAAAAAAAGTTAAATTCCATATAATTGAATTTGTATTTTTTGAATTCCAATGAAAACTTATTTTTTAATAGGATAGCTCAGGAGTGCCCAACCTTTATCAATCAAGGGCCACATTGCTAACATTCAGAGACAAGGCGTGCCGGTGGGGGGGAGGAAAGCGGTGTGGTGGGGAGGGGGTTGGTTTTCCCCAGAAATTTTGTAATTTTTACACTCATAAAACACATTTGAATGCTTCCTGTAATGTAAATTTTTTTCGGGTTTAGCTGAAACACCACGTTAATGTTTTACGTTTCAGTTTTGTTAAGGTTTTTGTCTTTATGGCAACATGGCGGGGCACATAAAATCGGTTCGCGGGCCGGATTCGGACCGCGAGCCGTAGGTTGGGCAGCCCTGATGTAGATGAATTAATTGACAAAGATGCAAATACATATAATTGAATTTGAATTTTTCAATTCCAATAAAAACTCAACATTCAAGAGCTGAAATCTCCTAAAATTTCACTAGATAACTCTACATTTTGCTCTTTGATGCCTTAAAGATCTTAAGATCTAGCCTTATACTATTCACAAGTGTAGCCCTATGATTCTCATCCGGAATAAAACTAAAGAGTGGCACGAGGAAAACGCGTTTTGGGCCGTTTGGCATTTGCACTGATGAGATTTCAAATTGAGTAGCGTTCCCTTTATCTTGCAATCTAATTAACTTATGAATTAGAGAGAGCATCTCCATTTCCATCTCCTTGTACCAGTGATAAAGGTTTCACTGTAACATCATTATTATTACAAGACTCAGAGCTGGTTCTGCTGGAAATCTCATTTTCTCGCTCATCAATCCTCTTCCATTCTTTTTCCTGTCTCCGAGTATAATCACAAACTTATCTTTGATCTTCTGCTAGAACACCATGCAGACAAGATAATCGAGTTGAGATAAGTTGGAGTTGAATTTAGACAAGTAATTATTAGTTTCAAAGAATTATTAGTTTTAAAGAATTATTGCAGAAATGTAGAGGTCGAACAATTCTTTTTTTTAATATTCCCAGGTAATTTTCAAAAATGTATTTTTTACCTCTAAGGATCAAATTATGACAAATTATTTTCAGAAGAGACCTTATCAGAGATTCAAGAAGGTTGCAATCGAGCTCTCTCGAATCAATGTGATATAATTAAACTTTCTTTTTTATTTCTTCAAATAGAGTTTGACATAATTTTTTATTATCTTTGATTTACCAGGTCGACTATTCAGAGAACTCTTTATTGTTGCGTACTCCATCAAAAAGCAAGTTATTTGTTATTCTAATTCTATAGATTCTCTTCTAAATATCACCACAATATTATCAAACCTTACTACCACAATCGATTAAAGTAATAATCGTTTCAAGACTTGACTTGGAAAGTCCTCTTTGAAACAGCCCTGAAAACCATTACGCAACGTGAAATTCTAAACATTCATACATGGACTTCTTGCTGATATTTTAGGTGCAAATTTAAGCCTTAAATCTCCATGTTTTCAGCTCTCTTATTGCTTTTTCGAAATTCCATACATTAATTTTTGGTTCGCTCTTTTTTAGTGTAAATAGATAAGTGATATGAGCAAAATATTTCACATTTCTTCGTACAATCGATGAACATGTCACAGAAGACGTTTTTGGTTGAAACTTGTTTTTTCCCTCCTCTATGATTACTTGATAATGAATTACCATTGAAATTCTACAGAAGAATAATTTTTTCAAGATTCAATTGAAATACCTAACTGATATGAGCAAAAAATGAGTGTACAATGTACGAGAAAATAAAGAATTGTGTTTGGAAGTAGGTTGAGAATTATTATGGAAGAGACCTAAAAATGAAGAAAGTGTTGGGTGTATCGAGAAGGGTTTGCAATAAATTGGCCTGAGACGGAACTTATTATAACAGTGTCTCCATTACAGTTATTGAAGTCGGAAATTTAATACTATGATGTCGCTGGTGGGAGAGGAAACGGATTATCATTGCTGAACGAGAATCGACGACGCGGAGATTCGTCTGCTTGCATAGCTGATAGTGATTTTGGGCTCGAATTGTGTTGAGACATTAATTAATGTAATGAATAGGAGATGAGAGATAATTTCGTCACAATTTTAATGAAAGTGCAACAGGAGTTTTCCCCACCAAACCATTAACAAGAATGAATTTGATGATGATGATATGATGATGATGATGATGATGAAAATTGGTGCTGTTTTAAAATTATCGAAAAATAGTGAGGTATTGTTCTAATTGATTATAATGATGATAATCAATTTTTCTGAGAACAACCTTTGTGAAAGTAGTACTCTTCATATCAATAGATTTGACCAGGACTGGTTTTTTATCCTCTTTATGTAAATGAATTCCCATTGATGTTGCATATTCACGAATATTGAGTCAGTAGACGATTGATTGGTTGTGGAAATTAGATGAACGTTACTACCAGCGACCACATAGTAGAATAGACGGAGCATGCAGGCAGACTTTTGAAGCCAGCTCTAGCGCCAATACCCAACCATGATGGCGGCGGCCTTGAGTGAATCACTCCAGTAGCGAGCGCTCCGACAAGGTCACGCTCAGTTCTGCCCAGTTGTCCACACACTGCAGTGCTAATTTAATCAACCGGCTGTCACTGTCTCACTGAATTGTTTTATTGAATGGCGTTTTAGTATCATACTGCACTACAATGCCAGCGTATTGCATTGCTTATGAATGCTTCAATAAAGGAGAAAACGTTGAAGGAATAACATTTCACAGGTTAGTATATTGTAGGTAGTGTATAATTGGTGTAAGTATATAGTCTGATCGCACAAAGATTTTACTCGGGCAAGATGGAAGAAGTACTCCAGTTCGGTTTGTATTGGTTCAAAAATTATAAATTTGGTCTCAAATATTGTAGAAAATATTCAGCACTACAATTTGAGACCAAATTTATAATTTTTGAACCAAATACAAACCGAACTGGAGTACTTCTTCCATCTTGCCCGAGTAAAATCTTTGTGCGATCAGACTATATTAAGTGTTTAATTAATATTTGAATTAATGAAATTCCCTAACGTTCTTTTCTATTATTCATTACCGTGAATCATGGATAATTATCCAAATTATTTAAGTCTCTTCAAATAACCGAAATTCCCATAACAATTGAGACGATTCAATTTTTGAATGGATCAAAATAGATTAGATTTATAGATGGATAACAATAGAATTAATTTTTATTTCTGTGTTACATGTTACTGTAATGTGTATTTCTTATAAATTAATATTTCAAATTGAAACTGTTTGCAATCATAAAGAATGCAAGCAAAGCGTGGGCATGAATTTGAGGGGCAGAAATCAAAGTTAGGGTAATATGAGCTAGAAAGCATAATAGAAAACTTTTATTTATAATTCTACTCAATAAAATGCTCAGGAATAATTTTGTGTAGGGCATAACAGGTACAATCAAGTACCACTAGATATTTATTTTATAAGCATTCTTTTCAAAACAATTTGATGGGCACGTGCCTCCCTGTGCCCCCCCCCCCCCCAGGCGACGCCTATGAATGCAAGTGTAACACCTAATATTGAAACTAAAAGCTTTTGACTTCTCATAGCTTGTAACGATCACAGTGAAAATTCACAAAAGAGTTCATAGCACTCTCATAGAGTTCATAGTTTGAAGCAGGAAGTGAATTCGTCTGCTGAACTCGATGCAATAAACTGAGAGAATGTGGTCGACTTTATAAAAATGCTACACATACAACATCCCCTCGGCTGACTGCAATAAATTTCAATTTCTTTGTGCCGCTCCGAAGGCTCTGCTCTTTTTTTTAAGCGAACTTCGCTCTCTCATCTTTTTCTTCGTGTGAGTGTATGGCGTATGATCTATCAAACCAGCAGTTCAGCTGCTCACATAGCAGGACTTTGCCTCATAAATTTTGAACAAATGTTTGAGTTTTTATGGAACTAATCAGAAACATCCAATTTTTATATTGTCTACAGCCAATTTTCATACAATGCTTTGAGATGCAATTATTAAATACTAAAACATCATCTCATCTAATCAGAGTGCTAGAAATAGGATATTTTGTACTCAAAAGGATATTTTCGAGTTAGGGAAGTTACAAAGTTAGAAAGGACTTTACACGCATCATGGAAAAAGTAACTATGAAACAATCACGATATTTGGATTTCACAGGATCTTATGAAGTTGAGTGAATCATTATTTCGTATTTTTATCACCCATTCAATTCCATCAGGCCCTCAAATTCACTTTTTTATGGAAGCAATTTGTTAAAATCGCAATCGTCCAAAAACTGGTTCAGTATATTGCTTTTGAAGAAACTTCAATGAACTCCATTCTAATTTCCCCATATAAAATCATTATATTGTGATCCAACTGGTGAATTGAGCATATTGAATATCTGACCACCCTTGATGATCTAGAAGAACTATTGATCTTCATATCAATCTATAATCTAAACTATTAATGTGGTGATAAGCAATAGAAGGACCTGGAACTCAGTTCTATGATTACCTGACTTGAATCGCTCCATTGTAGGCTGTGAAAATATGTCAGCTTGAAAGATAAACGGTTTTGATGTGCTAAAAAAAAGTGAGACACTATAAATGACCTAGAAACTAGATTATTATATAATTATCGGTGCTGTAAATAGGCAAAGTACTCTCATCTGCGGAAAGAAGATTTCACTTATCTTGATTGTGATTGGCTGAGACGCGAGCCAAGCATCCAGAACTCGGATTGGTTGTAAGAAGGCTCTATTCTGTAAATTGGCTTGTTGCATCCGCTTGGGGATTAGTAAGCAAACTAATGAGTATTGGAAGTGAATTTGAGACCCGCAGGGGGGCAGAATTTATTCTGTCCGGGGTGTGGCAATCCTCCGGGTTCCTGATGCAAGTGGTAGATGTAGGCTGGTTGGCAACTAACACCGTTGCGTCCCAGCTTAAGTAGGGTGTTCAAGTGGGAGTTTGCATCTCATCTAATCAGAGTGCTAGAAATAGGATATTTTGTACTCAAAAGGATATTTTCGAGTTAGGGAAGTTACAAAGTTAGAAAGGACTTTACACGCATCATGGAAAAAGTAACTATGAAACAATCACGATATTTGGATTTCACAGGATCTTATGAAGTTGAGTGAATCATTATTTCGTATTTTTATCACCCATTCAATTCCATCAGGCCCTCAAATTCACTTTTTTTTTTTTTTTTTTATAATTGGGTTGGGCTTTTTTAACCCTTAGCCACCACGACCGCTATTCGATCTTTTGTGGCATCCCCTCTTTGGCTTATGCCATGTTCCATAATCCAAGGCCAGAGCAAAATTTACTCAGGGCCTTGAAGTCCAGTTCTCTATTGCCTCCTCTGGTAGGAGGGTTGCCTTTCCAAGAAGTCTCCTCCTCATTTGCAAGAGTGCTGGACATTCCAGCAGCAAATGTTCTGCTGATTCTGTTTCCTAGTCTGGAGCTCAACCGAAGCTGCTTTGAGACATCTTCGTCCAGACCATCAGCTATGGACCCACCCTTCCGAAGCTGGTCAACTTCTATCTGTCTGCACACTCCTCAGATTCCATTGCGGAATCTTCAGTTGTAGTGCCTTCCTCTACATGTACCGTTTCCCGGCAGGTTTGAGTCAGCAATAACTCTGAAACCTGTTCCATGTCGGTAGAGTTTGGGGGAGATCCCCCATCCTCGTTAGATGTTTGAGGCTGTTCAGCCTCTTTTACTCTTAAGTTGGTATCCTTTTAAGATTCCCACGAGTAGCTGGAGACTTATTCAGTCACCCTGGGCAGAGCTCCGCGTTCACCCAGGGAAGGCTTCTTGAAACTGGAGGTCGCCTGGTATCCAGAGTTCGCATACTCATGTCAGGCACTCCCCTGACCATGCAGCCGTCGGCGTATGCTGTTCCACCATATGTTGGCTTGGCTTGCGCAGTTGATGCTTCAGGTGTTCCCACTTGAACACCCTACTTAAGCTGGGACGCAACGGTGTTAGTTGCCAACCAGCCTACATCTACCACTTGCATCAGGAACCCGGAGGATTGCCACACCCCGGACAGAATAAATTCTGCCCCCCTGCGGGTCTCAAATTCACTTCCAATACTCATTAGTTTGCTTACTAATCCCCAAGCGGATGCAACAAGCCAATTTACAGAATAGAGCCTTCTTACAACCAATCCGAGTTCTGGATGCTTGGCTCGCGTCTCAGCCAATCACAATCAAGATAAGTGAAATCTTCTTTCCGCAGATGAGAGTACTTTGCCTATTTACAGCACCGATAATTATATAATAATCTAGTTTCTAGGTCATTTATAGTGTCTCACTTTTTTTTAGCACATCAAAACCGTTTATCTTTCAAGCTGACATATTTTCACAGCCTACAATGGAGCGATTCAAGTCAGGTAATCATAGAACTGAGTTCCAGGTCCTTCTATTGCTTATCACCACATTAATAGTTTAGATTATAGATTGATATGAAGATCAATAGTTCTTCTAGATCATCAAGGGTGGTCAGATATTCAATATGCTCAATTCACCAGTTGGATCACAATATAATGATTTTATATGGGGAAATTAGAATGGAGTTCATTGAAGTTTCTTCAAAAGCAATATACTGAACCAGTTTTTGGACGATTGCGATTTTAACAAATTGCTTCCATAAAAACGGGAATCCCCAAAAAAAATCTGAGTTAATTGAATAGACAAGCATTAATTTCCTACATGAAGTTTGTACCGAGAACTAGCCAGAGCATAAACCTAGAGGCCCAAGTACGTGGAACTGCACATAACAGCAGAAAATTATAATAATATTTTCAGAACAATTTTCACCTTCAAAGATTTGCGAATCAACTAATGAGGGTAATTGAAATAGAATTCGAGAAAATATACGGAGTTGGAAATTATATATACCTGCCTTGTATATTTGATTTCATTTTTTCAGACTGTATCATGTTACTGAAGCAGTCAAGTGTGTTCCAAAGCAACAATTAATTTCGCTCTCAGAGTTTACCTCGCTTAACAAGTAAATTTTACTTCCAGGTCAATGTTCATTTTCTCCAGGACAACTCTGTCTCATAAACTCCCTGTACATCACAACACTGGCCGATAGAAACATAATATAACTTTCGAATTGGTGCATAATCCCAGTATATATTCAACAGTGTTCAAACAATGTTCATTGCCCCTGAGAGGGAGAGGAGGAGGAGGAAGGTAGAGGGGGGAGGAGATTGCTGATAAACGTGCAAAAGCATCAATAATTCAACCGACAGCCGCACGGAATTCCAACACACTAAATTGACCCCAGCCTCGGCCTTATCTGGTCTCCAACGTGTGAATTGAAAATTGGTTATTAAAGCGCTTCATGCACTGGAATCTGTCGTCAAATCATCATCATCATCCTTCAACTATAGTGGAGGATCATAATCATCCTACAACAATTTTCCACACAAAAACACATAAATATTATAGCATATTTTCGACTTTTCACTAACTCGGGATTGTATTAATAACTGTAAAATTTTTATAAAGTTGTATTTGTATTAGTATTCGTTTTTGGGAAAATAAATAATTTATTTATTAGGTCTACTATTTTTTATTCATATTTTGTAGTTCGCTTACAACAGATGAATCTCTGTAATGTTTAAGAACGTTCACATACATTCCTTACTGTTTAAACTCTGTGAAAACTCTTTCGTCTACTCCACAATGAATATATTTGAAACCATACTTAAGTTTCAATGCTCATGGCATCATCTCATCATCTTCAGTGTTGATTTGAGCCTAAACAAAATTGTTTTCATTCTTATACCTGCTGTGCAGAAGTTCTACAATATCCCTGATAATAATAAATTAGATAATTATCGTAGTTTTCAAATATTATATCGTATTGAACAAATTTTAATTGATATTTGTTAATAAAATGTATGTGATCTGATCTTATCTGTGAATAAACAACTAGAGAAGGTTCAATTGATAAAATCATGGAAGATTATTCTTTATGTCGTGAAGAACCATGACAAACACAATTTGATGTAATTAAACATGCAGTCACTCCCTGCTTTTGTAGCAAAAACTAGAATTACAAGACGAAGAACGGATTCAGATGAGAGCATCTACAAGTTCTATCCTACTTAGTTGAGCCGGGCCCGGGGACCAAGAGCAGTGTGTGAACTTTGTTCTTGTGCGCTTTACAGCTAATTCCCGGAAGGAGCCGGGACTTGAGACGGTCGAACTAAACGAGTCGTAAAGCACAGGGAACGGAGCTCGAGCGCCCTCAGACGAGCGGCCCACAACCACAAACGAGGGACTACTGTACTCGAACACCTCCGGCAATAAATGGCCACCATTCCTGTCCCATAGCGTCACACGTTACCAGACAAGCCTCTGAAACACCACTGACTGATAATGCCGCACTGAACACAGCCATCATCCCAATGTTTACAGCCTCCCTAATGCTCCTTTCTGACACTTCATTGCATTGTAAACTACTTCCATCTGAAACTTATTATTTATTATCTCGAGATCGTGTTCTATTCTCTTTTCAACGAATTTGATGAATGAATAATAGCATGCAAATTTTGTCACATTCTAAAAAGAATTAGACTTTAGAATTACCAATAATACGTTATGAGAATGGATTATCTCTGGTTGTGTACTTTGAAATCAGTTAGATTAATGAAGTGTGTTGACATGAGAAAACAAAACTTTTATCCATCGATATCTTAAAATACTTACTCATAATGTTCACGATTGAAAGATACACAATCAATAAATTAAAGCGAATGTGGAATGATGTAAATTAGGATAAGGTAATGAATAAATTGAAGTCAAGAAACAAACGAGTGGATACATTAAAGCAATCTTCGTTCTCAAACATGATTGGAGTACATACAATCATTAACATTACAATCATTCAATTGGAGTATTACAATCATTCACATACAGAACAGGATACGGTATCATTAGTAAACTTGACTGCATTCTTTAAATTGGTTGGAAATCATTTGTTATCTTGAATGGCCTCGAAAATATTGCGAAGAAGGACAAACTTCAACTGTCAAACTAGAAGGACATCCTTGAAAAGTCTGGAATTTCGTTGAACTGGGACCTGGGAGGCTGAGTTGAATTCAATTAGCAAGATTGATAGCACAAGACATTATACAAGAAAATCGACTCAGCTTCAACTCGTAGCTCTTATCTTTGTGGGGGGTGATGCCCACATGAGCCCTAGGCATGTGCGTGGGTATTGTAACCGGTTATGATAAGCAATACATTAACAACTGCTTTTGGGAAGCCGGAACCGACGGCTTAACTTGTCCTCCTAAACACTGGAGTGGCCCGATCTAGGTCACATGGACCGCCGATCCAAACGCTGGCTACGGTCACTCTCAATAACAACTAAAGAGGTTTCGTGAAATAATTATTTATTTATTTATTTATTTATTTATTTATTTATTTATTTATTTATTTATTTATTTATTTATTTATTTATTTATTTATTTATTTATTTATTTATTTATTTATTTATTTATTTATTTATTTATTTATTTATTTATTTATTTATTTATTTATTTATTTATTTATTTATTTATTTATTTATTTATTTATTTATTTATTTATTTATTTATTAATACGAAAGTCATGACAATATTATGATTTGTCAGTATTATAATAATATTCATTGATATGAATAATTATATTATACTCAGAAACCAGCGCAGTACTCTGCAATTATAAATCTCTGAAAATCTCTCCCCAATGCCATTGACGCAGAGCCAGCTCTAGCCCAGCAAATGTCATTAAGTCTAGCAAATGACTGGATGCAGTCATTAACTGATCACTGTGATTACTGCGGTGACAAACAGGCCGAGCCGATAATATTGTGATCGACTCCCAAATGACTGCTGCAATCATTTGTAAACGACTGAATAGAATTTTGCGAAATTACATCGCGCTGAAAACCCTGATCAGCGCTATGCAACTTCTGATAGGCCTACGTGATTATTCACATTCACAACCATGGGACTGAATAATTATAATTTTGGAAGTTGTTGGCTTTTATATTAATTTGATTTAAAGTTCTACATTCCTCATTAATTTTTACTTCTTGTTGTAAGGTCGTTTAAGTCACATTTGGTCGAATATGTAAGGCTAGGCGTACACCGGTTAGTCAAGACAAGACAAGACTAGATTAGTCACGTTTAGTCACAGTACTTCACATAGTTGCTTATGAAGCAACACACACCGATTAGTCATTGCATCGGTGTGTGCAGCTTCATAAGCAGCTATGTGAATTACTGTGACTAAACGTGACTAATGTCGTTTTGTCTTGTCTTGACTAACCGGTGTACGCCTAGCCTAAGTGGGTCTTTGTATTTTATCTTCTCGTCTTCAATCTGATTTCTCTAATAAACTCATTGAGAGATCATTCTATGAGATCAAGCAGCCCTCTCAGCGTTTTATAAGACTTTGAACTACATTATATAAATATCCAAAAATATCAATCACATAAATTTGTACACTGTATTCTTCTGAAGATATCTGTAGACTGAACATCTGTAGATATCAGAGCGGCTTAAATCCTAGATAATGAGAATTTCTCGTAGCATCAGAAGAGATTCATTGAAATCGAACATTAATAGAATTTGATGAACCCAACTGGGTTGAAGCTAAGCTATATTAAAGACAAAGTCAAGTTACAGTTGATAACAAGCCTTGTTAATGACTGGATAAAGTTGAGCTACAGGTTGCGATCAAATTCAAGTTAATAAGCGAAACCCCTTATTAACCCTTACTAACCCGAAGAAGAAGGAAGATCTACTTGCAAAATTATGAAATTTGTATTCTCCCTGGCATCAATAAACTTCAGATTACTATAAAAAATAATTCAAGATTCAAGATTACTGAGTTCAGTTACAGATTGAAACATCTGGTTAAAATTGCGATGAAGTTGAGATATTACGTGATAATTTCATTGCTTATTTTGACATAGAACTGATCAAATTCAGGAAATTTCACGGAATATACTAACCCAAATACAATAATTCTGAAGATATTTTGAAATTAGAACGAATTTATGAATTTGGAGTATTATAATACAAAATTACCTATATAAACGAAAAACGGATGAATTTTTGAGAAATATCATTGACGGGAATATCTCTTCAAAAAGCCGCTGAGAGTATCGGGGGCGTAAGAAACCAATTGTCATATATCCACCAATAAAACCATTGCACTGTAATAAATGAATTATTGACTCTCAAATCCGAAACTCAGAGATGTGTCTCAAACGACAAACCGAGATGGGATTTTTGCAATATTCAGATGCTTTCAGAATGTATGTATTATCGTGCCCCAATGTGCCGTTTTGCAGCAGGTGAAATCATAACTTGAGTTTGATCAGATGAAATTGACAGCGTTTGGTTTGCGAGTGCGAGAGGTGGGTGCGTGTGTGGTGAAACACGTGAAAGCTCTACTGGAAACAAGCTATTAAATTTGAATTACTGGTCTCCCGGTGAGCCCCGAGCTTGAAAATTCGATTGGAAAAGGAGACAACACTGTGATGAGGGTTGCTCGATCTCTTACCTCCCTCCTGCTGTCACCCTCTCAGCGGGCCAACGACGAAGAAATAAAGTGCTGGAAGAAGTGGGATGAGGCAGATGAGAAGAACAGTAGGAAGGGATGATTGAGAAGGAAACTAAGAATTAGAAAAGGCATAGGGAGAAGAACACGATGATGAAGAAGAAGGAGAAGAAGAGGATGAAGAAGAAGAATGAGAAAAAAACAGGAGAAGGCAGGAGAGAGAAGAGAAGAAAGAAGAAGGTAAGAAAGAAAGAGAAGAAAAACAGAGGGAAAAAAGAGGAAGAATGAGAAAAGAGGACAAACAGAAGGCAGAAATAGAGAAAGGGATGGAGAGAAGGAGAGGAAAGATGACGAAAAAGTAGAACAGGAAAACGACGAATAGGAAGAAGATAAGGAAGAGTGGGAGGACGAGTGGTGATAGTAAGAAGAAGAAACAAATGAGTGGTAAAGAGAGTGTGAAATTAGTACCGTCAGAGAGATGAAAGGGGGATGGGAAATGGAGGAGGTAAGAGGAAGAGTTCAGTGTAAAAATTGTGTAGAGAACAAAGAGCAAAATAAGAAAGCAGATAAGAAAATAAGGAGAATAAAAAGAAAAAGAACGAAAGAAAAAGGTTGCAGAGCCAGAATGGAAATTAATATAATGTAGAATAAGACAAACATATGAGAAGATAATGATAAATTGAAAGTAGATCAAAAAGGAAATTCGTAGAAGTAGAAATAAGAAGGATAGGTAGACGAACGAAAAAAAGAAAGAGAAAAGACAAGCAAGAAGGGTGACGAGAACAAGATGAAAATCAAGAAAATTATAAAAGATGGAAGAAGGTGTAGGTTGAGGAGTAGTAAGAAGACAAAGGAAGGAAGAGGGGGCAAGAATGACGGAAAGCAAAACCCAGGAAGAAAGAAAAGAGTAACAAGATCAACAGTAAGCTCGGGAAGAAGAGTGGGGAGAAAAATAAGAAGACCAATACCGAAGAAACGAAGACAAGATCAAGACGCGAGCAGTTGAGTAGAAGAAGGAGCAGAAGGAGAAGAATCGATCACCCCCTCCTCCTCCACCACCATCCAAAAGGGCTCAACGAATTTTCATTCCTCAAGCCGAACATGCCACTCCTCTTTCCCCTCTCCCTCTTCCCCCCTTTTTTCCCTTCCCACTTCTATGCTTTACCATCAGTTCCCGATCCGAGAAACATTGAAGAACATAAGAGACGGAAAATTTGTAAGACAGCCCGAGGCTTTAGCTCGGCAAGCCGTTTATAAATATTGCTGCAATATTTATTTATCATCGGTACATAAAACTTCATCTCTATAGCGTAGAACAAGTCCTTTGTAGTTCCCTAACTTGCTTACAAGTAGTAATCCACTTGTCGATAACAACAAGGGCTTGATTAAATGTTTTAGAACTGATGTTTTCGAACTCAGGGGAATTGAGCGGCTGTAAAAGGATTATAAAGAATAGTACAACATATAAAGCGGAAATACAGAATATTGTTTTGTGAGTTGAGTGAATAATATGAAAATTACTTACTATCCAGTGCTATAGTCCATCAAGAACCTTGGCTTCCAGGGTGATAAGAAAATATTCTAAGCATTCTCCTTGCAACTACTTTTTGTTTGATGTGGTAAAGATCAAGTTCAATCCTACTTACTCACGAACGTGAGAATTAGTTCGAGATTCGAGCTAGAGTTTGCAGAACTTGATCTACCCTGAACTTCTACGATGCGCAATTAAAACGTGAATCTGAGCCTCTTCATCAATAAAATGGGTCATCAAGAGTTAACAAGAAATCAGAAACGAATTAGAAACTGAACATACAGTCGAAAAACATTAGAAATACGAAGTAATCTGATGATATGTCACGATATTTTAATGAAAAATAACATGTTTTAAACAGGAAATGATTCCTACAGTTTTTCTTTACCTATCTCTTCTATACGTGAACTAAGAATATTCAACCTTCGGGCTTGAACTAATAATGTTCTACAGTTTGTATAGTAGCATGTTCAACTGCAATAGATGATAATTCACACCAATTAAAGCATTCTGAACCAGTTGGAATAATTAATTAGTCCAAGCGAACTAACTGGGAATATCTTCTGGGCATGCTTTAATCTGAAATGTTGATGTAAAAAATTTGAAACTTACTTCCACTTCCTCTATTTAGTCTCTTCATTATTTAAATAGTACTAAACTGCTCTTCGGTTCCTACTCTGTAGTATTAGACTGCTCTTTAGTTTTCACACTCCTTGACCTTAAGTGCCTTTTTATTCGCCATTCCTGAATCCACTACACCCATCATCTTATCCCTTCAGAGGCCTGTGCAATGAAATCTTAGAAGTCCTGTTATACAGGAAAAAGGCTAACACAAACTAGACATGAATAAGACTGTTTTTCCTGACTTCTAATTTCTATGAAACAGGCCTCTGTTGTGTTTGATTTTTGTGACAGATGTTTGATCTCAATACATTAATCTGTATGGAGGGACAGTGAGAGACCAACTTGAATTGTAACTTATTTGAGAAGTGACCCCCGGGTAACAAGAAGACAGACAGATAAACAGAATAACGAGAGAGAGTGTGAGAGAGTAGGAAAGAGGAATGTGATGTTCCAATTTCGAGTATATTTGACAGGCATGCGAAATGAGATTGTGTCATAGTTGGAACGTGCAGTGCAGTATAGAAGCTTCTGTTGTCGAGGGAGGTGACAATTTTAACGTCTTTTGTCACATAATTTTTTATTCTTCATTCTAGTATACTGTTCTCCTCCGTCTCCTCCTCCTCCTCCTACTCCTCCTTCTACTACTCCTACTATTCCTCCTCCTCCTCCTCCTCCTCTTCCTCCTTCTCCTCCTCCTTCTCTTCCCCTTCTCCACCTCCTTCTCCTCCTCCTCCTTGTTCTCCTCCTCCTTCTTCTCCTCCTCCTCGTTTTCTTCTACTCATACTCCTCCTTCTCTTACTCTTCCGACCCCTCCTTTTTGTTCTTCACTTTTGTTACATCCTCACTATTAATACCTTTACTACTACACATTACTACCTTACCAAAACCTTTATTTTCATTGTTTGCAGATTATTTTCCCTCTTTTATTGTTCATTACATTTTTCATCTTCATCCTCTTGTCCTGCTTCTATTGGTTCTCCTTCCTTCTTTTCGTTGCTTCCATTGCTTTCTCACCTCCTCATCCTCCTCCTCCTCCTTCTCACCATCATCCTCTCAGAAAATCTGTTTTGTAATGTAAAATACAATCGACTCCCCTGCACCGATAGCTCCCCATTTTTTACAGCCTTTCAACCACTTCAAGTTGAATGGGAAAAATGGATGAACGAGCGATACAAATGACTTTTTACATTGTTATTATTTTCCAGATGTCGACGCTATCTGACTAAATTGAAATAGAACGCTTTAAGGAAAACATTGAGTTGAATTTTGATTCATTGTCAGTTCGGGCGCTGAAGTTATGAGACAGCTATAAACGTTATAAATCATTGTTACGGCTACCATTGCATCACAATAATAATTTAATTTCTTGGCAATTACTTCCCCTACGTTTATGTTTTATTCTACTGTTATACCCACTTCTGATCTCTGAATTAAGAATATTCAGAGAAGCTTACATTTTTCCATAATATTTAAAAAAAACCCGTAGATTGTCAGTAATGTTTCTAAAAAACATCAATCATTTCTCCAATTCTGTTATACACTGATTGTTTATAACAATTGTTATCACTCAAAACTACGGTAGTTGAATCAAACTCTATTAGGATGTAGCTCAAGTCACAAGCATAATTATTATCATCCACAAATAATGCTATCATTCATATGTATAGTTGTATAGGCTTATTGTAAGCAGCGTTTATTCTCCATAAAAACCATCCTTGTCACGTAGTACAAATGAAGGTAGATTTGAATAACACAAGTTTCGATATAATAATATTAGAATATTATTAAATATAAGGTATCAATAAATAGATGAATGAATAAGATATATTTATTAATAATTATTAAATTAGAATATTATTAAAATTAGAATAAAATCAGAACTATAGTGTGTGTCCGCGTTTTTCCTAATTCATAGGACTCCTAAATGTTTACGAAATATACCCGTGGTCTTCAAATACGATTTCTGTTTTGTCAACACTCATTTTATCGATTTTTACTATTGATATATGGAGTGAAATTTTTAGATTTCTAAAATATATTTTTCATCCAGGTTTACTGTACGGTTTGTTTCTAAAATAGATCATTGCTCAAACGGCTGAAAGCAATCAAATTCAAAATAACCTTTACATGAATGTCGGGATTTTTGTCAAAGCTGGATCTTAAAAAGCTGAAAGCATAAAAAAATCAAAAAGAGCTAGATAAGGTGAATAGCAGTTTTCCTTTGTGAGTGCCTTCCAAGTACAGCTTGCCTTTCCACCAGCCTTTTTCTCGTATGTAGTAGTTTTCCAAGAAAGAGTTTTGCGAAAAAGGAACTTTACTGGGAAATGTAATTGCGCATGATAGCCTAGCCGCGAAAATAGCATTGACACGTAGCGCTTTGTGCAGCGAGCGCTCGGTCGGCTTGAAAAGTAAGGTATGAATGACAGACATGATGTTTTTTCTGAATGTGCAGGAGTAAAGAGCACAGCAAAGGGCGGCAACTTTTATACGCGTTGATCTTGAAGGCACATAATGAGCTAGAAGGAATGACAAGTCTACAATTAGACTCTTATCCCTTCTTTATCCCTCCCTTTTTTCCCTTATTCTCTCCATTCTTATCCTTCTTCCCTGCTTCGCAGTTGAGTGACGTGCCCGGCGTATAAAAGAGCGAAAACGAAATAAAAAGCCAACGACCTATATAAAAACTTCCATCTTTTCCACCATTTGCCTTGCAACGGCCACTGTGAAGCTATATCTGATCTGCAAATTCAATTGAATCATTAATGGCGTTTTCCATTGAAATCTCTTGGTGAAAATCGTCTCATGATACCGCTTTCATCTTATTTTACGTTCAATTTGGTACTTTCTGGGAATTGCTTCTGCTTCCTTCCAAAAACGACCTTTAACAGATAGATGACATTTTGTTAAAAGCAAAAATGTGAAATCTTTGTTATTTGGAAAAGGGCAGTAATATCACAAAACAAATTTCAAATTCAAATTCAAATTATGTCTGATGATAGAGAAATTTTAAATTTGAACAATCCATTATCTATTCCGTTATCAAATTCTGGAAGAATCTCTTCCAAAACTAAACTTTTAAATATTCTTAATGAATAAAATCCAATAATTTTCAAATTTATATCGGATTTTCAAACTAAAATTGAACATTTTGAGTTCAATTTTCGATTAAAGTACAGTAATTGTCATATGAAATATGTTTTTCATTGGCTTTCAAGAGACCTTGGAAATCCTAATTTTCAAAGTTATTTTATTATCAACTGAAGAGTGATACAGGACACGTGGAACAATATAAAATTGGTCCTTCCTCGAAAACTAGCTTCACACTAACATATTTGATTTTGATAATCCCATCATAGCGTTGAACTGAAGCTTGGAAATGAAATCAATTAAAAAAGGTAGAAGGGGATTTCCAAAATTATTGTTTCAATCATTTGAAAAATGCATACAAATTATGCAATTAACGTCAACTTCCACGTACTTTCGGAAAGATTTTCTCGGGCTCAATTGCACAGGAAATCTGGCGGAGTTATCATATTGGATTTACCCACCTCTAATGTAATTTTGAAAAAAATAATGCACAGGGAAATGCGTCGAAACTATCACATTGGATTCACCCATCTCGAATGCAATTTTGTGTTGTCATTCCACGTTTTTAATGGGACATTCCGATATTTGACGACTTGCGGTCATTACGGCATTCCATCACTGTTGCACTTGAACGTGTGAATCAGTGAACGAGTAAACATTTGTTGCTGAAAGCCTGCGATTCATCCATCACCTATATAGGCAGGTGGAACGGGAATTTCCAATACGGGAATGTACAGACCGGAAATGATTTCCATCCCAAATCAACACACAATCTGTTTTTAAACGATCTGTTCACCTTTTTGTCAATTTCAAACTAAATAAACACTTTTTCACAAAAACACTCATTTAAAAACATGAGTTTTATCTAATGATTATTTCATCCCCTCTACAAACAACAATTTATTATTACATTTCGCGTACATTTAATTGAAACAGTGTCCTATAATAATGTATTAAACCAAAATTCTAGAAGCGAAATGACCGTTGTACTTACAATTAGCTATTTCATCCCCAGCAATAGATGATTTCATTGGTTGACCTGAACCAGGTGTACATTATTAACCTTTCGCAAGAATTCAAATTGAGCTGATCCATGAAATCTCCTTCAAATTTTTTTTATATCTTTACAGTATTTTCTGGCTCTCTTTCCATACCAGACTACATATTCATTGAATTGAAATGGATATTTTTGAAACAGGAAAATACATTCTATACTTGGAATCACTCCCACACAAATTATCAATGTTTGTATTTGAGCTGTTCTACATTATGAAACATTTTGCGTAGAATTAAATGGAATTGATTGGTAAAATACTTTTCAATGAAATAAATCTTTCAAGCTCTTGTTTCATTATTTGAGTACTTCTTCCTATCTACACAAATCAAACAACAGATTGGAATTAAATGGATATTTTTGAAACAGGGAAATATTTAATGTACTCGGAATCACTCCCACACAAATCAAATCATTAATAATTGAGCTGTTCCACAGTATAAAACATTTTGCGTAGATTTGAATGAAAATTATTCGCGAAATATTCTTCAAACATTGGTTTATCTCTGTTCTTTTTCTCTACCCAGAAATATTCTCATTGAATACTAAAATCACCCAGATTATAGGATTTTCCAATGAAGAGGAATGTAGGACACTCTTATTTATTAACCCTTTTTCATAAAAGCAAATATAGCAAACTAAAAGCAATGAT
This sequence comes from Laodelphax striatellus, assembly GCA_017141395.1. Lineage (NCBI taxonomy): Eukaryota > Metazoa > Arthropoda > Insecta > Hemiptera > Delphacidae > Laodelphax > Laodelphax striatellus. The sequence continues at coordinate 17,170,385 of CM029533.1, forward strand.
GGTCTGGCAAACCTTCGATTTCCACCCGGGCAAAAAATATTTTGTATAGCAGCACTCATCGAATTTCCTTACTAGCTATTATTATGTTGTCAATATTTGCACTAGCAGAAGTCTTCAGAGTATTATAAGGCATTAAATAGGAATTGTGTTCGATTAATTATTATAATATTAACATCTTCAAAAGAAAATCAAAGTCTTTGTTAGAGTTGTATACTAGCCGAAACATGTCTTACTATCGACTTATAGATCTAGTAGATATACTATATCTGTTATTTTGTATTGTATTATCATAAATTGAGCAAGTAAATTAATTGGAGAGTCACCACCCGTATTCTCATACCTTTTAATCAAGCAACGCACAGTTCAGAGACAAAAGTTACTCGTCATTAGACTGTGTTTGTCTAGCATCCAATTGCGGTTTGACCTACATAAATGCTGCTTCTGGTTGTCGTTAATGAACGCATCCAAAGTTCCCATCCAGTTTCAGTTGGATTCGAAACTATGTGGGACATCATCCAAAGTCCTTGGTCACAAATATAATAATTGAGTATTGATTTGCACTTTAGACTGTGTTTATAGCGGCTTTGTTTTAAAACTTTGTGCTGTGTTGGATCAATTCAAGTGAAGTAGGGATGAGTATGTAGAAGAAGCCGTGGCGAAGGAAATATATCCGACGATGACCAAATAAGTATACCACGCTTCGCCACTGAGAAGAAGATAAATGGAAAGATAAAGGTAGAGAAGTGTGATATTTGAGAGACTTGAGAGCGGAGAAGGGAAGAGCAAAAGAGTGAAAAAGAGTGAGAGACGAAAAGAGTGAACGGAATGTCGAAACAATAAACCAAGGATGTCAAAAAGTATGTGCAAATTTAATGAAGTCAATCGTCAACCCTACACTAGATCAAGTTTTACATTCACAAATGAATTTTGTTTGTAGTTTCAATTGAATTATACTGAACTAGAAATTGACCATCGTACTGCACTAAATCTAAATCTACGCGAAAAGTGGAGTTTTAATGAAGTAAATTCTTCTGCTTCCAGCTTTTTAGTGAACTATTACCAAAAATAATTATTGAATTTGAGACATAAGTTAAGCTGAGCCTACATAAAAAACCCATGATTCCCGATGTAACTGAGGTATTAATCGGTACATTACAAGTTTATCAACACTGAATTTGAGTAAAAAGCCGAGGTAGAACAGAATAAAGTTATTTCAGCCTTCAAAGCAAAGTGATAAAGTTTTTATAAATTTGCCTGTAATAAAATGAATCGGAATTACATCGGATAATATCGGATTAACATCGCAATATTTGATCAATTTTAATTAAGAGAATTTTCATTGATATAGATTTGATAATAATTACAGAGTTTTGTCAATCTTGTACGAAATTAATGCAGTTGAAGTCCTAATTTCCTTTCCGCCACGGCCCACAATAGCCTTTCCATCAAGTTCACACTTTGATGTTTATTTCATGATTATCAATTGATATCCATTATCAAATCAATTGATTGGTTTATCAGAACATAAATTGATGTTCCGCTTTGTACACTTTCATTGGAGATGGATTTTATTCAACGGTCAAGATAAAAACAGATAGAAAATCGAATGGAGAATCCAGCCACAACCATTATTTAGCTGTATTCAATTTCCCTTTCGGCATTTATGCGGTCTGTAGAGTAGCCTGGCGTATCGAAAAGTAAAGCACATTAGCCTGTTGCAAAACACAGATCATGTGATTAATATTTTCAAGCAAAGTAATTTATAAATTTCCAACAACGAGATAAAGCTTGTCCGTCCATTTTGCAACGGGATGCCATTGAAATGCAGTGCACCAGCAAAAAGGCCCCCGGAGTGGTAAACTCAGCCTAATGAACTGATGCCGACGCCATTGAAATGTGGACTCGAGCACTCAGTCCATTCACTCGTGTAACTTGCACTGCTGAGAGAAAAAACCAACTTGCTCCACCATTGCTGAGTCTATTGAATTCAAATCGACTGGACTGTAACTTTGTTGGCTTCAAAAAATTAAAGTGGAGAAGAGAAAAATCGAGAGACTGAATCAAGAGGTCTTGGAGAGAGAGGTAGAGGGAGGGAGAAAGGAAGAGAGAAAGTGGGAGAGAGAGAGGCAGAGAGAGAAAGTAGCAGACATTTAGGGAGAAATAAGGAGAGATAGGAATAACTAAGAGGAAATGGAAAGAAAGATAAGAGTAAATTAGAGAGAAAGAGAAATTTAAGAGAGGAGGTTGGGGAAAAAGAAGAAAGACAAGAAAAAATAGCAAACAGAAATGGAAGAACAGAGAATTAAGTAAATGAATTAAGGAATGACTCTTTCAGCAACTTCCCTCCGATTTGATTATGAACGAGTTCAGTAGGCTGGCTGAATGGGAAGTCTGGAATTCAAGAAAAATTACTTGAATAGAATGATGGAATCTAGTCAGTTTTCCTTTCATAAATTGAATCTGATCAATTATATTCTATCCAATTATTCAAAATGCCATGGACTTATTGTGCTTAGCTACTGGCAGCTGCATAATTAGCATTACTACTAGCTGAGACTACTATATTACTACTTCTATGTTGGTGCATAAACGGATTGTACTCTGAATTTGTATGGTCCATCAATAGTTTCTTGTAGAAAGTTTTCATATAGTTGAAGCTTCAACTAATCCAATGTCAAAGAGTTCAGTAGATGAAACAAAGTCCTTCACGTGATGACTTGCACAACTAATTCTCGTTGTTTTCTTATTCTTCTATTGTTCAATATGTAACAAGCATACATAGATACTTAGCATACTTAATACTTAAGATACATAGAAAACAAAACACTTACATCCTGTATAACGATATTATGAAACAATACATACAGAACAATTGGATACATACGAAAAGGATCATCACTTTACAAGAAAGACTCCAGAAGAGTCATGTTATGAGAAGCAAAATTTTACTTTTACGTAGAAGATGAACTTTTGAATAAGTCATTTAATTCACTCAGTTTGGCCGGAGAATACAACATTAAAATAATAATATGAATTGCTTATTTACATATTTTCTGAATGTAATTGTATCAGAAGAATCAATTACCGGAAGATTTTGCGACTCATTATCACGAATAGCATGAATGATAATCAAAGTTGAACAAATTCAACAGATTGGGAATTTGATGAGATTTTAAAACTGAACTTTATAGACAAGTTCGATACAATTATCAATGAATCAATCATTCGAGGAGCAAAACGTTTACATTTCTTAAAACAATTGATTATTCGACAATTAATTAGAAATATTTGGATGAGAAAGCGGACAACAACCGCTACCCTACCCATCACAACCTTTTAATAACTCATCAATTTCAAGAAGAAATCTCTCATGACTGGTTCTTGTAGAATTCACCAGTCATGAGTAGAAGCTTGCAACAAGAGACAACTGGAAGTAAAACTAGACTCTTTACCTCTTTAGCTTCTACCATGATATGCGACATGGGAAGCATCCTGAACTGAATTAGGAAGCATCAAAAGCATCCCTGAAAAATAACACACATAAAAGTGTGTTTCTTTTTTCACACAAAAACGGCGATTTCTAGAACTGAACTTCACTCACCCCTGTGCCACAGCACCTCTACATCGACATGCTATTTCTCAAATGAAAGAGGTGAACAAAGTGGAACATGAGTCGTTTTCGTTGATGAGACCATTATTTCCAAACACTAGGGCACCGGATAGAAAAAAGAATGCAAAACAGTTGACGAGTCGCGCAGCAACTGTTGCCTCAAAACTGTCTCCCTACATTATTCCTCAAACGCTTTGTTAGGACATGACGCATCGGATGAGGCAGGCAGGCAGGCGGAAGGCGAGTCATGAGACAGGTTCATAGTGTAGCAATAGGCAGTGAACTTTGCCCGAGTTCAGCAAACATTTGCCAATGTGACCTGTCAGCTGTTGATCCTGAGGAACTGAACAAGATGAAGAAGCCTTGCTTCAACTAGAACAAGAAGAAGCAGAAGCAAGAAGATACAATTAGAAGAAGAAGAATACAGAAGAAGAAGAAGAAGAAGAAGAAGAAGAAGAAGAAGAAAGAAGATCGGTAGAATTAAAGGAGGAGCGAGATAAAGAAGAAGATTGCAGATAATAAGGAGGAGAAAAGGAAGCGAGACCGCTACCCTACCCAGGATCAGAAGAAGATCGGCTTTTATGAAGATCAAAGGGAAGGAAGAAGAAAGAAAAGAAGAAGAAAGCAACAGGAAGAAGAAGAACTTTGTAAGACCAGTCATGAAGAACTTACAACACAAGAGAAGACTACAAGACTAGAAGAGTGTGTTTTCACACAAAAACGGTGATTTCTAGAACTGAACTTCCACCCCCGTGCTACAGTACCACATCACATGCTATTTTCAAATGAAAGAGGTGAACAAAGCGGAACATGAGTCGTTTTCGTTGATGAGACCATTATTTCCAAACACTAGGCACGGAGAAAAGAATGCAAAACGGTTGACGAGTCGTGCGTTTTGCAACTGTTCTCTTACATTATTCTCGGCTGCTTTGTTAGATGACATGGCATCGATGAGAAGAAGAAGAAGAAGAAGAAGAAGAAGAAGAAGAAGAAGAAGAAGAAGAAGAAGAAGAAGAAGAAGAAGAAGAAGAAGAAGAAGAAGAAAAGAAGAAGAAGAAGAAGAAGAAGAAGAAGAGAAGAAGAAGAAGAAGAAGAAGAAGAAGAAAAGAAGAAGAAGAAGAAGAAGAAAAATAAGAAGGAGAATAAGAAGAAAAAGGAGAAGATCGGTAGAGGATATATTATAGTACGAGATAAAGGAGTAGAAGAAGAAGAAAGCAACAGGAAGAAGAAGAAGAAGATGATGAAGAAGAAGAAAAGAAGAGAAAGAGAGAGAAGAAGGAGGAGAAGAAGGAGGAGAAGAAGGAGAAGAAGAAGAAGAAGAAGAAGAAGAAGAAGAAGAAGAAGAAGAAGAAGAAGAAGAAGAAGGAAAGAAGAAGAAAAGAAGAAGAAGAAGAAGAAGGAGGAGGAGAAGAAGAAGAAGAAGAAGAAGAAGAAGAAGAAGAAGAAAAAGAAGATGTAGAAGAAGTAGAATAAGAAGAAAAAGGAGAAAAAGGAGAAAGAGGAGAAGATCGGCAGAGCAGATATAGTACGAGATGAAGAATGAGAAGAGGAAAAAGCAGCGGGAAGAAGAAGATGATCGGTAGAGGAGCTAGAAGAGGATAAGAGGAAGAAACTGCAGCGAGAAAGAGAGGAAGAGTAGAGGAACAAAATAAGAATAGATAAGAAGAAAAATGAAGGAATAGGGGATGTGGAAGAAGCAGAAGCGAGATGAAGAATGGAGTAGCATGATGAGAATGGAGGATAAGATAAGAAAAGAGGAAGGAATGGAGGGAAAAGCATGAAGAGGGAGAATCGAAAAATAAGAGATAAGAAGAAGCTGAATGAAAAAAGGGATGACAAGGAGAAGTAGCAAAAATAATTAGAACTGCAGTGAAGAACGGCTAAAAAGAATATGGAAGAGAAAGAGAGTAACAAACTCAGTAGGGAGAAGAGAAGGTGAAAAAAGATAGAAGAGGAAGATAGGAGAAAATGATAAAAGGAGAAAGAATGGAGAAATAAGTCTTATAAGTTAACAAAAATGAAAAAGCTAGAGAGAAACGAAGAAAGGATCAAGAAGAATAAGAGAAAAATTAGACTCGGTTGGAGAATGGTAAGAAAATAATGAAAATAAAAAAGGGAAATTTGGAAAAAAGGAAAAATTGAGAAAGGAAGAAATATGTAGAGAGAGCAAGAAAAACGAGATAATTTGGAAAAGACGGAAAAAAGTAGTAGAGGAACAAGTTAATGAGAAAATAAATATGTTCTCTGAAAGGGAAAAATACTACGAAGAAACTATGAAAAGAAAGAAGAGAAGTAAAGAAAAGACAGACAATGACGAGAAGTGGAATAAAAGAAGAAAAACAGGAGAAGAAAAAGAGAGCCGGAGAAGAGCAAAAAGAAGAGAAATAGGATAAGAAGGAAAACAGAATAAGAGAGAAAACAGCAAAAGAAGAAGATGAGGGAGAACTGAGAAGAAGGAGAAGGATGAAGAGGAGGAGGGGAAAGAAGAGGAGGAAGATGTGGGTAGGAAAAAGGGAGGGAAAAGGAGAAAATGGATACGGAGAATGAGAAGGAAGATAAGGTGAGAAGGAAGTTAGGAAGATAAGGTGAAAAGGAAGATAAGAAGAGGAACAAGGTCAGAGAATCATGAGAAGACGTTTCACTTTCGAAGCCGCCACCAACACTACTGATGACGATGCTGATGATACTCAAGTTACCATGACAACCCTTTGCTCCGTGAACTCAGGACTGTGTGAATTGTTAACGGCAACGCAACCGAAGAAATTCTAAAGCCCGCGTGTGTGAGCATGCGTGCGTGGGATGGACTATGTACAAGTGTGTGTAAGAGAGTAACATGGTTCCAACATTTAATTCGCAAATAGTTACATCATTTATCACTAGATAGAGTAGTTTGTTTCTGACTTCCAAGAACCACGTTGCAGTTGCTGAAACTAATTGACTACTTCAACAAGATGGTTGCTGCCCTGATGCTACGAGTTTGTCTGCAATCAAATAAATGAAATTGGTTTCCCTATCGAGACTATTCTAATCCACTATTATAATAATCATTTCGACTATTTTTATTGTGATCTCCGAATCAGGGGATTGATGGACCTAAGTGAGGAAAGAATCATTCCTAGAAAAAGACCCTCATGCACCATCTCTGTTCAAACTAGATTCAATGAAAGTTTAATTAAAACTTGTATGTTGTTTCAAGCTGTGAACACAGAAAAGGAAAGGACACAGAAACAACTCAATTATCTCTGCTGTGGATCTACAGTTAAACCAAGATGAAACTATTGTTTCGTTGAACTCAGTTTAAACGAATATCGTGTAAATGTATAGTTGAATATATTTCTGTAGAAAGAGAAAAAGCTGAAGAAGTAAAAAAAGATCCTGGAGAAATAATAATTATATACATCATTGACGTAGATCACATAATTCTCTTGTACGAAATGAATTTATTAGATTAAAGATAATCTGTGCTAGGAATCAACCCCGTAGCATTACACTAGACACCACCACAGAATTAGTGAACTAGTCAAAGTATAACCAGTTTAAGTATAACTATTCTAAATTTCGTCCCTTGTCTGTGAAATCAGGCAACAGAACACTAGAGAGAGATGATACTGTATGTATAAAAAGCATTGGATTTTTTTGAAACGCCAAAGCACTCCACAGATTATTAGGTCCAAATGATGTATTTACTTTTGAGAAACACTGCTACGTTTTTGCACGCCCACCTCTTTTCTATCTTTGAATGAGTTACTTTGTAAACTAGTATGAAATTCCCTTACTCTTTGTCGTACTCAGATAAAAAATCTGTTTGCAAAAGCAATCCCTTCAGGTGAACGTTCGGTGAGCTAGTGGAATATAAATGTAATCCACGGAAATTAAATTCTCTATCTGGTATCGGTTTTCCCTCCAGTTATTTCACAGCAGAATGAATGTCAAAAACAGTCATTTCAGATTTCATTGATCCTTATTCAATCGTGCTCCTTATTTATCTTGTATTAAGTATAGAGAATGTTCATTTTTTCCATTTTTCAGCGGCAATCTAATCCGATTAAAAATTGATGAAAAAGCAAAGAAGTCATAGAAATTTCGCATTCGACTTTTTCGTTACATTGAAAATTTGGAGAGTAGCTGTGAAAGGCATCAGAGACCACTATTTATTTTCCTCAGGAGTTCCATGCATTTAATATAGGCTATATATAGATATAAATGACACCCGTTGGAAACTCTAATTTTGACGGCCAAATATGATGTAAGGATAATTAGTTCACATTTAATTGAAGACCATTGTTACAGGACATTGTAGTTGGAACAAATTAACCGGAACAGCCGCAATTTTTAAACGATTTAGTGTGAATTGATCTAAAAAGAATTGCGATTTCTCAGTTACGTACGTGAAGTGAAGAATCATTTCCAGGCAAAATTGCAGAGCAACCCTCTTTTATTCTAGAAACTGAAAGTCGAATGTTATAGTCATATAGTGAAATATTCAGTAATATTCAAGATATTCATATTCAGATTATTCAGTATAGGCCTATTCATATTATTAATAATTATTTTAGTGTCAAAGTGTGAAAGTGAAAGTGCCAAAGTATATGCGAGAAATAACCTTCAGATAGATCTCAGTTAATACAGAAGGACAAAACAATGGGTCGCACCTTCTTCAACGAAGATTAGAAATCCATAATCGCTAGATAGTTTCTGACTAGCACCTATAGTAATAAAGAATAAAATGTTAATGAAAGTACATCATAACTTAAATTAAATTCGTCATGCACAGTGAACAGTAAATTAATTCATTGATAGAGACAATGAAGAGCTCAGATACTAATGATCTATCGTGCCCTAATCAAAAACTAATTTATATCATTTAGCCGTTCTTCCACCGTTAGTAGTACAACCAACATCAATATTCATGACCGCTGATATCGATTGATATTTCTTTTTCCAGCTCAACGCATCAGAAGACCACATCAATATTCAAGCACACAACAAAGCTATTTGTTGCACTTGCTATGCGTTGACTTGAAAATTTTCAGAAGTTCTCCTTTATAGAAGAAACGTATCCAAGGTTAATAGGAGTTGCAAATGAATGTATTTAAATTGTACGATAATATTCAAAGCACAAAAAATCAAAATAATCTTCTATATCAACTATTGATAAGACTAAAAATTAGATTCTTCTGTGCATTAGATCAGACTGGATTAGTTTTTCTATATTCGAAATCAAATTCAAATTTATTTCCTTTTTGCCACAATACAAAATAGAAGAGAAAATCTCACGTATTAACATATTTAACAAAATCATGAAAAAGCCTGCATAGCCATAGGCATAAGCCTGAGTTTTTCTTTCTTTCTTTCTTTCTAGTCGGCGCTACAGCCCGTTGTGGGCCCTGGCCTCCATAACCACGCCTCTCCACCAGTCTCTGTCTGTCACTCTCATCCTCCATCCTCTCTTCCCCATCACTCGCAAGTCCTCCATCACATCGTCCAACCACCTTTTCCTTGCCCTGCCCTTTTACCTCCTGGCCTGAGTTTTTCTATAGATGTAAATTTAAAAACATATTGGCTTGAATTCTAGTTGGTGAGAATATGAGAGAAAATCCTTGCATGAGCATGAATTTCATAAGGATAAACTAAAATATTATTCGACGATATGAAGACATCAAAATTTGAATCTAAGTGTTGATTCTTGAGGATATTCAAGGATATCCTTCTCATTAACATTTGACCGTGAAAGGAGATAAGAGGAGTGTAAGTATTCACTGGCTAGATATTATTTTTTCGAGTTTTGAGCTCTAGGCCTGTGCCTGGGTAATGGGAAGGGTGATGATGGGAGTTGAAATCAACGACTGCTTTTTTTTGGAAAATTTAGCGACTTGAAGAGTCCTCCGAAACACAAAGGTGACCCGTGAAAAATATCTTAGAATCACCTGGGATCGAACCAGGACCTTTGGTTTATTAGACTAGGTATAAACCAACAACGACTGCGGCCACTTACCTGCACATGGATTCTCTACGATATTTTGTTTCCTAGTACCAGATATAATTCAGAGTCCTTTCTGTACCCTCTTTCTTTCTCCTTTTTTGTGCTAGTACGTTACACATCAATATTCAAGGTACAACAAAAGCTTCAAAAATTTGTTACACCTACTACGCTCCAACTTGAAATTCTTTGGAGATTTTTGCGAGGTGATTGGTTTTGAGTAGAGTAAAATGGGAGATACGCAGCACACAGAGAGTGAGGAAGAAGAAAGAGGAAAGTTGGAATTGAACGATCCATCAATAACGGGGCAAACTGACACTGACAGTGTTCGCTCGCTCGCTATTCGGCTTCGCTCTGGCTTCTATTCGCGCTGCAACTCAAAAGCGGAAGTGGACGCTAACTCCAAAGCACCTGATTCCCATGCTGACTAGATAGGTGAAAAGAGAGAGAAACAATAAGGGAGAGTTGAGGGAGGTAGGGAGCGACCGAGGGATGGGGGAATTCGAAAAAGAGAGAGGATGAGAAAGCGTTAAGGCAAGAGAGATGAAGTAAGAAAGAGATAGAGAAAATGCTGTGGTAGAGAAAGAGGAATGTGGGAGAGGTCAAGAGAGAGAGAAACAATAAGGGAGAGTTTGGGGAGGAAGGGAGAGAACGAGCGATGGGGGTAATTGGAAAAAGGGAGAGATTGAGGGAACGGTGAGGCTAGAGAGATGGAGTGCGAGGGAGACGGAGAGAGTACTATAGAAAAGAGAGAGAGAAGGATGAGAGAGTGTGATAAGCAACAATGAGGGAGATAATGAAGAGTAAAAGCAAGATGTAAAGGGATTAAGATTGAATCAAATAACTCAAGTAAATTATGAAATAAATTGAATTCTAGATAATATACAACATACATAAGGATTGAACAAAGCATAAGCCAAAATCATTTTTGTATGACAAGTATAAATAAAGGTAATAGAATAATTGATAATTCGATGAATTATTGTACAGAGCATGAACTAATGCAAAGTTTTTCTTCATATTCTTTCAACAATTTCCAAACTTTTTTTGGAAGCGGTTGTTCCCAGTGGCATCATCCATGGCAAAAAAATTCAAGGATTATCCAATTATCTAAAGAAGAGATGCAACATATACTAAGAACGATTATATTATTGTGATAAGAATAAGAAATAAGAAAGAAAAGGTAAGAGAGGGATAAAAAGTTGAGCACAGAAAGAAGACACAATCGGAAAAAGAGGTACCAAAAATCGTAATGAATAAAAAATTAAGTTATAAATGAATAGGGAAGGATTAAGTACTAACCTTGTAAACTTTCCATCATCTCTAATTTCCTTCATTCCTTTCCCAAGGAAAGCGAACTCGAGTTGAAAAAGAAGTGGTGACGAAACCCGAAGGAGAAAGAGAATGAAAGAGTAGCGAATAGTAGAGAAACAAAAAGTGAAAACAGATAGATGGGATAGACTGGGAGATGCAAGCAAGATCCTATATGAATGCCGATTTCCTTCTGGCTCAGCGGAAACGGATATTAGATTTGGAAGATGAAACAGTAATGCGTTTCTATTGTTTGTTTTCTCTCTGGCATGTCTTTTAAAGGTTCAGCGCGTCGCTCACATTCATGCACATATTTTCAACAACTAATCTTTGCACTTTCCCTCCAAAAAAGAGGGAAATGGCGGATATGAGTTACCCACATTTGTGACAGAAAATATTGGATCAGATTCCACGCTTTCCATGGTATCTTCAACCACAGTGATGTACTGTTATCGAAGTTGAAATTTGATACAAGGAAAGATATGTAGAATAGAATACAGTTTGTCGCCTGATAAATGAGTAGCGAGCTGATAAGGAAGTATGTAGAGTAGATAAGGAAAAAATTTTCAGATGGAAACTTCGATTTTACTGCTTCTCTCGCATCTTCAGACACCAGACAGATATTATTTGCATGACAGTTTGTCTATACTGTCAATTTCCGGTATAAGTAGCCTACACATCCAATTTAATTAATTACCTTTCCAAAGAAGCATATTTTCCTGTCTGGCACTCCACTTCATGTCTGGTGTCGGTAGATTAGATTACTGTATTCATGTACTGTACTGAAATTCGAATTTTATCATAATACAAGTTTAAAATTTGAGATATACAAGTACATTCTTCAATACCATAAATAAAGCATAGCGCAAACCAAGCTTGCGATATGCATATGCTCCCTCTATGAGAATACCCAGAAGAAAAATCCTGTAGAAAAGTGATTTTATATTCTAGATTACAATAATTATAAAGGTAGTTTTTCTATGAATTTAATAAACTATAAATTCAATAATTATTCAACAATATGAGTGAAAGATTCTCTGTGATATTGTTTAGATTGAGATATGGAGATTGAAGGGTTTCCGGCAGACCCAGTAAGGAAAGAATTACAGTAGATAATGAAGAATACATTCAACAAAAATGTGTCAACGAGGATATCAAACAATGAACATAATAATGAAACATTATCAATAAAGATCAATCTGAAACGAAAATATTGAACAGCTGTACGGGAAGCAAAATGGCTGATGAATTTACGGAAGCTTCTGATTGGGCATCCGCAACAACGTTGCAGGCCTGTGATTGGTTGAGGGCGGAGTCAAGGAACGCCCACTGAAAGGAGGAGCAACAAGCAAATAGCTGACAAATATGGCGGACTCTACCGAATATGATTAGGGTAATGGTGAGATACGATACAGTTTCGTCAATAGGAACGAAAAATCTCTAGTGGCGAAGCGTGGTATAATTATTTGGCGATGATCAAATAAGTATACCACGCTTCGCCACGGAAAATCTCATAATTAATGTTATGAAGACAAATTGAAATACTAAAAATATTGCAAGATGAGAGAAACCTTCATCAAAATTTCATAGCAATGTAGAACAATTTCAGATCATGATCATAGCTGAAATTAGTATAGTGTGATTCACGTAAAGAAGTCAGCATTGCTTAGATGGGAATTTGCTATCCTTGTTCAGCACAAGGCAGTTGCTGATGTCTTTATCCTATTCGCACTGCGCATAGAGTTGCCGAACTGTGCATTGTTGTCGCACACAGTCCCAACAAACACGTTTGGTGCAGTTTTCTCTTTCTCTCTCAATGAAACTTGGCATCAATGCTCCTCATATAAACAATACTGACTTCTTGATGTGAATCAGACTATTAATCTATCAGTCAAATGTTTTGTTGAGGTTTAGAGATATGAATGGACTAGCTAGTGAATTGAATTTCAGCAGTATAACATAGACAATGCATTCCATTTATTCAGACTCTGTAAGTGTAATTGGACTCAAATTCAAATTCAACACCACATCATAAAAAATTATGTTATGTAGGCTTATCAGGCCGGAACAAGTGAAATAATGGATGGAAATACTTGATCAATTATTAAAAATGATATTTTTTTAAATATGAATAACTTTTTTCCGTTGTTGATGAGAATTAATGGAATTAATTCTGGGGATTCAAATGGATCAACATGTTCAAGTGGAAGTAACAGAATCAATCTCCATATTTACAAAATTTTTAATTACAATATTATTAAAACAAAAACAATTGGAATCCTCTTGCAGCTGACCAGCTGAACAATAATTATTGTTCTATGGTGGAAAAATCGATGAGCATGAAAACCGGACATGTGCTTGAATTTCGTTCCTAGTTGGATTTCATCGAATGCTATTTCGATATGTATGAGGCGCACTCGTGCTGATATTGTTCAAAAATTACTTTCATGCATCAGACAGACTACACGTGTCTATGAATTTTATGCACATTTCAGCCTCACTTTATTCTATTTCCTCCATTACAAGCGCATTCGATCGAGGACTTCCTACCTCTCAATATTCAAAATCCCACGTTCTCAAAAAAACAAAACAAAACGCGTATGAATAACATGCTGGTGCGAATAATCACGTTCATCTTGTTTTTCGAGAGACAACAAAATCTGGTTTTTGATAAGAAATTACTGAAGCCAAAAGTGAGGTCATGATTTTTTCATGAGATTTTCTCGGCTTGCACTGTTCTCTCGCTCTGGAACGTTTCCTCTTTCATCCACTCACTGCCTCTCTCACACACCCTTCTGTCATCAGAGAGAAAAGTCTATCAATCACTCACTCTCCTCTACTGTCTCTTTCTGATGAACGAATAGGGGAATGTGACTTCGATGAGAGGCTCTGTGTTGACAGCTGAGGTGGTGAATTGGAGCGCCTCACAAATTCCTCCGAGCATCCAACGACTTGATCTGGCTTTATTGCATCTTAAATCTACATTTATCGATGATGGCGAATGGCAACGCTCTCAGATTATGGGATTTTTGCCGTGATTGGATTGTTTACCAGTGTATACAAGAAGAAAGAAATGGCAAATAGTTGAAATTGGAATTTAATCGACTTTCTCTTACAACTCAATTTTTATAAAGGGTTACAACTTGTAGAACATTTATTACAATTTGTAAATCAAATGTTGATGTTGTAGAAAGTCTTCTTAATTGAGATGAATTCATGATGTTCTCATTTCTACCGCCCCAATTCCATTTACAATTCCAGTATAATAGACAATATCACCAATTTATCTTATTAAAAAATATTTATAAACCGAGAAAGTAGTAACGAAAAATGCCATATGAAGTATAGATACAACAGAAATAAAAATGTGATATAATTGGATAGTTGTTATTATTATATGTCATCAAAGAAATAGTTACTTTCCCAACAATAAGTCAGACTTTCAGCGCAAAATATGATAACATGAGAAATAATTGATTTCCTTCACATTTTACGATTATAATTCAGATTATTTCTGATCTTTGGACACATGTGTCTGAATATGAATGAAACCATGATGCCGAAACAAGTTTTCATTCTAGTGTGAATAAATATGTTACATTTAAGTGAAAATGTTCTAGTTTTTCATTCGGATAATATGAAATCGCTGTGTGAATGGTCCAAGAGATGATTTCAGGAGTAAATGAGGATAATGAGAGGAATGTTTGATAGTAGAAAAGAAAAGAGAGTAGAGGTGAAAGTTGCTTGAGGAAGAGGGAGATAGTCACGGGACGGGATGGAAACAGGAAAAGCTATGAAGTTGTTAAGAGGAATCAACTCCTAACGGTTGCAACCAATCCAACTCAGTCAGTAATGGCGACAAAAATGAAATTCAGACACCAAATAAATGTTATTCAGTTCATTGCTAGCTGTTGAAGTAACAATTTGTTTGCCATCCACCGAATGAAGGAAATGTTGGAGGCAGTGAATTATTCATATCATCAATCAGCCGCCAAAACGCGGATCCGTCCGTCCAAGATCCACTGTTTGATTTAGAAGGCACTGTTCTACTCGGAGAATGTAAAACTTTACAAATAAATCATTCTACTTGACTGCGAATTAGGCCTACCACAGAATACAACGGATAGATATGATACTTGGACTGTTAATAATGATATAATCGATAATATCTGATGACTCTTCCAAGATTTTCAATTATTATTACTGTATTATTAAATCATACCTGAAGTTGAAATTGAAGCTCCTTTCTATCAGGTCTCTGATATTACCAATCAATTTGCTTGTGCAAGCAAGATTTTTCTACTGTATTTATGTATAATTGATGATATAATATGACAGCTCAGTAATCAGCTTCAGCTTTCGACTCCCAGTGCCAGTGGTGAGTTTGTTGTAAGCCCTGCAACATTCAACTTTACCCTGTTGCAAGCTTTCAACTTTTAACAGAACCTTATTCTCATATGATCACAAAATTCATTTGTCTTCAAAATGTCTCATTGCTTTCGACAGACACAAACCTGCTTTGTTTTATTCAGAGTACAGTAGATTTAGATGCGGATGTTTAATGTCAGGTTTTGAATAAAAGTTGATGTGGAATGTACAGTATGTTTACTTTGCTGAGGCTTTGCTGATGATAAATTCACTAAGTACAGCAACAATTTGCTAAGTACAGTTTTGCAATGATGAAAGGGTATCAATATTGTTTAGAGAATGAAATATTACACATTTTTAACGTGGTAAAAAGTTGTAGGAGTCGTAATAATTCATACACAATGGAACAATCATTCATTTCCAGTTCACATGCTAAAAATACATTCGTAGGCACACATAATGTCCTACACGTTTATCTTTTGTAGTTAAATTTTCACGAGGGATATTTTCGACTCTCCTGTTCTCCAAAAACGTGTTGATCCTGATAACTTCGAAACTAATATGCCTGACAATCACAAAAAACGCACCAGACAATACGCAAGCATGGCTTTCTTTCCTCCCTACTCTAGCCTTGTTTTCTCTACCATTCGCTTTTCTCCATTTTCTCTCATTCTATCTATTTTCAGCCTTTTCCGTCCTACTTTAGCTTTAAGACTTTAGCGTTTGGACATTTATATGTTCAAACTCCGCCGTTTCATGTAGATACACCACAATCATATTAAATCTTATATCTTTGTAATCAAATAATTTGTTAATAATGTCTCATGCTTTGTTCAATCAATCAAATATGTATTGAAATTTATATCATAGTTTAACTACTATAATATAAGAGGATGTAAGCCAATATATTTTGTAATCTAAATGAATAGAGTAAATCTAACCTAATATAATTTCTAACTCCCACTCTTCTTCTTTCTCTCTCATTCTCTATTTTTCTCTCTCTTTATCTTTCTCTCCCTTTCCCTCTCACCCACTCTCTTTCTCCCTCTCCTTCTACCTTTCTTTCTCTGACACCTGACCTTTGAGTCCGGTGGCACTAAGCAGTGTCAAAAGCTGCGGTGGAAAACGCTTTTAATTTGAAAATGTCGGTAATCTCGCACTGACTGACACTCACTGTCACTATGCTTCCACTCCAACAGATCAGCCCAACACCATTTCAGCTCCCACATTTAGAACTACATTTGAAATTTGCATGAGGCTAAATCCAGAAAGGCCTACTCTTCAGGTGTTACATCCACATATTGTGTTTATTATTAGGCTAACCGAACGTGCGTGTGGAGGAGACATATTTCAACATCATAAATCGAAACTCTAGCCTCTGAACAAGTGAGTTGATTGATTGAATTTTCTCATCAAAACTTATCACTTGACATGAGGTGTTAGTAACTCACTGTTTGGCTCAGAGAATATGGAACAAATAACTAAGAGATAATAATGGACTAACGATTTTTTTAAGTCTCACAGTTAAAGTATGGTCATCAACTATTGTGACTTGAATCTCTCAAGAATAATAAGATAACAAAACAAATTTATGTTATCTTCACCAGAGAAGAATATCATTTCCTTATCCTATGCTAGTGATGCTTATGGAGTAAGAACACAACACATTGGAACTAAACATTACTAAGTCAATGTTGAATTTGTTGCATAATCAAAGTGCACAACCACTAAATAGTGATGAAACTTGAACCCTAATTTTCTTTTCGATACTTCTCCAGTTGAACAAGTAGCCTACTCTAGACTAGCTCAAAAGGAAATTAATTTTTTCTTAAAACAAACTTGATCAAGCCATCGTCCTTTCCAGAATGAATCACTCTCCAGTCTAAACAGTAGGAACTTGATAATCACATTAATGAAGCTATAAACGAGAAACCTCGTCATTTGAATTGAATGTGAATGGAAGGATGTTCTAATGAAAAGTTTCTGCCATAAAACAGAAACGTTTCTGCTAAAGTAACGTGAGCCTGAGAAAACGGATACTATGGTACGTTAGTTAGTGTTGTGATCTTTTCCCTCAACTAACCAACCTTTCTTTTTCATTCACTGTATTCTCTCTCTCTTACTCTCCCGAACCATGCATGATGTCTCTCTTAGTTTCGCTCCATCCCTCCCCTCAAATTCAATTAAATTGCGCTCACTGATAAAGCTCACAATGTTTCTGGTTGCCGGTTTGTTTATCAAACATTGAATTCTTTACAGCGTTGCCTTCACTCGCAACTGTAATAAAGGTACAGAGCTGGCTTTGTTCTCGTTGTTTTCTTTTTTCTAGATGGAGGATAAATAGTTTTTTTCTCTAAAAATTCGAGTTTTATGATATATAGGTAGATTTTTAGATAGAAATGCTATTTTTGTAGATAAGGTAAGGATATCTAAAGCCTATTCAATTTGCTAAAGCACCTGTACTTGAAATGTATTACATGATTACAGCTTTTTTATGATGCTCAAGTTATATGAAAATTCATTCACTACAATAAGCGATGTTGATATGAATTGTATGTTTGATGAATTCTTATTAGCTTTGAAGATTGTAAAAAGCTGTGATAAATATTGTAATAACAATAATTCATTTTCAATCCTGCAGTCTTCGCAAAATTAAACATTTAACCAATTAGCTCTTTCATTAGACAGCTTTTGTCATGCTCTTCAGCCAATTAAAATTAACCTATGATTGGTTTGATTGATCTTTCATTATTATTCTTAGACTCAATTAGACATAGACTGAATTATTCTCTGATGAGTGATCACCTACTACCTTAATTAATGAATCTTATTGGTAAACGTTGTTTAAAATAAGCTCAACTTTAGAAGGGGAGACCTTTACTTGAATTGGTTAAATATTTTACCTTGAGGCTGGTGGAGAGTCTATCTAGCTGATCAAGGAGCAACCGGGAACAAACTAAGTACAGAAAAGTACAGTATACAGAATTGAAAAAGAACAGTTTATAAAAGTACCGTATACTTGGATGCCTACTGCCTAGGTTTGCTTAGGATTATCTCAAAAATGGGCGACTGCGGTTTGGGCGGTTACCAGCGACTTCATGTGTAGGAGAGAGACAAGATTATGCAAGCTATTTTTTATCTCTCTCCCACACATTGAATCGCTGGTTATCGCCCAAACCGCAACCGCCTAAAAACCGTTCGTGTGAACCTGCTACAAGATCCATATTGTTGACGCGGACGTCAATGTTTGTACATTTTTGCGTTGATGACGTCGTACCAATCACAAAGCACTAAAAGCGCTTCCATAATAATATTCTAGTCGAAACTTGGTGTGTTTTCCTTTAAAACAACACCAAATCCAGTTTTATTCCTTTATTTTAAAAAGTTATATGCAATTTTAAAGTTGTAAAGTCCTTTTTGAAACACCCCATACTTTTCTTCTCCATTTTGAACAATGTTTTTGTTATGAGATGTCTCAGGATAAAGTCATCATTTGCAGTATTTTGGTGCCTGCTTGTTTACAGCAATTAAAAAAAATTAAATTACTTTCCTCCGAGCATAACAATATTTTTGAGCTTGATAAAACATGAATTTTTTTCAGTCACATTTCCCACCAGTTGTGCCGAAATAATCAGCTTGCCGACATTCTATAATTGCATTCAACATATTTTTGAGCAATAAAAGACTCCCTCTTCCCTTTTAGTAACAAATGCAAACACCCTCTCCCCCCCCCCCCCCCATTCATCAGCATTCAGCTGGAGGCGTTCAGATTGATGGCTCCAATTCAGAAAACCTAGTGAGCGAATTTTTGGAACAATGTAGCTAATTAAAAGAAAGTAGCCGGACGAATGGCTCTGGTTATACGGCTAATTAATAACGGAACGAAAGCAGAAATTCATCTCGTTTCTTTGGACTCTTCTGCCCAGGATCTGAGCAAAAGAAGAAGGCGATTCTGTGAAGAAATATTCCTTCACTCCTATTCAGATTGCCGATTCAAGTTGGGCGATGAGGCGGTATAAAATGAATGTTCCTCCTCAATGAATAATACTAGAGCAGCAGAATTTTCCATTTTTGAATTTCTTATTTGTAGATAAAAGTTCAACTGATAGACTAATTATTGGTGTTCTACTTTCTCACGTTAAATCAATATTCTATAATAATAATAATGCACTTTGATTGTTGAATGTATAGTAAAATTAAACTTTATTAGAATCAGCAAATAGTAAGTTTTAGGCTACTGTTTAGTATCAGTATGGAACCAAAATTATAGTATTCAATTAGAGTACTATAGAGTACTTGACTATAGAGTACTCTAAGACAAGTACTATAGAGTACTTAAGACAATTAGTACTCCAATTGTCTCTGGTATTAGTATCGTAGTAACGTACTTTTCACACTTGTTTCTGAAGTAAATGATCGGTATTTGATAATACAAACTACATTTTCCCAATTATTTCTTATATGTTTCAATGGAATTTTAGTAATACTTCATTAAAGTAGTAAATACTTAAATTCTCTTTTTTAAGTGTATTGAATGAAAGTCTTGAATGTAATCGTACTTTCCTATTGCATATTAGTGGCGTGGGTGATGAAATTGAATTTCACATCATACAAGTGAAGGCTTGTATAGTCTATTATGTCTCGTCAAGTCAAACATTTAGGAGGATTTCAATTCAAAATATTAAAGGAGCAAATTTTGGAAGATAAGGAAACCACAACCACAGTTGTTACTATCACATACATGTCTTCTTTTTCAGGACTATTTTGTGGGAACTAGGAAGTGGTTTTACACTATCAATGTTTTCGGCCAAAGCAAACAACTCGTCATGAAAGAAAATATTATTCGATTATGATATTTGATATTTATGGAACAATGAGAATCACAGAAGTTGACTAGAATATGAATTACAAGAGTTCACTTTTAAAGTTACCGGTACGGCCAAAGTTAGGGAATAGCAATTCCCAATTGAAATAGTAGTTCTGGCCTAGAACTTAGTAGGCCTTACTGTATTGACAATCGTAATTTAGAAAAACTACAAAGAGCTTTTCTCTTACACAATCTAGAGCTACAGTGTGCAAAACGTTTATCACACTGCAAACTAGCGGAATTCGGGAAGTATAAGATTGAGAATATTTAGTATTATCTTGTAATGTGTGACAGTGGTGCAAAAATAATTGTGGGGGGGGAGGCTAACCGTTGGTCCCTGGGCCAACCAAAGGAAAACTGTATAAAAATTCCTTAGAAAAAAGGTATTTCATGGCATAACTTCCAGTTTATTTAAGCTATGTATGCACGTTTTGAGTAGGGACACCAGTATTCAGTATGCGATGTGTCCACTGTTGGCGAATTGAAAAACAGAATGTATTTTTTTCATGAGGGAGGCTACAGCCCCTTTAGCCCACCCCGTGGGTGTGCGCCTGATCTGTGATCACTGGGACCTACATCCAACAATCAGAAATGATGATTTAGTAACAGTTGGTCAATCAGTGATAGGTATCTAGTGTTGTGATTCATACATAGTCAAAATATTCAGACCTCATATCAGTAACATTTCTAAAATCTCTTTTCTGTCCAATGAAAACAATAATTCCATACTCTATCTCAATTCAAACAATAATTTGATACTCGTCAATCAATTTCATCTGGGGAGATCAGGGTGCTCTCGTCTTCCAGATTTGAATAAATGATTGATTAATTAATTTCATGAATTCATTTCTGTTGAAGGACTCCATTAATAGGGGATATTGTTTCATTGAACAAGTGCGACGATTAGCAAATTCACCTGCATGGTTCCAGTATTCAGTATCCAGCCTCGACATAGTTGTAGTGAATCTCATAATACCAAATATATTTTCAATATTTAGTAACTAGGCTTACCATGACTGTGCAGCTTCTATTTCTCACATTATTCATCATTGGAACTCAAAATTGTTAGATCTCCAAAAAATGATGATTGAAATATTTGTGGCCAAGCCATAAGTGATAAGAACAATATCATATTTAAGTATAGATTCCAACTTATTATTCTGTGATCAGTATCACGATAGTTGAAAAATGATAAATTTCAACTTCTCTAGACCTAAACTTATGATTCGATTTCAAAAATTATATTTTGGTAAACTAATAACTCTATTCGCTTCAATTAGTGTGTATGCAGTGGTAAATTATAGTTTTTCTTGAAGAATAGAATTGTTCAATTACATGTAAATAATGATTTCTTCAAGAAAAATATTCTATCAGATATCAGAAATAAGAACAATCATGTTTACAGAATATCAACAGTTAATGTTTTCCACCAATGAATGAAAGTACTTTGTTCTGGTAGAAAAACAAATTTTGTTTTATCTTCACAAGAAATAAATACAATCATGTTTACAGAAAATACTAGTGGTCGATCTTTTCCAGAGATGAATAAAAATAAAAGTAGTTTCCTTTTGCGGGAAACAAACTTTCTTTTATCTTTATTACGTTTTCGAATTTGTTGATTTGGCTGCAATAGAAAAGTAGTAAATTTCCTTGTATTCCCTTTCAAGAATAATTTATTCTTGATGAGATTGCTCGGTTATAAAGAGAACAGAAGTTTCTGTTTTCGAGTGGAAAGCGGGAAATTTAATTTGGATGAAGCATAGGAGATGATAGCAGGCATGGTGCGTTGAAAGTGCAAGGAAAGTTTGCAAGGGCATAGCCACAACATTCAACAACACAGATAAGATGGGATGATAATATTTACTGTTTGTAAGATCAGACCATCCTAGGGCATTCCAACAGGTCGAACTCCTGATCACAGTGTAAGATGAAGCAACCCACTCCCAGCACAGCTACGCACCAACTGAGCCACTTTTCAGGGCCAGCAACTCTCCTACCCACTTTTCCCTCCAACGCCACTTAATTTTACCTGTCCGTCCCACTTTTTCCCTTCTCGTTATCAAGATGTTCCCTTCGCTAAAAGATGAACGACTGTTTACATTGCATGTGAACTTCGAAATATGCGGCGAAATGATTTTCGCATTCCCTTCCGCACCTCCCCGCCATCCATCCAACCATTAATCAACCCATCAATCGAACTATGGACGGCTCTATCAACCATTACCAGCCATTATTGTTTGTTTACTTTGGCCACTAGCGTTAAACACGCTTTCAGTGAAAATCAAACAAAATGTTTTCGGTGTAAGACCAATCTTCATCATTTCTCCACTCCAATATGATTATTCCCCATGACAGGTCTGGAGTGTCAAGGACAGCTCAAAAAGGACGTCTCCTTCTAATTGG
Organism: Laodelphax striatellus; assembly: GCA_017141395.1. NCBI lineage: Eukaryota > Metazoa > Arthropoda > Insecta > Hemiptera > Delphacidae > Laodelphax > Laodelphax striatellus. The sequence goes on from CM029533.1 coordinate 17,192,924, forward strand.
GCTTATGTGCAAGTGACATTCGATTCATTCAAGGTGGTAGCGTTTACCAACTCTATAGACAACTCTGGTGTGGTAGCGTTTAGTATTAGTTTATTTTAGTAGAATATGGAGAGACATACTACATCTGAATCTGACTTGTGAATTTTCTGAAAACTACTAGGCCCACCCGCCTCACATAATATTGAATTCGGAAATTTTCTTTGTTAAAAGATATTTTTGCTGTTCTCATAGACACAAACAGGTGCTACAGATTCAACCTTCCGTCACAGAGAAGAATTTTTCCTTTTCTACTTTGTGCTTCCTAGAATAGAATAACTTTCATATTTTTCCTAGACTCCTAGAGGATGAAACCACAAGCTAGCATAATTTACAACAAAGCATTTATGTATTACATATGCTCTATAATTCATTCCAGACCTTCATAGTTTCCATTGCCATAATTCCCATAATCTAACTACTATAAAAATATTCCAAGAGAGTCTATTGGGCTAGGCGTACGCCAGTTGGTCAAGGCAAGACAAGACGGTGGTTTAGTCACAGTACTTACATGGTTGCTTATGAAGCCAGCACACCGACCATTAGCTTATCAGTGTGTGTTGCTCACAAGCAACTATGTGAATTACCGTGACTAAACGTGACTAATCTCGTCTGTCTTGTCCTGACTTAACTGGTGCGCACAGCCTAAGTCAGTAATAAAACTAGAAAGATCAAAATACATATGATATATTATTAAATTCCACGAAACATTCTTCAAGTACTCTCCAAAGTCGCAGAAATAAAACGTAAATGATTAATAAATGCCAAATGTTATGAACCAACCTTCCAGGGGCCTTGATATTTTGAAAAAAGATCATGAAAGCATGCACTCCGCAGTTTACTCTTTCTGTCGCTATTTTTAAAGCTAGAAATGTGTGGATGGTTTTAAATTAAAGATTGCTAGAATTTTTCCTGTATGAAGGAGTAAATTTCCGCGTGCATGTTTTCATGCTTTCTCGAAAGGTATTACTATTAAGTATCTCAAGTGTTCGCCTAAATAAATATAATTAGTAATTGGTATAGAGCATTCTAAGTTAGATAGTCTCTAACTATCTAATAAGAAGTTAGATAGACCTCCAGTCGACACTGGATAACGCGCGCGCAAATATGAGAACACGCGTTTTGTTGTTTCATTACTGGTGTTATTGGTCGCTTTCCGCCCGACGTAGGCTATTTGGTTTCGGATTGAAGTTTCGTCCGTTTTAATTTCCAGACGCAAAGGTACGTTTTCCGCCTGAACAGTCAGTCCATTACCGGTCGTTATTCCATTAAACCGTCGCCACACGGTGCGGATTATGAGTCATAATTATTTTCGTGTTGTTACAAAATGCCGCCGCCCTCACTTTAATTTACCCTCAAAACCAAATTTTTCCCCAAAACTGCTTGAATCTGATCAGGAACCTAATGCAATTCTCTTTCTGCTTGTTGAATGAATTTTCAGCGTAAATTATGATTTGTGAGGCATTTTCTTCATTGATCTGATTGTAACCGTATGGCTGGTTCATTGAAAATTTATAAATAAATAAAATTGAAAATGAATTATTGCGATCAAAACTTTTTACAAGAACGGTCGAAGTGTACAAAGTTGATCAACTATAGTCCATTTCATGGCTAAAAATACCTCTGATCAGGTTGGTAGGTGATCTATTTGGAATACTAGAAATCGCTGTCATATTATGCTGCTTTTAATCATGTGGGTACACATGCGTATTAGGGTGAAAACCTAGTGGAGCTGCAAGGGCAGAGTGTAGCGGAGATCGTAGCTGAGAGTATTATACTTGAAGATACTCCCCAAGGTATGTAGAGAGGTAAATCCACTAACCTTTGATAATTCCCCCCCCCCCCCACCATTAGGCTACTATGTTTTGGTGCATTTACCTATGAGCATTTTTCTTAAACCTTTATTCTATGTATGCCGCTCCATGCTCCACTATGTTTCCAGCTCTCCATTTTTAGACCGAAATAGCTCAATCTTGTGCTCAGTACACAAGGTAACAAATAAACAATACTATCTCTATGGAGAATAATATAACCAACTCTATAAACAATTCTATCTATTTTTGGAAAAAAATCATTGAAAATAATATAATCGACTCCTGCAGTTTGCTAGACAAGCCACAAACTTCTAGTGTTTATCAAAAATTAAAGGGAAGTTATTGATATACCCCAGCTTGAAGCAGACAACACACTTTAGTATAAAATTATATTGTCATTTGTTTTTGATCTTAGCTTGGAGTCACCAAAGAACATTTCACTAGAGCTTCCTTGGGGAAAAAAATACTTATGATAATAATAATTTTCATTGATCAAAATTCCTAGTTAATAATGCCTGAAAATCCTCTGAATACTTATCGAATTTCCTTACTAGCTATTATTCTGTTGTCAATATTCGCAGTAGCGGAAGTCTTCAGAGTATTTTATGGCATTATTAATTAGGAATTTCGATCAATAAATTATTATGATTTAAAGAGTAATTGAATAGTTGCAATATCCCATTTCCTTCTATCTAAATACTTATTGAAATTGACTTTAGTAGCATTAAACTGTATAGCCTTTAAAACGAATCCTAATCTGAACAACTTTGGTTTCGTTTCAAGTTCAACGGGAACAAACTGATTTGAAAAGAAAAAAACACTCGACTGATTCAGACTGAATGTTTTTGTGAGAAGAGGTTTCGATAACTCTACTTTTCCGAGTTCAGAGCCAGTGATTTTCTTGCGCAGAAAACAAGGTGCACATTGCGAGTTGTATGCTGCTGTTTCATTTCTTGTTTTATCAGAGTGGAAGCGGCGGAACAGCCGGCGGAGACGAACAAAGCGCCCGAAATGACAGTTGATTTGAATTCCAGGAATTCTCTTTCACTCAGCTGCTCTTCCACTCTTGGGAAGACGGCTTAATGAAAAATGCGCTGAATATTGTGCGCAAAATAGCTACGTCTTGCTTCCATAAGCTGCAAGATGTCTAGTGAGAACCAAAACAACTGCGTATTAGTCCCGCTTCAACAAAATCACACAAAAAGTACACCGGGCAGAAAATCCTCCCATTAAAAATGGAGTTTATACAGCTGAGACTACAAGTCAAACAGTTTCCTCAATGCTTTTTCAGGTACTCAGATATCGTCAAGAAGAAGCTGACTTCGTAATTACTGTATTTTCATGTGCGCCCTTAATGATGAAAAATGTTGTTTACTTAATGGAAAAGAACACTATTGAATATGGAACTCACAGCTTTGAGGATTTGTGAACACGTTTCGCCTCTCTGGGTCTCATCGACAGGATATCGACACACCCCTGAGTGCAGTCCAAGAAGTGTACGCCAAGGTTGAATACAACTGGAAGAGAGGAAAATGCATGAGAAATTTTGAAATCTATTTCCTTACTTATTTGTTCAACTTTACTAACTTTAATTCTATTTACAGATTTCAACTAGACTTACAATCCAACTCGCTCAAATTCGTTCATATACCGTAAAAACAATCAAGAGAAAACTGATTGTTGATTTTTTGAAAGGAATTTGTGAAGAACTTTCAAGTTACGGTACCTGATCTTTCTGCACTGTTGCTCTTTCTTATCTTATGTTAATGTACGTGTTGTTAATATTATACTTCTATAATTTACTTCTTAATGTTTGTAAAGAATTCCTTTGGCAATAAATCCCAATTTAGGCAATTTTCTATTTCAATATGTAGGCCTATGTCCTTGAAATATTCGTTTCTTTATTTTTATAAATATTAAATTCACCATTGCCATTTATATGCAATGATATGAGAGTCACAGCATTGCATTGTATCAATAGCATACCATTGTATACCATTAATAGGGTGGGGTTACTGCAGAGTCAAGGTCTCCACAGAGACAAGGTGTTGTTTTTAAACGATAGCAGTGTCATGGGGTCAAGGTTTCGTAGAAGCAAGTGGTTATAAAAGGAGCAGTGTCACAGAAGCAAGGTCTCATACAGACAAGGTGCCAGTTTTAAAATAATGTGCAGTTCCACTAGGTCAAAGGTTTCACAGAGGCAAGGTGCTGTTTTTAAATAGCAATGTCATAGAGTCAAGATTCTCACAGAAGCAAGGTCGTGTGGCGTGTTGCCTACATATGAACATGAAGGCGTTCCATTAGTTTTAATAAATTGAACGTCTGCTATGTTTACAATTATATTTTTCCTATTATGTACCTATATATTAGACCTTTGGACCGAAAAATCATGTTCATATGTATCTATTCCATCTAATATAACTTTACAACTGTAAGCACATGTCGTAGAGACGACATTAAAGATAGTGATGATGAGGGATTCGTTGGGGGTAGAATTGGTGAGGGATTGATTCGATTTTGGCTGAAACCGTCAGGAAAAATCTGACATTTTCGAAAAGTGCCCAACTCTTTTATAACCGCGAAAAACCCAATTATTTTTGTGAAATTCTGATTTTTTGTTGCTTGAAATGGAAGGAGAGGAGCGATTCTCTACAGGTTTGTATTGTTTTATTTAATTTTGGACAATTTTGGGGGGTACTGGGGAAAGGCTGAAAAAGTCAACTTTTTCAACTTAGAGACTGAAAAATTTCGTGCCAATCGATTCAGTTTTCAAAGAGATTTTTCGTTTTTGAAGTTTATATGTTTTTTGATGATAGATACAGGTGCATGAGAGAAATAGTGGTCAATTTTGAAAATCTTTGTCTGGAAAGAGGAAATTTTCGGTTTTCTCTCGACGGGAAATGGTAGAGAGAAAGTGAGTGGTTGACTTTTTGAGATTTGAACTTTTCGGGCGATTGAAGTGAAGTGCGTCGGTGAGAGATATCGACTTTTTAATATGTTGAATTTTTGAAAAATTCTTTTTTCATTGTATAGAGCGATAAAGCTGATTCGAATGAGTATGGGAAAGTTTTCAGATATGAAAATTTGAGCCGCCATATTGGAAAAAAACCTCTTCTTTATAAATTATTGAATGAAATTTTTTTGCACTTTCTCACATTTATGTAAAGTTAACTCCATTTGGATCAGATTCTGGGAAAATCACGTTTCTTGATTCAGAATGGCGCAATCTAAATTGTTGTTTGATAGGGGGAAGGGGTGAATCAAAGTATTTATTTGTTCGAAAATTTTTTTTTTCATCAAAGATAGATTGCTATCTAGTCTGTGAGACTAATGAACAACTTTTCTAACCTAAATTACTAACACTTTTTTACAAGGTATCCCTCCTTAGGCTCTCTTAATTCAAAATTAATTCAGTTAAATCTAGAGTACACTACTGATGACGGTACTACATAGCTCGGTTTCATTCATTCCACACCACTGCTCACTTTTCACTGGACACAAGACACTTGAATCAAAGCACTACACTAGTTCAAATGGCTTCTTCCTCTTGAGACCTCCTCACCAATCCTTCATGGTCTAGTAGCTGGATTGCTTCGACGTTGTGGTGTTGGTGAGTCGGGCCTCGTGTTTCTCTGCATGCCTCTGGATTTCGGTGGATACCAGGTCAACTTGCAGGTCTCTATGCAGATCGCTGTTCCTCACGTACCAAGGAGCATCAACAATGTTTCTCAGCACCTTGTTTGGAAACGTTGTATGACTTTGATGTTACTCTCTTTGGTACACCCCAGAGTTGTATACCATATGTCATACAGGCTTAAGTATCTGTTTGTACAGCAGTACTTTGTTTGGAATTGAAAGGGTGGAGTTTCTTCCAATCAGCCAGTATAGCTTCTTGTATCTCATTCCAAGCTCCTCTCTCTTCTTCTTGACGCGAGCCTTCCAGCGAAGCTTTGCATCAAGGTCATCCCCAATTACTTGGCATCATTAGCATATGGTGCAACCTGATTATTGATGGTAATTGGTATTGGTCCAACCCTCTTATTGGTGAAATTGATGTGAACAGATTTTGCTTCATTCAATTTGATCTTCACTTTACCGTCAATCTTGAATTACCTGAGAGATCTTTGAAGTTTTGCTGTTGCACTATTGATGTTGCTATCTACAGCTAATATTGCTGTGTCATCCGCAAATATTGCTATTGTATTATTTTCTAGACAAGGGAGATCACTTGTAAATAGAAGGTAGAGAATCGGGCCCCAAAACACTTCCCTGAGGAACTCCTGCCTTTATTTCATTGAGTCCAGAATATGCATCTTCATGTTTAACTCTGAAGAAACGTCCTGTTAAATATAGATACAAAATGTCTGTAAACTGCTTGGGGCTAACCTTTTCAGCTTATAAATTAACCCCTCATGCCAGACTTTATCAAAAGCTTGACTCACATCCAGAAAAGCTGCAGAACAAACTTTTTTCTTCTAAGTTTTTCTATTACATTTACTATCCTGTGCACCTGATCAATTGTTGAATGTTTTTTCTAAAACCGAATTGATGATCTGGAATCAATTTTTCTTTCAATTATAGGTGTCAACCTCTTTAATAATATTCTTTCAAATAGTTTAGACATTATGGAAGCAATGATATTGGCCGGTATGATGAGATGTCATGTAGTTGTTTTCCAGGCTTTGGGATCATAGTACCTCTGCTACTTTCCACATGCTTGGTACATATCTGAGTCTAAAAACAGCATTTATAATATTAGTCAACTTCACTATTGCTTTCCTTGGTAGATTCTTCAATACTATCCCTGTTATCAGGTCAAATCCTGGTGCTTTCTTCGTGTTTAGTTCTTTTATTTCCTTTTTAACTTCCTCTAGTGATACATGCGTGAACTCTTGATTCTCCTGAGTAACATCTTCTTCATTTTCTAGCTGGTCGTGATTGAGTGGCTGAAAAGTGATAACCAGATGATCAGCACATGTTTGAGCCTGTTCTGCAGTGTCTCTGGCCCAACAACCATCCTGTTTTCTGACTGGTGATGCATACTGAATGGGTTTCTTCAATTTCCTGGCTGCCTTCCAGAGTGAATAGTCAGTGCTCTCATCTCCTGTTAAATTCCTCAGATACTGATTTATTGATTCATTCTTAATTAATTGGATTTCTCTTCTGAGCTGTTGAGTTAGATGATTTAGTTGCCTTTTATCTTCTGAAGATCTTGATTGTTGCCATTTCTTCCTAGCTCTTCTCTTCTCAACAATCATTTCCCGTACTTCTGCTGGGTAGTTATTTCCTCTAGTTCTTCTTCTTAATTGTGGGGTACTTGACCAGGCTGCTTGTTGCAAGTCAATGACAAATTTTTCCAGTTCTTCATCAACCTGCTCCTTGCTTCTCAATGGTACATCAAGGATTACTTTTCTTCTAGCATCTGTTGAAAGCATGTCCAGTCAGTATGGTATTAACAAGCTCTGGACGGTCACTTTGTTTCTGTGATAGTTTCACTCAGCTGCAGAAGAATTGGAGAGTGATCAGAATCAAGATCGAAACATTCCTCAATACTCAAATAGTTGAAACCCACATTTTTAATCAAGAAAAAATCTATAAGGTCTGGAATTTTTCGTTATTGTATCTGAAGAGCCAGTAAGTTGGTTTTCCAGTGGAAATAGCCTCCCACATCTATAATTCCCTGTAATCGCTTTATAGAGCTCTCTTCCTTTGGGTTGTTGTCAAACGTAGGAACCCCAACAACTGTTTTTGCATTAAAATCACCCTCCAGGAATGAATTTAGTACCTAATGTTTCAGAAATAGAGTCTATATATTCTTTCTTTTTCGGATAGAATGCCTAGGTGGAGCAGTAGATGGCAACCACACAATTAACTTACATAACTCCTTGTTTGAGACAGCTACGCTCCGATAATTGTACTCTCTCAGTTTCATATTTCATTTCTTCATGGTGTTTGATACAATCCTTGATAATAACAGCACTTCACACCTCGCGCCCTATTACTGGGATGTATAGCATGGTGAAGTCTTATATCCTCTAATTTTCATATAAGACTGTTTGAGTGAAATGAGTTTCAGAAACTAAACAAATATCTATATTTTGTATGCACTTAAAAACTGCCTTCTAGTTCTTGTTGTCGAGTGAGGAGTCCATTACAATTCCATTCAGACATTCTAAGAGCGTTATTTGTCATTACAGCTTAGAAGGTTTTATTTTTTCCAACTTCTCAAAACGAGATTTTGAAGATTGGAAATAATCTTTTCTTGATTATCTAGCTTTTGAAGAATGAGTTTCTCAACACCCAGTTGATATCTCCTTCTACATTCTCAAGTTGGCAGCTATTTAAATGAGAACTATGATTGCCAACAACTTGGTTTGTGCTATATGTTTTTCTGCTTGAAGTAGGCGTACTTATTTCCAATCTGCTTTATGTATTTTTATTTTTCAAGGAGATTACCTGCTTGGTATTTTTCCATCCTGTTTTGTAATGGTGGAATCTGATTAACTGAGCTTTTACGAGAGTTTGTCTTATTTTTAGGTTGAATTTAGGATTTTCTGCAGTTCAATAGCCACAGTGCACCCTCGGTAACTCGCTGGGTGAGCCTCTCCACAATGAACACATTTCGGTGTAGCATCGTTGGGTTTTAGTGTTTATAATTTTCGAAAAATGCTTTTTGCATCGGATGGAGAGCTCCAAAACTGTGTTGGGCATTTTTAAATCACGCGGAAAAGTTGGGGTGAAAAATCGATTTCTCATGAAATTGGTGAAAATTTAGAGGCACAGTGAAATCCAACTTTGTTATTTTGATGCAAATTTCGACTTTTCCAGTACAATACATCAAATTATGAAATCAATACTCTCCAGCTACTCCTCGACAAAAGATGCCTGGATGAAATACCCAGTGAAGAATTAAAAGTATCCATAGCTGGCTATCTAAACAAAAATATAATTTGCAGTATTGTTGAACAACCGATCAATATACTTTTTCCAATATTTTCCTAAATTTTTCATTCTTCTTCTCCAACTTTTCTTCTTCTACTTCTTCTTCTTCTTTCTTCTTCTTCCTTCTTCTTCTTCTTCTTCTCCTTCCTCTTCTTCTTCCTCTTCTTCTTCTCCTTCTTCTTCTTCTTCTTCTTCTTCTTCTTCCTCTTCTTCTTCTTCTTCTTCTTCTTCTTCATGCCTTCTTCTCCTCCTTCTTCTTCTTCTTCTCCTTCTTCTTCTTCTTCTAACTTCTTCTTCTTCTTCTTCTTTTCTTTAACCTTCTAGAAGGATAATAATATTAAGCTAGAAGAAATGAGTAAAATGAGATATTGAAACAATCTTCGATTTATAAAGGTAGAAGTCATTCAGTGTATTTTCATCGCTATATGAAATAATCGTAATAGTTTATTGAACGATATTCCTAATTAATGACGTAGGATGTAAAAGCCAGACTGAAAAGCAAATATTGGCCACCGCCGAGAGGAATGCAATATGCAAACAGTGTCATGCCGCGAATCAAAGAATTCTTCTTTATCAGATATCAATCAGGCAGGAGTATCTGCGTCATGCTACCCTGAATAATGAATGGTCAGCTACAAGAAGAAAATTTTAAGGGACAAGTTAATTTACACTGAACACTCTACTTCGAGACATGATTTATGTTTACGTTTATTTAAAAAAATACAGTGCAATACAATATCAGTACCTACCTTCTTCAAATTTTCAAATACTGTACTAGTTAAAAGAAGGGACGAGGGAATTCTTCTTATTCTTCAACGTCTTTGTCTTCAGAACAAGGAGTAGTAGTAGTAGGAGACAGAAAATTAAGAAGAAGAAGAAGAAGAAGAAGAAGAAGAAGAAGAAGAAGCAGGAGACAGAAGAATAATTAGAAGAAGAAGAAGAGAATAAGAGAAACAGTAAAATGATATAGAAAATCATGTGAAGAAGAAGAAGAAGAAGAAGTAGCAGGAGACAGAAGAATAATTAGAAGAAGAAGAAGAAGAGAATGAGATAAACAGTAGAAGGATTTTTCTTTTCTTTTACTGTTTCTCTCATTCTCGTACCTTCTTTTTCTTCTCCTCCTGTCTCCTGCTACTTCTTCTTTTTTGCCTGATTTTCTATATCCTTCTACTGTTTTCCTTATTCTCATTCCTTCTTTTTCTTCTTATTTTTCTCCTGTCTCCCACTACGTCTTCTTCTTCGCCTGATTTAAAATACCCTTTCAATTTTTCTCTTATTCTCATTCCTTCTTTTTCTTCTTCTCCTGTCTCCTACTACTTCTTCCTTTTTGGCCGATTTTCTATATCCTTTTACTGTTTCTCTTATTTTTCTTCTTCTTTTTCTTCTTTTTCTTCTTCTCCTTCTTCTTCTCTTCTAATTCTTCTTCTGAATCCTACTACTACTTAATATATTATGTTCTTCTCATATTCAATGTATATTCAATGGCAAGAATATACTCAAGTATGTAATAGAAATGTTAATTACTGCATTACTGTATCAAATAAATTATACCTGATTGAATATAGCTATGAAGAAACATGTGAAAAATATGATTCCAAGCTCAGAAATGCTAAAAAATGCTTAAATTATCATTTTTAACAAAAATAAAATGAGAACTCAAAGATTAGTACATTGTTTAGGTAGGAGATACGGATATTACTCTATTTTGATTCCAAACTAGCATCGATTTTGAAAAATGCTTATAATTTTGTTAAATTTGGACAGATTGATTTGAAAATTCAGGGAAATGTTAATGGTATGAAGAGAAACGTCCATGATTTTTTGTAGAATTCTCCTATGACTCCTTCCCCTTCCTAAAACGAAAAACGATATGGAGGTTGAGATGCTAGGCGGGAATTTTCAAAGTTCGCGCTTCGTTCAGCTGCCGCGCGCCAAGGAACTCGATTGGATCATATTGCTCGCGATAACAACACTATTGGTTAGCTTCTAAACCGATATGCATAATTGCATATAACTTAATTATTTACATCTCTCTATAAAAGTGGCAGCCGTAGATAAAACCTACTTGATATTCTATTTAATTCTACTATTAATTCTCTTAATCTCATTTTTTCTTCTTCTTCTTTTCCTTTTTCTCCTTCTTCTTCTTCTGTTCTTTCTCTCTCTTCTTCTGTTCTCTCTCTCTTCCTCTTTTATCTTATACTTTCTCTCTCTTCCGTTCTCTATTATTCTCTAAGTGGGATCGTACACCAGGCAATAATGTAACAAGTAATAACATTTGGATCTATGATCGTCTACTCTATAGAAATAAATAGTCCATGCACCTAAAACAGCTGTTTCAGGTATGTATTGAACTATTGGTTTAATATGGAGTGAACAATATATGATCATGTATTATGGTGCCTATTAGCAGCCCAACCGATGTATCAAATAACCTTCCTCCACATGTTTCTTTTCTCTCTATAAATGCACTTACACCAGTGCAATGAACAATGAAAAATTCAATTTTCGTTTTCAAAACAGCTTCCAGTCATCAAATCATAAGTTGAAATGTGAAAATTTTCAGCGCCCAAAACACTTTGATCGTTCATTCCTCCAGCTCCAGATAATTTTCAAAATGTACAAGACAATGAGACGTGAACTAACAAAATCGGTTGAGAAACCACGGAGGAGTTCCGTTTACTAAAAATATGTTAACCTTTTAATGTGCAGAAGATGATTTAATATAGCAGACGTTCAATTTATTAAAGAATGAGACGCCTTCATGTTCATATGTATGACAACACGCCACACGACCTTGCGCTATGAGACCTTGACTGTATGACACTGCTATTTAAAAACAGCAACTTGCCTCTGTGAAACCTTGACTCGGTGAAACTGCACATTATTTTAAAACTGTCACCTTGTCTGGGTGAGACAACACTTGTGTGACACTTCTCCTTTTGAACTACTTGCTGTGAGCCTTGTCTCTATGATTTTTCTTTCGTTTAAAAACAACACCTTGTCTCTGTGAGACCTTGACTCTGTGCAACATCCCCCATTAATACTGTGATAACATAGTAGGCTATACCATTGTATTAATAGCAAACCATAATTGTATTAATTGTCAAACCTGTTCTACAATATCAATAATGAAGATACTAAAATGAATAATAGAATAGACCTGAATATTATTAGAATATTTTACAAAATATGAACAATATTAATCACAGTAACTGTCAATAAAATTTAAAATATCTTGTCAATTTTTGAATCTTAATTATTACCAAATATGTTTTCTAGAACTTGAACCAACTCAACTTACTGAGGTTCATAATTATTACTCTGCTGTTTGACTGCTGCGAAGCTTGTTGATTTTCATTTCTCATGCAAATTGTGTTTTCAGAAAAACACGCAAGTTCCTTGACCGTTATAATCAATTATTTTAATTTAGTACCTACTATCGTAGAGAAGTGGGTGCTCTCACCCGCATATGAATAAAGCATGTCACACGCTCTTGTATAAAGCTCAAGTCAGGTAGTCAATCATCAATGTTCTGACATTATTTTTTTTACTGGAAATGCTTGTAGCTAGTAATACTGCTATAGTAATGACAATAATATTAATTTATAGTGAGATTCAAATAAGTTGGCAGCGTGCAGAAGTTAGGCAGCATAAAATAAATTTTAGAACAGTAGCCTATAACCACATTTCAACCTGCCTGTTGTTAAATTATTTATAAATTAGGCTTACTATAATACAGGAATGTTAAATAAAACCTTACAAGTACCAAATGAACGAAAAAGATTGTTTTTTTTTTTGAAAATGATAATCACATGAGCTCTAGGATGGTGCATGGGTATAATGGCAGATTGTTGATGGGAGATAATGACTACTTTTCAGGAAGCCGGGACCGACGGCTTAACGTCTCCTCCAAAAGACGAAAAGTTATCATTAGGCTACCGTATAGTTTTTTATTTTTTACATACCGGTATAACTTTTCTTATTAGTATACTGAAGCAACCATGCTGGGATGGTGGATAAATATATTCTATTTAAAAAATGAAGTTGCTACATACTGAAATTATAAGTGCATAAAGGCTATCGCAGAAAAAAGTCATGTCATTTTAGATGTATTAATTCTGTAATAGATTTACCTTAAAAATATAATAATTTATTATACTTGACTTTGATTTATAAACGTGTATTAGCAATTAAGTTACCTAATAAAAATTCAAAGCTATAAACTTATTGAGGTTTCTCTGGCAATTTGGTCAACTTATATAAAATTTAAATTTATTTCCGTTATATTGAAAAATATTAACACTAGACTTGCACTCTGTTAAGATAATATAAACCATGATACCCATGTTATTCTAGTGCGTGATTATTTTTCACTCAAAATTAGTACCATCTAGCATCCAATGAAACTGGTTTTCATGAAAACTATTATAATGTGAGTAGCCTGTATTAATTGTTTTTAAATTCATACAATTTAAATTTGGAGCTTGGAGAAATCATATTTCACTCCAAGTAAAGCATTTGAGAAACAAGTTTTTAAAATTATTTTTTAAGTAACTTACTGTAGCTTTTTAAAAACAGCTTTATCAGAATAACATAATTTTTCCTGACATCCCGGCATGCTTTCTGGTAGGTAGGCCTATGCTTTTTTGCAATATTACTGTACGGTAACCTATTCATCTTGAAACAAGTTAGTATTTGCTTCTAAATTATGAAGGAATCACATTGCAATACAAAATAATATCGAAAACAGATTATTAATACTGTATTTGCATGCAAAAGGGAAACCTAACCTAACCTATTACTGGACCTATTACATTCATGATACTGAGTTGAAAAATATGCTTACTTTTCATGCAAAAATAACCGAACCGATTATTGATCACCATTTAGCACGAAATACTGTGTGAAAATACATACGTACCGTAATTAATTTTCATGGTAAAGAGATAACCTACCATAACTGCGATTCTTCAAACACGTGCAATTGCAAGAACATGCATGAAACAGAGAAACGGTCGCAATCATGGCCAACTTTAGACATAGAATATTTGAATTTAGAACATTTGTTCTAAAACTAGAGAAGGCCATGTCGCAATTCGAAAAGCGTAGTGGTCAGTGGAGTGGGGGCTGATGGGTAATATTGTGATCGCTGTCGCCATCGATAAAGCGCTTAGCGCGAGAATTTGAAATCATTTTAGACTTTATCAATCTTTACCTGACCTCTTTAGAGCTTAATTTGCAAAGATTTGAGTTTACAAATTCAAAGTACGTTTCTTAAACATACTGAAAAATACAATCAATTAATTAGAGTATTAATTAACGGAGATCATTTTAAAATACCGAATTACAATAATTATATGATACTGAAACAACTACAATCTTGTAGTTTAGTACTTAGATGAGTGTAAATTGCGAAGTATGATTCTCAAATAAAATGTTCTAACACTGATAACAAGAAATAATTAAAATAAAACGATCATTATACTACAACAGTTGCTGTCTTACAACAGTTACCGTTATTAACTTTGTAATAATGATTTAATGCTCAAAACCTTGTACATTATTGTTTCCGTACCGTATGTATTTGGCACAATCTTTCATTGTCTGGTAAGATCAAGATGGAGACTGTGATATGAACATGATGAAGCATTTTAGCAAATGTAGGTATGCCTATTGATTTGAAAATTATTATTTATATCTATTCATTATTAAATTAATTAAATAAATTATGTTGAAGCCATCGTCAACTCAGAGTTATCTTATGTTATCAAACATAGAAGCTCAAAAAATTGTAAGATACTAATAGGTCTACCATAATGAATATATTTTAGTTCAATTTATTTATATTTATTAATCAATAGGTAACTTAATCTAAGATAGTAGAACGTTAATAAATAAAAATAGTAAAAAGGCACTAGAAAATGTTTAATTTTATATAGGAGGAAGATCTATTCATTTCTCATCAACTTTTTTCTAATTTTCTGCGAGTTGTTAAACAAATCCTTATCATCAACATAAACATAGATATAAAAATTTATAAAACTTGTTTCTGAAGTTCCTTCATTATTTCCTACAAATGTAGGAACAGGAAGGAGCAATCTTCTGTTATTAATCGATATTCAAGTCAAATAAAATTATTCAGCAAGCCATGTTCAGTACAGTAGGTAGGCTACAGAGAAACCACTCAGCAGGAAGCCATTTACATCTTGACAAGCGCCTTTGAGAGACGTTCTTTTGTTATTCATTCAACTAGCGATAAATATGGTTGCACTCCGGCGCTTGTAACTGACACATTTTCTGATTTCAAAAGAAAACAATAATTTTATTGTACTCAATATTCTTCATTGATCCAAGCTCCAACAAACATCTAAGTGATTACAGTACCTTGGTTGAAAACAATGAAACCTGATGAAATAATGTAGCCTACCTTCAAATATTGTTGCTGAAACGTTTCAAATTGTTTTGGAAACGTAGACAATATCATTTCGTTTTTAGCTACATTATTAAATCCAGCGTTTCTCAATAGCGTTTTCTCCAAAAAGAGAATGGGAAAAATGTAAGGTCTTCAGGAGATTAATAGCTAAAGTAGAGATAGATACCGTATAGGCCTAGGTAGTGTTAAATTACAATACAGAAAGATAATAAAGAAATTGTTCACAAAAACATCAACTTCACATTCATATCGACAGTATTTAACCGGTTGTACAAAATTTGATTTGAGGTAATCTTCGTCTACTCATAAGAATTAACATTTTCAATTGAAGGATGAGCTTAGTAGATCTTTGTACAAGTGAGACTTGGTCTTATAAATAATTGATGTTATAATCAAATAGATTTTATAGTAATAATGACTAGTTTTTTGAGTTGATAAGAGTGATATAAACTAATAGTTCCTGAAAAATGAGCAACAATTTGAGCAAATGAGTACCGGTAACAATTTTGTTCATTTGATGACAAAGTAATAGGCGGAGTGATGAATGCCGCTAATCCCGTTGCCATGGAGACGACGACTGTAAACTGCTTAAATACAAGGATTAGCAAAGTGGGCTCTCAAATTATTCAGAAGCATTATCAGAGAATAATCACCAGGAATAATTCTGTCACTGCTGAAAGAGAATTTTCATTAATCATCTCTGTCGGATGATTCCTTCCCGCTTGTTAGCAGATCTAATTGAATTGCGATTCCTGCACTAATTAATTGAGCTTCATTTTATAACAAATCCATTCCAATATTCTCAAGAGGTTTTATATTTATAGCCCAACTGTGTGAGTCAAATTGAAGATAATATACTATTACAAAAGAGATAGAGATAATAATTATGTAACGATGATCTTTACAAAATAATGAACCATTTTTCAAAAATTACATTGAATTTGTATCTTATATTATGTACTACGTCGATACGGAAGTTATACTATCTATTCAACTTACAATATAATACGGGATATTAACAAAGCACAGTCAAAAGTTATTTCTCTTAAATTCTTACGGCCCTGTTTGTATTTTCTGAATTTTTATAACCAGGAATCAAACGTTTTCTGTAGGCATGTAATTATTTAGTTTTAAACAAAATAAGGTTAATATATCAACATTTTAGACGATGTTTTTGACCTGTAAGCATAGTCAGTCTGAATTTCGTATAGAACAAGAAGTTGAGCTATCTTTAGTTACCGGGAGGGGGCCTGCCTCACATTCAAATTCTGCCCTGGGCCACAAAAAGTCTGTCGGTGGCCCTGCGAATAATGTTGATATAATATGAAAATGTATAATACATATTGTACAGAATAATTTATAGCAGCTAGCTATATATTGTACAGTATAATATAGAGAAGCCTGCTATATATTTTACAGTATAATAATAATAATTATTATTATATAGAAGCCTTCTATATATGATTTAGTACATGATATTATTTCATTGATGAAATACTAGAGAAGAAATTCAGTACTGGTAGCATACATGGTAGGAATTAACGTATGAGAGAAGAGTAGATTGGAAAATGTTAAATGTGTTAACTATCATCCGAATGATTAAGGAGTTTTAGGTTAATAGAAAACCGTTTCAGAGTCTTCTCATGACACGTTCAAAGTCAGTCCCAAACTCTGTTGAAATGGAGCTATTGGGCTGATGTTAACGCTATTCACGCCTGTGAATACTCACCTTGATTAGTTCCAGGAAGATGCTTGCATCTTAATAAAGGGTGGAGGCGTCTTTCTTCACTTAATTAGAAGAGATTGGATCAGCTTCTGGACACAAACAACGTTATTAACAGCACTAATTGCATGATCATGCTGCAAGTATCCATTAGGCAAGGTACAGTATCAGTGAAAGACCTTAGTCAGTAATTTGGTATGATGGTCTAAGCAATTTGGACTCTATTGCACGTTTAAAGAAGGTGAAAGAGTTTATGAAGCAAGTGAGGATCAGGTTAAATTGATTGAGGATCATGTTGCAAATAATAATTACCGTATTTAACATACATAAGTAATATGATAGCATACAACGATATCAGTGGAAGACCTCCACAACCCTAGTAATTTGATAGCAATTTGTCAGTCTGCAAATTTGTCAGCAATAGTCAAAGCAATTTGGTCTTTGATATACGTTTGAAACCCTCCATTGGGAGCCTGGCTAATCGTTAGTAAGGCTAGTCAGTCACTCCCTATATTTGGAGGCATATTAAATTGTTGCATTGCACTATATAGCTGCTTAACACAATGTTATCCAGCAGCAAGATTACTAGACAGACTTTGTCTAGTAATCTTGATCCAGCAGTGCTTTGTTCCCATCACTGGGTTGTGAAGACTAGCTTATGGTTGAGATGTCAATGTGCTAACCACACGTTACATCTTTTCTGGTTAATGATCATTCACCTCTGCTGATTCAGTCAAGTGGATGTGAAACTGGCAACCAGCTGGTAGGCCTAAGCCCACATAGGGCTGTTGAGCCATTGACAAACAAAAAAAAACGTTTGAAGAAGGGGGAACAGTTTATGAATAAAGTGAGAAACAATTGAAGGATTAGTAACGATGTCTTTCAGTAAAGACTTCTAGAGCTTTTTATCAGGTAAATGGTATCGAAAACTCATGATTTATAATTGATTCATTTTTAAATAACTTTCAATTATTGACAAATTATTATAATAATCAGTATTTTATAATTATTTATATTTTGTCAAATTCATGGTAAAATAATTACTATTTTTGAACCATGATCGAACTTTGTGATTTCAAGTAATTGATTTAGGAATAATCAATTACAGAGTATGAAGACTAAAATAGTACGGTACGGCACCAGTATTGGAACTAAGAAACTACAGAATGGTCAGTATTATTTGTCATATAAATTGAAGATAAATAATTTAGGCCTAATAGTAAGTTAACTTTTACAATATATAGTTTGGGGCTCCATACAGTGGATAAACTGATGATAAATTGATGCTTTGCTCAATTTAACATGCAGATGCAACTGATTCAATATTTTATGTATGGGAACCAATTGACGATAATTTTTATCATTGTAGTATATTAGCCTACTGGCAAATAATATTACCTATCATCTGCCTATAAGAAACCAACAGCAGAAGTTCTCTTCAGGAAGCGTAATCTGATCTTGAACGTCCTATTATTTAAATTAAAGATTGAATTATTAAATATGAATGAACTTGAACTCCTTTATCATGGTGGTGAATCCTCACACTGACCTTCAACCAAACTCAGTTTAAACAATAATCGTTAACCAAGATGAATAGTATTTATGGCCAGTTGCACGAAAGCCAATTGAATTTTAACCGCCTGAAAATGACGTCATCTAAGGTAAACTAAACAACTAAATCACTGACGAGCTCCTTAAAATTACGTCATCTTTCACTGGTTGAATTTGAATGGCTTCCGTGCGATCGGCCTTACTATTTTAATATGTTTAGTGGTATCTCTGTGGTGTAACAACACCAGCCAAATTACACAGCCGACTTTGAATACCGATTACTGCGGTAATACGTCGCAGACGTCTAATGATGAGAAACGACCTGCCTTAATGTATCGTTCTCTGTAGAAGGGGTTGAGGCATACCAGCAAGTAGTGAACAAGAGAAAAGGGAGGGTGCGAGAGAGAAAGTAAGCGCAGTTGTTGTTTATAGGATGCAATTTGGTAGAGGAGGAATCAGGGCAACCCCCTCCATCCAAGGGTGAGTACAGGGGGGTACTAATTAGAATTCATACGAAGACCGTACACAATTTCCTGTGCTCTGTCTTGGGCCTCAGTTGCCTTCAGAGCAGAGACAATCTCAACACAAGACTTGCCTTGAATTCAAGTCCACCTTCAAGTAGGATCAGGCTGGATTCCATTAAGACAGCTAGACTTGTCCTCTTTATTTCCTGCCTGTACCTTTCACTCTACTACTCCTCGGGCTACTTTGTTATTGAAGTTGCCAGTCGGAGGTAGTTTCTCTCTTTACTTTGCTGTGTATCTAAACATTTACTTTATTCTATCAGGGGCTAGCTGATGTTGAGAACTTCATTAACTTAATTAAACACTGCTTAATTTTCTTCAAATGTTGTTCACTTGAAATGCTTATTTAATTTCAAATAAGCCTTGTGATTTTCTTCTCATTTTTTTAATCCAGCACAAATTTCAATATTTTATTAATCCATTTTTATGGGGTTTTTCCACACCAGTGTGATGCGGGCCCGGACCACCCTCAGAAACAAAACATTCTTAATTGGTGAACTTGAGAACAATAATCAATCAAAATCCAGACTGTAGTCGATCAGATCACAGTCGATAGCATAGTCGATGTAGACATCCTATTTAGATTGACGCCATTTCACAAGATTAGTAAGTGTAAAAATTGTAATTGATTAGATAATCTAAAAATGAGTAGATTATTAGAATGAAAAAACTCAAATTAAATTCATATAATTTATTTATATATTTATATTTATGCAAATAATATATTTACATTCTGATCAATTCACACATTTTTTTACAATTCGTTTACAGCTAAAATATGAAAATGTTTCATTACGGTAAAATAATAAAGCGATAAATTGTCAATTAGCGTTCATATATTGTAATAGTCCCTTGTTCAAATATTGCAGGTATAACAAGCATACATAGCAATTCACAAAGTACAATAAAAACAAACGAAAATATAATAAATGTCACAATGTTCGGCTCGAATGGAGAATGTATAACTTCAACATTGATTTGAGTATGAAGCTAGTAAGTTGAACTTAGAATACATTAAAATTATTATCATAAAGTTCCAAATTCCAGCTTCAGTCCTGTCAAGCCTGAGATATTTATCAAACAGACAGGCTGGTCCCAAAAATAACATACAATTTAGGCAGTGGCTTGTGCTAACTGCAAACCTATTTACACGCTTGCAAAGTACAATAACTCTCTGACAAACAATCTTTTCTTCCTTACATAATATACAGCTCGTTCTCTCATGAAAAAGTACCAGATTCTTGAAAATTGCGAAAGAACATAATATTATAAAAAATAGTTTTGTTGGAAAATTAAGTTTAAATTCGATTGTAAGGTAAGAATGATCTTTTGACATATGTTCAATAATTACATCTTTTCAACTCAAAGTGCTCAATTGGAAGCATACAATACACATTTCAAAGCCTAAAATAGTTCAGTACCGTACCATACCAATACAAGCTAAAATCATATTCGTGGTTCGTTAAATAAATTTTACTTTTTGAACAAAATAATATTTTAGAAAGTTTGAAATTTGAATTGGACGCAAGTACACAATTGTCGTTTTTATAGATTTTTGTTAATAGGATAATTATGAGAAAATGAGTTCAATATTATGTGATTGTTGCGTTAGGGTTAGATAATCACAATTATTGACAAGATTAATAAAATGTATTGTTTCCAAACAAAGCCTTCAGTAGAATTGAATGGAACAATGGTATCAAGAGATCAAATTTTTGGATAATACAGGTTAAAATGTTCGAATTGAAAATTTATAATCAATTATGCAAATGAAATTATTATATTTTAAATATTATGAAATTGTTCTGCAATATTAGCAGTAACTAGCAGGCCATAATATTATTTTCTTTCAACAACCATGCTTGGTCCAGTTCAAATTTCAAAGCCCGATATTGGAAAAATTGCAGTGAAACTCAATTTACAGTATTTCAATTTATTGAGCAATTTGGAATCTAGGTGGTCCAAGAATCCGTTTTGGTATAACTAAACAGAAATGGAAGATTGAACATTTTCTATTGATTTTTCAAAATACTGTACACATAGAGAATATCATGCAAGCTTCATAGATCTGTCTCCTTGGTCTTCTAATGTGAAAATGTCTATATCCTACACATATTAATTCCAAGACTTTCAAGAACTTTATCGAAGTAATTTTGTAAACCAAACAAGTTATGTGTGCAATTGTATATTGTAACAAATTGACACTATGTACGATAT
Source organism: Laodelphax striatellus (assembly GCA_017141395.1). Taxonomy (NCBI): domain Eukaryota; kingdom Metazoa; phylum Arthropoda; class Insecta; order Hemiptera; family Delphacidae; genus Laodelphax; species Laodelphax striatellus. Next base: position 17,214,167 of record CM029533.1, read on the forward strand.
AATAAAAACATTAAAAGTGAGAAATAGCCAATTGATAACAACAATACTTTCATAATCTATTTGATGAAGTGGATTTTTTAATATGTTAAATTAGAAGCACTATTATGAAATAAAATTAATAAGAATTTTTTGATTTTGGAAAATGATTTTTATAATCATAAACACCTTCCATCACTTTTCAGTTATATCAGAACCGTTATTGTATTTTGGAATGTTCATCAAGAAAAAAGTTGCAGAGGAGTTGACAAAAGTTAAATTTCAAAATTCAACCACTCTTTTAAAACTACATGTTTAAGTACATAGTATAATAATATAAATATAAAAAAGCATGTACTGAGACATTATTCTTTCTAATATGAATTCAACAAGTATTCAGGAAGACAATATTATTCTATTTCTCAAGTTGAAATATAACTTCTAAAATGCAAACGCATCTGGATTAATAAATTATTAGCATTAATTCTTTTGAGCAAAATATGAAATATACAGAGTGAACTATAAACTACAAGAGACTTCTGCTGTTTTCAATTGCAAAAAAATAATTTGTGATTTGATAGTTGACCACATTTTTTCAATAATTCTATTTTTAATTTGGCATGCTTGTTTATTGTTTTCAAAAACAACCGTTTCTTTTGTGAAGTTGAACTTAAGACAATATTTCTACTATCATATTTTTCAAATGAATCTGTAATCAATATTAAATTAGTTTCACAAAACAGTAACGGTTATTAACCGTTATTAACTGAGATAGCGTACAATATTTGTAGTAACAGATACAGACGAAAAATTAAAATAAGCAATTACAAAGAAGGAATAAATGCTAATGTTTAAAAGCTTGAACATTGACATAATGATCTGCTTCTCTGCATTTGAATTTAGGTAATGATTTTATAAGTAAATTTCAACGATCATATTTAAGAGATTTTTTCAAATTGCAAGGGAAATATCAATTAATAAATCCAATAATTCATAAATTCATTCACAAACTGGAAGTGATATATTTAGGTAGTTTGACACAAAAATATTGTAATATACAAATTCAAATGATAAAAGGGAAAAAACTCTTCAAACTTTTATTGAACTAATTACTTGAGAAGCATAAGCCAATCTTATCAACAGACAGGGAGGGCATAAAAGTACCAGTAGAGAAGTATATATTACTATTGAAATAATTCTACACTATGAAGTGTCTACTGTCTAAAGATTACTCGAGAATTTGAAATTTTTAAAATATGCGTGAAATTTGCACAAGATTTCCAAGATAAATCGATTAATTTTGAAGAGCCAAACAGAAAAATGATAGAAGAAAAACTTAATGGTTTATCTACCATAATCATGGTACAATACGAGCTAAAAATTGCAACTTTTTTAAGATAGGGTAGTTTGGAAGGGTTGAGAAAATATTTGGATATCAGATGAGATGAAAGTCTAAAAAGCATTCAGAGAACAGTAAATCCGTTATTTCCCTATAAGTGAATGTAAGCCTACATTATATACAATACTCAATTTGGAAGAATATATTTTTCAACTTTGTTGAAGATAGGAACATGTAACTTGGATCGAAATAATCATAATATAGCCAATAAATTGTAATGTATAAACAATAAATAAAGATAAATTTTAAGGAATAGAATATTCATAAAAATAAACCCAAAAATCGTAAAACTCCTCAAACAAAAACTATAAAATTTGAATTTGTAAAACAAAGATAAATCATTCTTAATAACCCAACTATAATTTTGAAGTAGATTACATAGTTTTCATTACAACTCAGATAATTGCACAAGATAATTTATTCGTACAAATTCTACCGTATGCAACAGTGAATAACAATCTATTTTCAATTCAGTCACATAATTATGTAATGATTGAATAATACAATGGAAATATGGAAAAGAAAATAGAACCACATATCAAGATAACTATTCAACATTCTTACAGGCAGAGCTATCATTATAAATCCTAGCAAAACTTTTATGCTGTAATCTAAATAGAAATGCTTCAAAATTTATTTCAATGAATATTATTATGAAACTACAAAACTCTCGATTTTAGAAAACGTTTATTGTACATGACAATCACCTAGACATTACTTATAGGAAACTGCAAAATATTTTTCAAGCTTGAATATAATTTTTGAGACAGAAATTTATAAAAAATTACTAGTTGAAATCTATACTCGAAACTCTAGTTTCATCATCACTATAGTAAGCATCTTAGTTATTTAGTATATTTTTTGCATTATTTAATCAAGAGTTTAGTAGATTAAGAGAAGGTATCTTGATTCAATATAATTTACAGATTCAATGAAACTTCTTCACATGCGCTGATCTGTTGAATAAAACTAAACTATTGATGTTACATAGCAGGAAATCCCACTAGTAATTACATTCGATTTCATACAGGCTTGATTGACTGCAAATAAAAAAATAAAATTTACTATAGTTAATTACAGCTAGATTTTAAAACTAAAGTCCTCCCAAATATAAACAAAATATTAACAAGAAATGGTCCGAATATATATCATTATTTATAAATTCTATATACATACATTGAAATGTTTCATTCCATTTTTGATAGAAGACACCGCCCCATACAAATGATCCAGAGCTATAAAAATCAACTCATGACATCACCAGTTTTCACATTTTACAAGGCACTTGCTCACAATCAAGCATTGCTACGTAGAAAGCTATGGTCTGGACTAGCTACTTCAATGAAGATATTTTTTTGCAACAAGATCCATTATAATTTATAATGAACTAAAAGGCGAACCCATTTTCAAACTATTGAAGCCTCCATAATATCAAATCGGAAGTTGTTTTTACAATGTATGTCAGACAATACACTACAGAAAATTTAAAAAATGAGCATCAGTGATGAATGTCTGCAGAAATAATTTTTCAGGGATTTATAGAGATGAGATGTTAACTCGAAAACCGTTTGAATAATGTAAATGAGACAAGGTACTGGATTTGAAACAATTATCAAAATTAACTTGATGAATCCACAATACTTTAGAAGTGCATTATGAAAATAACACTTCGAGCTTGAAGAAGTAAACAAAAATTTGTCTTTTAACTGTAACATGAAAGCCGTTACCAAAGTAACGAGCTCAAGAAATATGTAAAGTTCATTCCATTAATAAAATTGTTTATTATTGACTAGTCAGTTAATGAACCTTAAAGATTCCAAACAGAACAAAATCCTTTGCACAAAAAAATCACAAGAGAAGTTCAATTTGTTACACTTTTCAATTCAAAAATTGAAAATTGAACACTTTTCAATTAGTAAACCAATAATCATTTAGTAAACATCAATCATAATGATGAGCATTATTATTCTCATCAAAAGTGCGCAACTTGAGAAAAAACCATCACCTTAGTATCTTAGATCATGAATGATAATTCACTAAATTCATGACAAACGATCGATTGCACTTGTTTGTACAGTAATAATCTATTGAGTGGTAATGAATCAATGATTGAACGTTCTAGTATCTTTCAACAGTGAACTGAAGTACATTCAGGTATCTGACAAAAAAGCATGATGATGTTGCTTGCACAAAAATTACAAATCAATCTGGCTGCTTTGCATATCAATACGAAAATAGAACTCTTTCTTGCACTATAATCCAGAGATTTCTGCACCAAAATGAAGTAGAAAACTACCAAGCTGCGTACTGTAGTAGTTAGAAAACAATTCCTTGTGTAAATCAAAGTAGCTAGTCACCTACCAAATGACCACAGCTTTCCAAAAATCAGTCAGCAGTACAATTCAATTATTACTACAAGGACTTTAAAAGTACAGACTATTTTTTAAAGCCACTGTAATGATTACAAATTCAATAAACGCACAATTTCAATTTTCAATTTTGAAAATTCGAACCGCAATCGAATTTTGATTGTGCGGTGCTCTATCTTTCCAAAAGTAAGTCAATTAGTACTAAAAAGACTTTTATATTTTTACAGTATAAAGTCACTGTAATAATAACATTACACAGTTTAACTGTGTGTAGATTGCATACAAATCACACCATTCTCTAGTATCGTATAAAGAGTTTCAATACGGTTCGTAAACGACGGTTTCGAACATCGTAGTGACTGTGATCGGTACGTTCCAAAACTGCACAGTTTTATCGTTGCACCGTTGGTAGTTTCATTGTTCTAGCATTGCAACAAACACTGCACAGTTCTGTATACAGTTTTAGTGTATCTGTATACAGTTCCTATACTCTTATCGAGTCACCAGGAAGAAAATTAAATCAAAAACAAATTTTGAGGCATTGTGCACCAAACACTGCACAATTCTGTGTACACATTTTAGTGTATCTGCATACAGTTGAGGCATTGTGCACCCAACAGTTCTGTACACAGTTTCAGTGTATCTGTATACAGTTCGAGGCATTGCACTACGCGGTGAAATCACCGACCCGGTCCCAACCAAAATCAGGCGACATTTTGAACTCGGAATCGTCCATGGCGAACAGATCGAACGGATCCTGATTGAGCAGCGGGTCGTGACCGGCGCTCGTTGACGGTCCGCCAGACCCGTTCGACGGATGCGGCCCGTCCATCAACGAGTCCAGCCACTCAGTGTCGACATCCATGAGCTCCAGCGCATTCTCGTTGACGCCCAGCTCCATCGACTCCTCCACACTGTCCAGCAGTTCCACGTCCAACCCGAGCTCCCTGAGGTCGAGGTGGGCGGTGGGCGGAGCCTGCGGGGGCGGAGCCAGCGGGGCAGGGGACGGAGCCAAGTCCTGGGCGGCCGATGCCGGCAGTTCGCCGTTCTTGATCAGTATCTCCAGCACGTCGTCGACTATCTGACTCTTCACGTCTCTTATTGTCTCATCCGGCTCCTGAAACAAACACAAACGATTCAACTCAAATGTGTGTTTACACGAAAGAACCAGAAAATATATACAGTAATTTTCATTTAAGGACCTATTAAAGTTTTGACAGTATCCAGATCTCCCTGATCGAGTGACTAGTAATTGCTATCTACCTATCGTCATTCAATTCTATTCTATTACAGGTTGATCAAGAAATCCCTCTGCAGTGGAATATTTAAGGAAACACTCAACAACTTCAAGTGCACGGTAATAATGTAACTTCTCGACTACACTGTGGATCTGACACTGGCTGAGATAAATATAACATGGATGAGTCCACATAAATTGTCAAATGATTTTATAACCAGAACACAATATACCACCACAAAGCTACTGCGGAGAGTCTTTATAATCGGTCTGTATAGAATGTGATATTGAAAGTAACATGACGGCTGATGATACCTGTTCTGATGCCAAAAGTGGCTTGGGTTTTTTATATGAAAATTGTATTTTGTTCAGAATAAAGCAATTTAGGATACCCTAATTAAAAGTACAGGAAATGATGTTTTTGAGAGATGAATACCGTACATTAATTTTTCACAGTAGAGGGCTAGTAGACAAGTAAATAGGTGAAGGGACAATGTAATGGAAGTGTAATTTTTCAAGCTAGTGTTGCTGTGATGCCCACATAACTCAAGTCACCAAGTGCATCTTAGTAACTTACTTAGACTTAGTAAGATACTCACTAAGTGCTAATACGGACAATAAGTTTTGAGCGTGGAAAGGGTAATATGGATAAGGAATATTCTCAAAAACTTCCAGACGGAATGGGAATCAAACCGGTGAAGCAACAGTAGACTAAAACTGTAAATGGATGTCAACTTACCATTTTGACTTTGAGCAATTTAGTGGCATCCTCGTACAGGGGAGGTGGAGGCTTCTCATCAAGCATTTCTGTTTGCGACAGAAGTTCAGGTACCTGTTCCGTTGAAAGCACAACTGGCGTGTTCCCAACAAATGTTCCTAGGAAATTCGGAAGTGTTGCAGTCCTGAAATCAAAACATTCAAAAGTTAAAAACCATCACCACTTTCAATAATCTTCGAAAAGTTGAAACATTTCTTCAATTAATGCACACAAATTAGGCGCGCTTCAAATTTACAAGAGAGACACTAATAATGCCTATTATAAAATAAAATCTCTATTAATTTCAATATAATTTTGAAAGAGCAGAGAAATATCAATCCGTGAAACTTCATTTATTAAAGTATGCTATTGTCTACAACTACTGTTTTATCTTAATCATTAATGCTTCTGAAAAACTGCCGCTCCCATAAATTTAACAATATCATCAAACTGAATTTTTAAAATAATTTTCCAATGAGCAGCTCTAGAATAACATCAATTGCTTCTTTTTTACCACTTGGAGCGCTAGTATCTGAAGTCTAGGTTCTGTTCTATAATCTAAAACTAAATCATGAATGCATCCTTTTATTTATGGTCCCAGCTTTCAACAATGACATTCTGTTTTGATTGTGATTTTTGACTTTATATGGGATACATTTCATCAGCTATCTTTAACAGTAGTCACAGTACTCTTTATATTTGAGTTGAATTATTTGAATGCGCGTTTGCTCACCTATTGTGGCCATTAGTCTTGAGGTTGATCTGGTTGAGCACCAGTGCAGCCTGTTGCTGGCCTAGCATCACACGCTGCTGCTTATTGTTGTTTGCATTATTGTTGTTGTTATTGTTGTTGTTGTTGATCACCAAGTTGTTATTATTGTTGTTGTTGCCGGCTGTTGTTGTCGTCAGTGTCAGCTGTAGTTGCGGAATATGCTGAGTGGTTTGTTGTTGTTGAGTTTGGGTTTGTTGCTGTTGTTGCTGAGCTTGTTGTTGGGCTTGTTGATGTTGCTGTTGTTGCAGCAACAGCTGATTCAGCTGCTGCTGTTGCAGGAACGCAGCTAGATTCGCCTTGGCATTCAACTGTTGCTGTGGCTGAAAGATGAACAGGAAAAATTTGCTTTATTGAAAAATCCATGGAAAGCAGAGGAATTAGAAATACAACACTATGTTTATTTATTTATTTAGCAATAGAGACAACGGGGTAACCCGTTTACAACGATCTGTCTCCTTTACATAACATGTTCTAGATCTATTCTAGATTTAGAAATCAATAGCGCCTTTGTAACAAATAGCTGGAAGCAGAATACCTTGTCAACTTATGCTCCTCATTTGGATTTGTTTTGTACAATGTATTTGATTTTGATGGAGAATGTATCAATTTGAAAACTTTCTTTAAATCAATAGCAACAATTGTTTGAAGCAAGCCTCACCTGGAATGTGTTTTGTTGGTGATGGTGCTGCTGCTGTTGCAGCTGCATTTGCGAGCGCAGCAGTTGCCGTTGCAGCTCGTCGATTTTGCGGCGCTGCTCGCGAATAATCTCCTCGCTGGCCTCTGTTTCCATGGAGGCGTGAGAGGGGGAGGGCGAGGCGGGGGCGGGTGGGGAGAGGGGGGAGGAGGGGTCGAGTGGCGAGGGAGAGGCGGGGAGGGGCGGCGGCGGACTGCTGTCGCTCACGTAAGAGTCGCTTTGCGGTGGCGAGACATGGCACACTGATAGCAGAGAGGAGTCGTCTGCCGCGACCGCCATGCTGAGACTTGTGCTCGACTCGCTGAACGGCTTCAGTCGCTCGATCAGCTGTGGCTTGGGGCCCGACACTGGAAGGTTGCGCTTCTTCAGCTCCATGCGCAGGTCGCTCACTAAACACACACACATACACAATCAATAATTACATCATCAAGACAATAATCAAACATTGAATAAAAATTGAATATCAATGAGTTATTATTAGTAGAAATAGAAATTTATTGCAGGAAAAAACAAAACAATACAAAAACTCCAACTTAACAAAAGTACACAATTTAAATTATTACAACAATAATAATAATAAAAATTATAGTATTTAAACTAAATTATTATTTTATTACAACAATGTAGTTTAAATACTATAATTTTTTCAATGAGGTATAGTATTTGTATGTAAATCATAGAGAATACACTTTTATTCTCTTCACTAAAGACACCTTCTTCACTAAACACACAAAAGACACTTTCATTTTAAGGATTAGGTCTATTGAACAACCTGTTCCTCATCTTTATCTGGGACTTACTACATCTCTTCTCCCAGTAGGTTTATGAGTATTGAGCTTCTAAAGCGATTTTTCAGAATAGATTTCCAATTGCATCTTATTCGAGAGACAGTTTCAAGAACCAGTTTCATAATTTTTATTTATTCAAATCTTCACTTACGAGACAAAACAAAAAAACCAAATTCATATCATATTGATGTTGTGTTGTCTTCCCATAATTCATAACATCTCAATTAAAGTTGAATACGGTCATTACTAACAAAAGAATAAATTGAACATTTTATACAATCATATTGCCGGTATAATACGGTATTGTCATATAATGACATAAATAACAGAGATAAATTTTAGATTACATTTAAATAGGCGAGAAAATAGTTTATTATAATAATTGTCTTGTTATAAATATAATGAATAGAGTATTTTCTCTTGAAACCTCTTATTGAATCTTCCCTCTTGCACAGCAGAGGAAAGGACAGCAGACAAAATTGTTTAGATTGTTCAGACATATTAAATTTATACAGTGATACAGTATAATATAGATACTTTTACTTTATTCCGATTCTTGAATTTCAAGAATTTTCATGTATCAAGTTGTGTATCTGATTTGGATATCGAAGTTCAGTTCAACTGATGAATTTTTTTGATATTGTAAATTCCACTTCATTGCTATTTTTAAAGTGTAGATTCTCAGTTGAAGTGATGGGTTGTTATATTAATCATTGATTGAATTACCTTTCATGTCTTCTAGATTTCTGAGCGGCCTTGTGTCGGGTGGAGGGGGAGGAGGAGGTGGCTGTACAGTAGTTGGCTGGGGGAGTGGCGGGGCGGGGGGAGCAGTCTTTGTAACCGCGATCAGACTTGGCGCTGGTTCCGGAGGCTTCTGCGACGCTGGCAGAATTATTTGAGGATACTGAAATTACAAAAAGATAATTTGTGGTGTCAAATCATTAAAAATTAATAAAATAATAATTTGTTTTTAAATTATTGAATGAGCTCAAGTTGAACGCAAGTGAAGAAGTAGGAGTGGAACTAAAAAAAGATACACAACACAGGAATGAATATTTAAGATAGTAAAACAATATCAACCCACTACAGTTGAAGCTCAGGGGTTGAAAAGTGAAACATTTTTCCTGTATTGTAAATTATAATTTATATACAATTCAACTGTATTGTATTGGAAAAGTAAATTTAATTTAATTTCATTTCTATAATTCCCATTATCACCAAAAGAGCATTACCAACAAGTAGAAATTATGAAAATGGTCATCATACAAGATGAATTAAAATGGGAATATCATATTAAGAGATTTGAAATCAAAATAAGAACTCTTATGGCATGGTCATCTCTCAAATTCAGCAATAATTGAATTTGAAATTTAGATAAACTTGAATAAAAATTTTCTTAATTACATGCGATTTCTTGATATTTGAATTATGAAAACTACAAATATTCATAATCAGACCACTATTGAAGATAAGAAAATTTACTATGAAGCAATGAAACATCACAAACCTAATACCAAAATACGATTTTAGTTTGGAATTAGTTCTTGAAAGTCTTGGCTTGAAAATAAATAATTATCTTTCAGTAGCCTATCAGAATAAGTTGAAGAGGAAAATATTTATGTTTTTTTCTCAATATAATTGACAGATACTTACAGTGTGTTGCCACTCAAGTTGCCACTGCAAGAACAACTGTTGCTGTTGCAGGAGCAGCTCGTAGCTCGTTTCACCCGGCGACGCACTGGGAGGCGAAGTCTTATGCGCGTTGGGAGGACCCTGCAACCACACAATCAATTAACCAACCTGATTTTTGCAGCACTTAAGACAACATAGTTTCTAATACAGAAATTCATCTGAATCAAACTATGCAACTATTGTTTAAATAATAAAAAAAATGCTAGTGATAGGGCTAGTGCATATTAGATAAAAGATTAGAATCCTATCTCTTCTCTATGATATTAGTTATTAAAATTGCTACCGTTATGCCTTTTATATTTTTATTCAACAATTTTAGATTGATATGATCAAATACCGCGCCCAAATATTATTGTACCGTACCCACATGGAGGGTAGGATAAATTGTACTGTATTATTGGTTTATGTTACATAATATAATAATTGTTATGTCACAGAACACAATCATACAGACCTATGACAGACATCACTGCAAAGAGATGCTTGCTTAGCCTTCCTAGTATTTCTTTTAATGTGTATGTGATTCAATACCTTACTGGAAGCAATTGATGTTCGACTTGACTTCGATTCAATATATCTCGGATTTATGAAAACAGTTATTTGTAAACGAGTTTCGACGTGGAATTCTACCGAACAATTAGTTACTACAGATAATAATTATTCTTGCAAATTGCAAATAACAATCAAATTGTGTAAAAGTTAAGAATTGTATCATTCTAGCAATATCGAATTGCATTGAAACAACTATTACCATATAACTATTTACCAATTCATGGTAGAGACCAGCGGTAAAGGGAGAATGGCTACTTAACCTAATAGAAATATGAATAGGAAAAAATACAACATAGTAGGCCAGGGGTTGGTGATCAACAAAACTAGTAGCAATTCGATAAAACCGGTCATTAATTTAAAGGGCAATGCTTTTATAGTTTATTCAGTTGTTTAAAGTTAGTTGTATTTTTCAATAAGTATAATAATTCACTGGGAATAAAGTGAATTTGTTATTTATTCAAACAAACCTTGTATTCATGGAACTTGATGGTCCTAGCCTTTGGTTGTGTTTTCGTTTTGGACTTTTTGCGATTTTTGTCTTTGCCGGGCGGCGGCGCTGGTCGGGCCGAAGGCGGCGAACTGATGGAGGAGAGAGGGGAGAGGGAGGAGAGAGACAGGGAGGGGGAGGGGGCGGTGGCGAGAAGGGTGCTAGGCACTAGGACGGTGACGATTCCCGCCTGGGCAGCCGCTGTTTCGATGACATCCCGGGATCCGATCAGCTGAGCGGTCTCAGCCGAGGCGGAGGCAGTCAGCTGATTGCTGTCGATCGGCGAGTCGGTGATGAGTTCTGCGGGCTGCTGCTCGGGTGGCGATGCGAGCGAGGCGAGGTCGCGCGGCGAAGTCGCCTCTGAGCTCTGCGAGTCGTCGTCCATTGTCATGTAGTGGTCCGGCGGCTGTGGCTTTGTCTTTTGGCCTTCGCTCGTCGCTTTGAACTCGATGTGGCCCTCTGTTAACCACAGCACAACAGACTAATTACTATTGTTTCATCCAAAAATTTATTCCACAAATACTTAATGATTGGATGTCTGTTATATTCTCAGATCTGAAGCATTTTTTGTATTTGTAGCAATAGTTCTTCAGAGATAAAGAGTGGCACAGGGAAATGGGAAATTTCGAAATAACAATAAGAATTCTTAAGAAAGCAATAAGAGGGTAAGAAAAATCATCTTTGAAAATTTAAATGCAAATGCATAATGAAAAATTCCCTGCACCACTCCGTATTGTGGAAATTTGTGAATGAAATTTTGTGTATACTGTTTGTTTTAATATGCCCAGGGTTGATAAAGGGATCATCTATTATAAGATGTTGGTGATCTGTTACACAGAAAAGTGAAACAGCTCACATTTCCAGACGGTAAAAATATATTTAAAAAATTCACTGAAGAGGTTTCATTAAGAGTTCACCATAAAGATATCCCTTTAAAAATAAGAGGTACAGAAGAGAGCTAATAGAACCTTTTTTTCTTTCAAAATCAATGCTTTTTTCCAAAGACCGATGTATTTTTCAAAACTGCTGCGGTTTATTTGAAAATTCTGACATTCTTCCAAAAATATATTAATTTAGGATATTACAAAACTACCAACATGATGTTGGAACTAAACATTCAAACAATTAAAGTTGATAATTAATTACCTTTGACGGCCCGTTCAATGGGCTCATCAGTATGTAGAATATTCTTCTTGATGAGCTCCAAAGGTCCAGGCCTGTGCGACAGCTGATCATTCAGCTGATCAGCCAGTCGACATTTCTTCAGCATCCTCTGTCGCTCAGCCAGAGAAGGATCAACGTGCCCCACATCTGAAATAGTAAAACGAGAAAAATGAGTACTTAAGTAAAAAATGAATTTAAAATAGTAATATTGTAATGTAAATTTACAAATTTAAATTTTTATTAAGCTTAGGGAATAAATCATATTCGTTTCGATTCTTTCATAATTAATTTGTGTTGAGATTTTGGTTAGAAATAATTCTCAAAACTTTCAACTGCTGAATTGTATGATATAATTTATAAATGTTTCTTGAATATAAATTATCCTCCATACACTTCATCAGAATGATAGAAAAAACCGAGAAATTGCTGATAACGAATTCAGAGACACTTATGCTATAATAGAGACATAATAACAGATAACATTTAACAGAGACATAATACCAATATTACTTGATTTCTCGTTCACAGTAGATGAGAATCCTCTACTATGAAAAGCTATACTTTTCAATTATAAATTTTTCATAGTAAATTCAGATTCTTTTAACTACCAACCAATACCCCGTGTTCTGCAGTGATTGATAGATTAAAGAAAAACTTCATACGATACTCTACTGTGAATAAGGGTACAGTAAAATATATACCTATATTCTATATGTACTTTAATTGTATTTTTGGAGTTTTCTTCTAAATCAAATTTGTACTGTATTACTTAATGAGAAACCAAGTCTCTTGTTTCAATGTTTGCCTGTTAGTAAATAAATAGATTAAGGAATAAATAAATGAATTGATGAATGAATCGCAAGAGGTTGGTTTTTTCTTCTATTTATATCTTAATGGAGGGAATGAACTAGCTATTTCTCAAGATAAAAATCTGAACCAGCAGATTTCTCAAGAAAATTAGGATGTTTATCAATGAATTTGGATAATCACAATAATTGAAATCAAAGAGTCTTCACTTGAATATTGTGATGATTATAAGGAAGCGATGAGCCTACTCACCCTCTAGGATGTGTTGCCGCACCAATTCTTGTCTATCAGGTCTCTGCTGAATTTTCGCTTTCAGCAAGTCGCCCATTTTCGCCCTTTCCAATTTTTGCCGCTGTTCATGGAAAGCGGGAGGCGTTTTTAGAGCTGCAAAAGAAAACATCGAGTTATAAATAAAATAGAAAATATTGAAAGAATATATAAATTATGAGAGAAAAATGATTATGAGAAGAAACACTTCGGGTCAGTGTTATTCAGTATTATTTTTTCGTGTTTCTTAGAATACTTCAATAATTTTATAGAATACAGCAATTAATTGAAATTGAAAACTTTCGCAATGCTTTATTAGGTTTTTCACTATGTTAACGAAGTCAATTCCGCAGAGAAGAATTTTTATACACTGTAATACAGTGATATATTTCTTTCATCTACATTTTGATGGAAAAATTAGTTTTTTCCTATTTATATCTTAATGTAGGAAATGAGCTTGTTCAGTTCAGTAGAATTTTCCAGAAGATTGGAATATTTTTGAACAAATTACGCTCTACAATGTTAAGGTTGAAAATATTTCAGATGTTTTCCCTTGGAATTAGTTGTACATGTAATATACTACTGGTAATATATTGTAAAATATCACTCATTCATTTAAGAAATTCACAAATTCACATACATGTTTCAGCATCATTGTGACATCTTCAGTGTACTATGTAAAGACAAAAATATAAATATTGATAACATTAATTCTGAATTTACTCCTCATACTCCTCCTTCTCCTACTCCTCCTATTGCTAAATGTAATTCTGAATTTCATTTTTGAATTCGATTTGATTGAGCAATACAACTATAGTTATATCATTTTAGATGAATCTGTTTATTCCATTTTAGTGAACTCAGTTTATACTTTACGCGAAGGTGCTGTCTGGAATGCCTTGTTATATAACTCGACACCCACGAACTGATTTAGATGATTTGGATCTGCTTGGACCCCACAGCACCTTACTAACATAAATACGTAAATTAAGGAAATATACTAGAAAATCCCTTTATGAATTAATAGCCAGCGTTAATACCATTAATGACATAACCTATCAAATATTTCCTCTATAGAGCTAAAGTTCAAACTTTCATGGCATAATGAACGTGTACCTACAACGGGAAAGAGTGACGACGATCTAGTAACTGAAGATAGATAAATTAGCAAGCATTTTCTAAGTCCCTTTTACTCCAGAAAGGGCAAGAGTCTCTGTTTGATAACCTAGTAGAGGCTGCGTGGGTCTCAAACCCCGCTCTGGACCAAGTTTTGCTCTAGGTTTTCTACCTCCCAATTATTTTTTTACGCTACAATCATCAATTAAGAATAAGTTATCGTTCAGTCATGCATTGTTTTATTGTTTCTAATAATAAAATTGGTATTAATCTGAAATAAAATTTAAAACAATAAAATAAAATAAACTAAATTAAAAAATTAAAAAGAAAGAGTAGTCAAAATTATGGAAAAAATCTTTGAATTAGAATAGTGACTGATAAAAAAATTGAAGAACGGAAATAAAAAATCAATAAATAAAATTAAAATCAATTAAAATGAAAAATTTAAAATAAATTAATAAATATGAGAAAAAATTCTTTTAATTAGGAATAGGACTGATAAAAATTGAAGAACGGGGAATAAAGACTAAAAAAATATAGGCTAAATTAAAAAAATTGAAAAGAAAGAATTAAACAAACAAATATAAAAAAATGACTGAGGGGAGGTGGGGGTGATTATTTGATGGGAAAGAGAGGGGTTGACAAGGAAGAGGAGTTGGCGTGGGGTGACATTTGGGGGGAAATGGAGGGGGGTATCAGGGACGATATTTTTTTTTGGGTGGCATGAAGGGGGGACATTTGGTGTGTGGGAGAGGGGACATTTAAAGATACAGTTCGTTACGACAGTTTGCTGAAACATAAATCAGTTTTATTTTACGCGGCATGATGCTCCAGGCTACCAATTGGGTTGATAGGCCGCCTTGAGCATCAATTTCACCTTCAGGGCTGTAAATAAAGAAAAAAGAAAAACAATTAGCATCAAATATAATTAATTATCTACCTTTTATGGGAACTTTCCGAAGAAGGTCTTCGCGTATGGTTTTTCAACATCCATATTTCTCTCCAAATATAAATAAATTATAAACAGGTTGAAGTCACACCCCAATCGAGTTTCATTCGATATAGATTCCTCCATATGACATTATCATGAAAATCTCATCAATCTCGTACTAAACGTTCCCAACAAAATTAAATCTACATCAGAGTAAAATTACACTAGAACAGACACTCATGTCTTCTACAGAGATTTTCATTTTCCATGGCTGCAACTTTTCGCTGATTCTTAATAGTTAGCATTCCAAACAGTATTGTGACAGTATTGAGAAACCATGCATGGTATTGAACTACAAAAAAGGCCATTCTATCAGCAGTGATGCTGAAATTGATCCAGTTGCTATTCATGATATTCTATAGAATATGTTACACTACATAAGACTTTATCAACCTAAGAAGTTGTGTAGGTGATGTTGAATTCAACCAATTTTTGAAATTCTAGAAGATAAACTTTGCTTCTATAAAGTCTCATTTATAGAAGATTCTATAAAGTCAGCGCAAGGAATCTTTCTCGTACAATTATGATTTTTATGAGATATGTGTACAAAAAAGTATTTGAGATTCTAGAAAAGATATAAAGTAATATACAGTTGATCGACAAGACTATTCTGATAGTAGTGGGTGTTAGAGTTAAACTTCTATCTGAAATTCTAGGGAAGACAAAGTCGTAGCAAGTGAGCCATCTTGCTCTAAAACCATTCTTTCAGTAGTGGTTAGGAAACTGAACAGGAATCACAGTTTCTTCGAAAGATGGTTAAAGTTGTCAGAGAGGAAGGACAATAATCAAATCGGCATACCGGTACAAACTTGTTAGAAGTGAAACAGGCCTGGCTACTACTTAAACCAACAAAGTGGAAAAGGATGGAGATTTACCGGACAGGCGAGACCAGCCCTGATTTTCGCGAATTCGGCGTGCCGGGCTCGGTGGCACCCCATCGCTGAGGCGAGCGGTATTCTGAAAATGGGCGGCGGGAGCGATGTTTCCTCCCCTACCCTTAAAACAACCCCCTCCAACCATATATTTGGCTCCATGTCAGTGTTTTGTGTAGGCGTCGCGACGTCCGAGCATTACTACAAGCGACGTCCCATTTGGGTACTCCATTGGCAAGACGCACTGGGCATAAAGAAATTTTTCAAGAAAAATAAATGAAT